>CP142452.1:70603214-71807142 GCA_038049695.1 Cinnamomum chago
CACAACACGAGACAAATACTTTGAGGGAAGAAGTTAGAAAATTCGGGAGGCTCTTAAATACAAGGGGGTGTTTGGAAAGCGAGTAATTTTAAAGATTTTGCTATATTATCTACTATTTTAGAATGTAATATACACACACCTAAAATTTAGGTATTTGAATAACTTAAAAAGTATCCTACAATATTTCACTTTCTTATAAAAACTTACATATTATAATATTCAAGTATATGTTATATAAAATAATCTTTAGTTAAGAAAACTAACCAAAACAACGGTAAGAGTGGAAATTTCTGAGAAACTCTTGGGGGTGCACAAAAAATTTGCTGATCCGTAAAATTGATAGGATTGAATCTGATCAATGGATTTTTAACCAATCTGAAATAGTGCTGGCTGGAGTTGCAATATGGAGTACCTTTCATTTGGATGTGCTGAAGGTGGCTTTGCCGATATCAACCAGGTTTGCTTTGAACTTGGGCTGTTGCCTACTCTTTTTGAAGTAATTGATCATGTAATATTCTTACCCGTGGAACAGTTGGATGGATTGCTGAAAAGCCTGGGATTCACACAAAAGAAGGCAGATTCTCAGGTGAGATGGGCTGTCTTAAATACCATATTTATTCTACGTTGTCGTGAAGGTGCTTGATCAAAGCTTGCAGGGATGTCTGTGGGTTTCTGCATTGACACAATAGAGGAAGCTATAAATGTAGAAGATATTTAACCTGGTTGAGAACTTTTGTTTTTGATGATGTTTTTCAAGTGCTGAGTGAACCCATTAACGAACTCATGCGGTGCTAGAGGAAGACAAGTCACCCAAAAACGAATCTTATACATTCCACCACGGAGGAGTAACAGATTGATACTGAACTCCTGATTGTAAGAGGACTTGAGATGGGCTGGAAGCTGAAATGACAAATTAACTGGACTGCTGGTGTCACAGCTGGTGATATTTTTTTGTGGTGTGCCACTGTTAGATTATTCACTAATAAGTCATTATTCGCTATTAAGCCGCCATTTGCTCCAGGGTCCATAATCAAATTGTTGACTTGTAAAATTTATCTAATGATCGTGATTTAAATTCGTAGTTAGATTTCCTTTTTAAGAACACTTCGTTAATTTAAAGAATTAGTGGGAACAAAAAAATGAGATATATTTTCATTCCTTGCTATGTTGTGCTAATGGTCTTTAGTGATACTATGCTACGTTGGGCTACTGGTCTTTAGTGATACTATGGACTTGGAAGACCCAAGATGGGGTGTGTGTTAAACCAAGGTGCTGTCATCACTCAACAATGAGTTGAGCACAAATATCTATATCAAATTGCATAACAAATACTTTAGAATTCACAGAAAATGTATGGCAATTGAATTTGAAAAGTAATATATAAACAAACCAGTATTTAAATGACCAGCTCTATGTGGCAGATTTGATTGGCTTATTTATTGCATTTACTGGTTTTTAGAAAATTAAATATGTAGCAAAATGACAGATCTATCATTTTTATAATAACAATAAAAGTATTTTTAGAGTTTATAAAATATCTGAAAAATAGGAAATTTTAAAATACTTGGAAATCAGAAGTAATTGGATTCACTAAGTACCAACATCTGATATGGGGAAGGAATAAGATGTTAATTGAATTTAATTACATACTAGCTAGTACATGCACAACTTGTACACGCAACGGGCGCACACTATTTCAAGACTTCTTCTGGGTCTTTTCAAATATTTGAAGCAATTTTTTTTTTTGAAATTATCCCACATATCTATTTAAAATAAGGAAAATATTAAAGGCAGAACTAGTTCTCAATGTGACTTTCGGGGTAATTAATGGGGGGTGTGACTTTCGGGGTAATTATTGGGGGGGGGGGGGGGGGGGGGGTAACCTAGCAACCAATCCAAACTTTACCTAGACCCTTTGATGGTTATTGATCTCGAGGTTTGACACCCATCTGAATGGATTGAATTGTTGGATGAAGGATTTGATTTTTTTTTAATATTTTTTTTTTTATGAATATGAAGCCGTTAAACTTGTGGAATATGGATGAAGGGGTTGGGGGTATGGGATTGGGGTCAAAATTGATATTAGGGGTGGTCCCATATGAATCTTTTTATCCCTTGTCCCATCCCCAGGCGGGCCCTACAGAAAGTCCTCATAAAATATTCTCACCGGAATAAATCCCAATAAATAATATGAACAATTAGATATAAGGCCCATACTCTCATCTATTGAATCCAACTTCAGGTCATTCTCATATCTTTTGACACGAGGTTTTCTTTAAAAAAAGACAAAAATACATTTAATAGGTCACAATTAGACCACTCTAAGAGCCATTGTAAAAAACAGTTTAATTAATTAAAATATTGGGGCTGGGTGCCACACATTTGTAGGCTATGACACTAAAAATAATAGGCATGTTTTCCACTTATTAAACAGTTTTGAACTTTCATCCTTCTACCTTACATATATATATATATATATATATGATACCAAGTTGCTTCCGCTTTATTTAAATGTTATGCTTCCGCAAGTTTTAACCGTTGAGTATTATATTGGTCAAAAAGTTTTAAATTGGACCTCACTGCAGCCTACGATCTTGGAAGTTCTCGGATTTTCCGGGAAGTAGCGCGCCAACTTCGGGTATTCGAACGAGTATATCGGTATCCGGAATTGGGGCGTTACAGATACTATGATTGGTCTCAAAAGGGATAAAACCCAATTCTATAAATCAACTCTTTGAGAATTTCATGTTTACAATGCCATATAAATAAGAAGAAAAAGCTTAGTGGCTAAGAAATCTAATCAAACTACGGAAGTGAATAAAATCAATTTAGGAAATAAAAAATCTAATCCTAATTACTACTAATTAATAAAATTAGAAACCCAATGACAAATAATTAGGAAAATAAAATAAATTCTAAAATATCTTGCACATGAGATCATGGGTCTATTCCACAGTTTAAAAAATCGGCCGAGTTTGAGTCAACTCGGACTCGGCCATCACCGAGTCGGGTCACAGTGAGTCGGACTCGGTCAAACACTTGTATTTAACTTGGTGGAAAATTGAAAAAATGAAACAAAGTGGTTGTCTTGTAAAAGTGCTTTAAATAGAGAGAGGGGGGGGGGGGGGGGAGATAATGCGGTATAATCAAAGGAGAAAGGTTTTTGGGCATGTGCAGTGCACAGAAAACAGCTGTTGCTCTGCTGACTGCTGTACTGCTGCCAGGCTTGATTCATGGATTGTTTGGATTGTTGTGTCATGCCAGCTCCAAACGTGAAAAATGCCTTGAAGCCTTACTGGCCACAGATCTGATGCATATAATTACCTTCTTGACTCTACATTTATTTTGGTAATGCTCTTTAAAAAAAATTTCACTTGTGTACGGTTAGTTTTTTTTTTTTTGAAAGGTGCTCCATGATAGTGGGACCATTGTGTCAATGGCTTGGATGACTGAAAGTGTAGGACCCACTTGCATGCATTAGTATGACGACTGAGGAGTGAAATGTTATTTTGTTGCAGAGAATCTTGTTAGTTGTTACATCTCAGTGCCATCTCTGTTACTACAATAAATTCCCGCCTCTGTTGGATCCCAGTCACCCCGGTCCGTCCGGGTTCCGGATCCCGGGGTGTGTAGCTTTTTTCTAAATTCCCTCGTCTCAAAAATTGAATCATGCCACCACTTGTTTTGCAGTTTTTTAAAGTGAAAAATGGATTTATGAAATGGGTAGCAGGTCAGGCATGTCTTTTGCAATAATACCCTTTCCACTCCATATTTTCCAGCTCGTGATTCAATTCTTCAATTTTGTTCTTCCATAGTTTGGATAAGGGTATGATGATGATGAATTGATGATTTTACTTTTGTTCATAGTTGTGTATGTTGTTGCCCGTGTTCGTTCTTTATGCATCTCTTAGGCCTCGTTCGCTTCATGTAATTGAATACCTATGATTGCTAGTGGTGAAAAAAGAATTAATATCCTGAAATGACCATCAAATAACCTCTCATTAAATGAAAAATTGGAAATGAGTACCCAGCCATCAGAGGAGTAAGTCAACACCTAAGAAAGTCAAGGTCCCATCTCCATCTCATATCCTTCACATCTCTTTAATATTCCTTCAGTGGAGCACATTTCATCATGAAATCCAATGTACTTAAAATTTTTTAATGTATTTTATGCAAACAAACAGTCCTTTTTTTCATGTATATGAGAATCTGATGATGATGATGATGACAATGCCCTTCATCTGTACTCAGTGGCGGATCCAGGATTCAAAATCACTGGGGGCACGATTAAGTAGTAGGGGGTTCGGAATTTTTTTTTGGGTTATTTATATGATTGCAAATGATTTTTTCTTCTTTTTTTCTTCATGCTTGAGAAAAAACAATACACAAAAAAAGTAGTGGACCTTTTACATACACTATCAGTAACTAATACACAAAAAGGTGCATTCAAAGACAGATAGTTTGTAGATTTCCACTGCATTGCAAATCATGCCTAGCAAGGACAAATAGTGTGCAGATTTACCCCAAACCTTTTATATGGAACAAATATAATATAATAATTTCAAGTAATAAAACAAGACATATTTATTTATCACAATTGTTCTCTACGAGATTTCATATTCTGAAAAAGTTCTATTACAATATCATTAGTAATTGTTCCAAGCAACTCTTTTTCTATAAAACATACAAGACAATCATTCATAAATTGGTCACTCATTCGATTGTGCAGGCCCCCAGTGGATATATACTGGGCCTGATAAGTGATAACTTTTCATTGGGGGGCCTGGTTCAATGTCACTGGGGGCCCAAAAAATTCTTTGGGGGCCTTATGAAGAAAATTAGTGGGCCTCACCATAATTATAAGTAAAACTTATAAAATCCACTGGGGGCCCAGGCCCCCAGTGGATATATACCAGATCCGCCTCTGTCTGTACTTCTCACAGATGTTGAACAGATTCTCATGTATAGCGCTCGCTGGAGTTGCAACAGAGTACCTTTCATTTGGATGTGCTGAAGGTGGCCTTGGCAATATCAACCAGGTTTTCGCTTTGAACTTCGGCTATTTCCAACTCTATGAAGTAATTGATCACGTTGACTATTACATTCTTGACTGTGGAACAGTTGGATGGATTGCTGAAAAGCCTGGGATTCACGCAAAAGAAGGTAGATTCTCAGGTGAGATGGGCTGTCCTAAATTCCATATTTATTCTACGTCGTCATGAAGGTGCTAGATCAAAGCTTGCAGAGGCCATGACTTTTGGGAAGTCTGTGGGTTTCTGCATCGACACAATAGAGGAAGCTATAAATGGAGAAGATATTTAACCTGGCTGAGTACTTTTGTTTTTTATGATGTTTTTTCAAGTGCTGAGTGAACCCATTAACCAACTCATGTAGTGCTAGAGGAAGACAAGTCACCCAAAAGCGAATCTTACACCACTACAGAGGAGGAACAAATTGATACTAAACCCCTGATTGTAAGAGGACTTGAGATGGTTTGGAAGCTGAAATGACAAATTAACTGGACTACTGGTGTCACAGCTCGTGATATTTTTCTGTGGTGTGACTGTTAGATTATTCACTAATAAGACATTATTCGCTAATAAGCCGCTATTTGCTAGTGGGTCCATCATCAAATTATGGACTTGTAAAAATTTATCTAATTATCGTGATTTAAATTCGTAGTTAGATTTCCTTTTTAAGAACACTTCTTTTAAAGAATTCGTGAGAACAAAAAAATGAGATCTATTTTCATTTCTTTGCTATGTTGGACTACTGGTCTTTAGACTTTAGTGATACTATGGACTTGGAAGACCCAAGGGTGTGTGTGTTAAACAAAGGTGCTGTCATCACTCAACAATGAGTTGAGCACATATATCTATATTACATTGCATAACAAATACTTTAGAAATCACAGTAAATGTATGGCAATTGAATTTGAAAAGTAATAGATAAGCAAACAAGTATTTAAATGACCAGCTCTATGAGGCACATGTGATTGGATTATTTATTGCATTTACTGGTTTTTAGAAAATTAAATATGTAGCAAAATGACAGATCTATCATTTTTATAATAATAATAAACGCTATTTTAGAGTTTATAAAATTTTTGGAGAATAGAAAACTTTAAAAATATTTGGAAATCTGAAGTAATTGGATTCACCAAGTACTAACATCTGATATGGGGAAGGAATAAGATGTTAATTGAATTTAATTACATACTAGCCAGTACATGCACAACTCGTACCCGCAACGTGCGCACACTATTTCAAGAGTTCTTCTGGGTCTTTTCAAAAAATTTCTTTGGACCCGTAGGACCGATGAGGACCTAATAGAATGTTGCAGAGGGGAGGGGTCTTTTGACCTTTTCCGTAGGTTGGTCGATATTGGCTATTCTGTAATGCTTATTTCGGTCCCTTTTCTTTCTTTCTTCCTTCTCCTTCCTAGCACCCACCTGCATTGCACTTCCTATTCCCACACTATGCCTGCACCAGTGCACTGCATACCCAGCCATCTTCTTCATCCTTCTTGCTTTTCTTTTCTTTCTCCCTCTCTATCTCTTCTTCCTTCCTCCCTTCTCCCCTTGCACTCATTGATGTGTTGCCACCGTGCTTGCACCACTTTCACTCTACTACCGCATCTACTCTTATTTCCTCCATTTTCTTTCACAACACCAGTGCTGTCACCTTTACTGCATTGCCCACCACTGTGTGACCACACCTACAGCAGCACCATGTCTGTAATACCATGACACCCACCTGCACTCACTGCCCACTCGAATTGTCTCCTTGCACTCGCACTCCACTTGTGCATACTACATAGCCCCATACACTCACTCATTGCCCTCTCGCTCTTGGTACTCTTTTAGTCATTTTGTCGAACATCTGATATTCATTCATCTCGCTCGTTTTCAGAAGAGAGGAGCGTTTTTTCTTCTTTTTAGCTCTAATGGTCTATATCGACCATCACTATTTAGCTCTAATGGTTGATATTGATCAATTTGTCAGTCAGATTTTTTCCAACCTATAACTGTCTTATTTGTTGAACACGATAAAATGATCAATATCAACCATTACTGCTACTTCCTCCTAATGGTTGATATTGACCAATCTGTCGGTCAAATTTTTTCCAACATTTAACTGTCTTATTAGCTGAACTGTACAAAATGGTCGATATCGACCATGTCGCTAAATGATAAAAAAAAAATCAGAAAAGGAACTTCAGGACCCCTCCCATCTTCAACATGCTACTGGGTCATCGTTGGTCCTATGGGGTCATATGGGGTTTTTCCGGTAGTTTACCCATAAAGTTAGAACTAGTTCTCAAAGTGACTTTCAAGGGAATTAATGGTAGGGCCCACCTAGCAACCAATCCAAACTTCACCCAAACCCTTTGACGGTCATTGATCTCGAGGTTTGACACCCATCTGAATGGATTGGACCGTTGGATGAAGGATTAAATTTTTTTTTAATATGAAGCCGTTAAACTTGTGGGTTATGGATGAAAGGGTTGGGGGCATGGAATTGGGGTCAAAATTGATATTTGGGGTAGTCCCATCCCCAAGTGGGGCCCTACAGACATTTCTCATGGAATGCCCTCATAAAATGTTCTCACCCGAATAAATCCCAGCAAATAATATGTACAACTGTTGAATCCAACTTCAAGTCATTCTCATGGGGTGTTCATGGCCCGGGCTAAGTCATATCTTAACTTGGTCCGACTTTAGAATTACTGGTCCAGGCCTAATCCAAGCTCGATACGGGCTATAAAAGTTAGGCCCGAGCCTATCCATTTAATCAATCGCGTTAGCCCGAACTGGGCCTTTTTTTTATCAATTTTGTGGGCATTTGTGCAACTGTTTCCACTGGTTAAATTAAATTATATGCATTCCTTACATGGGCCACGCTGAGCCAGGCTTTGAGCTTTCTATGACTTAATCTAAGATCAGCCAAATCATTAAATGGGCCCTAATCACATAGCCAAGCCCAGTTCAAAGCAGGCTGGGCAGCCCGGCCCATGATCACCCGTAGGTTTTCCGCTTCAATGGGAAATCCTTAACTTTCACTCTAGGGTTGTAAACAAGATGGTTCCAGGTTGGAACCATATTGGACCTGGACCTGTTTCTAAATAACGATTTAGATTCTAGGTCCAATTCTAATTCAAAACTTGTTTTGTTAGTTTTAGATTCAATTCTGATAATTTAGAATCCGGTTCTGCCTAGATGACCGAAATCAAGTTTCAAAATCAATTCTAATTTATTTTTATTTTTCTAAAATAAATATATCATTCAAATTATAATAGTGGATCATGTCTACTACCTCTAGGATTAAAAATGAAAATGTCATAAAAAAGTAGATTTTAAGCTACAGTATGCAACGTGAAATACTCATATGCTAGGTCCTGAATCCACACGTTGGAACCTATATGGACCCAGAATAGGATCGAAACTTAAGTTGGGTTCTGAAACGAAGAGCGGATATTAACCGAAACCTAAATTTAATTAGTTCCGAACTTGATGTTTTACATGTCAGAACTTTCATATATTTCGTTTGTAGCCCTATTTCACTCTCACAGGAATTGTTCCTATGTTAAGATTAATAATGTAATAATCACTAATATGATCAAGATCTTACCACGGGAACAACTCATGGTGGATTAAAATTTGAGAATGTATACTACAAGAGGAGTGAATTTCTTTAAAAAAAGTTGTGACTTGATCGTCACTATAGTCTTGGAGAGACAGCAAAGGACAATTGAGATGCCATAAGCAGGGCAAGCAAGAGTCCGGAATCCGGATCCCTACGAAACTGGGGAGCAATGTTCTACCGTATAAGCAATCGCCGCGTGGACTGCAAAAAGGAGAAGATGAGGAGGAAGTTGCTTTTTAAAGTACGACTCAGCCTTTTTTTAATATACTTTCAAGTATACCCTTTACCCCCAATTGATTATTATTATTTTATTATTTTATTTTATGACAAGATAGGTATTATGGAATTTAATATAAATAGAGGGGCTTATTGGCAATTTTCCACCAAAAGGGAACAGTTCCCTGTCATCATCTTCCCCAGGTTGGGTTTCACACCTACAATTTTTGAACCAATTGGATAATGGGCCAAACAGGGCCCACTCCATGTATGTCTAGTACTACAATGGTAGCGTAGGGCCCACTTCTGGATCGCTGGTCCAGAGCCCCCCTTTAGCTGTAGTTACGACTATTTTGCAAGGAATTCTTGCAAGATAATTTTTAATATTTGTCTTCTCTTCCTGCTGAGTCTAATAGCATCATTTCTAACTGTATTTTTTGAAATACCGTGAATTGTGGTTGACAGTAATTTTGACCCATTCTTCAAAAAACTCATTTTCAACAAAAGAAAATGGTAATTCGGATAACACAATCATTTTAACAAGATTTTGTCTAGCACTTTGTGCTTTAAAAAAAAAAAAAAGGCCCAAAGTGCGACCACCACCACCAGTAGTTTAAATTTGGGTCAGTGAACCAGGCCCCCATGCCCCTGCATCCATCGGCTTATGTAAGGCTAAACATTTTTGCCTATGTCTTAACAAATGGCCGATACCCGATTTTGATTCGACACAATAATTTTTACTACAAAATTTGCACTTTGCCTTTTCAACTTTCTTTCCGTCTTCAATAACATCAAACCTTGCATATATATCCCAAACTATTGAAGTTCTATTCCTCTTAGTTGGTTTACGGGAACGGGAACAACTAGGAAGGGGGGGGGGGGGGGCGGCGCTTCATCTTCTAATTCAATAAAATCTTCTTCTCCCCCTAAATTAACGGAAGAAGATTCTATGAGAAATCTTCTACTAGATCGTCCGGCTATATTTCAAAAAATAAAATTTAAAAATAATAATAATAATTTCCATCTTTTGTGATATATAATTAATATATGAAAGGGGAGAAAATGAGAGTCAATATAATATATTATAAACTTATATATATGGAATTTCAAATTTAAATGATATAAATACCACTAAATTTTTGAAGGCCCTTTAATCTTTTTTCTTGATGAATTGATCTTAGGCCATCCAAAAACTTCTTAGAGAGAGTGAAAGAGTTGAATGCTTTGAGAGAGAGTTAGAAAGTGTAGAGAGAGTGAGAGAATTGTATAAAATGGTGAGAAATGAGAATGGGAGGGTTAGAGTATTTATAGACTTTGTAAATTTGAAAAGGACACAAAAGATCCCTTATATGACCGTTTTATAGTTGTTAGGGTGGGGGGGGGGGGGGGGTTTAAAATAGATTTTTTTTAAAAAAATAACCGTTTTTCACCGTCGGGCGGGCTAGGAGGGCCCATCCTTTTGGATGGGTTGGCCCACGGTGGGCCGTGCCATTGGCCATTGACTGGCGGGCCGGCCCGGCCCATTTGACATCTCTATCTACATTCATCAAAAGATAAAACCCATTTTGTGTAACTACTAGTGTATAACTTCATATTATAATATAATTAAATGAAGATAAGTCGATACATAGTGCTTCAACAATATTTGAGTCAATATATGTAACTAGAAATGAAGGCCAGTGCCAAGTTAGGGCAATATATATATATATATATATATCAAAATCTATATGTTTTTTTTTTACAATGTTAATGGAAATAAATAAAATAAAAAATAAAAAATAGAGTATTAATCTAAAATAAAATATATATATAGTATCTAACATTAAAAAGACCCTATACTTGAGAACTTTTTTAAATAATAAGTACTGCTATTAAATTATATAAGCTACAATTATATTTGAATTAATTTTAAGGTAGACAAAGTCGAAAAAAGAACGCATTATGTTAAAATAGTATTCATCTCATCTCTTACTCAGTGACTAAAATATAAAATCATAAAATTAATTTTCAGAAATTATTATATTCTTTAAAATTTTATAAACTCCGATTTGAGTTGTTATTATTAAAAATGATGACTCTATTTAAATTTAAAATGAATAAAATAATTTAAATTGAAGAAATATGAATCCTGGTAATGTCATATTTAAATGTAGGAAATTGAGAAAAAACATAATGTCACGTGAATCCTGGAAAAGCTGGCATCTTAAAAAAATTTATTTTAAAATTATATATTTAACGAGGGATATTCCTATGCATCATTCCCTCACTATATGGTGAGAGACAAATTTAATGGGGCCCACTTAGGGACCCATTGATCATGGAACTTGTGGGGGATGGGAAGAGATATCTTGGATGAGACCATATATCAAATTTGGGGTCAATCTCATGCCTCCAACCCCTTCATTCGTGGCCCAAAAATTTAATGACTTTATATTAAAGGAAAAAAATTTAACCCTCGATCCAATTCATTTGGGTAGGTGAAAATTCAATGGGGCTAGTGTACTTAAGTGGGTTCCATGTGTGTGGGTGGTTCGGATGTGTCATAAAGTCAACCCTACTATGTTGTCCCTCACCATAACATGGTGAGAGATGAATGCACATGAATATTTTCTATAACACGGCGCCAATCTTCTTGTCAGTAGTTGGGGGCCCACACTGGAGTTTCACTCCACCTTAAGTTCCTAATCTGTTCGTCTCCCTGCATGTCTTTTTCTTGGGGGTAAGCCATCCCTTTCGTTTCCATGAGCTCTCTTCTTCACACCTTGGACTTTTCAATTATGACATGACATTTGGTTACTTATGTAGTTTTCATATTTTTACCAAAAACAATGTAGTGATTTCACTCCACCTCAAGTTCCTTATCCGTTCGTCCCCCTGCATGTCTTTTTCATGGGGATAAGCCATCCCTTTCGTTTCCATGAGCTCTCTTCTTCACACCTTGGATTTTTCGATTATGACATGACATTTGGTTACCTATGTAGTTTTCATATTTTTACCAAAAAAAAAAAAAAATGTAGTGTTTTCACTCCACCTCAAGCTCCTTATCTGTTCATACCCCTGCATGTCTTTTTCATGGGGATAAGCCATCCTTTTCATTTCCATGAGCTCTCTTCTTCACACCTTGGATTTTTCAATTATGACATGACATTTGGTACCTATGTGGTTTTCACTTTTTTACCAAAAAAGAAGTTCCTTATCCGTTCGTCCCCCTGCATGTCTTTTTCATGGGGATAAGCCATCCCTTTCGTTTCCATGAGCTCTCTTCTTCACACCTTGGATTTTTCAATTATGATATGACATTTGGTTACCTATGTAGTTTTCATATTTTTGCAAAAAAAAAAAAAAAAAAATGTAGTGTTCATATATGAAAAGGAACCTTGCAAAGAGTATTCATGGTCTGAAACTGTCATAAATATCCTTCGTATGATGATTTGCCTTGACAAATGCTCTGCTTTAATGCATTGCCTCCCATGTGTTACATGTTTCACTGATATTTTTTGTTTGAGATATTTCCGATCAGAGAGTCAAAACCGATGCTTTGAGGAATGAACTCTCGAAATATGGGAGGCTCTTAAATAAAATGTTTTTTTTTATTATAGAAATACTCACTTGAATTTTATTGAGAATCCAACATCGCATTAACCCTTACATATTTCTTAATCAGGACTGGGGTGGAGTGCCACTAGACCACCATGCCATCCACATATTGGACATGCCTAGCTAAAACATAAGCAGCTGCATTTCCCTCTCTTCCCACATGATACACTTCAAACTTGATGAAATGATTCAACAACTCTTTGATTTCCTCAAGCAGAGGACCTTGCCTTGACATTTTAGTACTAGAGGACTTTAAAGCTTCCACCACCCACATTGAGTCCCCTTCTATAATAATGCTGCTCACCCCAAATTTCACTACAGATGTTGATAGAGTGGAATTTGGCAGGAAACCATGTGAGACGAGATTTATTTATGAACAGTTTAACATAAACAAAAACCAATATAGTGTAAATATCTTGTTATTACATTCATCCGTGAATACTGATAAGATGCATGTCAAATTAGGATCAATGCATATTTGATAATAAGTGTTTATGAAAGTAATTGTTCTGTCATAAACGGTCCTCCTCTACAAAAACTATGGTTTTAAGACTTGAATGAAACTTAGCTATATTACTTGATGTCTGAAGATTTATGACATGACTTATGCCAATTTTTAAGTTTGATCGAAAGCAAAGAAGGCCTTGAAACTCAAAATATTCTCGCTTCCATTGCATTAAATTTGTTACTTTACTTACATCCAAAGCACCCTACAAGTAATTAAAAATGAAGATTAAGATAGTTTTGTTTTCTCAAATGGTAATGTGTCAAAAAGCTATAAAATTCTTGCCTTGTTCTCAAAGCACATGAGAATTTGAATATTTTCAAAGAGTCTAAAAGTTTTCCACATTTCTTCCAACCAAGTACTCATGAAGACAAAAGTTTGAAAAATGAAATAAGGATAGCCAGTGAGGCTCACTTTAGCAAATCTAAATGGTTGGTTTTGGGGAGGGAAGAGTTAGTAAAAGACGAAATCTTGTCATAAGAGAAGAGAATTTTTTATCATTTTTTAATTTATTTTATGGAAAGGACTTGGTTGAATGAATTGTTGAAAACTTTTATACTTTCTTTAAATATTCAAATATGCATGTACTTTTGTGAAAATAAGCAAATTAATTCAACACTTTCTTGAAAATTTTTCGTTTCAAATCGTTTGAGATATTCACAACACGTGACAGATGCACGACCACTGTGCATGCCTGCTCCACTTTCACTCCACTACCGCACATACTCTTATTTCCTCCATTCCCCTTCACAACACCAGCGCTGCCACTTTTACTGCATTGTCCACCACTGCGTGACCACACCTACAACAACACCACGTTTGTAACACTACGACGCCCACTTGCACTCACTGTCCCACTCGAATTGCCTCCTTGGATTCGCACTCCACTTGTGTATACTACATAGCCCCATACACTTACTGCCCTCTCGCTCATGGTACTCTTTCAGTCATTTTGTCGAGCTCGCCTGCGGAAGAGTGAAGAGCGTTTTTTTTTCTTCTTAGCTCTATTGGTCGATATCGACCATCACTATTTAGCTCTAATGGTCGATATCGATCAATTTCTCGGTCAGATTTTTCCAACCTATAATTGTCTTATTCGTTGAACACGAAAAAATGGTCGATATCGACTATTACTACTTCCTCCTAGTAATAGTCGATGTCGACCAATCTGTTGGTCAGACTTTTTCCAACATGTAATTGTGTTATTGGTTGAACACTACAAAATGGTCGATATTGACCATATCGCAAAATGATTAAAAAAAAGACCGAAAGGAACTTCAAGACCCCTCTCGTCTTCGACATGCTACTGGGTCCTTGTCGGTCCTATTGGGTTCTCATCGGTCCTATGGGGGTTTTTCCAGTAGTTTTCCCTTTCAAATATTTGAAGGTTTTTATATTTTTATTTTTTGTAATCATCCCGTATATCTATTTAAATGGGGATATTCAAGTGAGGAGTTCCCTCGCCATAGGGCGATGGACATTCTTCTTTTTGAAAAGTTTCAAGTACAAAAGCACTTTTATACTTTTTGGAAAGATTCTCTTTTGTATTTAAATCTTCCCAAAAAAGGGAAGTGTCCCTCACCCTATGGTGAGGGAATCCCTCACTTGAATATTACCCCTATTTAAAATAAGGAAAATATTAAAGTTAGAACTAGTTCTCAATGTGACTTTAAGGGGAATTAATGGTGTGCACCACCTAGCAACCAATCCAAACTTCACCCAGAACTCTTGATGGTCATTGATCTCGAGGTATGACATCCATCTAAATGGACTCGACCATCATATGGATGATTTTTTATTATTATTATTTTTGAATATGAAGCCGTTAAACTTGTGAGCTGTGGATGAAAGGGTTGGGGGCATGGGATTGGGGTCAAAATCGATATTTGAGATGGTCCCATATGGATCTTTCTATTTCCCTGTCCCATCCCCAGGCGGGGGCCCTACAGAAATTTCTCACGGAATGTGCTCATAAAATGTTCTCACCCGAATAAATCCCAATAAATATTATGTACAATTAAATAAGGTCCGTACTCTCATATATTGAATCCAACTTCAGGTCTTTCTCATATCTTTTGACACGAGGTCTTCTTTAAAAAAAGACTAAAATACATTTACCATGTCACAATTAGAGCCGTTGCTTCTGTTTAATTCATTAAAATATTGGGGCCGGGTGCCACACATTTGTAGGCTGTGACACTAAATATAGGCCGCTGCTAAGCTCATTTGTTATGGGCCTTAACTCAAAAATGCGTTAGTTAGATCATTGGATGATGGGCCCCACTTGGATTTGATAATTAGCCAAAATAATAGCATGTTTTCCGCTTATTAAAAAAGTTTTGAACTTTCATCCATCTCCATTTTTGTTCTTTTCGTAATGATGTAGGTTTATTGTTACAAGTATGAAACCCCTTTTAAAGACATATTCTTCAATATATATATATATATATATATATATATATATATATATGAGCAAGGCTCTCTTAAGCTCAAGCTTATGATAAAATCTCGTAAGCTCATGCTTGTGGGGGTTAAACTTTGGTCCATCTAAATAAACTAAACACATGACTCCTCTAAATTGCACATGTCCACCAACTATCGGTCAGATACGAATTTACTGGATCGTTGGATTGACTATGTATCGATCCGAATGGACCATTGACCATTAAACTTTTGGGTCCATATGGAGATGATAGAAGTTACGGTTGGGGCTGATTTTTTGCATAGAGAAATATCCTAGGGAGTCCTTGAAATTCCCCCCACTCCCATCCCCATGTGGGTCCCCAGTTGGGCCCCACCACATACTTGAGCTTACCTTATCCTAAGGTTGAGCTTAGGAGAGCTGACCTCTTTATATATATATATATATATATATATATATACACACCCCCCACTTTTGGTCCCAATTCGGGTACTAGTTGAAAAGCATGAGGGAGTTTCACCGAATTGAAGACCTTATAAATTTGGCCCGGGCTAAGGCATATCTTGACCTGGTCCGTCTTTAGAATCACTCGTCTAAGCCTAGTCCAAGCTAGATACGGGCCATAAAAGTTAGGCCTGAGTCTGTCCATTTAATCAAACGGACTGTCCCGAACCGGTCTTTTTTAACAATTTTGTGGGAATTTTTGCAATTGTTTTCCCTAGTTAAATTAAATTACATGCATTCCTTACATGGGCTATGGCTGAGCCAGCCTTTGAGCTTTCTATGATTCAATCCAAAATCGGCCTAATCATTAAATGGGCCCTAATCACATAACCAAGCCCAATTCAAAGCGGGCTGGGCTTAGGGCTAGCCCTGTCCTTGACTTTCACTCTAGGGTTGTAAACAGGATGGTTCCAGGTTGGAACCATACTGGACCTGGACATGTTCTAAATAACGATTTTAGTTCCAGGTCCAATTCTGATTCGAAACTTGTTTTGTTAGTTCTAGATCTCGTTCCGATAGAAAAATCAAGATCCGATTCCACCTAGATGACCGAAATCAAGTTTCAAAAACAATTTTAATTTATTTTTATTTTTTATTTTTTTCTAAAAAAATATTTCATTCAACTTATAATAGTAAATCAAATCTACTGCCTCTATGATTAAACGTAAAAAATGTCATAAATAGATGATTTTAAGTTACAGTATACAATACGAAATACTCATATGCTAGGTCTTGCATCCACCTGTTGGAACCTATATATTTGGGCCTAGAATACAACCCGTCTATCAACCGGAACTGACGTTGGGTTCGGAATCAAGGCAAGGTTTTGAATGAAAATCTTAAATTAATTAGTTTCAAACTCATTTTTTTTGCGGGAGTTTGAGGGTCGGAACTTTCATAGATTCCCATTGCAGCCCTATTTCACTCTCACAGGAGTTGTTCCTATGTGAAGATTAATAATGTAATAATCATTATTACGATCAAAAGCTTACCGCGGGAACAACTCACAGTGGATTAAAATTTGAGAATGTATAATATGACATGAGTGAGTTCCTTTTTCATTTTTTTCTTGAAAAAAAAAAAGCAATGAGTTGATTTTTATTCTACGACCGTACGTCACTTTATGGATAGCGTGCATCCGTGATTAGGACAGTAGTTTCCCGGAGTAGAAAACTAGTGGTTCTTGCTTCCCCTGCCCTTGTCCCATCTCAAGTGTCCTTTGGCTGTCTCTCCAATTCCAAGATCATTTAACAGAGAGCTCTGTTATCCCATCGATCGTTAAAAAGTCCTTTCCGATCTCTCCAAGATCATTGACAGTAACAGAGCTCTCTATCTCTCTCATTTGATACTGTTCCTTGAGATGGAGGAAGAGATACAAGAAGAGGGAAGTGCTGATGAGGCAGGGAAGCATGGGAATGCTGTGGTAAAAGACGTGGATGATCTATGGGTTAAACACATGGAAGCGAAACTTGCCTCCAAGTCCAAAAATTGCAAGCCTTCTCATCCGTTCACTATTTGCCGAGTGCCCCAAGACATTTGCAGTGTCGACAATGTTGCGCACGACCCTTTGATTGTCTCCATCGGCCCATATCATCGAGGAAATCAAAGGCTACATGAGATGGAGGAGGTCAAATGGCGAAATCTAAATGAAACCCGTCGTCGAGCCGGTAATAACTTCAAGAAGTACTTGAAGGCGATGAAGGAAATAGAGCCAGAAGCGCGAGCTTGCTACGCAGGTAACATCAATATGGAGGCAGATGAATTCATAGAGATGATGTTGTTAGATGGTTTGTTCATCATTGAGCTCCTCTTGAAGAAGGATTTTCATTTTTCTCTTCTGCATGAAGAACCCATTTATACCATTAGTGGGATGTTGTGTCGAGTTGGCCACGACATGCTTCTTTTGGAGAATCAGCTCCCTTTCTTCGTCTTGGAACGCCTTTTGGACCTCACTGATCTATCCAGATCGTTTGATCTTCGGAAGAGTGCCTATGATTTCTTCTGTGTCTATGCTCTGCGATTTGGGGATGAATGTGGCTTACAACTTCTTCGAAAAATCTTCGACGAAAAAGAAAAGAAAAGAAAAGAAAGCGTAAGGGAAAACCCAGAAATGATGACCAGTGGTGCTAGCCTAGGATCCAGCGCCTCACATGGGAGCCCGGGCTCTCCCTCGGGGTCGGTAGACATAATCTTGAATGCAGAGGTGCTACAGACCCACGAAATCTTGAATGCAGGGGTGCTACAGACCCCGACTGGGAGCTCGGGCTCCCATGGGGGCCGTAGGATCCCACGAGGGGGGGGGGGAATCCTACGGCCCCCAAGGCTCCGGTCCGGGCTCTCAGTCGGGGTCTGCAGACATAATCTTTCCAATGAAGATAGTGTTCATCATTTGCTGCATTTAGCATACTTGCTCCTCATCAGTACGGAACCTACTGGGAGTACTGGGAGTTCTGATCAATCTAAGGACCCTACTGCGAAACTCCCTGCATTCATAAAGAAAATCCTTGACCCTACTGAAATTCTCTCTGCATTCAAACAGAAAATCCTCCCCTCTCTCTCCCCATCCAAGTCTAAAGAGAAACAACCGCCACCACTGAGGGTAATTCCTTGTTCGGCGGAGCTCGACGAGGCTGGAGTTGAGTTTCAGTGTGTGAAGGCTAAAAGCTTCTTGGACATTAAATTTGAACAGGGAACGATGAAAATGCCGCGCCTTTCGGTGGAGGATTCCACCAAACCACTCCTTCGAAACTTCATTGCCTATGAGCAGTGCTTCCCTAACCAGGGTAGTCACTTCACCAGCTACTGCTACTTCATGGATTATCTGGTGAACACGCCGAGAGATGTGGAGATATTAAAAAGATCTGCCATCATAGAAAATCAGGTGGGCAGCGACGACGAGGTGGCAATCCTCTTCAACGATCTATGCAAGGGGACCTTTGTATCGGATCTTGCGGACAGTTATCTTGGCGAATCGTTTAAAGATGTTAGGAAACATACCCAGAAAACATGGCCCAAATGGCGGGCAAGACTCAAGCATGATTATTTCAGCAACCCATGGGCGATTATTTCCTTGATTGCAGCCACTTTTGTCATCTTTCTCACCTCAGTGCAGACATACAAAGCTGCATTCCCGTGATTTACCAACAAACACTGCTGTGCTAATTTTATCATACTAGTTAGGACTGGTGTTTTCTTCATCTGCAACTTATTTTACTATTTGATCAAGGTACAAGTAGAACCTATTTAAATAATTTCGTTATTTTGAGTACCTACTCTGTAGTTCTTGTTGCAATGATTATATATGTTCATATGTCTCAGTTGTACTTTCTTCTTTGCTAATTATCAAAATAAGTTTCCCTTCTCTTCATGTTAATGCAAGTATAATTGTTGCTTTAGTCATCTACATCTTCTTGGAGTTTCAGTTTCTATGTGCGAGAAGGAAATAATCTTTAAGCCAAAAAAAAAAAAGAGAAAAGAAAGGGAAGATGACTAGCAAAACGATCCAAATGTAAAAATATTTTTAAGTTCCATCAGTCACAAAGCTTCACATGATAATCATCATCAAGCCCTGTCTTAAGTACTTCGCCATAATAAAGAACAAGACATTTCTCAAAAACTATGACTAAGATTTCTTATTTGTATAAAGGATGCTTCCTATAATTTCTTTTGGGGAATTTTCCCTTGCCATATATATATATATATATATATATATATATATATATATATAAGTTCATTCTTTCAAGGGTTTTGCACTCACGATGAGTGGTGGAACCCTGTGTTTATCTCTTCCATCCATCTTCAGCTTGTGAGATATCTGATTTCTATCAGAGCTTTTCTTTGCTGCTTCCCATGGCTAGTGTCTGTTGGGCTCGCCCATCCTTAATTACCAAGCAAGAATTTAACAATGCAACCCATGTCAGAAGTAAGTCGGCTAAATGAAATGAAATCAAATTCTTTGTAAATTGTGGAACCACAAGAACGTCATTCAAGTTAATTGTACGACTAGCACAAAACCCTCATGGTTAGTCTCTTGCAAATTAAATAAAAGTTAAAATCAATAAAAAATTTTAACAAACAAATTAAGTAGTAATCAATAAGAAAATATATGGATTAAGTGACAGATGTGGCCCGCATGCTACGGGTCCCACGTTAAATTAAGTAGGGCAGATATCAAAAGAATACAATCCCCACTAAGTGTGACTCTCTGAGACTCCTTTATATAATATAAAGGATCCATGGTTGGATCAGAGAAGATCTGGGTTTAGGTCTTCGCCTGGGTCTTATTTGTCTGTTCTATGGAACTCAGGCGGGAGGAGGAAGTTTCCTTACTTTTGCTTTGACATGTAGCCAGAGGCATTCATTGATTCGTTTTTAAGGAGAGGAAAAAACCATCACTTTCTATTTATTATTTCCTTTTTATTAAAGAGAGTAGGAAACCGTTGATTTCTATTTATTTCTCTTTATTGTAGGAAACCTGGACTTGAAGAACCAAGGGGGGGGTGTGTTGAACCAAGGTGCTGTCATCACTCAATAATGAGGAGTTAAACATAAATATCTATATTAAATTGCAGAACAAATACTTTAGAAATCACAGTAATTGTATGACAATTGAATTTGAAAAGTAATATATATACATAAAAGTATTTAAATGACCAGCTCTATGTGGCACATTTGATTGAATTATTTATTGCATTTACTGGTTTTTAGAAAATTAGATATGTAGGAAAATGACAGATCTATCGTTTTTCTAATAATAATAAAAGTCCTTTTAGAGTTTATAAAATTTCTGGAGAATAGGAAATTTTAAAATATTTGGAAATCAGCAGAATTGGATTCACTAATAAGTATTAGTACTAACATCTGATATGGGGAATAAGATGTTAATTGGATTTAATTAAATACTAGCCAGTGTTGGAAATGGGTGGACCGACAAGCACACAACAAATAATACAGAGAAAAACTTTGCTTCACTTTCAAGTGGAATAATCAAATACAAACAAGATACTATGCACTCTGTTACCATGCACACTTTTTTCCCTTACGCACTGCAGGCATATATTATATAACTCTTTCATTCCTGCATATAGCCCAAGGACTTACTTCTCATTAGGCTGATAATCGTGTCGTGTTAATAAATTTGGGTTATTGGTTAACGAATTCGTGTTATAATTACCTCAATCCGTACACGACCTGTTAACTTAACGGGTTAAATAATCTAACCCGAACATGACCCATTATTTAAGAGGTTACACGACCCAGCCCGTTAAGTAATTAAGGCATTTCGAAAATTAAAAGAAAATCCATACAAAAATATATGAGGAGAAAAATATATATATATATATATATAAACCACGCGAAACTGTAAGTGAGGATCTCGAGTGGATTCCACCTAAATCCCCACTATAAAACAATAAATCTCAATTGCTTCTTTTTTAATATAAATTAATTCTAACTACACTTAGGCAGAGGCGGATCCAGTATGTAGGATTTCTAAGTTTCAATTCTAATTTTGATGGGGCCCACTAATTTTTTCCATAAGGCCCCCAGTGAATTTTTTGGGCCCCCAATGGATTTTTGTAGCCCAATATTAACTTTAGGTATTCCATATTCTTATCCTCCCTAATTTTGATTGTTTTAATCACTTTCTTGTAGCATCACCACGTTCTCAGTCTCCTGCAAGAGCTAATGCCAAGGAAAATTAACAGCAGTCATCACTGAAAACAGTTAAGATAAATTAGTATGCAGAGGCGGATGTAGTTCATAGTCACTGGGGGGCGGGGCTGGGCCCCTAGTGACTTTTTGGGAAAAAAAAAATTATGTATACTAAGTTAGGCCCAAATCAATTAGGCCCCCAGTGACATTGAACCAGGCCCCCAGTGACATTGAACTAGGCCTCCCAGTGACAACTCGTAGAGAACAATTGTGATAAATAAATATGTCTTGTTTTATTGCTTGAAATTATTATATTATATTTGTTCCATATAAAAGGTTTGGGGTAAATCTGCACACTATTTGTCCTTGCTAGGCATGATTTGCAATACAGTGGAAATCTACAAACTATCTATCTTTGAATGCACCTTTCTGTGTATTAGTTACTGATAGTGTATGTAAAAGGTCCACTATTTTTTTTGTTTATTGTTTTTTCTCAAGCATGAAGAAAAAAAGAAGAAAAAATCATTTGCAATCATATAAATAACCCAAAAAAAATATTCCGGGGCCGTTGCCCCCGGACCCCCTACTACTTAATCGTGCCCCCAGTGATTTTAAATCCTAGATCCGCCACTGCGGACTAAAAGAATTTAAGGGGGTTAAGCGAGTAGTTAATGTATTACTGATTTAATTCGTATATGACCTGACGTGTTAATGGATTTGACTTGTTAACCATCTGAACCCATTAACAACACACTTAAATCCATTAATATCGTATAAATTCATGTCGTGTTAACCGGTGGTATTGCATTTTGAGAGCCCTGCTCCTCATCTTACTTCTATCTTCCTTGACTTGTATTTCAAATGACTCCGTGGCACTTATTTATAGCTGTGCCCCGGTCGGTTTGTGGATGGATCTTCAGAGGCGGTGTACGAGAGATGATTCCGGAAATGGGCAGCATGACTTTATTTATGTTCACACATCAAATACTGTGCGACGTGGATCAACCGCTGCCATGTGATTGAGCCTGAGGCGCGGCTGAATTTTTTGTAATGGGTTCAATCGGTGGACTATTCTAGAAAGAGACCTCCTGAGAAAGAGAGTCTTGGGCTGAATTTTCTGTAATGAGTTCAATCGGTGGACTATTCTAGAAAGACATAGACCTCTGGAGACGGACAGAGTCTTCTCGAGAGGGAGACTTCTGGTCTGTGGATCATGTGAGACAGCATCACATGGGAGATGGCCCAGTTGTTTGACTAACATCCAGTACATGCGCAACTTTTAAACCCAACGTGCGCACACTATTTCAAGACTTCTTATGGGTCTTTACAAATATTTGAATTTTTTTAATTATCCCATATATCTATTTAAAGGGAGATATTTTTATAGAAGATATTTCTCACCTTATTTGAGAGATATCTATTTAAAGAGAGATGCTTCTGTGTTTATCTCTTCCATCCATCTTCACCTTGTAAGATATGTGATTTCTATAAGAGCTTTTCTCTCCAACTTCCCATGCCTAGTATCTGTTGGGGTCGCCCATCCTTAATTAGTAAGCAAGAATTTAACAATGCAACCCATGTCAGAAGTAAGTCGGCTAAATGAAATGAAATGAAATCAAATTCTTTGTAAATTGTGGAACCACAAGAACGTCATTCAATTTAATTTTACCACCAGCACAAACTCTCGTGGTTAGTCTCTTTCAAATTAAATAAAAGTTAAAAATCAATAAATTAATTCAACAGACAAATTAAGTAGTAATAAAAAAAATATATGGATTAAGTGACAGATGTGGCACGCATGCTATGGGTCCCACACAAATCAAATATGGCAGATGCCAAAAGAAAATACAATCCCATTTAATTTAAGAACTCAATCTGTCTCTATAAATAAGACTTCTAATACGATTAGTGAAGTGAACGTAGAACTTTTAGAGAAGAAATCCCTAGTAAATGTGAATCTTGGAAACTTATTTATATAATATAGAGTAGCGATGATTGGATCATACTAAATCTGGATTTTCGTTTTGACGATCTGGGTCTTATCACTACAAGAATTTACACTTTTGCCGGCGCTAAATAAGCGCCGGGAAAGGTCCATAAAACGCCGGGAAAAACTATTCCCGGGGATTTCTCTTGCGCCGGCAAGGCGCCGGCAAAGGTACGCCAGTAATACCATTTGCCGGCTTAAAAGAGGTAGCGCCGGGAAAAATCTATCCATTGCCGGCGTTTTATTTCGCCGGAAAAGGAGGTTTATTTCGCCGGGCAAAGACTTTTATTTTTTCAATAATAAATTTTAAAAAACTTTTGCCGGCGTTATTTTGCGCCGGGAAAAGTGGTTTATTTTTCAAAAATAAATTTAGAAAGACTTTCGCCGGCGTTAATTTGCGCCGGGAAAAGTGATTTATTTTTTCAAAAATAAATTTAGAAAGACTTTCGCCGGCGTTAATGTGCGCCGGGAAAAGTGATTTATTTTTTCTAAAATAAATTTAGAAAAACTTTCGCCGGCGTTTTTTGCGCCGGGAAAAGATTTACAATTTACAAAAATTATTTTTTCAAGATCTTTTTGCCAGCGTCTTTTCTAGCCGGGAATAAATTTTTTTAAAATAAATATTTATTTATTTATTTGATTTTTAAATTTCTTTTTCTGTTTGTCACATGAATAAATTAAAATTTCTAATTCCATTATCCAAGACCACATCTATTACACACCCTACATCCATTTCCATTCCAAAATCATCTAAAAATGAAGCAAGAAAATTCATTTCACTTCATATTAATATTCAAACATCCTTGCAACATTGAAAACACTTTACCAATACCATTACAAAATTAAAACAAATGCTAACATTCTACTCTGTACCAACATTCAAATGCCAATGAAAATTTAAATATTCATATATAATAATTTCATTGTTGCACCATTCCAACACCTGCACCATTGTTTTAAAAAACTTCATGCATCTCATTTTAACATATATCAATCTGTTACTCTTCATACTTGGCCTTCATGTTGGCTACATCCTAGCTGCATGGACTCTTTCAACAAAATTTGTTTTTCAATTTTCATTCAATCTGCATAAAAAAAAGAAGCAAGATTAACATATGATTAAGAATGTCATATACACAACTTTTAGTGAAACTATAGAATAAAGCATGACTCTTCAAGTATTAAAGTTCCATGCGTCCTTAAATAGGTATGAAAAGAGCTAACAAAATACAAAGGCAACCACTCTATAAGATGACATGTTTTTTGCAATTAACTATTCAAGCGATTCCAAATGGATGGATAAGGCCTAGATGATAATGATTATGAGATAATTGCATCATACTTTTTAGTTATTGAAAGGAAGAACACTGACCTGTGAAACATTTGTCACCAGCCTCATGAGCATATAAACAAGAGCAACTTGATAATACAAAGTCTTTTTAAACCAATGGGTCCAAGAAATCCTTTGGCGGCATTTATGCTCACTCTGTTGCTGCAATCTACATTATGGCAAATCGATATAGAATGAAACATAACTTGAATTCTTTAATCAAGCAGCATGGTCACAAGATCAGTTACAAGTGAACAGAATAATTATCTCAAGCTTCAGATGGACAGAAATAAAGCAACTTAAAAAGACACATTAAGAATCCCTACCATACCTTGGCTCTTTGAATCCAGCAAGAAATATGACCACAAAGCAGCACCCAAGAAAAATTGACAAACATGCTATCCACAAATACTGTTTAATGTAGATGAATGAGAGAGTAAAATATAGATGTTAATGTCATACCTGAAAATTTATTCTATTGACAAATAAAGAAACACCTTTAACTGAACATACCTGATTTTCAATATCGGAAGGTGTTCTTGCACTAAATATATTGAACACAGCTAAGGCAATAGCATATAAGCTGAGATTGGCCACCTTCAGTAACCATTAGATTAAATAAATAAATAAATAAAATAGAAAAAAAAAAGCACAAGAAGCGCAAGAAGGCCAGCAGAAGTACACTAATACCATAACATTTGCATGTTTATGAAAGACATACCTTGGAGTCAATCCAATCTCTGTCAAGAATAATAACAGATAAGTAAACCAACAAGCAGATGTGACGTCATTGAGCATGTGGCCCACACCATAGTAAAATACAAAACTCCTTTGGAGGGGCTTAGCACATGGCTTATTAGCTGATAATTCATCTTCCATGTCAACAATCATAGAGAATATGTTCTAAAAGTAGAAAACAGAAGATGGGAGTCCGGGTTGCCTACAATGATCTGGCACTCATCAGTCAGAGAGAAAGCAAGAAAATTATGAGCTAGAACATTGGAGAAAAATATCTCGAGCCAAATGGATGGAAAATATTAGATTAAAGAAATATAGTAGAGTTCAATATAAGTGGTTTTGAGAGTAGGGAAAATGTGTTGGTCAAAATTCAAAATGTCTTAGCACCATAGTGTGGTACATTTCAGTATCTAAGAACAATTGTAGCGTAGTAATGTGGGTTTGACTTAGATGTGGCAAATCTGCAATAGATGAAGCCCCTTAGTTAGCATCATCACAAAAGTATCAGCTATTCCAAACATGGGAACAAGAGATAAAACATTTCAATAGAGGGAACAAATAACTCATTTCATTCCAACCATTCCTATGGAAGGAATATACAGAATCAATTACCTTTGGATCTAGTGTTTTGGTTCCTCCATGCTGTGAACTAGAAGTTAGACCCCTTCTGGTTTACTTGGCACTGGGAACATTAGAGAAAACCATCACCTTTGCTATCTCCATCCAACTATCTAACAGTATACATGCTCAAAATCATTGACATTAGAAAAAGGGGAAATGGTTTCTGAATATTAGTTATTGGTGTGTGAAATAGTCATGGCTAGAGATCATGGACTCATTTCAAGAGAATCATGAGAAGCAAACAAGTTAAAAAGAATAAATGTACAAGAGAAGAAAATACCATGGTAACACCATTAGTTTCTTTTTACCATTCCTACTACCTTGGCATCTCTCCCAGGTTGAGGCACTGTTGCAGGATCATTTTTAGGATGGGCTAATTCCATGGATATCTCTGATGGTCTCTTACTTGTAGAAACAAAATCAATAGTTTCCTGCCAATAAAAGCACAGTTTTAGAGCCATCCCATCTACCTACTATTTGAAATAGCCACCAATAAAAAAAAAAAGCCACCTTCCATCATCTTCTTCCAAGTCCATACCTTCTTAGATGGCTCCAAGTGAAACTCTTCATTTTCCTCTTCTTCTTCTCCTAACTGCCATAGCTTTGTAGATGGCTCCACTTGCATAGGTTGAGAAGGGAAAATATTCAAAGTGGGTCTGATTCCTCCTGAACTTTCTGCATACAAGAAGTACTTGGCATTAGTTAAATCTCCTAAAAAGGGTGCAACTGAAACATCTGAAAAAGAAACATGAGAAATAAACAGACACATGAAGAGGAAAAAGCAGGCTATTATTCCACATACATAATCATGACAGAATAACCCGAACTGGACACAACTGAAACAAAGAGTTCATGAATGTGTGGATACTCAAGTTCATGAACCACTGTTACCTCTATCGAAGGTAACAGTTCTCATTTTAGTTCACAAAATCAGCTCTGTCGTGTACTTCTCAGTTTCCTTCTGTTCTTATCTTAAATATCACACATTTTAGTTCAGTTCAAGAACAGTTCTCATTAAATTCTTCTACTAAAGTATACAGTCACAAAATCAACTGAAGGACACTAAAAAGACTCAATTTTGCATGACATCCATACCTAGTAGCTAAGATTCAAAATCAAAATTTAATAGCTAAGATTCTAGGATTTACTCTATCCGCTCCCATACCTAAGCTTCATGAAAAATCAGATGTGTAAAAAAAAGTCTCATTAGAAAGGAAACTTCCAACTGTGTACAAGCTGTTCAAAAATGGTGCCTTTGAATTTTACTTTATTTAATTTTTAAATAGTAACTTCTCATTCATTTAAGCTTTACAGCACAAAAGGACTACAGTGAAAAGCTAAATGCCCAAAACCACAAAATGAAGGATTGAACAGGATCACTGAAGACAAAATAACCAACAGCCTACTAAAGAAGACAGAAGCTCAACACTTCGCCAAACTACTCAGCAAAAAACCACTAAGCACGCAACACTGCACTACCAAAACACCAGACTTAACTGCCCAAAGAGAAAGCACCCCAAAGCAAAACACTACGCCGCACTGCAAGACAGCAAAAGAAAGCAAGAAGACACGAACTGATTCTACACTCTGCACTTTGCAAAGCATCCACACCTCATGGGCTAAGGAGAACAGAGCCGGACTCATCTTTACTACAGAGTAAAGATGAAGAACAAGAAATGTACAGCTCTGTTTTTTTTTTTTTTTTATAATGTTGCTCTTCTGATTTTTTTTTTTTTGTTTTAACTAACCCAGCCCCATCGGTGACCCATTCCCATAGCAACCCATCCCTGTAGAAACCTTGCTCCATCCCACTCCCCAACAATCGACATCCCCGCCCCAAACCCAGCAGAGAGAACAAAAAAAAAAGATTAGGAAAGTAGTAGAAGAAGAAGAGACAGAGCAGGGCCTTAAAATTTAAACCATTAACCATGCCATTGTTTAAAAGAATGTTTTTTGCTACTTTGTAGTGGACCCTATAATCCCTTGTGGAAGGGTGGTCGATTAACATATAAAAAGATAGGAAAAAAATATTCCAACTTCCATTTTTCAGCTTGAGAGGACTCAACTCATGCATTCGCCCCCCTATAGAACCCCAACCGACCTTGGGCCAAAAAGAGATTCAATCTCAAGTGCAAATGCAAAAAGGAACTTGAGTACAAGACCTGCCGATTGAGCAACGAAAAGCTTGATTGCAAGATCCACCACCCATTGGGCAGGGATTGTGATCCAACAACATTGAGTGGAAGGGCTGGCAGTCTACAGATATAATTTTTTTTCTTCATTTTTTTTAAAGATAAGAATTTCTCTAAAAGAATAACAAGCCATCCCGGTCTAAAATCCACAAATAGAATGGATCAACAAAACCCAACAACATAACCGCTGTGTGAATGCCAAGAAATTGCATGAACCATAAACAAAAAGAGAGCATAAAAAATGAGAAAGAAATTAAAAGAAAGTGCCAAGGAACCAAGAACACCCACATAAATGGAAAAACCAAAAAATCATTTTCTTATCATAGCAGTCACACAACAGCACAATGGTTTCCATTTTTTGATATGAAATCATTTTTCACAAATCTCACAGAATGCAAATTTGAACCCCCAAAAGGTAGATTATCATTCTCTTAATATAAAGTAATATGTAAGTAAAACCATCCAAACATCCTTAATTTCTCTTCTTCTTTTTTTAATATAAAGTACATTTCTATAAAAAAAATTATGTGGCCAAATGCAGCCCACATGCTATTTTCACACACACTAGAAAAATGATACCCGTAACTTGCTAGATCTTCATGGTCAGGTTTAAATTGTCCACAAAAAGGAGACTAACGTGCACATTCTCATTATGGATAGATGTTCAAGATCATAAAAATGAAAGTGGAGAAACTTCAAAGATTAGTTAAATTGGAAACCTGTAGTCATGCATTTTCTTTGGTCGCCTGAAACACCTCTGACCATATCACTGCCAACTAAGGTCTCAGCACAAACATCAAGGCCAAGCACCCTCAAGATGTAATCTATTGCAAGGCTTTGCTTTTTTCCTTGTACTGATGAAGCCTGTGCAGGGAAATTCTGTAGGTTAGAAAAGTAAAGTAAATTCTGTAGTTTTTTTTTTTTGGATCTACATAGAAAGAAAAGTAATTCCCCTCCTAACTAACTTTCACAAAAGCAAGACAAAACTTTGCTCCAGTTAAGGGTGGAGAAAACTCCCTTCTCTCTACTAAAATTAAAATTCTCATTAATAAAAACTAACATCTAACTACTTAAATCATTTTCATTTCTTTATAAAATGTTTTTAAAATGGTTTCTCCAACATAGTTTTCTCTGTTCAAATCCAAAAACAATGGAGAATCACTACTCCTAAAAAAAAATGTGGTTCTCCACAAGGGATTCTCAACTCCTAATGGGGGATTCTCCACTTGTCCTTTCTCTAAATCCAAAAGCACCCTTTAAGAATTACAAATAAACATCACAAATAATTCAGCAGTTTCTCTCCAACAAAAAGATTCCAACTACATACAATAAAACTAAGCTGCAGTTTCTCTCCAATAAGCATTCATCTCTTATGCATCATCAATTGAACAAGATATTTAACAGGCTCTCATCAAGCAAAGGAATATTAACACCAGTTGTCATCATAATAAAATTAGAAACAGTGACAGAAGCAGCCATTATCTTATTACCACTAAGGAGTGTTCCAGATTTCTCTTTTCTGACATATGTTAATGTCTCACTTGATTGGCCAACACCATGGTTTCTATGTACATGTACCATGGAAATCCATCTGGTTGGCCTAACTGCAATATATAACAAAATATAACCAAAAGTGAGATTATGAAAGACCATCACATTCATGTAGTAACAGAGAAATACAAGAGACCAAAGATACCCACCTGAGAATTAATCCAGAACAGGAGAAGGATTAAAAAAAATCACACGTGTTAAAAAATTAAAAAAAAATAATGGACTTGACAGAAAGACAGCATTGATCACCAATAGCACGATAGATGCATTTTTGACAATCCATCATATGTTTATTTCAATAATTAGAGAAACATTCTCCTCTAGATTTTTCATTTATACTAATATAATAAGCCTTGAATATACTACTTGATGGCAGTGATAGTTGGACATGTCTGCAAGAATATAAATTGAACCAATAATTTTAGGATTGAAGTGACTCTGGATAAATTACAAATTCTGGGGTGCTCAGACATACAGGATTGTTTCTCTATAAGAAACATATCCACTAGGACCACTACCTTATGCTGCTGGGTGTTTCCACTCTCCAGCTACCAGAAAGCCAAGCTGAGCAGCCAAAAGCTTCACTTTTCTCAAGCTCGATCGGTTCATCCTCAAATTTTGAAGCACAAGCTTGGCTTGGACTCAAACTCAAACTCATTTCAAGCTTCAAAACTTGAGCTCAATTTTACCCCAGCAACATTCAATTGAGCTTGGCTCAAATAAGGCACAGACTGAGCTCAGATTAGCTTAAACAGAGCTCATTTTAAAACTTAAGTGCCTTATTTGAGAATCAAATTTAGCTCAAAGTTGAGTAGGAACATTTAAATGAATATTGCTGACACCTTGATACATGTATTTGATACAATCAATATGGGTTGATACAGGTAGGTAACTGTTGGAGCATACCAGAACAGGTAGGTGTTTTTATGGGTAAAAATTCTTACCTACTTTAAAAAAGAAAGGAAGTGTGGTGTGTCATTCATTAAAAGAGAGGGACACCTCCAAAAGCGCATCAGTTTTCCCCAAATCACACCAAAAGGTCATCCAAACGCATTAATGCTGATTTATGCACAAACCAGGTTAGCTTCACTTGCTTTATGAAGATCCAAATGGACCCCAACTATTGAGATGCTGATTCTACCCAAAAGAATAAAAATAAATAAAGTTTCATTTTCAAAACAACAACAAAAAAAATACACTATTGAGATGCAGAGGTGTTTGTTTTCCTTTGATTCATGAAACAGAATAGAAGCACAAATATAAACCTGACCAAAGGTTTCTCTGAGATTATTGTGCATTGGACCATTGTCCAATCCCCAAAGCCTCTCATATTACTATTCTATTTCCTATGAATATATTAAAGCTGCCATCCTTGCAAGTTGCTAGTGCGAGAAAGAACAACCATCTACAGATAGTTCATCAGCCAAGTGCAGAAAATGGTTTCCATGGCCAGGGCTTTAGACACAACCAGGATCTGAGATGCGCAATAGATCAGGTCAGGCTCGTTCACACCCGACCCATTTATTAATCGGATTGGAAATACATAGCTGATCCCTGAAAATTTTGGATCTAGTTCAAGTTGGTTGGCTGGTCAAAGCATAAAGGACTGAGTACTGGGCTGCTATAGATGAGACTGGAAACAAGAGCACCCCAGGCAGAGCACGACACTTCTGATCTCTGCTAAACAAAAGAGCTCAGCAGCTGGACAACAGAGATGACCGCATGGCCCCAGCACTCCACAGCAACAACAACAAAATAAACTTCAAAAAACAAAGCACATCCCATCAAATAATTGCACAAACAAAAAGGATAGAACTGATACACTCCAAAGCACAACACCACACCACCCACCCTTCCAGAAAATCTAGTTCTGGCGAAGTTGGTTGTTGTGAGTACAGTCATCATCGTGAAAAAAAAGGAGGGAAACACAATTTTGGATTTACTTTTGAGTTTAATTGGCTATGAGGATAGATGTTCATTGACTACCTTATATAGAAATGCACCATTATTGCCAGTCGGCTATGCCACAAAACTTTCCATCACATTTTATATCAGTTCTTAAATGTTGAATAGAATAGAATAGTAAAATTGGTATTTAGGAGTCTGAAATCTGAATCATCTCCATTCTCCATCTGTTAGAGAGTCCCCACTTCCCTCTGCCTTTATAAATGCAGTATTCATGGCATATTTGTGGGGTCCAATGTCCCCACCATATACATATAACTAAAGTTCATTGATTAGTTATGTCTACCAAAATTCAGATCTAATAGATGTATATAAACAAATTCAGTCCTTTAACCTGATCAAAGCCTCATATGGATCAAGTATTTCATTCCCAAACCCCAAGCATATTTAAAAATATGAACTGAATTAAATTCCATGTACCCTTTTTCCTAATTCATGGTTGCTATGTCATCACTTCCGATTACAACATTTCCCCTTAGGATGTCCGACCGATGGTCTGCACCAGTTCTGTAATCAGCTGGTAAGAAATTATCTCCATTAATCTATTGGAACTTTGAAAGAAACATGTCAGTAACATTTTCAAGAAGAAGAGGAAATGTAGTGTAGCTCCACAGATGTAGCTCACAGGTTCGGGTTGCGGATCCATGGACTGATAAAAGGAAACAAATATATCAATCATTAACAGAAATCAAGATCTGTGCCCTGCAGAAAAAGGGAATCAGAAGACGAAATTAGGGTTTTGGGTTGATGTATAGCATCAGAAATTGAAAAAGGGGTTTTGGGTTTCGATTCCTTCGCTCATCACTGCCACCATTCAAGAGAGAAGAAGAAGCAGCATACCTGCCTGGTCGCTAGTAGGGTTTGGAGCGTTGGAAATCAAATGCACCAGAACGAGATGATGGAAATCAAACGCGTCGACGCTGGTGGAAGAAATCAAACCCCAAACACTAATGCAAAAAAGAACGAGGGTTGTAAGAAGGCAATGCAGTTGAGTTGATGATGAAGAAAGAGAGAGATGCACGAGATGCACGATTTAGAGAAAGAGGCAGGGACGCTGGAAATGGAAAGGGGGCAGCTTCAAACATGAACACGATTTAGAGCAGGGATGCAGGAAATGGATATGGGGTCAGAGGAGGTGCGCGGGCGGGAAATAGAAAAAAAGATTTTTGGGGCTCCACTTATTTGTTATTTTGGGACTTTCCCGGCGAAATTTCTGCGCCAGCAAAAGTTAAATTACCAAATGCCTCAAGGGGAGCGAACTTTGCCGGCGATCCAGGTAGGTCGCCGGCAAAAATATAACATTTGCCGGCGATAAAAAAATTTCGCCGGTAAAGTACTAACCATTGCCGGCGAAACTATGTCGCCGGAAAAACTCTACCTTTTACCGGCGAAATAAGATTTTTCGCCGGTAAAAGTTATACTTTTCCCGGCGTTTAATGATTGCGCCGGGAAAAAACGCCGGTAAAAGTGTAAATTCTTGTAGTGTATTTGTCTGCACTCTCTCTTCAACTCAGACGGGTGGAAGAAGTCTCCTTTCTTTTGCTTTGACATGCAGACAAAGAGAGTACAAAACCATCACTTTCTATTTATTTCCTTTTTAAATTAAAGTGAGTAGATGTCTCCTTCATTTTACTTTGACATGCAGATAGAGATGTCACACGGGCCGTGCCGGCCCCAGCTCCGGCCCACCCGTGCCACGGGCCGGGCTTCTTTCTTTCTTTCTTTGTTTTTTTTCTTTCTTTCTTTCATTCTTTCATTCTTTCTTTCTTTTTTTCTTTCTTTCATTCTTTCTTTCTTTGTTTTTTTTTCTTTCTTTCTTTATTTTTTCTTTCTTTCTTTGTTTTCTTTCTTTTTTTGTTTCTTTCTTTCTTTCTTTCTTTCTTTCTTTCTTTCTTCTTTCTTTCTTTCTTTCTTTTAAGTATTAAAAAAAATAGAGCACGAATACACAATTATAGAGAATGACAAAGATATTTAAGTGGTTCAGTCAAACTCGACCTACTCCACTGAGAAGAGAAAACCATTTGGATATTAACTTCTTGAAGGTTTCTAAATAGGATTACCTTCAAAACCTTACAATCTTTTTAGAAAATAAAAAATAAAAAATAAAGAATGTAAAACTTATAAATTTAAAAATTACAATGAAGGAAAAAGAAAAAAATCAAACGTGTAGTCCACTGAAGTATTCTACTGGATCATAATCTTCCATTGATGTCAACTGTTGCTTCCTCTTATCTGCCAAATACCAGTCTCGTAGGCAAACACAACACTCCACCGTTTCTTCAGTCAGATTGGTTCTTTTGTCATCCACCACACGTCCACCTGCACTAAAAGCATGTTCTGATGCTATAGAAGACATTGGAATAGTCAATAGATCACGAGCCATGGCGGCTAACACCGGATAAACGCTTTCCTGTTGCTTCCACCAAGCTAAAAGGTCAAAACAAGATGCATCCTGCATCCGTATTACACCGACATCAAGATATGATGTTAACTCCGTCACAGTGTTACTTGAACTTGAGCCGGATGCCATGCCCGTAGACAAGGAAGAATACCACACATCCCACTCACCAACACCTGTTTGCTGGACTTCTGAATTGCCCATACTAAGCCCATCTGTACCCAGTTGCTCACAGTAAAATTGAAAAAGTGCTTGTAAATTTGTCTTAATAATTGATAAAGTATTTAAATTTATATAATTCATATTTTTATTTATTTCATCAATAAAAAATTGTACACCACTTAATTTTAACCTAGGATCAAATACGGCAGCTAAAGAAAATGTCATTGGAGCCTCTTTCCAATATTTATTAAATTTTTCTTCCATGTTTTTAACAGGGGTACGCAGTAAATCATGATTTCTAAATCTACAGAATTGTACAGTAATTTTAAAAAGCTTCATTAGATGTGGGATAATATATCTCGGAAAAAAAATATTGTTGAAGTATAAAAAGCTTCTAATAAATCCCTTATATGTGCACATAACTCCCAATGTTCATCACTAATAATCAAATGTTGTGCATGAAAAGCACAAAATTCATTTAAAACAATTCTCCGGTCAAGTGCCTTGTTTAACAAATCATACATAGAATTCCATCTATGTTCTACCTCCTTGGGTATTTTAATAGGTGATACTGCCTTGCCTCGCACATATTTGGGCATACAATTGTCTTTTTTGTGCGGATGTGAAAATAAATCTAGCTATGTCTTTAATAGAATCTGTGTAAGTTACAATATGCTTTAAACCAACCTTTGCAATGAGATTTAAGATGTGACATACACATCTATTTTGAAAGATAGAGCTATCTATCAAAGTTGCAAGTGGCATCTGCATTCTCATTAATTCAATAGCCACTGTATTATTACTGGCATTATCTAAAGTTACAGATAAAACTTTTTCTTTAATATTATATTCATCTAGTTTTTCCAAAATAAATGTACTAATTCTAGTGCCACTGTGTGGCCATTCAAGAGTGCTAAAACTAATTATACGTTTATTAATAATCCATTTTGAATCTATGTTATGTGCAGTAATACAAAGATAACTGTCACCCCCTTGAGATGTCCACATATCTGTGGTTATGGCTATTCTGCCAGGAATTTCTGCAAGGTAATTTTTTATATTTATTTTCTCTTCCTGCTAGAGTCTAATAGCATCATTTCCGGCTGTATTTCTTGAAATACTGTGAAATTGTGGTTGACAGTATTCCTGGACCCATTTTTCAAAAAACTCATTTTCAACAAAACAAAATGGTAATTCAGATAACACAATCATTTTAACAAGATTTTGTCTACAACTTTGTGCATTAAAAGAAAAAAGACCTAAACTGCTGCTACTACTACCACCACCCCCACCAGTACTAGAAATTTGGGTCTGTGATCCAGGCCTCCCTGTTCCTGCATCAGCCGGCTTATGTAAGGCAAGACATTTTTGCATATGTCTTGTCAAATGGCCGGTACCCATTTTTGACGTGGCACCATAAATCTTACTACAAAATTTGCATTTTGCCTTTTCAACTGTTTTTCCATTTTCAATAATATCAAACCTTGTAAATATTTCCCAAACTAGTGAAGTTCTATTTCTCTTGGTTGATTTACGGGAACTCTGAGGAGGAAGTGGTGGTAAATCACCAACTTCATCTTGTAATTTAATAAAATTTTCATGTCCCCCCCCTAAATTAACAGAAGAAGATTCTGTGGGAAGTCTTCTTGCCATATTTCAAATTTTTTTTTTTTATAAATAATAACAGTAATAGGCTCTAATTATATAAACTTATATATATGGAATCTCAAATTTAAATAATATAAATACCTCTAAATCTTTGAAGGCCCCCTTATCTTGTCTCTTGATGACTTGATCTTTGGCCCTCCAAAAACTTCTTAGAGAGAGTGAAAGAGTTGAATGCTTTGAGATTGAAGTAGAGAATGTATAAAGAGAATGAAAGAGTTGTGTAAATTGGTGAGGAATGGGAATGAGAGGGTTAAGGTATTTATAGACTTTGTAAAATGACAAATGACACAAAATACCCCTTATATGACCATTTTATGGCTGTTGGGGGGGGGGTAAAAGTGACTTTTTTTTAAAAAAAAGTGGTTTGGAACGTTGGGCGGGCCGGGCTGGCGGGCCTGCCGTTGGGTGGGCTGCGCGCCTGGCGTGCCCAGCGGGCTGGAGCTTCCAGCCCACGGGCCTGGCGGGCCAACGGGCCCAGCCACCTTGGCCCAGCATGGCCCGTGTCTCGGGCCGTGCCTTGTGGGCCGTGCCGGGCCACGGCCCGTTGACTGCCGGGCCAGGCCGGGCCGACCCATTTGACATCTCTACATGCAGACAAAGAGGGTAGAAAACCATCGCTTTCTATTTATTTCCTTCTTAAAGAGAGTAGAAATCCATAGCTTTCCTCTTTAATTCTTTGAGGGGACTACCTCGGCAATCGTGCCTAGTGAAAACGGGAAATTTCCAGTGCAGTGCAGATTGGGTCAGGCGGGCCCACCCTGACCTATAGGCAACCTAGATTTGGTACAAGGTGATGCAACAAGTACTGACGTAGGCGTCCGTGCAGTAACGACGTCGGTGATGACACAGTGACGGTACGGCCAAGGTCGGTATGCAATATCTCAGTGATCCCGAGTGCTTACGGATTTTTTTGCAAGCATATCTACACAAGTAACAGCAAGATGGAGACAATCCAATAGTTCAGAAACAGGGTGTTATTTGCCTTTAAAGGTCAATGCTGTCTATCTGAATATCTTTTTCATTAAAGGTAATAATCTTGTCTTTCAAATTAGCGCAGCATGATGTTGTGAAGGCTGTTAAAAATAAGAATTTGGCCGTATAAACGTGTCGGAAGGACATTTTGATGGACTGATATATGTGATTGAATTCGATCAAATTTCTAAACCCGCTGATGATGCCCTTGAGGAAGACCATGAATTATATGAACAATGAGTATTTGATAACAAAGCAGTGAGATAACTACCTATTGAATTCATATAGAGTGATTTGGTAAAGCAGTTTGAGCACTTCACCAAGGCGATGGACAAATATGATGAGACCTTCAAATCTTATCTGATGGAGGTGCTTAGCACATATCTTAACGATAAGATGCCAGAGGGGTGGGGGGTGCTCATTTTTAAGGGATCATATTGATAAGATGACGGTCCGATATAGTAATCTCATAGACTTAGGAAAGGAGATGGATGAGGATTTTCACATTCTGTACTTGTTCATGAGTCTCCCACCTTCATGTGGGAATGTATCTCCGACCCATAACCTCCAAAAGGGTGTAAAAGACAGGCTAGACAGGCTGCCCGTGGCATAACACCTATAAATTCTGTTATAATTGCTAAAACTAAAAACAATAATGGCGTGCTAACTGTAAATGTGACAAATAAAAAAGAAATTATGATCCACGGAGCTTTCGAATTGCCAGAATGCGCATAGATCTCCGACTGAGTGCCGGAATCTCCGCATCTACATCCATCAAAAGATAAACCCATTTTGCTTAACCACTAGTGTATAACTTCATATTATAATATAATTAAATGAAGATAAGTCTATATATAGTGCTTCAACAATATCTGAGTCAATATATGTAACTAGAAATGAAGGCCCGTGCCAAGTTCGGGCAAAAAGATAGAAATAAAATAAATCAAAACCTACATGTTTCTTTACAATATTAATGGGAAGGAAATAAATATAAAATAAAAAGATATATTATTTATCTAAAATAAAATATATATTACATTTAACATTAAAAAAATCCTATGCTTGAGAACTTATTTAAATATTAAGTACTGCTGTAAAATTATATAAGCTACAATTATATTTGACTTAATTTTAAGGTAGAGAAAGTCGAAAAAAGAATGTGTTGAGTTAAAATAGTATTCATCTGATCTCTTAATAAGTTACTAAAATGTATAATCATAAAATTAATGTTAAAAAATTATTATATTTTTAAAATTTTATAAATTCTGATTTTTATTGTTATTATTAAAAATGAGGACTCTATTTAAACTTAAAATGAATAAAACAATTTAAATCAAAGAACTATGAATCTCGGTAATGTCATATTTAAATGTAGGAAGTTGAGAAAAAAACATAATGTCACGTGAGTCCCGAAAAAGTTGGTATCTTTAATTTTTTTTATTTTTAAGATTATATATATATCAAACTTATTCAAAAGGAGAAAAATATAGCTGACTTACATAAACTACGAAGCAAAAATGAATTTAAATGAGAGAACTTTTAATGGTGTCCAACTTTGATATATCTAGACCTCATGTATACCTTCCACTTGATGGTATCTTGGTTTTTAAGCATTTTTAAAATCATGTATATCAGAATTTATTAAAAAAGAAAAAGAATATGTATAGCTAACTTTGACAAGCTACAAATAAAAAATATATTTAAAATTAAAGAAATCAAAATTATTAAAATAAAATGAAATGAATAATATATTTTTGAGTTTTTTAAACTTTATCTTAAAAAATCACTAAAATGACTAAACTAAGATTATATAACCTATATCCAAGTTTTAAAATAGGTCACATAAATTCGGCTTGCTGACTCAACTAACTTTTAGTGACTCTCTAATATATTTATTTAACTTAAATTAAGATAGTTTTGTTTTCTCAAATGGTAATGTGTCAAAAAGCTATAAAATTCTTGCCTTGTTCTCAAAGCACATGAGAATTTGAATATTTTCAAAGAGTCTAAAAGTTTTCCACATTTCTTCCAACCAAGTACTCACGAAGACAAAAGTTTGAAAAATGAAATAAGGATACCCACTGAGGCTCACTTTAGCAAATCTAAATGGTTGTTTTTGGGGAGGGTAGAGTTAGTAAAAGACGAAATCTTGTCATAAGAGAAGAGAATTTTTTTTTATCATTTTTTAATTTTTTTTATGGAAAGGACTTGGTTGAATGAATTGTTGAAAACTTTTATACTTTCTTTAAATATTCAAATATGCATGTACTTTTGTGAAAATAAGCAAAAAATTCAACACTTTCTTGAAAATTTTCCGTTTCAAATTGTTTAAAATATAACCAACAGGAGCTAATTTATCAGTCGGAAACTAATACATTAGCCCATACACGATAAAGACTCAGCACGTAAAATCAATTTTCAAACCATGATGAAGATGCAAACTGGCAATAACGTTTTGGTAGGAGAAGTTAAATGTTCCCCTTCAGTAAATATCTCTAATGTTTTTGTGATTTACACAAATGGCTTCGTACGTGGTGGCTATCCATCGTGGGTGCCTACAACTTGGGTCCTAGACTTAACTCACCCTCCCATTCCCATATATAACTTATGTAATTGAGTCTGAAATTATTTAATTTTCCTTAACTTCATTAAAAAAAAAAACTCTCTAATAAACTTTTCCAGCTGTTTACTCGTCCATGTCGTCGCCATAATCTCTCCTTCACACCTTGGAGTTTTGGATTATGACATGACCTCAGGATACATGTGAAAAGGTAACCTTCGATACTTAATGGTAAGAAACCGTCACAAGATATCATTCATTGCCCTCAACTATATACTTTTAATGCATGGCCTCCAATGTGTAACATGCTGTTTCATTGTAATGTAAGCTATATCTCGTTTGAGATATTCACAACACGAGACAAATACTTTGAGGGAAGAAGTTAGAAAATTCGGGAGGCTCTTAAATACAAGGGGGTGTTTGGAAAGCGAGTAATTTTAAAGATTTTGCTATATTATCTACTATTTTAGAATGTAATATACACACACCTAAAATTTAGGTATTTGAATAACTTAAAAAGTATCCTACAATATTTCACTTTCTTATAAAAACTTACATATTATAATATTCAAGTATATGTTATATAAAATAATCTTTAGTTAAGAAAACTAACCAAAACAACGGTAAGAGTGGAAATTTCTGAGAAACTCTTGGGGGTGCACAAAAAATTTGCTGATCCGTAAAATTGATAGGATTGAATCTGATCAATGGATTTTTAACCAATCTGAAATAGTGCTGGCTGGAGTTGCAATATGGAGTACCTTTCATTTGGATGTGCTGAAGGTGGCTTTGCCGATATCAACCAGGTTTGCTTTGAACTTGGGCTGTTGCCTACTCTTTTTGAAGTAATTGATCATGTAATATTCTTACCCGTGGAACAGTTGGATGGATTGCTGAAAAGCCTGGGATTCACACAAAAGAAGGCAGATTCTCAGGTGAGATGGGCTGTCTTAAATACCATATTTATTCTACGTTGTCGTGAAGGTGCTTGATCAAAGCTTGCAGGGATGTCTGTGGGTTTCTGCATTGACACAATAGAGGAAGCTATAAATGTAGAAGATATTTAACCTGGTTGAGAACTTTTGTTTTTGATGATGTTTTTCAAGTGCTGAGTGAACCCATTAACGAACTCATGCGGTGCTAGAGGAAGACAAGTCACCCAAAAACGAATCTTATACATTCCACCACGGAGGAGTAACAGATTGATACTGAACTCCTGATTGTAAGAGGACTTGAGATGGGCTGGAAGCTGAAATGACAAATTAACTGGACTGCTGGTGTCACAGCTGGTGATATTTTTTTGTGGTGTGCCACTGTTAGATTATTCACTAATAAGTCATTATTCGCTATTAAGCCGCCATTTGCTCCAGGGTCCATAATCAAATTGTTGACTTGTAAAATTTATCTAATGATCGTGATTTAAATTCGTAGTTAGATTTCCTTTTTAAGAACACTTCGTTAATTTAAAGAATTAGTGGGAACAAAAAAATGAGATATATTTTCATTCCTTGCTATGTTGTGCTAATGGTCTTTAGTGATACTATGCTACGTTGGGCTACTGGTCTTTAGTGATACTATGGACTTGGAAGACCCAAGATGGGGTGTGTGTTAAACCAAGGTGCTGTCATCACTCAACAATGAGTTGAGCACAAATATCTATATCAAATTGCATAACAAATACTTTAGAATTCACAGAAAATGTATGGCAATTGAATTTGAAAAGTAATATATAAACAAACCAGTATTTAAATGACCAGCTCTATGTGGCAGATTTGATTGGCTTATTTATTGCATTTACTGGTTTTTAGAAAATTAAATATGTAGCAAAATGACAGATCTATCATTTTTATAATAACAATAAAAGTATTTTTAGAGTTTATAAAATATCTGAAAAATAGGAAATTTTAAAATACTTGGAAATCAGAAGTAATTGGATTCACTAAGTACCAACATCTGATATGGGGAAGGAATAAGATGTTAATTGAATTTAATTACATACTAGCTAGTACATGCACAACTTGTACACGCAACGGGCGCACACTATTTCAAGACTTCTTCTGGGTCTTTTCAAATATTTGAAGCAATTTTTTTTTTTGAAATTATCCCACATATCTATTTAAAATAAGGAAAATATTAAAGGCAGAACTAGTTCTCAATGTGACTTTCGGGGTAATTAATGGGGGGTGTGACTTTCGGGGTAATTATTGGGGGGGGGGGGGGGGGGGGGGGGGGGTAACCTAGCAACCAATCCAAACTTTACCTAGACCCTTTGATGGTTATTGATCTCGAGGTTTGACACCCATCTGAATGGATTGAATTGTTGGATGAAGGATTTGATTTTTTTTTAATATTTTTTTTTTTTATGAATATGAAGCCGTTAAACTTGTGGAATATGGATGAAGGGGTTGGGGGTATGGGATTGGGGTCAAAATTGATATTAGGGGTGGTCCCATATGAATCTTTTTATCCCTTGTCCCATCCCCAGGCGGGCCCTACAGAAAGTCCTCATAAAATATTCTCACCGGAATAAATCCCAATAAATAATATGAACAATTAGATATAAGGCCCATACTCTCATCTATTGAATCCAACTTCAGGTCATTCTCATATCTTTTGACACGAGGTTTTCTTTAAAAAAAGACAAAAATACATTTAATAGGTCACAATTAGACCACTCTAAGAGCCATTGTAAAAAACAGTTTAATTAATTAAAATATTGGGGCTGGGTGCCACACATTTGTAGGCTATGACACTAAAAATAATAGGCATGTTTTCCACTTATTAAACAGTTTTGAACTTTCATCCTTCTACCTTACATATATATATATATATATATGATACCAAGTTGCTTCCGCTTTATTTAAATGTTATGCTTCCGCAAGTTTTAACCGTTGAGTATTATATTGGTCAAAAAGTTTTAAATTGGACCTCACTGCAGCCTACGATCTTGGAAGTTCTCGGATTTTCCGGGAAGTAGCGCGCCAACTTCGGGTATTCGAACGAGTATATCGGTATCCGGAATTGGGGCGTTACAGATACTATGATTGGTCTCAAAAGGGATAAAACCCAATTCTATAAATCAACTCTTTGAGAATTTCATGTTTACAATGCCATATAAATAAGAAGAAAAAGCTTAGTGGCTAAGAAATCTAATCAAACTACGGAAGTGAATAAAATCAATTTAGGAAATAAAAAATCTAATCCTAATTACTACTAATTAATAAAATTAGAAACCCAATGACAAATAATTAGGAAAATAAAATAAATTCTAAAATATCTTGCACATGAGATCATGGGTCTATTCCACAGTTTAAAAAATCGGCCGAGTTTGAGTCAACTCGGACTCGGCCATCACCGAGTCGGGTCACAGTGAGTCGGACTCGGTCAAACACTTGTATTTAACTTGGTGGAAAATTGAAAAAATGAAACAAAGTGGTTGTCTTGTAAAAGTGCTTTAAATAGAGAGAGGGGGGGGGGGGGGGGGGAGATAATGCGGTATAATCAAAGGAGAAAGGTTTTTGGGCATGTGCAGTGCACAGAAAACAGCTGTTGCTCTGCTGACTGCTGTACTGCTGCCAGGCTTGATTCATGGATTGTTTGGATTGTTGTGTCATGCCAGCTCCAAACGTGAAAAATGCCTTGAAGCCTTACTGGCCACAGATCTGATGCATATAATTACCTTCTTGACTCTACATTTATTTTGGTAATGCTCTTTAAAAAAAATTTCACTTGTGTACGGTTAGTTTTTTTTTTTTTGAAAGGTGCTCCATGATAGTGGGACCATTGTGTCAATGGCTTGGATGACTGAAAGTGTAGGACCCACTTGCATGCATTAGTATGACGACTGAGGAGTGAAATGTTATTTTGTTGCAGAGAATCTTGTTAGTTGTTACATCTCAGTGCCATCTCTGTTACTACAATAAATTCCCGCCTCTGTTGGATCCCAGTCACCCCGGTCCGTCCGGGTTCCGGATCCCGGGGTGTGTAGCTTTTTTCTAAATTCCCTCGTCTCAAAAATTGAATCATGCCACCACTTGTTTTGCAGTTTTTTAAAGTGAAAAATGGATTTATGAAATGGGTAGCAGGTCAGGCATGTCTTTTGCAATAATACCCTTTCCACTCCATATTTTCCAGCTCGTGATTCAATTCTTCAATTTTGTTCTTCCATAGTTTGGATAAGGGTATGATGATGATGAATTGATGATTTTACTTTTGTTCATAGTTGTGTATGTTGTTGCCCGTGTTCGTTCTTTATGCATCTCTTAGGCCTCGTTCGCTTCATGTAATTGAATACCTATGATTGCTAGTGGTGAAAAAAGAATTAATATCCTGAAATGACCATCAAATAACCTCTCATTAAATGAAAAATTGGAAATGAGTACCCAGCCATCAGAGGAGTAAGTCAACACCTAAGAAAGTCAAGGTCCCATCTCCATCTCATATCCTTCACATCTCTTTAATATTCCTTCAGTGGAGCACATTTCATCATGAAATCCAATGTACTTAAAATTTTTTAATGTATTTTATGCAAACAAACAGTCCTTTTTTTCATGTATATGAGAATCTGATGATGATGATGATGACAATGCCCTTCATCTGTACTCAGTGGCGGATCCAGGATTCAAAATCACTGGGGGCACGATTAAGTAGTAGGGGGTTCGGAATTTTTTTTTGGGTTATTTATATGATTGCAAATGATTTTTTCTTCTTTTTTTCTTCATGCTTGAGAAAAAACAATACACAAAAAAAGTAGTGGACCTTTTACATACACTATCAGTAACTAATACACAAAAAGGTGCATTCAAAGACAGATAGTTTGTAGATTTCCACTGCATTGCAAATCATGCCTAGCAAGGACAAATAGTGTGCAGATTTACCCCAAACCTTTTATATGGAACAAATATAATATAATAATTTCAAGTAATAAAACAAGACATATTTATTTATCACAATTGTTCTCTACGAGATTTCATATTCTGAAAAAGTTCTATTACAATATCATTAGTAATTGTTCCAAGCAACTCTTTTTCTATAAAACATACAAGACAATCATTCATAAATTGGTCACTCATTCGATTGTGCAGGCCCCCAGTGGATATATACTGGGCCTGATAAGTGATAACTTTTCATTGGGGGGCCTGGTTCAATGTCATTGGGGGCCCAAAAAATTCTTTGGGGGCCTTATGAAGAAAATTAGTGGGCCTCACCATAATTATAAGTAAAACTTATAAAATCCACTGGGGGCCCAGGCCCCCAGTGGATATATACCAGATCCGCCTCTGTCTGTACTTCTCACAGATGTTGAACAGATTCTCATGTATAGCGCTCGCTGGAGTTGCAACAGAGTACCTTTCATTTGGATGTGCTGAAGGTGGCCTTGGCAATATCAACCAGGTTTTCGCTTTGAACTTCGGCTATTTCCAACTCTATGAAGTAATTGATCACGTTGACTATTACATTCTTGACTGTGGAACAGTTGGATGGATTGCTGAAAAGCCTGGGATTCACGCAAAAGAAGGTAGATTCTCAGGTGAGATGGGCTGTCCTAAATTCCATATTTATTCTACGTCGTCATGAAGGTGCTAGATCAAAGCTTGCAGAGGCCATGACTTTTGGGAAGTCTGTGGGTTTCTGCATCGACACAATAGAGGAAGCTATAAATGGAGAAGATATTTAACCTGGCTGAGTACTTTTGTTTTTTATGATGTTTTTTCAAGTGCTGAGTGAACCCATTAACCAACTCATGTAGTGCTAGAGGAAGACAAGTCACCCAAAAGCGAATCTTACACCACTACAGAGGAGGAACAAATTGATACTAAACCCCTGATTGTAAGAGGACTTGAGATGGTTTGGAAGCTGAAATGACAAATTAACTGGACTACTGGTGTCACAGCTCGTGATATTTTTCTGTGGTGTGACTGTTAGATTATTCACTAATAAGACATTATTCGCTAATAAGCCGCTATTTGCTAGTGGGTCCATCATCAAATTATGGACTTGTAAAAATTTATCTAATTATCGTGATTTAAATTCGTAGTTAGATTTCCTTTTTAAGAACACTTCTTTTAAAGAATTCGTGAGAACAAAAAAATGAGATCTATTTTCATTTCTTTGCTATGTTGGACTACTGGTCTTTAGACTTTAGTGATACTATGGACTTGGAAGACCCAAGGGTGTGTGTGTTAAACAAAGGTGCTGTCATCACTCAACAATGAGTTGAGCACATATATCTATATTACATTGCATAACAAATACTTTAGAAATCACAGTAAATGTATGGCAATTGAATTTGAAAAGTAATAGATAAGCAAACAAGTATTTAAATGACCAGCTCTATGAGGCACATGTGATTGGATTATTTATTGCATTTACTGGTTTTTAGAAAATTAAATATGTAGCAAAATGACAGATCTATCATTTTTATAATAATAATAAACGCTATTTTAGAGTTTATAAAATTTTTGGAGAATAGAAAACTTTAAAAATATTTGGAAATCTGAAGTAATTGGATTCACCAAGTACTAACATCTGATATGGGGAAGGAATAAGATGTTAATTGAATTTAATTACATACTAGCCAGTACATGCACAACTCGTACCCGCAACGTGCGCACACTATTTCAAGAGTTCTTCTGGGTCTTTTCAAAAAATTTCTTTGGACCCGTAGGACCGATGAGGACCTAATAGAATGTTGCAGAGGGGAGGGGTCTTTTGACCTTTTCCGTAGGTTGGTCGATATTGGCTATTCTGTAATGCTTATTTCGGTCCCTTTTCTTTCTTTCTTCCTTCTCCTTCCTAGCACCCACCTGCATTGCACTTCCTATTCCCACACTATGCCTGCACCAGTGCACTGCATACCCAGCCATCTTCTTCATCCTTCTTGCTTTTCTTTTCTTTCTCCCTCTCTATCTCTTCTTCCTTCCTCCCTTCTCCCCTTGCACTCATTGATGTGTTGCCACCGTGCTTGCACCACTTTCACTCTACTACCGCATCTACTCTTATTTCCTCCATTTTCTTTCACAACACCAGTGCTGTCACCTTTACTGCATTGCCCACCACTGTGTGACCACACCTACAGCAGCACCATGTCTGTAATACCATGACACCCACCTGCACTCACTGCCCACTCGAATTGTCTCCTTGCACTCGCACTCCACTTGTGCATACTACATAGCCCCATACACTCACTCATTGCCCTCTCGCTCTTGGTACTCTTTTAGTCATTTTGTCGAACATCTGATATTCATTCATCTCGCTCGTTTTCAGAAGAGAGGAGCGTTTTTTCTTCTTTTTAGCTCTAATGGTCTATATCGACCATCACTATTTAGCTCTAATGGTTGATATTGATCAATTTGTCAGTCAGATTTTTTCCAACCTATAACTGTCTTATTTGTTGAACACGATAAAATGATCAATATCAACCATTACTGCTACTTCCTCCTAATGGTTGATATTGACCAATCTGTCGGTCAAATTTTTTCCAACATTTAACTGTCTTATTAGCTGAACAGTACAAAATGGTCGATATCGACCATGTCGCTAAATGATAAAAAAAAAATCAGAAAAGGAACTTCAGGACCCCTCCCATCTTCAACATGCTACTGGGTCATCGTTGGTCCTATGGGGTCATATGGGGTTTTTCCGGTAGTTTACCCATAAAGTTAGAACTAGTTCTCAAAGTGACTTTCAAGGGAATTAATGGTAGGGCCCACCTAGCAACCAATCCAAACTTCACCCAAACCCTTTGACGGTCATTGATCTCGAGGTTTGACACCCATCTGAATGGATTGGACCGTTGGATGAAGGATTAAATTTTTTTTTAATATGAAGCCGTTAAACTTGTGGGTTATGGATGAAAGGGTTGGGGGCATGGAATTGGGGTCAAAATTGATATTTGGGGTAGTCCCATCCCCAAGTGGGGCCCTACAGACATTTCTCATGGAATGCCCTCATAAAATGTTCTCACCCGAATAAATCCCAGCAAATAATATGTACAACTGTTGAATCCAACTTCAAGTCATTCTCATGGGGTGTTCATGGCCCGGGCTAAGTCATATCTTAACTTGGTCCGACTTTAGAATTACTGGTCCAGGCCTAATCCAAGCTCGATACGGGCTATAAAAGTTAGGCCCGAGCCTATCCATTTAATCAATCGCGTTAGCCCGAACTGGGCCTTTTTTTTTATCAATTTTGTGGGCATTTGTGCAACTGTTTCCACTGGTTAAATTAAATTATATGCATTCCTTACATGGGCCACGCTGAGCCAGGCTTTGAGCTTTCTATGACTTAATCTAAGATCAGCCAAATCATTAAATGGGCCCTAATCACATAGCCAAGCCCAGTTCAAAGCAGGCTGGGCAGCCCGGCCCATGATCACCCGTAGGTTTTCCGCTTCAATGGGAAATCCTTAACTTTCACTCTAGGGTTGTAAACAAGATGGTTCCAGGTTGGAACCATATTGGACCTGGACCTGTTTCTAAATAACGATTTAGATTCTAGGTCCAATTCTAATTCAAAACTTGTTTTGTTAGTTTTAGATTCAATTCTGATAATTTAGAATCCGGTTCTGCCTAGATGACCGAAATCAAGTTTCAAAATCAATTCTAATTTATTTTTATTTTTCTAAAATAAATATATCATTCAAATTATAATAGTGGATCATGTCTACTACCTCTAGGATTAAAAATGAAAATGTCATAAAAAAGTAGATTTTAAGCTACAGTATGCAACGTGAAATACTCATATGCTAGGTCCTGAATCCACACGTTGGAACCTATATGGACCCAGAATAGGATCGAAACTTAAGTTGGGTTCTGAAACGAAGAGCGGATATTAACCGAAACCTAAATTTAATTAGTTCCGAACTTGATGTTTTACATGTCAGAACTTTCATATATTTCGTTTGTAGCCCTATTTCACTCTCACAGGAATTGTTCCTATGTTAAGATTAATAATGTAATAATCACTAATATGATCAAGATCTTACCACGGGAACAACTCATGGTGGATTAAAATTTGAGAATGTATACTACAAGAGGAGTGAATTTCTTTAAAAAAAGTTGTGACTTGATCGTCACTATAGTCTTGGAGAGACAGCAAAGGACAATTGAGATGCCATAAGCAGGGCAAGCAAGAGTCCGGAATCCGGATCCCTACGAAACTGGGGAGCAATGTTCTACCGTATAAGCAATCGCCGCGTGGACTGCAAAAAGGAGAAGATGAGGAGGAAGTTGCTTTTTAAAGTACGACTCAGCCTTTTTTTAATATACTTTCAAGTATACCCTTTACCCCCAATTGATTATTATTATTTTATTATTTTATTTTATGACAAGATAGGTATTATGGAATTTAATATAAATAGAGGGGCTTATTGGCAATTTTCCACCAAAAGGGAACAGTTCCCTGTCATCATCTTCCCCAGGTTGGGTTTCACACCTACAATTTTTGAACCAATTGGATAATGGGCCAAACAGGGCCCACTCCATGTATGTCTAGTACTACAATGGTAGCGTAGGGCCCACTTCTGGATCGCTGGTCCAGAGCCCCCCTTTAGCTGTAGTTACGACTATTTTGCAAGGAATTCTTGCAAGATAATTTTTAATATTTGTCTTCTCTTCCTGCTGAGTCTAATAGCATCATTTCTAACTGTATTTTTTGAAATACCGTGAATTGTGGTTGACAGTAATTTTGACCCATTCTTCAAAAAACTCATTTTCAACAAAAGAAAATGGTAATTCGGATAACACAATCATTTTAACAAGATTTTGTCTAGCACTTTGTGCTTTAAAAAAAAAAAAAAGGCCCAAAGTGCGACCACCACCACCAGTAGTTTAAATTTGGGTCAGTGAACCAGGCCCCCATGCCCCTGCATCCATCGGCTTATGTAAGGCTAAACATTTTTGCCTATGTCTTAACAAATGGCCGATACCCGATTTTGATTCGACACAATAATTTTTACTACAAAATTTGCACTTTGCCTTTTCAACTTTCTTTCCGTCTTCAATAACATCAAACCTTGCATATATATCCCAAACTATTGAAGTTCTATTCCTCTTAGTTGGTTTACGGGAACGGGAACAACTAGGAAGGGGGGGGGGGGGGGGGGGCGGCGCTTCATCTTCTAATTCAATAAAATCTTCTTCTCCCCCTAAATTAACGGAAGAAGATTCTATGAGAAATCTTCTACTAGATCGTCCGGCTATATTTCAAAAAATAAAATTTAAAAATAATAATAATAATTTCCATCTTTTGTGATATATAATTAATATATGAAAGGGGAGAAAATGAGAGTCAATATAATATATTATAAACTTATATATATGGAATTTCAAATTTAAATGATATAAATACCACTAAATTTTTGAAGGCCCTTTAATCTTTTTTCTTGATGAATTGATCTTAGGCCATCCAAAAACTTCTTAGAGAGAGTGAAAGAGTTGAATGCTTTGAGAGAGAGTTAGAAAGTGTAGAGAGAGTGAGAGAATTGTATAAAATGGTGAGAAATGAGAATGGGAGGGTTAGAGTATTTATAGACTTTGTAAATTTGAAAAGGACACAAAAGATCCCTTATATGACCGTTTTATAGTTGTTAGGGTGGGGGGGGGGGGTTTAAAATAGATTTTTTTTAAAAAAATAACCGTTTTTCACCGTCGGGCGGGCTAGGAGGGCCCATCCTTTTGGATGGGTTGGCCCACGGTGGGCCGTGCCATTGGCCATTGACTGGCGGGCCGGCCCGGCCCATTTGACATCTCTATCTACATTCATCAAAAGATAAAACCCATTTTGTGTAACTACTAGTGTATAACTTCATATTATAATATAATTAAATGAAGATAAGTCGATACATAGTGCTTCAACAATATTTGAGTCAATATATGTAACTAGAAATGAAGGCCAGTGCCAAGTTAGGGCAATATATATATATATATATATCAAAATCTATATGTTTTTTTTTTACAATGTTAATGGAAATAAATAAAATAAAAAATAAAAAATAGAGTATTAATCTAAAATAAAATATATATATAGTATCTAACATTAAAAAGACCCTATACTTGAGAACTTTTTTAAATAATAAGTACTGCTATTAAATTATATAAGCTACAATTATATTTGAATTAATTTTAAGGTAGACAAAGTCGAAAAAAGAACGCATTATGTTAAAATAGTATTCATCTCATCTCTTACTCAGTGACTAAAATATAAAATCATAAAATTAATTTTCAGAAATTATTATATTCTTTAAAATTTTATAAACTCCGATTTGAGTTGTTATTATTAAAAATGATGACTCTATTTAAATTTAAAATGAATAAAATAATTTAAATTGAAGAAATATGAATCCTGGTAATGTCATATTTAAATGTAGGAAATTGAGAAAAAACATAATGTCACGTGAATCCTGGAAAAGCTGGCATCTTAAAAAAATTTATTTTAAAATTATATATTTAACGAGGGATATTCCTATGCATCATTCCCTCACTATATGGTGAGAGACAAATTTAATGGGGCCCACTTAGGGACCCATTGATCATGGAACTTGTGGGGGATGGGAAGAGATATCTTGGATGAGACCATATATCAAATTTGGGGTCAATCTCATGCCTCCAACCCCTTCATTCGTGGCCCAAAAATTTAATGACTTTATATTAAAGGAAAAAAATTTAACCCTCGATCCAATTCATTTGGGTAGGTGAAAATTCAATGGGGCTAGTGTACTTAAGTGGGTTCCATGTGTGTGGGTGGTTCGGATGTGTCATAAAGTCAACCCTACTATGTTGTCCCTCACCATAACATGGTGAGAGATGAATGCACATGAATATTTTCTATAACACGGCGCCAATCTTCTTGTCAGTAGTTGGGGGCCCACACTGGAGTTTCACTCCACCTTAAGTTCCTAATCTGTTCGTCTCCCTGCATGTCTTTTTCTTGGGGGTAAGCCATCCCTTTCGTTTCCATGAGCTCTCTTCTTCACACCTTGGACTTTTCAATTATGACATGACATTTGGTTACTTATGTAGTTTTCATATTTTTACCAAAAACAATGTAGTGATTTCACTCCACCTCAAGTTCCTTATCCGTTCGTCCCCCTGCATGTCTTTTTCATGGGGATAAGCCATCCCTTTCGTTTCCATGAGCTCTCTTCTTCACACCTTGGATTTTTCGATTATGACATGACATTTGGTTACCTATGTAGTTTTCATATTTTTACCAAAAAAAAAAAAAAATGTAGTGTTTTCACTCCACCTCAAGCTCCTTATCTGTTCATACCCCTGCATGTCTTTTTCATGGGGATAAGCCATCCTTTTCATTTCCATGAGCTCTCTTCTTCACACCTTGGATTTTTCAATTATGACATGACATTTGGTACCTATGTGGTTTTCACTTTTTTACCAAAAAAGAAGTTCCTTATCCGTTCGTCCCCCTGCATGTCTTTTTCATGGGGATAAGCCATCCCTTTCGTTTCCATGAGCTCTCTTCTTCACACCTTGGATTTTTCAATTATGATATGACATTTGGTTACCTATGTAGTTTTCATATTTTTGCAAAAAAAAAAAAAAAAAAATGTAGTGTTCATATATGAAAAGGAACCTTGCAAAGAGTATTCATGGTCTGAAACTGTCATAAATATCCTTCGTATGATGATTTGCCTTGACAAATGCTCTGCTTTAATGCATTGCCTCCCATGTGTTACATGTTTCACTGATATTTTTTGTTTGAGATATTTCCGATCAGAGAGTCAAAACCGATGCTTTGAGGAATGAACTCTCGAAATATGGGAGGCTCTTAAATAAAATGTTTTTTTTTTATTATAGAAATACTCACTTGAATTTTATTGAGAATCCAACATCGCATTAACCCTTACATATTTCTTAATCAGGACTGGGGTGGAGTGCCACTAGACCACCATGCCATCCACATATTGGACATGCCTAGCTAAAACATAAGCAGCTGCATTTCCCTCTCTTCCCACATGATACACTTCAAACTTGATGAAATGATTCAACAACTCTTTGATTTCCTCAAGCAGAGGACCTTGCCTTGACATTTTAGTACTAGAGGACTTTAAAGCTTCCACCACCCACATTGAGTCCCCTTCTATAATAATGCTGCTCACCCCAAATTTCACTACAGATGTTGATAGAGTGGAATTTGGCAGGAAACCATGTGAGACGAGATTTATTTATGAACAGTTTAACATAAACAAAAACCAATATAGTGTAAATATCTTGTTATTACATTCATCCGTGAATACTGATAAGATGCATGTCAAATTAGGATCAATGCATATTTGATAATAAGTGTTTATGAAAGTAATTGTTCTGTCATAAACGGTCCTCCTCTACAAAAACTATGGTTTTAAGACTTGAATGAAACTTAGCTATATTACTTGATGTCTGAAGATTTATGACATGACTTATGCCAATTTTTAAGTTTGATCGAAAGCAAAGAAGGCCTTGAAACTCAAAATATTCTCGCTTCCATTGCATTAAATTTGTTACTTTACTTACATCCAAAGCACCCTACAAGTAATTAAAAATGAAGATTAAGATAGTTTTGTTTTCTCAAATGGTAATGTGTCAAAAAGCTATAAAATTCTTGCCTTGTTCTCAAAGCACATGAGAATTTGAATATTTTCAAAGAGTCTAAAAGTTTTCCACATTTCTTCCAACCAAGTACTCATGAAGACAAAAGTTTGAAAAATGAAATAAGGATAGCCAGTGAGGCTCACTTTAGCAAATCTAAATGGTTGGTTTTGGGGAGGGAAGAGTTAGTAAAAGACGAAATCTTGTCATAAGAGAAGAGAATTTTTTATCATTTTTTAATTTATTTTATGGAAAGGACTTGGTTGAATGAATTGTTGAAAACTTTTATACTTTCTTTAAATATTCAAATATGCATGTACTTTTGTGAAAATAAGCAAATTAATTCAACACTTTCTTGAAAATTTTTCGTTTCAAATCGTTTGAGATATTCACAACACGTGACAGATGCACGACCACTGTGCATGCCTGCTCCACTTTCACTCCACTACCGCACATACTCTTATTTCCTCCATTCCCCTTCACAACACCAGCGCTGCCACTTTTACTGCATTGTCCACCACTGCGTGACCACACCTACAACAACACCACGTTTGTAACACTACGACGCCCACTTGCACTCACTGTCCCACTCGAATTGCCTCCTTGGATTCGCACTCCACTTGTGTATACTACATAGCCCCATACACTTACTGCCCTCTCGCTCATGGTACTCTTTCAGTCATTTTGTCGAGCTCGCCTGCGGAAGAGTGAAGAGCGTTTTTTTTTCTTCTTAGCTCTATTGGTCGATATCGACCATCACTATTTAGCTCTAATGGTCGATATCGATCAATTTCTCGGTCAGATTTTTCCAACCTATAATTGTCTTATTCGTTGAACACGAAAAAATGGTCGATATCGACTATTACTACTTCCTCCTAGTAATAGTCGATGTCGACCAATCTGTTGGTCAGACTTTTTCCAACATGTAATTGTGTTATTGGTTGAACACTACAAAATGGTCGATATTGACCATATCGCAAAATGATTAAAAAAAAGACCGAAAGGAACTTCAAGACCCCTCTCGTCTTCGACATGCTACTGGGTCCTTGTCGGTCCTATTGGGTTCTCATCGGTCCTATGGGGGTTTTTCCAGTAGTTTTCCCTTTCAAATATTTGAAGGTTTTTATATTTTTATTTTTTGTAATCATCCCGTATATCTATTTAAATGGGGATATTCAAGTGAGGAGTTCCCTCGCCATAGGGCGATGGACATTCTTCTTTTTGAAAAGTTTCAAGTACAAAAGCACTTTTATACTTTTTGGAAAGATTCTCTTTTGTATTTAAATCTTCCCAAAAAAGGGAAGTGTCCCTCACCCTATGGTGAGGGAATCCCTCACTTGAATATTACCCCTATTTAAAATAAGGAAAATATTAAAGTTAGAACTAGTTCTCAATGTGACTTTAAGGGGAATTAATGGTGTGCACCACCTAGCAACCAATCCAAACTTCACCCAGAACTCTTGATGGTCATTGATCTCGAGGTATGACATCCATCTAAATGGACTCGACCATCATATGGATGATTTTTTATTATTATTATTTTTGAATATGAAGCCGTTAAACTTGTGAGCTGTGGATGAAAGGGTTGGGGGCATGGGATTGGGGTCAAAATCGATATTTGAGATGGTCCCATATGGATCTTTCTATTTCCCTGTCCCATCCCCAGGCGGGGGCCCTACAGAAATTTCTCACGGAATGTGCTCATAAAATGTTCTCACCCGAATAAATCCCAATAAATATTATGTACAATTAAATAAGGTCCGTACTCTCATATATTGAATCCAACTTCAGGTCTTTCTCATATCTTTTGACACGAGGTCTTCTTTAAAAAAAGACTAAAATACATTTACCATGTCACAATTAGAGCCGTTGCTTCTGTTTAATTCATTAAAATATTGGGGCCGGGTGCCACACATTTGTAGGCTGTGACACTAAATATAGGCCGCTGCTAAGCTCATTTGTTATGGGCCTTAACTCAAAAATGCGTTAGTTAGATCATTGGATGATGGGCCCCACTTGGATTTGATAATTAGCCAAAATAATAGCATGTTTTCCGCTTATTAAAAAAGTTTTGAACTTTCATCCATCTCCATTTTTGTTCTTTTCGTAATGATGTAGGTTTCTTGTTACAATTATGAAACCCCTTTTAAAGACATATTCTTCAATATATATATATATATATATATATATATATGAGCAAGGCTCTCTTAAGCTCAAGCTTATGATAAAATCTCGTAAGCTCATGCTTGTGGGGGTTAAACTTTGGTCCATCTAAATAAACTAAACACATGACTCCTCTAAATTGCACATGTCCACCAACTATCGGTCAGATACGAATTTACTGGATCGTTGGATTGACTATGTATCGATCCGAATGGACCATTGACCATTAAACTTTTGGGTCCATATGGAGATGATAGAAGTTACGGTTGGGGCTGATTTTTTGCATAGAGAAATATCCTAGGGAGTCCTTGAAATTCCCCCCACTCCCATCCCCATGTGGGTCCCCAGTTGGGCCCCACCACATACTTGAGCTTACCTTATCCTAAGGTTGAGCTTAGGAGAGCTGACCTCTTTATATATATATATATATATATATATATATACACACCCCCCACTTTTGGTCCCAATTCGGGTACTAGTTGAAAAGCATGAGGGAGTTTCACCGAATTGAAGACCTTATAAATTTGGCCCGGGCTAAGGCATATCTTGACCTGGTCCGTCTTTAGAATCACTCGTCTAAGCCTAGTCCAAGCTAGATACGGGCCATAAAAGTTAGGCCTGAGTCTGTCCATTTAATCAAACGGACTGTCCCGAACCGGTCTTTTTTAACAATTTTGTGGGAATTTTTGCAATTGTTTTCCCTAGTTAAATTAAATTACATGCATTCCTTACATGGGCTATGGCTGAGCCAGCCTTTGAGCTTTCTATGATTCAATCCAAAATCGGCCTAATCATTAAATGGGCCCTAATCACATAACCAAGCCCAATTCAAAGCGGGCTGGGCTTAGGGCTAGCCCTGTCCTTGACTTTCACTCTAGGGTTGTAAACAGGATGGTTCCAGGTTGGAACCATACTGGACCTGGACATGTTCTAAATAACGATTTTAGTTCCAGGTCCAATTCTGATTCGAAACTTGTTTTGTTAGTTCTAGATCTCGTTCCGATAGAAAAATCAAGATCCGATTCCACCTAGATGACCGAAATCAAGTTTCAAAAACAATTTTAATTTATTTTTATTTTTTATTTTTTTCTAAAAAAATATTTCATTCAACTTATAATAGTAAATCAAATCTACTGCCTCTATGATTAAACGTAAAAAATGTCATAAATAGATGATTTTAAGTTACAGTATACAATACGAAATACTCATATGCTAGGTCTTGCATCCACCTGTTGGAACCTATATATTTGGGCCTAGAATACAACCCGTCTATCAACCGGAACTGACGTTGGGTTCGGAATCAAGGCAAGGTTTTGAATGAAAATCTTAAATTAATTAGTTTCAAACTCATTTTTTTTGCGGGAGTTTGAGGGTCGGAACTTTCATAGATTCCCATTGCAGCCCTATTTCACTCTCACAGGAGTTGTTCCTATGTGAAGATTAATAATGTAATAATCATTATTACGATCAAAAGCTTACCGCGGGAACAACTCACAGTGGATTAAAATTTGAGAATGTATAATATGACATGAGTGAGTTCCTTTTTCATTTTTTTCTTGAAAAAAAAAAAGCAATGAGTTGATTTTTATTCTACGACCGTACGTCACTTTATGGATAGCGTGCATCCGTGATTAGGACAGTAGTTTCCCGGAGTAGAAAACTAGTGGTTCTTGCTTCCCCTGCCCTTGTCCCATCTCAAGTGTCCTTTGGCTGTCTCTCCAATTCCAAGATCATTTAACAGAGAGCTCTGTTATCCCATCGATCGTTAAAAAGTCCTTTCCGATCTCTCCAAGATCATTGACAGTAACAGAGCTCTCTATCTCTCTCATTTGATACTGTTCCTTGAGATGGAGGAAGAGATACAAGAAGAGGGAAGTGCTGATGAGGCAGGGAAGCATGGGAATGCTGTGGTAGAAGACGTGGATGATCTATGGGTTAAACACATGGAAGCGAAACTTGCCTCCAAGTCCAAAAATTGCAAGCCTTCTCATCCGTTCACTATTTGCCGAGTGCCCCAAGACATTCGCAGTGTCGACAATGTTGCGCACGACCCTTTGATTGTCTCCATCGGCCCATATCATCGAGGAAATCAAAGGCTACATGAGATGGAGGAGGTCAAATGGCGAAATCTAAATGAAACCCGTCGTCGAGCCGGTAATAACTTCAAGAAGTACTTGAAGGCGATGAAGGAAATAGAGCCAGAAGCGCGAGCTTGCTACGCAGGTAACATCAATATGGAGGCAGATGAATTCATAGAGATGATGTTGTTAGATGGTTTGTTCATCATTGAGCTCCTCTTGAAGAAGGATTTTCATTTTTCTCTTCTGCATGAAGAACCCATTTATACCATTAGTGGGATGTTGTGTCGAGTTGGCCACGACATGCTTCTTTTGGAGAATCAGCTCCCTTTCTTCGTCTTGGAACGCCTTTTGGACCTCACTGATCTATCCAGATCGTTTGATCTTCGGAAGAGTGCCTATGATTTCTTCTGTGTCTATGCTCTGCGATTTGGGGATGAATGTGGCTTACAACTTCTTCGAAAAATCTTCGACGAAAAAGAAAAGAAAAGAAAAGAAAGCGTAAGGGAAAACCCAGAAATGATGACCAGTGGTGCTAGCCTAGGATCCAGCGCCTCACATGGGAGCCCGGGCTCTCCCTCGGGGTCGGTAGACATAATCTTGAATGCAGAGGTGCTACAGACCCACGAAATCTTGAATGCAGGGGTGCTACAGACCCCGACTGGGAGCTCGGGCTCCCATGGGGGCCGTAGGATCCCACGAGGGGGGGGGGGAATCCTACGGCCCCCAAGGCTCCGGTCCGGGCTCTCAGTCGGGGTCTGCAGACATAATCTTTCCAATGAAGATAGTGTTCATCATTTGCTGCATTTAGCATACTTGCTCCTCATCAGTACGGAACCTACTGGGAGTACTGGGAGTTCTGATCAATCTAAGGACCCTACTGCGAAACTCCCTGCATTCATAAAGAAAATCCTTGACCCTACTGAAATTCTCTCTGCATTCAAACAGAAAATCCTCCCCTCTCTCTCCCCATCCAAGTCTAAAGAGAAACAACCGCCACCACTGAGGGTAATTCCTTGTTCGGCGGAGCTCGACGAGGCTGGAGTTGAGTTTCAGTGTGTGAAGGCTAAAAGCTTCTTGGACATTAAATTTGAACAGGGAACGATGAAAATGCCGCGCCTTTCGGTGGAGGATTCCACCAAACCACTCCTTCGAAACTTCATTGCCTATGAGCAGTGCTTCCCTAACCAGGGTAGTCACTTCACCAGCTACTGCTACTTCATGGATTATCTGGTGAACACGCCGAGAGATGTGGAGATATTAAAAAGATCTGCCATCATAGAAAATCAGGTGGGCAGCGACGACGAGGTGGCAATCCTCTTCAACGATCTATGCAAGGGGACCTTTGTATCGGATCTTGCGGACAGTTATCTTGGCGAATCGTTTAAAGATGTTAGGAAACATACCCAGAAAACATGGCCCAAATGGCGGGCAAGACTCAAGCATGATTATTTCAGCAACCCATGGGCGATTATTTCCTTGATTGCAGCCACTTTTGTCATCTTTCTCACCTCAGTGCAGACATACAAAGCTGCATTCCCGTGATTTACCAACAAACACTGCTGTGCTAATTTTATCATACTAGTTAGGACTGGTGTTTTCTTCATCTGCAACTTATTTTACTATTTGATCAAGGTACAAGTAGAACCTATTTAAATAATTTCGTTATTTTGAGTACCTACTCTGTAGTTCTTGTTGCAATGATTATATATGTTCATATGTCTCAGTTGTACTTTCTTCTTTGCTAATTATCAAAATAAGTTTCCCTTCTCTTCATGTTAATGCAAGTATAATTGTTGCTTTAGTCATCTACATCTTCTTGGAGTTTCAGTTTCTATGTGCGAGAAGGAAATAATCTTTAAGCCAAAAAAAAAAAAGAGAAAAGAAAGGGAAGATGACTAGCAAAACGATCCAAATGTAAAAATATTTTTAAGTTCCATCAGTCACAAAGCTTCACATGATAATCATCATCAAGCCCTGTCTTAAGTACTTCGCCATAATAAAGAACAAGACATTTCTCAAAAACTATGACTAAGATTTCTTATTTGTATAAAGGATGCTTCCTATAATTTCTTTTGGGGAATTTTCCCTTGCCATATATATATATATATATATATATATATATATATATATATATATATATATAAGTTCATTCTTTCAAGGGTTTTGCACTCACGATGAGTGGTGGAACCCTGTGTTTATCTCTTCCATCCATCTTCAGCTTGTGAGATATCTGATTTCTATCAGAGCTTTTCTTTGCTGCTTCCCATGGCTAGTGTCTGTTGGGCTCGCCCATCCTTAATTACCAAGCAAGAATTTAACAATGCAACCCATGTCAGAAGTAAGTCGGCTAAATGAAATGAAATCAAATTCTTTGTAAATTGTGGAACCACAAGAACGTCATTCAAGTTAATTGTACGACTAGCACAAAACCCTCATGGTTAGTCTCTTGCAAATTAAATAAAAGTTAAAATCAATAAAAAATTTTAACAAACAAATTAAGTAGTAATCAATAAGAAAATATATGGATTAAGTGACAGATGTGGCCCGCATGCTACGGGTCCCACGTTAAATTAAGTAGGGCAGATATCAAAAGAATACAATCCCCACTAAGTGTGACTCTCTGAGACTCCTTTATATAATATAAAGGATCCATGGTTGGATCAGAGAAGATCTGGGTTTAGGTCTTCGCCTGGGTCTTATTTGTCTGTTCTATGGAACTCAGGCGGGAGGAGGAAGTTTCCTTACTTTTGCTTTGACATGTAGCCAGAGGCATTCATTGATTCGTTTTTAAGGAGAGGAAAAAACCATCACTTTCTATTTATTATTTCCTTTTTATTAAAGAGAGTAGGAAACCGTTGATTTCTATTTATTTCTCTTTATTGTAGGAAACCTGGACTTGAAGAACCAAGGGGGGGGTGTGTTGAACCAAGGTGCTGTCATCACTCAATAATGAGGAGTTAAACATAAATATCTATATTAAATTGCAGAACAAATACTTTAGAAATCACAGTAATTGTATGACAATTGAATTTGAAAAGTAATATATATACATAAAAGTATTTAAATGACCAGCTCTATGTGGCACATTTGATTGAATTATTTATTGCATTTACTGGTTTTTAGAAAATTAGATATGTAGGAAAATGACAGATCTATCGTTTTTCTAATAATAATAAAAGTCCTTTTAGAGTTTATAAAATTTCCGGAGAATAGGAAATTTTAAAATATTTGGAAATCAGCAGAATTGGATTCACTAATAAGTATTAGTACTAACATCTGATATGGGGAATAAGATGTTAATTGGATTTAATTAAATACTAGCCAGTGTTGGAAATGGGTGGACCGACAAGCACACAACAAATAATACAGAGAAAAACTTTGCTTCACTTTCAAGTGGAATAATCAAATACAAACAAGATACTATGCACTCTGTTACCATGCACACTTTTTTCCCTTACGCACTGCAGGCATATATTATATAACTCTTTCATTCCTGCATATAGCCCAAGGACTTACTTCTCATTAGGCTGATAATCGTGTCGTGTTAATAAATTTGGGTTATTGGTTAACGAATTCGTGTTAAAATTACCTCAATCCGTACACGACCTGTTAACTTAACGGGTTAAATAATCTAACCCGAACATGACCCATTATTTAAGAGGTTACACGACCCAACCCGTTAAGTAATTAAGGCATTTCGAAAATTAAAAGAAAATCCATACAAAAATATATGAGGAGAAAAATATATATATATATATATATATAAACCACGCGAAACTGTAAGTGAGGATCTCGAGTGGATTCCACCTAAATCCCCACTATAAAACAATAAATCTCAATTGCTTCTTTTTTAATATAAATTAATTCTAACTACACTTAGGCAGAGGCGGATCCAGTATGTAGGATTTCTAAGTTTCAATTCTAATTTTGATGGGGCCCACTAATTTTTTCCATAAGGCCCCCAGTGAATTTTTTGGGCCCCCAATGGATTTTTGTAGCCCAATATTAACTTTAGGTATTCCATATTCTTATCCTCCCTAATTTTGATTGTTTTAATCACTTTCTTGTAGCATCACCACGTTCTCAGTCTCCTGCAAGAGCTAATGCCAAGGAAAATTAACAGCAGTCATCACTGAAAACAGTTAAGATAAATTAGTATGCAGAGGCGGATGTAGTTCATAGTCACTGGGGGGCGGGGCTGGGCCCCTAGTGACTTTTTGGGAAAAAAAAAATTATGTATACTAAGTTAGGCCCAAATCAATTAGGCCCCCAGTGACATTGAACCAGGCCCCCAGTGACATTGAACTAGGCCTCCCAGTGACAACTCGTAGAGAACAATTGTGATAAATAAATATGTCTTGTTTTATTGCTTGAAATTATTATATTATATTTGTTCCATATAAAAGGTTTGGGGTAAATCTGCACACTATTTGTCCTTGCTAGGCATGATTTGCAATACAGTGGAAATCTACAAACTATCTATCTTTGAATGCACCTTTCTGTGTATTAGTTACTGATAGTGTATGTAAAAGGTCCACTATTTTTTTTGTTTATTGTTTTTTCTCAAGCATGAAGAAAAAAAGAAGAAAAAATCATTTGCAATCATATAAATAACCCAAAAAAAATATTCCGGGGCCGTTGCCCCCGGACCCCCTACTACTTAATCGTGCCCCCAGTGATTTTAAATCCTAGATCCGCCACTGCGGACTAAAAGAATTTAAGGGGGTTAAGCGAGTAGTTAATGTATTACTGATTTAATTCGTATATGACCTGACGTGTTAATGGATTTGACTTGTTAACCATCTGAACCCATTAACAACACACTTAAATCCATTAATATCGTATAAATTCATGTCGTGTTAACCGGTGGTATTGCATTTTGAGAGCCCTGCTCCTCATCTTACTTCTATCTTCCTTGACTTGTATTTCAAATGACTCCGTGGCACTTATTTATAGCTGTGCCCCGGTCGGTTTGTGGATGGATCTTCAGAGGCGGTGTACGAGAGATGATTCCGGAAATGGGCAGCATGACTTTATTTATGTTCACACATCAAATACTGTGCGACGTGGATCAACCGCTGCCATGTGATTGAGCCTGAGGCGCGGCTGAATTTTTTGTAATGGGTTCAATCGGTGGACTATTCTAGAAAGAGACCTCCTGAGAAAGAGAGTCTTGGGCTGAATTTTCTGTAATGAGTTCAATCGGTGGACTATTCTAGAAAGACATAGACCTCTGGAGACGGACAGAGTCTTCTCGAGAGGGAGACTTCTGGTCTGTGGATCATGTGAGACAGCATCACATGGGAGATGGCCCAGTTGTTTGACTAACATCCAGTACATGCGCAACTTTTAAACCCAACGTGCGCACACTATTTCAAGACTTCTTATGGGTCTTTACAAATATTTGAATTTTTTTAATTATCCCATATATCTATTTAAAGGGAGATATTTTTATAGAAGATATTTCTCACCTTATTTGAGAGATATCTATTTAAAGAGAGATGCTTCTGTGTTTATCTCTTCCATCCATCTTCACCTTGTAAGATATGTGATTTCTATAAGAGCTTTTCTCTCCAACTTCCCATGCCTAGTATCTGTTGGGGTCGCCCATCCTTAATTAGTAAGCAAGAATTTAACAATGCAACCCATGTCAGAAGTAAGTCGGCTAAATGAAATGAAATGAAATCAAATTCTTTGTAAATTGTGGAACCACAAGAACGTCATTCAATTTAATTTTACCACCAGCACAAACTCTCGTGGTTAGTCTCTTTCAAATTAAATAAAAGTTAAAAATCAATAAATTAATTCAACAGACAAATTAAGTAGTAATAAAAAAAATATATGGATTAAGTGACAGATGTGGCACGCATGCTATGGGTCCCACACAAATCAAATATGGCAGATGCCAAAAGAAAATACAATCCCATTTAATTTAAGAACTCAATCTGTCTCTATAAATAAGACTTCTAATACGATTAGTGAAGTGAACGTAGAACTTTTAGAGAAGAAATCCCTAGTAAATGTGAATCTTGGAAACTTATTTATATAATATAGAGTAGCGATGATTGGATCATACTAAATCTGGATTTTCGTTTTGACGATCTGGGTCTTATCACTACAAGAATTTACACTTTTGCCGGCGCTAAATAAGCGCCGGGAAAGGTCCATAAAACGCCGGGAAAAACTATTCCCGGCGATTTCTCTTGCGCCGGCAAGGCGCCGGCAAAGGTACGCCAGTAATACCATTTGCCGGCTTAAAAGAGGTAGCGCCGGGAAAAATCTATCCATTGCCGGCGTTTTATTTCGCCGGAAAAGGAGGTTTATTTCGCCGGGCAAAGACTTTTATTTTTTCAATAATAAATTTTAAAAAACTTTTGCCGGCGTTTTTTTGCGCCGGGAAAAGATGTTTATTTTTCATAGAAAATTTTTGGAAAAACTTTTGCCGGCGTTATTTTGCGCCGGGAAAAGTGGTTTATTTTTCAAAAATAAATTTAGAAAGACTTTCGCCGGCGTTAATGTGCGCCGGGAAAAGTGATTTATTTTTTCTAAAATAAATTTAGAAAAACTTTCGCCGGCGTTTTTTGCGCCGGGAAAAGATTTACAATTTACAAAAATTATTTTTTCAAGATCTTTTTGCCAGCGTCTTTTCTAGCCGGGAATAAATTTTTTTAAAATAAATATTTATTTATTTATTTGATTTTTAAATTTCTTTTTCTGTTTGTCACATGAATAAATTAAAATTTCTAATTCCATTATCCAAGACCACATCTATTACACACCCTACATCCATTTCCATTCCAAAATCATCTAAAAATGAAGCAAGAAAATTCATTTCACTTCATATTAATATTCAAACATCCTTGCAACATTGAAAACACTTTACCAATACCATTACAAAATTAAAACAAATGCTAACATTCTACTCTGTACCAACATTCAAATGCCAATGAAAATTTAAATATTCATATATAATAATTTCATTGTTGCACCATTCCAACACCTGCACCATTGTTTTAAAAAACTTCATGCATCTCATTTTAACATATATCAATCTGTTACTCTTCATACTTGGCCTTCATGTTGGCTACATCCTAGCTGCATGGACTCTTTCAACAAAATTTGTTTTTCAATTTTCATTCAATCTGCATAAAAAAAAGAAGCAAGATTAACATATGATTAAGAATGTCATATACACAACTTTTAGTGAAACTATAGAATAAAGCATGACTCTTCAAGTATTAAAGTTCCATGCGTCCTTAAATAGGTATGAAAAGAGCTAACAAAATACAAAGGCAACCACTCTATAAGATGACATGTTTTTTGCAATTAACTATTCAAGCGATTCCAAATGGATGGATAAGGCCTAGATGATAATGATTATGAGATAATTGCATCATACTTTTTAGTTATTGAAAGGAAGAACACTGACCTGTGAAACATTTGTCACCAGCCTCATGAGCATATAAACAAGAGCAACTTGATAATACAAAGTCTTTTTAAACCAATGGGTCCAAGAAATCCTTTGGCGGCATTTATGCTCACTCTGTTGCTGCAATCTACATTATGGCAAATCGATATAGAATGAAACATAACTTGAATTCTTTAATCAAGCAGCATGGTCACAAGATCAGTTACAAGTGAACAGAATAATTATCTCAAGCTTCAGATGGACAGAAATAAAGCAACTTAAAAAGACACATTAAGAATCCCTACCATACCTTGGCTCTTTGAATCCAGCAAGAAATATGACCACAAAGCAGCACCCAAGAAAAATTGACAAACATGCTATCCACAAATACTGTTTAATGTAGATGAATGAGAGAGTAAAATATAGATGTTAATGTCATACCTGAAAATTTATTCTATTGACAAATAAAGAAACACCTTTAACTGAACATACCTGATTTTCAATATCGGAAGGTGTTCTTGCACTAAATATATTGAACACAGCTAAGGCAATAGCATATAAGCTGAGATTGGCCACCTTCAGTAACCATTAGATTAAATAAATAAATAAATAAAATAGAAAAAAAAAAGCACAAGAAGCGCAAGAAGGCCAGCAGAAGTACACTAATACCATAACATTTGCATGTTTATGAAAGACATACCTTGGAGTCAATCCAATCTCTGTCAAGAATAATAACAGATAAGTAAACCAACAAGCAGATGTGACGTCATTGAGCATGTGGCCCACACCATAGTAAAATACAAAACTCCTTTGGAGGGGCTTAGCACATGGCTTATTAGCTGATAATTCATCTTCCATGTCAACAATCATAGAGAATATGTTCTAAAAGTAGAAAACAGAAGATGGGAGTCCGGGTTGCCTACAATGATCTGGCACTCATCAGTCAGAGAGAAAGCAAGAAAATTATGAGCTAGAACATTGGAGAAAAATATCTCGAGCCAAATGGATGGAAAATATTAGATTAAAGAAATATAGTAGAGTTCAATATAAGTGGTTTTGAGAGTAGGGAAAATGTGTTGGTCAAAATTCAAAATGTCTTAGCACCATAGTGTGGTACATTTCAGTATCTAAGAACAATTGTAGCGTAGTAATGTGGGTTTGACTTAGATGTGGCAAATCTGCAATAGATGAAGCCCCTTAGTTAGCATCATCACAAAAGTATCAGCTATTCCAAACATGGGAACAAGAGATAAAACATTTCAATAGAGGGAACAAATAACTCATTTCATTCCAACCATTCCTATGGAAGGAATATACAGAATCAATTACCTTTGGATCTAGTGTTTTGGTTCCTCCATGCTGTGAACTAGAAGTTAGACCCCTTCTGGTTTACTTGGCACTGGGAACATTAGAGAAAACCATCACCTTTGCTATCTCCATCCAACTATCTAACAGTATACATGCTCAAAATCATTGACATTAGAAAAAGGGGAAATGGTTTCTGAATATTAGTTATTGGTGTGTGAAATAGTCATGGCTAGAGATCATGGACTCATTTCAAGAGAATCATGAGAAGCAAACAAGTTAAAAAGAATAAATGTACAAGAGAAGAAAATACCATGGTAACACCATTAGTTTCTTTTTACCATTCCTACTACCTTGGCATCTCTCCCAGGTTGAGGCACTGTTGCAGGATCATTTTTAGGATGGGCTAATTCCATGGATATCTCTGATGGTCTCTTACTTGTAGAAACAAAATCAATAGTTTCCTGCCAATAAAAGCACAGTTTTAGAGCCATCCCATCTACCTACTATTTGAAATAGCCACCAATAAAAAAAAAAAGCCACCTTCCATCATCTTCTTCCAAGTCCATACCTTCTTAGATGGCTCCAAGTGAAACTCTTCATTTTCCTCTTCTTCTTCTCCTAACTGCCATAGCTTTGTAGATGGCTCCACTTGCATAGGTTGAGAAGGGAAAATATTCAAAGTGGGTCTGATTCCTCCTGAACTTTCTGCATACAAGAAGTACTTGGCATTAGTTAAATCTCCTAAAAAGGGTGCAACTGAAACATCTGAAAAAGAAACATGAGAAATAAACAGACACATGAAGAGGAAAAAGCAGGCTATTATTCCACATACATAATCATGACAGAATAACCCGAACTGGACACAACTGAAACAAAGAGTTCATGAATGTGTGGATACTCAAGTTCATGAACCACTGTTACCTCTATCGAAGGTAACAGTTCTCATTTTAGTTCACAAAATCAGCTCTGTCGTGTACTTCTCAGTTTCCTTCTGTTCTTATCTTAAATATCACACATTTTAGTTCAGTTCAAGAACAGTTCTCATTAAATTCTTCTACTAAAGTATACAGTCACAAAATCAACTGAAGGACACTAAAAAGACTCAATTTTGCATGACATCCATACCTAGTAGCTAAGATTCAAAATCAAAATTTAATAGCTAAGATTCTAGGATTTACTCTATCCGCTCCCATACCTAAGCTTCATGAAAAATCAGATGTGTAAAAAAAAGTCTCATTAGAAAGGAAACTTCCAACTGTGTACAAGCTGTTCAAAAATGGTGCCTTTGAATTTTACTTTATTTAATTTTTAAATAGTAACTTCTCATTCATTTAAGCTTTACAGCACAAAAGGACTACAGTGAAAAGCTAAATGCCCAAAACCACAAAATGAAGGATTGAACAGGATCACTGAAGACAAAATAACCAACAGCCTACTAAAGAAGACAGAAGCTCAACACTTCGCCAAACTACTCAGCAAAAAACCACTAAGCACGCAACACTGCACTACCAAAACACCAGACTTAACTGCCCAAAGAGAAAGCACCCCAAAGCAAAACACTACGCCGCACTGCAAGACAGCAAAAGAAAGCAAGAAGACACGAACTGATTCTACACTCTGCACTTTGCAAAGCATCCACACCTCATGGGCTAAGGAGAACAGAGCCGGACTCATCTTTACTACAGAGTAAAGATGAAGAACAAGAAATGTACAGCTCTGTTTTTTTTTTTTTTTTATAATGTTGCTCTTCTGATTTTTTTTTTTTTGTTTTAACTAACCCAGCCCCATCGGTGACCCATTCCCATAGCAACCCATCCCTGTAGAAACCTTGCTCCATCCCACTCCCCAACAATCGACATCCCCGCCCCAAACCCAGCAGAGAGAACAAAAAAAAAAGATTAGGAAAGTAGTAGAAGAAGAAGAGACAGAGCAGGGCCTTAAAATTTAAACCATTAACCATGCCATTGTTTAAAAGAATGTTTTTTGCTACTTTGTAGTGGACCCTATAATCCCTTGTGGAAGGGTGGTCGATTAACATATAAAAAGATAGGAAAAAAATATTCCAACTTCCATTTTTCAGCTTGAGAGGACTCAACTCATGCATTCGCCCCCCTATAGAACCCCAACCGACCTTGGGCCAAAAAGAGATTCAATCTCAAGTGCAAATGCAAAAAGGAACTTGAGTACAAGACCTGCCGATTGAGCAACGAAAAGCTTGATTGCAAGATCCACCACCCATTGGGCAGGGATTGTGATCCAACAACATTGAGTGGAAGGGCTGGCAGTCTACAGATATAATTTTTTTTCTTCATTTTTTTTAAAGATAAGAATTTCTCTAAAAGAATAACAAGCCATCCCGGTCTAAAATCCACAAATAGAATGGATCAACAAAACCCAACAACATAACCGCTGTGTGAATGCCAAGAAATTGCATGAACCATAAACAAAAAGAGAGCATAAAAAATGAGAAAGAAATTAAAAGAAAGTGCCAAGGAACCAAGAACACCCACATAAATGGAAAAACCAAAAAATCATTTTCTTATCATAGCAGTCACACAACAGCACAATGGTTTCCATTTTTTGATATGAAATCATTTTTCACAAATCTCACAGAATGCAAATTTGAACCCCCAAAAGGTAGATTATCATTCTCTTAATATAAAGTAATATGTAAGTAAAACCATCCAAACATCCTTAATTTCTCTTCTTCTTTTTTTAATATAAAGTACATTTCTATAAAAAAAATTATGTGGCCAAATGCAGCCCACATGCTATTTTCACACACACTAGAAAAATGATACCCGTAACTTGCTAGATCTTCATGGTCAGGTTTAAATTGTCCACAAAAAGGAGACTAACGTGCACATTCTCATTATGGATAGATGTTCAAGATCATAAAAATGAAAGTGGAGAAACTTCAAAGATTAGTTAAATTGGAAACCTGTAGTCATGCATTTTCTTTGGTCGCCTGAAACACCTCTGACCATATCACTGCCAACTAAGGTCTCAGCACAAACATCAAGGCCAAGCACCCTCAAGATGTAATCTATTGCAAGGCTTTGCTTTTTTCCTTGTACTGATGAAGCCTGTGCAGGGAAATTCTGTAGGTTAGAAAAGTAAAGTAAATTCTGTAGTTTTTTTTTTTTGGATCTACATAGAAAGAAAAGTAATTCCCCTCCTAACTAACTTTCACAAAAGCAAGACAAAACTTTGCTCCAGTTAAGGGTGGAGAAAACTCCCTTCTCTCTACTAAAATTAAAATTCTCATTAATAAAAACTAACATCTAACTACTTAAATCATTTTCATTTCTTTATAAAATGTTTTTAAAATGGTTTCTCCAACATAGTTTTCTCTGTTCAAATCCAAAAACAATGGAGAATCACTACTCCTAAAAAAAAATGTGGTTCTCCACAAGGGATTCTCAACTCCTAATGGGGGATTCTCCACTTGTCCTTTCTCTAAATCCAAAAGCACCCTTTAAGAATTACAAATAAACATCACAAATAATTCAGCAGTTTCTCTCCAACAAAAAGATTCCAACTACATACAATAAAACTAAGCTGCAGTTTCTCTCCAATAAGCATTCATCTCTTATGCATCATCAATTGAACAAGATATTTAACAGGCTCTCATCAAGCAAAGGAATATTAACACCAGTTGTCATCATAATAAAATTAGAAACAGTGACAGAAGCAGCCATTATCTTATTACCACTAAGGAGTGTTCCAGATTTCTCTTTTCTGACATATGTTAATGTCTCACTTGATTGGCCAACACCATGGTTTCTATGTACATGTACCATGGAAATCCATCTGGTTGGCCTAACTGCAATATATAACAAAATATAACCAAAAGTGAGATTATGAAAGACCATCACATTCATGTAGTAACAGAGAAATACAAGAGACCAAAGATACCCACCTGAGAATTAATCCAGAACAGGAGAAGGATTAAAAAAAATCACACGTGTTAAAAAATTAAAAAAAAATAATGGACTTGACAGAAAGACAGCATTGATCACCAATAGCACGATAGATGCATTTTTGACAATCCATCATATGTTTATTTCAATAATTAGAGAAACATTCTCCTCTAGATTTTTCATTTATACTAATATAATAAGCCTTGAATATACTACTTGATGGCAGTGATAGTTGGACATGTCTGCAAGAATATAAATTGAACCAATAATTTTAGGATTGAAGTGACTCTGGATAAATTACAAATTCTGGGGTGCTCAGACATACAGGATTGTTTCTCTATAAGAAACATATCCACTAGGACCACTACCTTATGCTGCTGGGTGTTTCCACTCTCCAGCTACCAGAAAGCCAAGCTGAGCAGCCAAAAGCTTCACTTTTCTCAAGCTCGATCGGTTCATCCTCAAATTTTGAAGCACAAGCTTGGCTTGGACTCAAACTCAAACTCATTTCAAGCTTCAAAACTTGAGCTCAATTTTACCCCAGCAACATTCAATTGAGCTTGGCTCAAATAAGGCACAGACTGAGCTCAGATTAGCTTAAACAGAGCTCATTTTAAAACTTAAGTGCCTTATTTGAGAATCAAATTTAGCTCAAAGTTGAGTAGGAACATTTAAATGAATATTGCTGACACCTTGATACATGTATTTGATACAATCAATATGGGTTGATACAGGTAGGTAACTGTTGGAGCATACCAGAACAGGTAGGTGTTTTTATGGGTAAAAATTCTTACCTACTTTAAAAAAGAAAGGAAGTGTGGTGTGTCATTCATTAAAAGAGAGGGACACCTCCAAAAGCGCATCAGTTTTCCCCAAATCACACCAAAAGGTCATCCAAACGCATTAATGCTGATTTATGCACAAACCAGGTTAGCTTCACTTGCTTTATGAAGATCCAAATGGACCCCAACTATTGAGATGCTGATTCTACCCAAAAGAATAAAAATAAATAAAGTTTCATTTTCAAAACAACAACAAAAAAAATACACTATTGAGATGCAGAGGTGTTTGTTTTCCTTTGATTCATGAAACAGAATAGAAGCACAAATATAAACCTGACCAAAGGTTTCTCTGAGATTATTGTGCATTGGACCATTGTCCAATCCCCAAAGCCTCTCATATTACTATTCTATTTCCTATGAATATATTAAAGCTGCCATCCTTGCAAGTTGCTAGTGCGAGAAAGAACAACCATCTACAGATAGTTCATCAGCCAAGTGCAGAAAATGGTTTCCATGGCCAGGGCTTTAGACACAACCAGGATCTGAGATGCGCAATAGATCAGGTCAGGCTCGTTCACACCCGACCCATTTATTAATCGGATTGGAAATACATAGCTGATCCCTGAAAATTTTGGATCTAGTTCAAGTTGGTTGGCTGGTCAAAGCATAAAGGACTGAGTACTGGGCTGCTATAGATGAGACTGGAAACAAGAGCACCCCAGGCAGAGCACGACACTTCTGATCTCTGCTAAACAAAAGAGCTCAGCAGCTGGACAACAGAGATGACCGCATGGCCCCAGCACTCCACAGCAACAACAACAAAATAAACTTCAAAAAACAAAGCACATCCCATCAAATAATTGCACAAACAAAAAGGATAGAACTGATACACTCCAAAGCACAACACCACACCACCCACCCTTCCAGAAAATCTAGTTCTGGCGAAGTTGGTTGTTGTGAGTACAGTCATCATCGTGAAAAAAAAGGAGGGAAACACAATTTTGGATTTACTTTTGAGTTTAATTGGCTATGAGGATAGATGTTCATTGACTACCTTATATAGAAATGCACCATTATTGCCAGTCGGCTATGCCACAAAACTTTCCATCACATTTTATATCAGTTCTTAAATGTTGAATAGAATAGAATAGTAAAATTGGTATTTAGGAGTCTGAAATCTGAATCATCTCCATTCTCCATCTGTTAGAGAGTCCCCACTTCCCTCTGCCTTTATAAATGCAGTATTCATGGCATATTTGTGGGGTCCAATGTCCCCACCATATACATATAACTAAAGTTCATTGATTAGTTATGTCTACCAAAATTCAGATCTAATAGATGTATATAAACAAATTCAGTCCTTTAACCTGATCAAAGCCTCATATGGATCAAGTATTTCATTCCCAAACCCCAAGCATATTTAAAAATATGAACTGAATTAAATTCCATGTACCCTTTTTCCTAATTCATGGTTGCTATGTCATCACTTCCGATTACAACATTTCCCCTTAGGATGTCCGACCGATGGTCTGCACCAGTTCTGTAATCAGCTGGTAAGAAATTATCTCCATTAATCTATTGGAACTTTGAAAGAAACATGTCAGTAACATTTTCAAGAAGAAGAGGAAATGTAGTGTAGCTCCACAGATGTAGCTCACAGGTTCGGGTTGCGGATCCATGGACTGATAAAAGGAAACAAATATATCAATCATTAACAGAAATCAAGATCTGTGCCCTGCAGAAAAAGGGAATCAGAAGACGAAATTAGGGTTTTGGGTTGATGTATAGCATCAGAAATTGAAAAAGGGGTTTTGGGTTTCGATTCCTTCGCTCATCACTGCCACCATTCAAGAGAGAAGAAGAAGCAGCATACCTGCCTGGTCGCTAGTAGGGTTTGGAGCGTTGGAAATCAAATGCACCAGAACAAGATGATGGAAATCAAACGCGTCGACGCTGGTGGAAGAAATCAAACCCCAAACACTAATGCAAAAAAGAACGAGGGTTGTAAGAAGGCAATGCAGTTGAGTTGATGATGAAGAAAGAGAGAGATGCACGAGATGCACGATTTAGAGAAAGAGGCAGGGACGCTGGAAATGGAAAGGGGGCAGCTTCAAACATGAACACGATTTAGAGCAGGGATGCAGGAAATGGATATGGGGTCAGAGGAGGTGCGCGGGCGGGAAATAGAAAAAAAGATTTTTGGGGCTCCACTTATTTGTTATTTTGGGACTTTCCCGGCGAAATTTCTGCGCCAGCAAAAGTTAAATTACCAAATGCCTCAAGGGGAGCGAACTTTGCCGGCGATCCAGGTAGGTCGCCGGCAAAAATATAACATTTGCCGGCGATAAAAAAATTTCGCCGGTAAAGTACTAACCATTGCCGGCGAAACTATGTCGCCGGAAAAACTCTACCTTTTACCGGCGAAATAAGATTTTTCGCCGGTAAAAGTTATACTTTTCCCGGCGTTTAATGATTGCGCCGGGAAAAAACGCCGGTAAAAGTGTAAATTCTTGTAGTGTATTTGTCTGCACTCTCTCTTCAACTCAGACGGGTGGAAGAAGTCTCCTTTCTTTTGCTTTGACATGCAGACAAAGAGAGTACAAAACCATCACTTTCTATTTATTTCCTTTTTAAATTAAAGTGAGTAGATGTCTCCTTCATTTTACTTTGACATGCAGATAGAGATGTCACACGGGCCGTGCCGGCCCCAGCTCCGGCCCACCCGTGCCACGGGCCGGGCTTCTTTCTTTCTTTCTTTGTTTTTTTTCTTTCTTTCTTTCATTCTTTCATTCTTTCTTTCTTTTTTTCTTTCTTTCATTCTTTCTTTCTTTGTTTTTTTTTCTTTCTTTCTTTATTTTTTCTTTCTTTCTTTGTTTTCTTTCTTTTTTTGTTTCTTTCTTTCTTTCTTTCTTTCTTTCTTTCTTTCTTTCTTTCTTTCTTTCTTTCTTTTAAGTATTAAAAAAAATAGAGCACGAATACACAATTATAGAGAATGACAAAGATATTTAAGTGGTTCAGTCAAACTCGACCTACTCCACTGAGAAGAGAAAACCATTTGGATATTAACTTCTTGAAGGTTTCTAAATAGGATTACCTTCAAAACCTTACAATCTTTTTAGAAAATAAAAAATAAAAAATAAAGAATGTAAAACTTATAAATTTAAAAATTACAATGAAGGAAAAAGAAAAAAATCAAACGTGTAGTCCACTGAAGTATTCTACTGGATCATAATCTTCCATTGATGTCAACTGTTGCTTCCTCTTATCTGCCAAATACCAGTCTCGTAGGCAAACACAACACTCCACCGTTTCTTCAGTCAGATTGGTTCTTTTGTCATCCACCACACGTCCACCTGCACTAAAAGCATGTTCTGATGCTATAGAAGACATTGGAATAGTCAATAGATCACGAGCCATGGCGGCTAACACCGGATAAACGCTTTCCTGTTGCTTCCACCAAGCTAAAAGGTCAAAACAAGATGCATCCTGCATCCGTATTACACCGACATCAAGATATGATGTTAACTCCGTCACAGTGTTACTTGAACTTGAGCCGGATGCCATGCCCGTAGACAAGGAAGAATACCACACATCCCACTCACCAACACCTGTTTGCTGGACTTCTGAATTGCCCATACTAAGCCCATCTGTACCCAGTTGCTCACAGTAAAATTGAAAAAGTGCTTGTAAATTTGTCTTAATAATTGATAAAGTATTTAAATTTATATAATTCATATTTTTATTTATTTCATCAATAAAAAATTGTACACCACTTAATTTTAACCTAGGATCAAATACGGCAGCTAAAGAAAATGTCATTGGAGCCTCTTTCCAATATTTATTAAATTTTTCTTCCATGTTTTTAACAGGGGTACGCAGTAAATCATGATTTCTAAATCTACAGAATTGTACAGTAATTTTAAAAAGCTTCATTAGATGTGGGATAATATATCTCGGAAAAAAAATATTGTTGAAGTATAAAAAGCTTCTAATAAATCCCTTATATGTGCACATAACTCCCAATGTTCATCACTAATAATCAAATGTTGTGCATGAAAAGCACAAAATTCATTTAAAACAATTCTCCGGTCAAGTGCCTTGTTTAACAAATCATACATAGAATTCCATCTATGTTCTACCTCCTTGGGTATTTTAATAGGTGATACTGCCTTGCCTCGCACATATTTGGGCATACAATTGTCTTTTTTGTGCGGATGTGAAAATAAATCTAGCTATGTCTTTAATAGAATCTGTGTAAGTTACAATATGCTTTAAACCAACCTTTGCAATGAGATTTAAGATGTGACATACACATCTATTTTGAAAGATAGAGCTATCTATCAAAGTTGCAAGTGGCATCTGCATTCTCATTAATTCAATAGCCACTGTATTATTACTGGCATTATCTAAAGTTACAGATAAAACTTTTTCTTTAATATTATATTCATCTAGTTTTTCCAAAATAAATGTACTAATTCTAGTGCCACTGTGTGGCCATTCAAGAGTGCTAAAACTAATTATACGTTTATTAATAATCCATTTTGAATCTATGTTATGTGCAGTAATACAAAGATAACTGTCACCCCCTTGAGATGTCCACATATCTGTGGTTATGGCTATTCTGCCAGGAATTTCTGCAAGGTAATTTTTTATATTTATTTTCTCTTCCTGCTAGAGTCTAATAGCATCATTTCCGGCTGTATTTCTTGAAATACTGTGAAATTGTGGTTGACAGTATTCCTGGACCCATTTTTCAAAAAACTCATTTTCAACAAAACAAAATGGTAATTCAGATAACACAATCATTTTAACAAGATTTTGTCTACAACTTTGTGCATTAAAAGAAAAAAGACCTAAACTGCTGCTACTACTACCACCACCCCCACCAGTACTAGAAATTTGGGTCTGTGATCCAGGCCTCCCTGTTCCTGCATCAGCCGGCTTATGTAAGGCAAGACATTTTTGCATATGTCTTGTCAAATGGCCGGTACCCATTTTTGACGTGGCACCATAAATCTTACTACAAAATTTGCATTTTGCCTTTTCAACTGTTTTTCCATTTTCAATAATATCAAACCTTGTAAATATTTCCCAAACTAGTGAAGTTCTATTTCTCTTGGTTGATTTACGGGAACTCTGAGGAGGAAGTGGTGGTAAATCACCAACTTCATCTTGTAATTTAATAAAATTTTCATGTCCCCCCCCTAAATTAACAGAAGAAGATTCTGTGGGAAGTCTTCTTGCCATATTTCAAAATTTTTTTTTTTATAAATAATAACAGTAATAGGCTCTAATTATATAAACTTATATATATGGAATCTCAAATTTAAATAATATAAATACCTCTAAATCTTTGAAGGCCCCCTTATCTTGTCTCTTGATGACTTGATCTTTGGCCCTCCAAAAACTTCTTAGAGAGAGTGAAAGAGTTGAATGCTTTGAGATTGAAGTAGAGAATGTATAAAGAGAATGAAAGAGTTGTGTAAATTGGTGAGGAATGGGAATGAGAGGGTTAAGGTATTTATAGACTTTGTAAAATGACAAATGACACAAAATACCCCTTATATGACCATTTTATGGCTGTTGGGGGGGGGGTAAAAGTGACTTTTTTTTAAAAAAAAGTGGTTTGGAACGTTGGGCGGGCCGGGCTGGCGGGCCTGCCGTTGGGTGGGCTGCGCGCCTGGCGTGCCCAGCGGGCTGGAGCTTCCAGCCCACGGGCCTGGCGGGCCAACGGGCCCAGCCACCTTGGCCCAGCATGGCCCGTGTCTCGGGCCGTGCCTTGTGGGCCGTGCCGGGCCACGGCCCGTTGACTGCCGGGCCAGGCCGGGCCGACCCATTTGACATCTCTACATGCAGACAAAGAGGGTAGAAAACCATCGCTTTCTATTTATTTCCTTCTTAAAGAGAGTAGAAATCCATAGCTTTCCTCTTTAATTCTTTGAGGGGACTACCTCGGCAATCGTGCCTAGTGAAAACGGGAAATTTCCAGTGCAGTGCAGATTGGGTCAGGCGGGCCCACCCTGACCTATAGGCAACCTAGATTTGGTACAAGGTGATGCAACAAGTACTGACGTAGGCGTCCGTGCAGTAACGACGTCGGTGATGACACAGTGACGGTACGGCCAAGGTCGGTATGCAATATCTCAGTGATCCCGAGTGCTTACGGATTTTTTTGCAAGCATATCTACACAAGTAACAGCAAGATGGAGACAATCCAATAGTTCAGAAACAGGGTGTTATTTGCCTTTAAAGGTCAATGCTGTCTATCTGAATATCTTTTTCATTAAAGGTAATAATCTTGTCTTTCAAATTAGCGCAGCATGATGTTGTGAAGGCTGTTAAAAATAAGAATTTGGCCGTATAAACGTGTCGGAAGGACATTTTGATGGACTGATATATGTGATTGAATTCGATCAAATTTCTAAACCCGCTGATGATGCCCTTGAGGAAGACCATGAATTATATGAACAATGAGTATTTGATAACAAAGCAGTGAGATAACTACCTATTGAATTCATATAGAGTGATTTGGTAAAGCAGTTTGAGCACTTCACCAAGGCGATGGACAAATATGATGAGACCTTCAAATCTTATCTGATGGAGGTGCTTAGCACATATCTTAACGATAAGATGCCAGAGGGGTGGGGGGTGCTCATTTTTAAGGGATCATATTGATAAGATGACGGTCCGATATAGTAATCTCATAGACTTAGGAAAGGAGATGGATGAGGATTTTCACATTCTGTACTTGTTCATGAGTCTCCCACCTTCATGTGGGAATGTATCTCCGACCCATAACCTCCAAAAGGGTGTAAAAGACAGGCTAGACAGGCTGCCCGTGGCATAACACCTATAAATTCTGTTATAATTGCTAAAACTAAAAACAATAATGGCGTGCTAACTGTAAATGTGACAAATAAAAAAGAAATTATGATCCACGGAGCTTTCGAATTGCCAGAATGCGCATAGATCTCCGACTGAGTGCCGGAATCTCCGCATCTACATCCATCAAAAGATAAACCCATTTTGCTTAACCACTAGTGTATAACTTCATATTATAATATAATTAAATGAAGATAAGTCTATATATAGTGCTTCAACAATATCTGAGTCAATATATGTAACTAGAAATGAAGGCCCGTGCCAAGTTCGGGCAAAAAGATAGAAATAAAATAAATCAAAACCTACATGTTTCTTTACAATATTAATGGGAAGGAAATAAATATAAAATAAAAAGATATATTATTTATCTAAAATAAAATATATATTACATTTAACATTAAAAAAATCCTATGCTTGAGAACTTATTTAAATATTAAGTACTGCTGTAAAATTATATAAGCTACAATTATATTTGACTTAATTTTAAGGTAGAGAAAGTCGAAAAAAGAATGTGTTGAGTTAAAATAGTATTCATCTGATCTCTTAATAAGTTACTAAAATGTATAATCATAAAATTAATGTTAAAAAATTATTATATTTTTAAAATTTTATAAATTCTGATTTTTATTGTTATTATTAAAAATGAGGACTCTATTTAAACTTAAAATGAATAAAACAATTTAAATCAAAGAACTATGAATCTCGGTAATGTCATATTTAAATGTAGGAAGTTGAGAAAAAAACATAATGTCACGTGAGTCCCGAAAAAGTTGGTATCTTTAATTTTTTTTATTTTTAAGATTATATATATATCAAACTTATTCAAAAGGAGAAAAATATAGCTGACTTACATAAACTACGAAGCAAAAATGAATTTAAATGAGAGAACTTTTAATGGTGTCCAACTTTGATATATCTAGACCTCATGTATACCTTCCACTTGATGGTATCTTGGTTTTTAAGCATTTTTAAAATCATGTATATCAGAATTTATTAAAAAAGAAAAAGAATATGTATAGCTAACTTTGACAAGCTACAAATAAAAAATATATTTAAAATTAAAGAAATCAAAATTATTAAAATAAAATGAAATGAATAATATATTTTTGAGTTTTTTAAACTTTATCTTAAAAAATCACTAAAATGACTAAACTAAGATTATATAACCTATATCCAAGTTTTAAAATAGGTCACATAAATTCGGCTTGCTGACTCAACTAACTTTTAGTGACTCTCTAATATATTTATTTAACTTAAATTAAGATAGTTTTGTTTTCTCAAATGGTAATGTGTCAAAAAGCTATAAAATTCTTGCCTTGTTCTCAAAGCACATGAGAATTTGAATATTTTCAAAGAGTCTAAAAGTTTTCCACATTTCTTCCAACCAAGTACTCACGAAGACAAAAGTTTGAAAAATGAAATAAGGATACCCACTGAGGCTCACTTTAGCAAATCTAAATGGTTGTTTTTGGGGAGGGTAGAGTTAGTAAAAGACGAAATCTTGTCATAAGAGAAGAGAATTTTTTTTTATCATTTTTTAATTTTTTTTATGGAAAGGACTTGGTTGAATGAATTGTTGAAAACTTTTATACTTTCTTTAAATATTCAAATATGCATGTACTTTTGTGAAAATAAGCAAAAAATTCAACACTTTCTTGAAAATTTTCCGTTTCAAATTGTTTAAAATATAACCAACAGGAGCTAATTTATCAGTCGGAAACTAATACATTAGCCCATACACGATAAAGACTCAGCACGTAAAATCAATTTTCAAACCATGATGAAGATGCAAACTGGCAATAACGTTTTGGTAGGAGAAGTTAAATGTTCCCCTTCAGTAAATATCTCTAATGTTTTTGTGATTTACACAAATGGCTTCGTACGTGGTGGCTATCCATCGTGGGTGCCTACAACTTGGGTCCTAGACTTAACTCACCCTCCCATTCCCATATATAACTTATGTAATTGAGTCTGAAATTATTTAATTTTCCTTAACTTCATTAAAAAAAAAAACTCTCTAATAAACTTTTCCAGCTGTTTACTCGTCCATGTCGTCGCCATAATCTCTCCTTCACACCTTGGAGTTTTGGATTATGACATGACCTCAGGATACATGTGAAAAGGTAACCTTCGATACTTAATGGTAAGAAACCGTCACAAGATATCATTCATTGCCCTCAACTATATACTTTTAATGCATGGCCTCCAATGTGTAACATGCTGTTTCATTGTAATGTAAGCTATATCTCGTTTGAGATATTCACAACACGAGACAAATACTTTGAGGGAAGAAGTTAGAAAATTCGGGAGGCTCTTAAATACAAGGGGGTGTTTGGAAAGCGAGTAATTTTAAAGATTTTGCTATATTATCTACTATTTTAGAATGTAATATACACACACCTAAAATTTAGGTATTTGAATAACTTAAAAAGTATCCTACAATATTTCACTTTCTTATAAAAACTTACATATTATAATATTCAAGTATATGTTATATAAAATAATCTTTAGTTAAGAAAACTAACCAAAACAACGGTAAGAGTGGAAATTTCTGAGAAACTCTTGGGGGTGCACAAAAAATTTGCTGATCCGTAAAATTGATAGGATTGAATCTGATCAATGGATTTTTAACCAATCTGAAATAGTGCTGGCTGGAGTTGCAATATGGAGTACCTTTCATTTGGATGTGCTGAAGGTGGCTTTGCCGATATCAACCAGGTTTGCTTTGAACTTGGGCTGTTGCCTACTCTTTTTGAAGTAATTGATCATGTAATATTCTTACCCGTGGAACAGTTGGATGGATTGCTGAAAAGCCTGGGATTCACACAAAAGAAGGCAGATTCTCAGGTGAGATGGGCTGTCTTAAATACCATATTTATTCTACGTTGTCGTGAAGGTGCTTGATCAAAGCTTGCAGGGATGTCTGTGGGTTTCTGCATTGACACAATAGAGGAAGCTATAAATGTAGAAGATATTTAACCTGGTTGAGAACTTTTGTTTTTGATGATGTTTTTCAAGTGCTGAGTGAACCCATTAACGAACTCATGCGGTGCTAGAGGAAGACAAGTCACCCAAAAACGAATCTTATACATTCCACCACGGAGGAGTAACAGATTGATACTGAACTCCTGATTGTAAGAGGACTTGAGATGGGCTGGAAGCTGAAATGACAAATTAACTGGACTGCTGGTGTCACAGCTGGTGATATTTTTTTGTGGTGTGCCACTGTTAGATTATTCACTAATAAGTCATTATTCGCTATTAAGCCGCCATTTGCTCCAGGGTCCATAATCAAATTGTTGACTTGTAAAATTTATCTAATGATCGTGATTTAAATTCGTAGTTAGATTTCCTTTTTAAGAACACTTCGTTAATTTAAAGAATTAGTGGGAACAAAAAAATGAGATATATTTTCATTCCTTGCTATGTTGTGCTAATGGTCTTTAGTGATACTATGCTACGTTGGGCTACTGGTCTTTAGTGATACTATGGACTTGGAAGACCCAAGATGGGGTGTGTGTTAAACCAAGGTGCTGTCATCACTCAACAATGAGTTGAGCACAAATATCTATATCAAATTGCATAACAAATACTTTAGAATTCACAGAAAATGTATGGCAATTGAATTTGAAAAGTAATATATAAACAAACCAGTATTTAAATGACCAGCTCTATGTGGCAGATTTGATTGGCTTATTTATTGCATTTACTGGTTTTTAGAAAATTAAATATGTAGCAAAATGACAGATCTATCATTTTTATAATAACAATAAAAGTATTTTTAGAGTTTATAAAATATCTGAAAAATAGGAAATTTTAAAATACTTGGAAATCAGAAGTAATTGGATTCACTAAGTACCAACATCTGATATGGGGAAGGAATAAGATGTTAATTGAATTTAATTACATACTAGCTAGTACATGCACAACTTGTACACGCAACGGGCGCACACTATTTCAAGACTTCTTCTGGGTCTTTTCAAATATTTGAAGCAATTTTTTTTTTTGAAATTATCCCACATATCTATTTAAAATAAGGAAAATATTAAAGGCAGAACTAGTTCTCAATGTGACTTTCGGGGTAATTAATGGGGGGTGTGACTTTCGGGGTAATTATTGGGGGGGGGGGGGGGGGGGGGGGGGGGTAACCTAGCAACCAATCCAAACTTTACCTAGACCCTTTGATGGTTATTGATCTCGAGGTTTGACACCCATCTGAATGGATTGAATTGTTGGATGAAGGATTTGATTTTTTTTTAATATTTTTTTTTTTATGAATATGAAGCCGTTAAACTTGTGGAATATGGATGAAGGGGTTGGGGGTATGGGATTGGGGTCAAAATTGATATTAGGGGTGGTCCCATATGAATCTTTTTATCCCTTGTCCCATCCCCAGGCGGGCCCTACAGAAAGTCCTCATAAAATATTCTCACCGGAATAAATCCCAATAAATAATATGAACAATTAGATATAAGGCCCATACTCTCATCTATTGAATCCAACTTCAGGTCATTCTCATATCTTTTGACACGAGGTTTTCTTTAAAAAAAGACAAAAATACATTTAATAGGTCACAATTAGACCACTCTAAGAGCCATTGTAAAAAACAGTTTAATTAATTAAAATATTGGGGCTGGGTGCCACACATTTGTAGGCTATGACACTAAAAATAATAGGCATGTTTTCCACTTATTAAACAGTTTTGAACTTTCATCCTTCTACCTTACATATATATATATATATATGATACCAAGTTGCTTCCGCTTTATTTAAATGTTATGCTTCCGCAAGTTTTAACCGTTGAGTATTATATTGGTCAAAAAGTTTTAAATTGGACCTCACTGCAGCCTACGATCTTGGAAGTTCTCGGATTTTCCGGGAAGTAGCGCGCCAACTTCGGGTATTCGAACGAGTATATCGGTATCCGGAATTGGGGCGTTACAGATACTATGATTGGTCTCAAAAGGGATAAAACCCAATTCTATAAATCAACTCTTTGAGAATTTCATGTTTACAATGCCATATAAATAAGAAGAAAAAGCTTAGTGGCTAAGAAATCTAATCAAACTACGGAAGTGAATAAAATCAATTTAGGAAATAAAAAATCTAATCCTAATTACTACTAATTAATAAAATTAGAAACCCAATGACAAATAATTAGGAAAATAAAATAAATTCTAAAATATCTTGCACATGAGATCATGGGTCTATTCCACAGTTTAAAAAATCGGCCGAGTTTGAGTCAACTCGGACTCGGCCATCACCGAGTCGGGTCACAGTGAGTCGGACTCGGTCAAACACTTGTATTTAACTTGGTGGAAAATTGAAAAAATGAAACAAAGTGGTTGTCTTGTAAAAGTGCTTTAAATAGAGAGAGGGGGGGGGGGGGGGGGGAGATAATGCGGTATAATCAAAGGAGAAAGGTTTTTGGGCATGTGCAGTGCACAGAAAACAGCTGTTGCTCTGCTGACTGCTGTACTGCTGCCAGGCTTGATTCATGGATTGTTTGGATTGTTGTGTCATGCCAGCTCCAAACGTGAAAAATGCCTTGAAGCCTTACTGGCCACAGATCTGATGCATATAATTACCTTCTTGACTCTACATTTATTTTGGTAATGCTCTTTAAAAAAAATTTCACTTGTGTACGGTTAGTTTTTTTTTTTTTGAAAGGTGCTCCATGATAGTGGGACCATTGTGTCAATGGCTTGGATGACTGAAAGTGTAGGACCCACTTGCATGCATTAGTATGACGACTGAGGAGTGAAATGTTATTTTGTTGCAGAGAATCTTGTTAGTTGTTACATCTCAGTGCCATCTCTGTTACTACAATAAATTCCCGCCTCTGTTGGATCCCAGTCACCCCGGTCCGTCCGGGTTCCGGATCCCGGGGTGTGTAGCTTTTTTCTAAATTCCCTCGTCTCAAAAATTGAATCATGCCACCACTTGTTTTGCAGTTTTTTAAAGTGAAAAATGGATTTATGAAATGGGTAGCAGGTCAGGCATGTCTTTTGCAATAATACCCTTTCCACTCCATATTTTCCAGCTCGTGATTCAATTCTTCAATTTTGTTCTTCCATAGTTTGGATAAGGGTATGATGATGATGAATTGATGATTTTACTTTTGTTCATAGTTGTGTATGTTGTTGCCCGTGTTCGTTCTTTATGCATCTCTTAGGCCTCGTTCGCTTCATGTAATTGAATACCTATGATTGCTAGTGGTGAAAAAAGAATTAATATCCTGAAATGACCATCAAATAACCTCTCATTAAATGAAAAATTGGAAATGAGTACCCAGCCATCAGAGGAGTAAGTCAACACCTAAGAAAGTCAAGGTCCCATCTCCATCTCATATCCTTCACATCTCTTTAATATTCCTTCAGTGGAGCACATTTCATCATGAAATCCAATGTACTTAAAATTTTTTAATGTATTTTATGCAAACAAACAGTCCTTTTTTTCATGTATATGAGAATCTGATGATGATGATGATGACAATGCCCTTCATCTGTACTCAGTGGCGGATCCAGGATTCAAAATCACTGGGGGCACGATTAAGTAGTAGGGGGTTCGGAATTTTTTTTTGGGTTATTTATATGATTGCAAATGATTTTTTCTTCTTTTTTTCTTCATGCTTGAGAAAAAACAATACACAAAAAAAGTAGTGGACCTTTTACATACACTATCAGTAACTAATACACAAAAAGGTGCATTCAAAGACAGATAGTTTGTAGATTTCCACTGCATTGCAAATCATGCCTAGCAAGGACAAATAGTGTGCAGATTTACCCCAAACCTTTTATATGGAACAAATATAATATAATAATTTCAAGTAATAAAACAAGACATATTTATTTATCACAATTGTTCTCTACGAGATTTCATATTCTGAAAAAGTTCTATTACAATATCATTAGTAATTGTTCCAAGCAACTCTTTTTCTATAAAACATACAAGACAATCATTCATAAATTGGTCACTCATTCGATTGTGCAGGCCCCCAGTGGATATATACTGGGCCTGATAAGTGATAACTTTTCATTGGGGGGCCTGGTTCAATGTCATTGGGGGCCCAAAAAATTCTTTGGGGGCCTTATGAAGAAAATTAGTGGGCCTCACCATAATTATAAGTAAAACTTATAAAATCCACTGGGGGCCCAGGCCCCCAGTGGATATATACCAGATCCGCCTCTGTCTGTACTTCTCACAGATGTTGAACAGATTCTCATGTATAGCGCTCGCTGGAGTTGCAACAGAGTACCTTTCATTTGGATGTGCTGAAGGTGGCCTTGGCAATATCAACCAGGTTTTCGCTTTGAACTTCGGCTATTTCCAACTCTATGAAGTAATTGATCACGTTGACTATTACATTCTTGACTGTGGAACAGTTGGATGGATTGCTGAAAAGCCTGGGATTCACGCAAAAGAAGGTAGATTCTCAGGTGAGATGGGCTGTCCTAAATTCCATATTTATTCTACGTCGTCATGAAGGTGCTAGATCAAAGCTTGCAGAGGCCATGACTTTTGGGAAGTCTGTGGGTTTCTGCATCGACACAATAGAGGAAGCTATAAATGGAGAAGATATTTAACCTGGCTGAGTACTTTTGTTTTTTATGATGTTTTTTCAAGTGCTGAGTGAACCCATTAACCAACTCATGTAGTGCTAGAGGAAGACAAGTCACCCAAAAGCGAATCTTACACCACTACAGAGGAGGAACAAATTGATACTAAACCCCTGATTGTAAGAGGACTTGAGATGGTTTGGAAGCTGAAATGACAAATTAACTGGACTACTGGTGTCACAGCTCGTGATATTTTTCTGTGGTGTGACTGTTAGATTATTCACTAATAAGACATTATTCGCTAATAAGCCGCTATTTGCTAGTGGGTCCATCATCAAATTATGGACTTGTAAAAATTTATCTAATTATCGTGATTTAAATTCGTAGTTAGATTTCCTTTTTAAGAACACTTCTTTTAAAGAATTCGTGAGAACAAAAAAATGAGATCTATTTTCATTTCTTTGCTATGTTGGACTACTGGTCTTTAGACTTTAGTGATACTATGGACTTGGAAGACCCAAGGGTGTGTGTGTTAAACAAAGGTGCTGTCATCACTCAACAATGAGTTGAGCACATATATCTATATTACATTGCATAACAAATACTTTAGAAATCACAGTAAATGTATGGCAATTGAATTTGAAAAGTAATAGATAAGCAAACAAGTATTTAAATGACCAGCTCTATGAGGCACATGTGATTGGATTATTTATTGCATTTACTGGTTTTTAGAAAATTAAATATGTAGCAAAATGACAGATCTATCATTTTTATAATAATAATAAACGCTATTTTAGAGTTTATAAAATTTTTGGAGAATAGAAAACTTTAAAAATATTTGGAAATCTGAAGTAATTGGATTCACCAAGTACTAACATCTGATATGGGGAAGGAATAAGATGTTAATTGAATTTAATTACATACTAGCCAGTACATGCACAACTCGTACCCGCAACGTGCGCACACTATTTCAAGAGTTCTTCTGGGTCTTTTCAAAAAATTTCTTTGGACCCGTAGGACCGATGAGGACCTAATAGAATGTTGCAGAGGGGAGGGGTCTTTTGACCTTTTCCGTAGGTTGGTCGATATTGGCTATTCTGTAATGCTTATTTCGGTCCCTTTTCTTTCTTTCTTCCTTCTCCTTCCTAGCACCCACCTGCATTGCACTTCCTATTCCCACACTATGCCTGCACCAGTGCACTGCATACCCAGCCATCTTCTTCATCCTTCTTGCTTTTCTTTTCTTTCTCCCTCTCTATCTCTTCTTCCTTCCTCCCTTCTCCCCTTGCACTCATTGATGTGTTGCCACCGTGCTTGCACCACTTTCACTCTACTACCGCATCTACTCTTATTTCCTCCATTTTCTTTCACAACACCAGTGCTGTCACCTTTACTGCATTGCCCACCACTGTGTGACCACACCTACAGCAGCACCATGTCTGTAATACCATGACACCCACCTGCACTCACTGCCCACTCGAATTGTCTCCTTGCACTCGCACTCCACTTGTGCATACTACATAGCCCCATACACTCACTCATTGCCCTCTCGCTCTTGGTACTCTTTTAGTCATTTTGTCGAACATCTGATATTCATTCATCTCGCTCGTTTTCAGAAGAGAGGAGCGTTTTTTCTTCTTTTTAGCTCTAATGGTCTATATCGACCATCACTATTTAGCTCTAATGGTTGATATTGATCAATTTGTCAGTCAGATTTTTTCCAACCTATAACTGTCTTATTTGTTGAACACGATAAAATGATCAATATCAACCATTACTGCTACTTCCTCCTAATGGTTGATATTGACCAATCTGTCGGTCAAATTTTTTCCAACATTTAACTGTCTTATTAGCTGAACAGTACAAAATGGTCGATATCGACCATGTCGCTAAATGATAAAAAAAAAATCAGAAAAGGAACTTCAGGACCCCTCCCATCTTCAACATGCTACTGGGTCATCGTTGGTCCTATGGGGTCATATGGGGTTTTTCCGGTAGTTTACCCATAAAGTTAGAACTAGTTCTCAAAGTGACTTTCAAGGGAATTAATGGTAGGGCCCACCTAGCAACCAATCCAAACTTCACCCAAACCCTTTGACGGTCATTGATCTCGAGGTTTGACACCCATCTGAATGGATTGGACCGTTGGATGAAGGATTAAATTTTTTTTTAATATGAAGCCGTTAAACTTGTGGGTTATGGATGAAAGGGTTGGGGGCATGGAATTGGGGTCAAAATTGATATTTGGGGTAGTCCCATCCCCAAGTGGGGCCCTACAGACATTTCTCATGGAATGCCCTCATAAAATGTTCTCACCCGAATAAATCCCAGCAAATAATATGTACAACTGTTGAATCCAACTTCAAGTCATTCTCATGGGGTGTTCATGGCCCGGGCTAAGTCATATCTTAACTTGGTCCGACTTTAGAATTACTGGTCCAGGCCTAATCCAAGCTCGATACGGGCTATAAAAGTTAGGCCCGAGCCTATCCATTTAATCAATCGCGTTAGCCCGAACTGGGCCTTTTTTTTTATCAATTTTGTGGGCATTTGTGCAACTGTTTCCACTGGTTAAATTAAATTATATGCATTCCTTACATGGGCCACGCTGAGCCAGGCTTTGAGCTTTCTATGACTTAATCTAAGATCAGCCAAATCATTAAATGGGCCCTAATCACATAGCCAAGCCCAGTTCAAAGCAGGCTGGGCAGCCCGGCCCATGATCACCCGTAGGTTTTCCGCTTCAATGGGAAATCCTTAACTTTCACTCTAGGGTTGTAAACAAGATGGTTCCAGGTTGGAACCATATTGGACCTGGACCTGTTTCTAAATAACGATTTAGATTCTAGGTCCAATTCTAATTCAAAACTTGTTTTGTTAGTTTTAGATTCAATTCTGATAATTTAGAATCCGGTTCTGCCTAGATGACCGAAATCAAGTTTCAAAATCAATTCTAATTTATTTTTATTTTTCTAAAATAAATATATCATTCAAATTATAATAGTGGATCATGTCTACTACCTCTAGGATTAAAAATGAAAATGTCATAAAAAAGTAGATTTTAAGCTACAGTATGCAACGTGAAATACTCATATGCTAGGTCCTGAATCCACACGTTGGAACCTATATGGACCCAGAATAGGATCGAAACTTAAGTTGGGTTCTGAAACGAAGAGCGGATATTAACCGAAACCTAAATTTAATTAGTTCCGAACTTGATGTTTTACATGTCAGAACTTTCATATATTTCGTTTGTAGCCCTATTTCACTCTCACAGGAATTGTTCCTATGTTAAGATTAATAATGTAATAATCACTAATATGATCAAGATCTTACCACGGGAACAACTCATGGTGGATTAAAATTTGAGAATGTATACTACAAGAGGAGTGAATTTCTTTAAAAAAAGTTGTGACTTGATCGTCACTATAGTCTTGGAGAGACAGCAAAGGACAATTGAGATGCCATAAGCAGGGCAAGCAAGAGTCCGGAATCCGGATCCCTACGAAACTGGGGAGCAATGTTCTACCGTATAAGCAATCGCCGCGTGGACTGCAAAAAGGAGAAGATGAGGAGGAAGTTGCTTTTTAAAGTACGACTCAGCCTTTTTTTAATATACTTTCAAGTATACCCTTTACCCCCAATTGATTATTATTATTTTATTATTTTATTTTATGACAAGATAGGTATTATGGAATTTAATATAAATAGAGGGGCTTATTGGCAATTTTCCACCAAAAGGGAACAGTTCCCTGTCATCATCTTCCCCAGGTTGGGTTTCACACCTACAATTTTTGAACCAATTGGATAATGGGCCAAACAGGGCCCACTCCATGTATGTCTAGTACTACAATGGTAGCGTAGGGCCCACTTCTGGATCGCTGGTCCAGAGCCCCCCTTTAGCTGTAGTTACGACTATTTTGCAAGGAATTCTTGCAAGATAATTTTTAATATTTGTCTTCTCTTCCTGCTGAGTCTAATAGCATCATTTCTAACTGTATTTTTTGAAATACCGTGAATTGTGGTTGACAGTAATTTTGACCCATTCTTCAAAAAACTCATTTTCAACAAAAGAAAATGGTAATTCGGATAACACAATCATTTTAACAAGATTTTGTCTAGCACTTTGTGCTTTAAAAAAAAAAAAAAAGGCCCAAAGTGCGACCACCACCACCAGTAGTTTAAATTTGGGTCAGTGAACCAGGCCCCCATGCCCCTGCATCCATCGGCTTATGTAAGGCTAAACATTTTTGCCTATGTCTTAACAAATGGCCGATACCCGATTTTGATTCGACACAATAATTTTTACTACAAAATTTGCACTTTGCCTTTTCAACTTTCTTTCCGTCTTCAATAACATCAAACCTTGCATATATATCCCAAACTATTGAAGTTCTATTCCTCTTAGTTGGTTTACGGGAACGGGAACAACTAGGAAGGGGGGGGGGGGGGGGGGGCGGCGCTTCATCTTCTAATTCAATAAAATCTTCTTCTCCCCCTAAATTAACGGAAGAAGATTCTATGAGAAATCTTCTACTAGATCGTCCGGCTATATTTCAAAAAATAAAATTTAAAAATAATAATAATAATTTCCATCTTTTGTGATATATAATTAATATATGAAAGGGGAGAAAATGAGAGTCAATATAATATATTATAAACTTATATATATGGAATTTCAAATTTAAATGATATAAATACCACTAAATTTTTGAAGGCCCTTTAATCTTTTTTCTTGATGAATTGATCTTAGGCCATCCAAAAACTTCTTAGAGAGAGTGAAAGAGTTGAATGCTTTGAGAGAGAGTTAGAAAGTGTAGAGAGAGTGAGAGAATTGTATAAAATGGTGAGAAATGAGAATGGGAGGGTTAGAGTATTTATAGACTTTGTAAATTTGAAAAGGACACAAAAGATCCCTTATATGACCGTTTTATAGTTGTTAGGGTGGGGGGGGGGGGGGGGGGGGGGGTTTAAAATAGATTTTTTTTAAAAAAATAACCGTTTTTCACCGTCGGGCGGGCTAGGAGGGCCCATCCTTTTGGATGGGTTGGCCCACGGTGGGCCGTGCCATTGGCCATTGACTGGCGGGCCGGCCCGGCCCATTTGACATCTCTATCTACATTCATCAAAAGATAAAACCCATTTTGTGTAACTACTAGTGTATAACTTCATATTATAATATAATTAAATGAAGATAAGTCGATACATAGTGCTTCAACAATATTTGAGTCAATATATGTAACTAGAAATGAAGGCCAGTGCCAAGTTAGGGCAATATATATATATATATATATCAAAATCTATATGTTTTTTTTTTACAATGTTAATGGAAATAAATAAAATAAAAAATAAAAAATAGAGTATTAATCTAAAATAAAATATATATATAGTATCTAACATTAAAAAGACCCTATACTTGAGAACTTTTTTAAATAATAAGTACTGCTATTAAATTATATAAGCTACAATTATATTTGAATTAATTTTAAGGTAGACAAAGTCGAAAAAAGAACGCATTATGTTAAAATAGTATTCATCTCATCTCTTACTCAGTGACTAAAATATAAAATCATAAAATTAATTTTCAGAAATTATTATATTCTTTAAAATTTTATAAACTCCGATTTGAGTTGTTATTATTAAAAATGATGACTCTATTTAAATTTAAAATGAATAAAATAATTTAAATTGAAGAAATATGAATCCTGGTAATGTCATATTTAAATGTAGGAAATTGAGAAAAAACATAATGTCACGTGAATCCTGGAAAAGCTGGCATCTTAAAAAAATTTATTTTAAAATTATATATTTAACGAGGGATATTCCTATGCATCATTCCCTCACTATATGGTGAGAGACAAATTTAATGGGGCCCACTTAGGGACCCATTGATCATGGAACTTGTGGGGGATGGGAAGAGATATCTTGGATGAGACCATATATCAAATTTGGGGTCAATCTCATGCCTCCAACCCCTTCATTCGTGGCCCAAAAATTTAATGACTTTATATTAAAGGAAAAAAATTTAACCCTCGATCCAATTCATTTGGGTAGGTGAAAATTCAATGGGGCTAGTGTACTTAAGTGGGTTCCATGTGTGTGGGTGGTTCGGATGTGTCATAAAGTCAACCCTACTATGTTGTCCCTCACCATAACATGGTGAGAGATGAATGCACATGAATATTTTCTATAACACGGCGCCAATCTTCTTGTCAGTAGTTGGGGGCCCACACTGGAGTTTCACTCCACCTTAAGTTCCTAATCTGTTCGTCTCCCTGCATGTCTTTTTCTTGGGGGTAAGCCATCCCTTTCGTTTCCATGAGCTCTCTTCTTCACACCTTGGACTTTTCAATTATGACATGACATTTGGTTACTTATGTAGTTTTCATATTTTTACCAAAAACAATGTAGTGATTTCACTCCACCTCAAGTTCCTTATCCGTTCGTCCCCCTGCATGTCTTTTTCATGGGGATAAGCCATCCCTTTCGTTTCCATGAGCTCTCTTCTTCACACCTTGGATTTTTCGATTATGACATGACATTTGGTTACCTATGTAGTTTTCATATTTTTACCAAAAAAAAAAAAAAATGTAGTGTTTTCACTCCACCTCAAGCTCCTTATCTGTTCATACCCCTGCATGTCTTTTTCATGGGGATAAGCCATCCTTTTCATTTCCATGAGCTCTCTTCTTCACACCTTGGATTTTTCAATTATGACATGACATTTGGTACCTATGTGGTTTTCACTTTTTTACCAAAAAAGAAGTTCCTTATCCGTTCGTCCCCCTGCATGTCTTTTTCATGGGGATAAGCCATCCCTTTCGTTTCCATGAGCTCTCTTCTTCACACCTTGGATTTTTCAATTATGATATGACATTTGGTTACCTATGTAGTTTTCATATTTTTGCAAAAAAAAAAAAAAAAAAATGTAGTGTTCATATATGAAAAGGAACCTTGCAAAGAGTATTCATGGTCTGAAACTGTCATAAATATCCTTCGTATGATGATTTGCCTTGACAAATGCTCTGCTTTAATGCATTGCCTCCCATGTGTTACATGTTTCACTGATATTTTTTGTTTGAGATATTTCCGATCAGAGAGTCAAAACCGATGCTTTGAGGAATGAACTCTCGAAATATGGGAGGCTCTTAAATAAAATGTTTTTTTTTTATTATAGAAATACTCACTTGAATTTTATTGAGAATCCAACATCGCATTAACCCTTACATATTTCTTAATCAGGACTGGGGTGGAGTGCCACTAGACCACCATGCCATCCACATATTGGACATGCCTAGCTAAAACATAAGCAGCTGCATTTCCCTCTCTTCCCACATGATACACTTCAAACTTGATGAAATGATTCAACAACTCTTTGATTTCCTCAAGCAGAGGACCTTGCCTTGACATTTTAGTACTAGAGGACTTTAAAGCTTCCACCACCCACATTGAGTCCCCTTCTATAATAATGCTGCTCACCCCAAATTTCACTACAGATGTTGATAGAGTGGAATTTGGCAGGAAACCATGTGAGACGAGATTTATTTATGAACAGTTTAACATAAACAAAAACCAATATAGTGTAAATATCTTGTTATTACATTCATCCGTGAATACTGATAAGATGCATGTCAAATTAGGATCAATGCATATTTGATAATAAGTGTTTATGAAAGTAATTGTTCTGTCATAAACGGTCCTCCTCTACAAAAACTATGGTTTTAAGACTTGAATGAAACTTAGCTATATTACTTGATGTCTGAAGATTTATGACATGACTTATGCCAATTTTTAAGTTTGATCGAAAGCAAAGAAGGCCTTGAAACTCAAAATATTCTCGCTTCCATTGCATTAAATTTGTTACTTTACTTACATCCAAAGCACCCTACAAGTAATTAAAAATGAAGATTAAGATAGTTTTGTTTTCTCAAATGGTAATGTGTCAAAAAGCTATAAAATTCTTGCCTTGTTCTCAAAGCACATGAGAATTTGAATATTTTCAAAGAGTCTAAAAGTTTTCCACATTTCTTCCAACCAAGTACTCATGAAGACAAAAGTTTGAAAAATGAAATAAGGATAGCCAGTGAGGCTCACTTTAGCAAATCTAAATGGTTGGTTTTGGGGAGGGAAGAGTTAGTAAAAGACGAAATCTTGTCATAAGAGAAGAGAATTTTTTATCATTTTTTAATTTATTTTATGGAAAGGACTTGGTTGAATGAATTGTTGAAAACTTTTATACTTTCTTTAAATATTCAAATATGCATGTACTTTTGTGAAAATAAGCAAATTAATTCAACACTTTCTTGAAAATTTTTCGTTTCAAATCGTTTGAGATATTCACAACACGTGACAGATGCACGACCACTGTGCATGCCTGCTCCACTTTCACTCCACTACCGCACATACTCTTATTTCCTCCATTCCCCTTCACAACACCAGCGCTGCCACTTTTACTGCATTGTCCACCACTGCGTGACCACACCTACAACAACACCACGTTTGTAACACTACGACGCCCACTTGCACTCACTGTCCCACTCGAATTGCCTCCTTGGATTCGCACTCCACTTGTGTATACTACATAGCCCCATACACTTACTGCCCTCTCGCTCATGGTACTCTTTCAGTCATTTTGTCGAGCTCGCCTGCGGAAGAGTGAAGAGCGTTTTTTTTTCTTCTTAGCTCTATTGGTCGATATCGACCATCACTATTTAGCTCTAATGGTCGATATCGATCAATTTCTCGGTCAGATTTTTCCAACCTATAATTGTCTTATTCGTTGAACACGAAAAAATGGTCGATATCGACTATTACTACTTCCTCCTAGTAATAGTCGATGTCGACCAATCTGTTGGTCAGACTTTTTCCAACATGTAATTGTGTTATTGGTTGAACACTACAAAATGGTCGATATTGACCATATCGCAAAATGATTAAAAAAAAGACCGAAAGGAACTTCAAGACCCCTCTCGTCTTCGACATGCTACTGGGTCCTTGTCGGTCCTATTGGGTTCTCATCGGTCCTATGGGGGTTTTTCCAGTAGTTTTCCCTTTCAAATATTTGAAGGTTTTTATATTTTTATTTTTTGTAATCATCCCGTATATCTATTTAAATGGGGATATTCAAGTGAGGAGTTCCCTCGCCATAGGGCGATGGACATTCTTCTTTTTGAAAAGTTTCAAGTACAAAAGCACTTTTATACTTTTTGGAAAGATTCTCTTTTGTATTTAAATCTTCCCAAAAAAGGGAAGTGTCCCTCACCCTATGGTGAGGGAATCCCTCACTTGAATATTACCCCTATTTAAAATAAGGAAAATATTAAAGTTAGAACTAGTTCTCAATGTGACTTTAAGGGGAATTAATGGTGTGCACCACCTAGCAACCAATCCAAACTTCACCCAGAACTCTTGATGGTCATTGATCTCGAGGTATGACATCCATCTAAATGGACTCGACCATCATATGGATGATTTTTTATTATTATTATTTTTGAATATGAAGCCGTTAAACTTGTGAGCTGTGGATGAAAGGGTTGGGGGCATGGGATTGGGGTCAAAATCGATATTTGAGATGGTCCCATATGGATCTTTCTATTTCCCTGTCCCATCCCCAGGCGGGGGCCCTACAGAAATTTCTCACGGAATGTGCTCATAAAATGTTCTCACCCGAATAAATCCCAATAAATATTATGTACAATTAAATAAGGTCCGTACTCTCATATATTGAATCCAACTTCAGGTCTTTCTCATATCTTTTGACACGAGGTCTTCTTTAAAAAAAGACTAAAATACATTTACCATGTCACAATTAGAGCCGTTGCTTCTGTTTAATTCATTAAAATATTGGGGCCGGGTGCCACACATTTGTAGGCTGTGACACTAAATATAGGCCGCTGCTAAGCTCATTTGTTATGGGCCTTAACTCAAAAATGCGTTAGTTAGATCATTGGATGATGGGCCCCACTTGGATTTGATAATTAGCCAAAATAATAGCATGTTTTCCGCTTATTAAAAAAGTTTTGAACTTTCATCCATCTCCATTTTTGTTCTTTTCGTAATGATGTAGGTTTCTTGTTACAATTATGAAACCCCTTTTAAAGACATATTCTTCAATATATATATATATATATATATATATATGAGCAAGGCTCTCTTAAGCTCAAGCTTATGATAAAATCTCGTAAGCTCATGCTTGTGGGGGTTAAACTTTGGTCCATCTAAATAAACTAAACACATGACTCCTCTAAATTGCACATGTCCACCAACTATCGGTCAGATACGAATTTACTGGATCGTTGGATTGACTATGTATCGATCCGAATGGACCATTGACCATTAAACTTTTGGGTCCATATGGAGATGATAGAAGTTACGGTTGGGGCTGATTTTTTGCATAGAGAAATATCCTAGGGAGTCCTTGAAATTCCCCCCACTCCCATCCCCATGTGGGTCCCCAGTTGGGCCCCACCACATACTTGAGCTTACCTTATCCTAAGGTTGAGCTTAGGAGAGCTGACCTCTTTATATATATATATATATATATATATATATATATACACACCCCCCACTTTTGGTCCCAATTCGGGTACTAGTTGAAAAGCATGAGGGAGTTTCACCGAATTGAAGACCTTATAAATTTGGCCCGGGCTAAGGCATATCTTGACCTGGTCCGTCTTTAGAATCACTCGTCTAAGCCTAGTCCAAGCTAGATACGGGCCATAAAAGTTAGGCCTGAGTCTGTCCATTTAATCAAACGGACTGTCCCGAACCGGTCTTTTTTAACAATTTTGTGGGAATTTTTGCAATTGTTTTCCCTAGTTAAATTAAATTACATGCATTCCTTACATGGGCTATGGCTGAGCCAGCCTTTGAGCTTTCTATGATTCAATCCAAAATCGGCCTAATCATTAAATGGGCCCTAATCACATAACCAAGCCCAATTCAAAGCGGGCTGGGCTTAGGGCTAGCCCTGTCCTTGACTTTCACTCTAGGGTTGTAAACAGGATGGTTCCAGGTTGGAACCATACTGGACCTGGACATGTTCTAAATAACGATTTTAGTTCCAGGTCCAATTCTGATTCGAAACTTGTTTTGTTAGTTCTAGATCTCGTTCCGATAGAAAAATCAAGATCCGATTCCACCTAGATGACCGAAATCAAGTTTCAAAAACAATTTTAATTTATTTTTATTTTTTATTTTTTTCTAAAAAAATATTTCATTCAACTTATAATAGTAAATCAAATCTACTGCCTCTATGATTAAACGTAAAAAATGTCATAAATAGATGATTTTAAGTTACAGTATACAATACGAAATACTCATATGCTAGGTCTTGCATCCACCTGTTGGAACCTATATATTTGGGCCTAGAATACAACCCGTCTATCAACCGGAACTGACGTTGGGTTCGGAATCAAGGCAAGGTTTTGAATGAAAATCTTAAATTAATTAGTTTCAAACTCATTTTTTTTGCGGGAGTTTGAGGGTCGGAACTTTCATAGATTCCCATTGCAGCCCTATTTCACTCTCACAGGAGTTGTTCCTATGTGAAGATTAATAATGTAATAATCATTATTACGATCAAAAGCTTACCGCGGGAACAACTCACAGTGGATTAAAATTTGAGAATGTATAATATGACATGAGTGAGTTCCTTTTTCATTTTTTTCTTAAAAAAAAAAAAGCAATGAGTTGATTTTTATTCTACGACCGTACGTCACTTTATGGATAGCGTGCATCCGTGATTAGGACAGTAGTTTCCCGGAGTAGAAAACTAGTGGTTCTTGCTTCCCCTGCCCTTGTCCCATCTCAAGTGTCCTTTGGCTGTCTCTCCAATTCCAAGATCATTTAACAGAGAGCTCTGTTATCCCATCGATCGTTAAAAAGTCCTTTCCGATCTCTCCAAGATCATTGACAGTAACAGAGCTCTCTATCTCTCTCATTTGATACTGTTCCTTGAGATGGAGGAAGAGATACAAGAAGAGGGAAGTGCTGATGAGGCAGGGAAGCATGGGAATGCTGTGGTAAAAGACGTGGATGATCTATGGGTTAAACACATGGAAGCGAAACTTGCCTCCAAGTCCAAAAATTGCAAGCCTTCTCATCCGTTCACTATTTGCCGAGTGCCCCAAGACATTTGCAGTGTCGACAATGTTGCGCACGACCCTTTGATTGTCTCCATCGGCCCATATCATCGAGGAAATCAAAGGCTACATGAGATGGAGGAGGTCAAATGGCGAAATCTAAATGAAACCCGTCGTCGAGCCGGTAATAACTTCAAGAAGTACTTGAAGGCGATGAAGGAAATAGAGCCAGAAGCGCGAGCTTGCTACGCAGGTAACATCAATATGGAGGCAGATGAATTCATAGAGATGATGTTGTTAGATGGTTTGTTCATCATTGAGCTCCTCTTGAAGAAGGATTTTCATTTTTCTCTTCTGCATGAAGAACCCATTTATACCATTAGTGGGATGTTGTGTCGAGTTGGCCACGACATGCTTCTTTTGGAGAATCAGCTCCCTTTCTTCGTCTTGGAACGCCTTTTGGACCTCACTGATCTATCCAGATCGTTTGATCTTCGGAAGAGTGCCTATGATTTCTTCTGTGTCTATGCTCTGCGATTTGGGGATGAATGTGGCTTACAACTTCTTCGAAAAATCTTCGACGAAAAAGAAAAGAAAAGAAAAGAAAGCGTAAGGGAAAACCCAGAAATGATGACCAGTGGTGCTAGCCTAGGATCCAGCGCCTCACATGGGAGCCCGGGCTCTCCCTCGGGGTCGGTAGACATAATCTTGAATGCAGAGGTGCTACAGACCCACGAAATCTTGAATGCAGGGGTGCTACAGACCCCGACTGGGAGCTCGGGCTCCCATGGGGGCCGTAGGATCCCACGAGGGGGGGGGGGAATCCTACGGCCCCCAAGGCTCCGGTCCGGGCTCTCAGTCGGGGTCTGCAGACATAATCTTTCCAATGAAGATAGTGTTCATCATTTGCTGCATTTAGCATACTTGCTCCTCATCAGTACGGAACCTACTGGGAGTACTGGGAGTTCTGATCAATCTAAGGACCCTACTGCGAAACTCCCTGCATTCATAAAGAAAATCCTTGACCCTACTGAAATTCTCTCTGCATTCAAACAGAAAATCCTCCCCTCTCTCTCCCCATCCAAGTCTAAAGAGAAACAACCGCCACCACTGAGGGTAATTCCTTGTTCGGCGGAGCTCGACGAGGCTGGAGTTGAGTTTCAGTGTGTGAAGGCTAAAAGCTTCTTGGACATTAAATTTGAACAGGGAACGATGAAAATGCCGCGCCTTTCGGTGGAGGATTCCACCAAACCACTCCTTCGAAACTTCATTGCCTATGAGCAGTGCTTCCCTAACCAGGGTAGTCACTTCACCAGCTACTGCTACTTCATGGATTATCTGGTGAACACGCCGAGAGATGTGGAGATATTAAAAAGATCTGCCATCATAGAAAATCAGGTGGGCAGCGACGACGAGGTGGCAATCCTCTTCAACGATCTATGCAAGGGGACCTTTGTATCGGATCTTGCGGACAGTTATCTTGGCGAATCGTTTAAAGATGTTAGGAAACATACCCAGAAAACATGGCCCAAATGGCGGGCAAGACTCAAGCATGATTATTTCAGCAACCCATGGGCGATTATTTCCTTGATTGCAGCCACTTTTGTCATCTTTCTCACCTCAGTGCAGACATACAAAGCTGCATTCCCGTGATTTACCAACAAACACTGCTGTGCTAATTTTATCATACTAGTTAGGACTGGTGTTTTCTTCATCTGCAACTTATTTTACTATTTGATCAAGGTACAAGTAGAACCTATTTAAATAATTTCGTTATTTTGAGTACCTACTCTGTAGTTCTTGTTGCAATGATTATATATGTTCATATGTCTCAGTTGTACTTTCTTCTTTGCTAATTATCAAAATAAGTTTCCCTTCTCTTCATGTTAATGCAAGTATAATTGTTGCTTTAGTCATCTACATCTTCTTGGAGTTTCAGTTTCTATGTGCGAGAAGGAAATAATCTTTAAGCCAAAAAAAAAAAAGAGAAAAGAAAGGGAAGATGACTAGCAAAACGATCCAAATGTAAAAATATTTTTAAGTTCCATCAGTCACAAAGCTTCACATGATAATCATCATCAAGCCCTGTCTTAAGTACTTCGCCATAATAAAGAACAAGACATTTCTCAAAAACTATGACTAAGATTTCTTATTTGTATAAAGGATGCTTCCTATAATTTCTTTTGGGGAATTTTCCCTTGCCATATATATATATATATATATATATATATATATATAAGTTCATTCTTTCAAGGGTTTTGCACTCACGATGAGTGGTGGAACCCTGTGTTTATCTCTTCCATCCATCTTCAGCTTGTGAGATATCTGATTTCTATCAGAGCTTTTCTTTGCTGCTTCCCATGGCTAGTGTCTGTTGGGCTCGCCCATCCTTAATTACCAAGCAAGAATTTAACAATGCAACCCATGTCAGAAGTAAGTCGGCTAAATGAAATGAAATCAAATTCTTTGTAAATTGTGGAACCACAAGAACGTCATTCAAGTTAATTGTACGACTAGCACAAAACCCTCATGGTTAGTCTCTTGCAAATTAAATAAAAGTTAAAATCAATAAAAAATTTTAACAAACAAATTAAGTAGTAATCAATAAGAAAATATATGGATTAAGTGACAGATGTGGCCCGCATGCTACGGGTCCCACGTTAAATTAAGTAGGGCAGATATCAAAAGAATACAATCCCCACTAAGTGTGACTCTCTGAGACTCCTTTATATAATATAAAGGATCCATGGTTGGATCAGAGAAGATCTGGGTTTAGGTCTTCGCCTGGGTCTTATTTGTCTGTTCTATGGAACTCAGGCGGGAGGAGGAAGTTTCCTTACTTTTGCTTTGACATGTAGCCAGAGGCATTCATTGATTCGTTTTTAAGGAGAGGAAAAAACCATCACTTTCTATTTATTATTTCCTTTTTATTAAAGAGAGTAGGAAACCGTTGATTTCTATTTATTTCTCTTTATTGTAGGAAACCTGGACTTGAAGAACCAAGGGGGGGGTGTGTTGAACCAAGGTGCTGTCATCACTCAATAATGAGGAGTTAAACATAAATATCTATATTAAATTGCAGAACAAATACTTTAGAAATCACAGTAATTGTATGACAATTGAATTTGAAAAGTAATATATATACATAAAAGTATTTAAATGACCAGCTCTATGTGGCACATTTGATTGAATTATTTATTGCATTTACTGGTTTTTAGAAAATTAGATATGTAGGAAAATGACAGATCTATCGTTTTTCTAATAATAATAAAAGTCCTTTTAGAGTTTATAAAATTTCCGGAGAATAGGAAATTTTAAAATATTTGGAAATCAGCAGAATTGGATTCACTAATAAGTATTAGTACTAACATCTGATATGGGGAATAAGATGTTAATTGGATTTAATTAAATACTAGCCAGTGTTGGAAATGGGTGGACCGACAAGCACACAACAAATAATACAGAGAAAAACTTTGCTTCACTTTCAAGTGGAATAATCAAATACAAACAAGATACTATGCACTCTGTTACCATGCACACTTTTTTCCCTTACGCACTGCAGGCATATATTATATAACTCTTTCATTCCTGCATATAGCCCAAGGACTTACTTCTCATTAGGCTGATAATCGTGTCGTGTTAATAAATTTGGGTTATTGGTTAACGAATTCGTGTTAAAATTACCTCAATCCGTACACGACCTGTTAACTTAACGGGTTAAATAATCTAACCCGAACATGACCCATTATTTAAGAGGTTACACGACCCAACCCGTTAAGTAATTAAGGCATTTCGAAAATTAAAAGAAAATCCATACAAAAATATATGAGGAGAAAAATATATATATATATATATATATATATAAACCACGCGAAACTGTAAGTGAGGATCTCGAGTGGATTCCACCTAAATCCCCACTATAAAACAATAAATCTCAATTGCTTCTTTTTTAATATAAATTAATTCTAACTACACTTAGGCAGAGGCGGATCCAGTATGTAGGATTTCTAAGTTTCAATTCTAATTTTGATGGGGCCCACTAATTTTTTCCATAAGGCCCCCAGTGAATTTTTTGGGCCCCCAATGGATTTTTGTAGCCCAATATTAACTTTAGGTATTCCATATTCTTATCCTCCCTAATTTTGATTGTTTTAATCACTTTCTTGTAGCATCACCACGTTCTCAGTCTCCTGCAAGAGCTAATGCCAAGGAAAATTAACAGCAGTCATCACTGAAAACAGTTAAGATAAATTAGTATGCAGAGGCGGATGTAGTTCATAGTCACTGGGGGGCGGGGCTGGGCCCCTAGTGACTTTTTGGGAAAAAAAAAATTATGTATACTAAGTTAGGCCCAAATCAATTAGGCCCCCAGTGACATTGAACCAGGCCCCCAGTGACATTGAACTAGGCCTCCCAGTGACAACTCGTAGAGAACAATTGTGATAAATAAATATGTCTTGTTTTATTGCTTGAAATTATTATATTATATTTGTTCCATATAAAAGGTTTGGGGTAAATCTGCACACTATTTGTCCTTGCTAGGCATGATTTGCAATACAGTGGAAATCTACAAACTATCTATCTTTGAATGCACCTTTCTGTGTATTAGTTACTGATAGTGTATGTAAAAGGTCCACTATTTTTTTTGTTTATTGTTTTTTCTCAAGCATGAAGAAAAAAAGAAGAAAAAATCATTTGCAATCATATAAATAACCCAAAAAAAATATTCCGGGGCCGTTGCCCCCGGACCCCCTACTACTTAATCGTGCCCCCAGTGATTTTAAATCCTAGATCCGCCACTGCGGACTAAAAGAATTTAAGGGGGTTAAGCGAGTAGTTAATGTATTACTGATTTAATTCGTATATGACCTGACGTGTTAATGGATTTGACTTGTTAACCATCTGAACCCATTAACAACACACTTAAATCCATTAATATCGTATAAATTCATGTCGTGTTAACCGGTGGTATTGCATTTTGAGAGCCCTGCTCCTCATCTTACTTCTATCTTCCTTGACTTGTATTTCAAATGACTCCGTGGCACTTATTTATAGCTGTGCCCCGGTCGGTTTGTGGATGGATCTTCAGAGGCGGTGTACGAGAGATGATTCCGGAAATGGGCAGCATGACTTTATTTATGTTCACACATCAAATACTGTGCGACGTGGATCAACCGCTGCCATGTGATTGAGCCTGAGGCGCGGCTGAATTTTTTGTAATGGGTTCAATCGGTGGACTATTCTAGAAAGAGACCTCCTGAGAAAGAGAGTCTTGGGCTGAATTTTCTGTAATGAGTTCAATCGGTGGACTATTCTAGAAAGACATAGACCTCTGGAGACGGACAGAGTCTTCTCGAGAGGGAGACTTCTGGTCTGTGGATCATGTGAGACAGCATCACATGGGAGATGGCCCAGTTGTTTGACTAACATCCAGTACATGCGCAACTTTTAAACCCAACGTGCGCACACTATTTCAAGACTTCTTATGGGTCTTTACAAATATTTGAATTTTTTTAATTATCCCATATATCTATTTAAAGGGAGATATTTTTATAGAAGATATTTCTCACCTTATTTGAGAGATATCTATTTAAAGAGAGATGCTTCTGTGTTTATCTCTTCCATCCATCTTCACCTTGTAAGATATGTGATTTCTATAAGAGCTTTTCTCTCCAACTTCCCATGCCTAGTATCTGTTGGGGTCGCCCATCCTTAATTAGTAAGCAAGAATTTAACAATGCAACCCATGTCAGAAGTAAGTCGGCTAAATGAAATGAAATGAAATCAAATTCTTTGTAAATTGTGGAACCACAAGAACGTCATTCAATTTAATTTTACCACCAGCACAAACTCTCGTGGTTAGTCTCTTTCAAATTAAATAAAAGTTAAAAATCAATAAATTAATTCAACAGACAAATTAAGTAGTAATAAAAAAAATATATGGATTAAGTGACAGATGTGGCACGCATGCTATGGGTCCCACACAAATCAAATATGGCAGATGCCAAAAGAAAATACAATCCCATTTAATTTAAGAACTCAATCTGTCTCTATAAATAAGACTTCTAATACGATTAGTGAAGTGAACGTAGAACTTTTAGAGAAGAAATCCCTAGTAAATGTGAATCTTGGAAACTTATTTATATAATATAGAGTAGCGATGATTGGATCATACTAAATCTGGATTTTCGTTTTGACGATCTGGGTCTTATCACTACAAGAATTTACACTTTTGCCGGCGCTAAATAAGCGCCGGGAAAGGTCCATAAAACGCCGGGAAAAACTATTCCCGGCGATTTCTCTTGCGCCGGCAAGGCGCCGGCAAAGGTACGCCAGTAATACCATTTGCCGGCTTAAAAGAGGTAGCGCCGGGAAAAATCTATCCATTGCCGGCGTTTTATTTCGCCGGAAAAGGAGGTTTATTTCGCCGGGCAAAGACTTTTATTTTTTCAATAATAAATTTTAAAAAACTTTTGCCGGCGTTTTTTTGCGCCGGGAAAAGATGTTTATTTTTCATAGAAAATTTTTGGAAAAACTTTTGCCGGCGTTATTTTGCGCCGGGAAAAGTGGTTTATTTTTCAAAAATAAATTTAGAAAGACTTTCGCCGGCGTTAATGTGCGCCGGGAAAAGTGATTTATTTTTTCTAAAATAAATTTAGAAAAACTTTCGCCGGCGTTTTTTGCGCCGGGAAAAGATTTACAATTTACAAAAATTATTTTTTCAAGATCTTTTTGCCAGCGTCTTTTCTAGCCGGGAATAAATTTTTTTAAAATAAATATTTATTTATTTATTTGATTTTTAAATTTCTTTTTCTGTTTGTCACATGAATAAATTAAAATTTCTAATTCCATTATCCAAGACCACATCTATTACACACCCTACATCCATTTCCATTCCAAAATCATCTAAAAATGAAGCAAGAAAATTCATTTCACTTCATATTAATATTCAAACATCCTTGCAACATTGAAAACACTTTACCAATACCATTACAAAATTAAAACAAATGCTAACATTCTACTCTGTACCAACATTCAAATGCCAATGAAAATTTAAATATTCATATATAATAATTTCATTGTTGCACCATTCCAACACCTGCACCATTGTTTTAAAAAACTTCATGCATCTCATTTTAACATATATCAATCTGTTACTCTTCATACTTGGCCTTCATGTTGGCTACATCCTAGCTGCATGGACTCTTTCAACAAAATTTGTTTTTCAATTTTCATTCAATCTGCATAAAAAAAAGAAGCAAGATTAACATATGATTAAGAATGTCATATACACAACTTTTAGTGAAACTATAGAATAAAGCATGACTCTTCAAGTATTAAAGTTCCATGCGTCCTTAAATAGGTATGAAAAGAGCTAACAAAATACAAAGGCAACCACTCTATAAGATGACATGTTTTTTGCAATTAACTATTCAAGCGATTCCAAATGGATGGATAAGGCCTAGATGATAATGATTATGAGATAATTGCATCATACTTTTTAGTTATTGAAAGGAAGAACACTGACCTGTGAAACATTTGTCACCAGCCTCATGAGCATATAAACAAGAGCAACTTGATAATACAAAGTCTTTTTAAACCAATGGGTCCAAGAAATCCTTTGGCGGCATTTATGCTCACTCTGTTGCTGCAATCTACATTATGGCAAATCGATATAGAATGAAACATAACTTGAATTCTTTAATCAAGCAGCATGGTCACAAGATCAGTTACAAGTGAACAGAATAATTATCTCAAGCTTCAGATGGACAGAAATAAAGCAACTTAAAAAGACACATTAAGAATCCCTACCATACCTTGGCTCTTTGAATCCAGCAAGAAATATGACCACAAAGCAGCACCCAAGAAAAATTGACAAACATGCTATCCACAAATACTGTTTAATGTAGATGAATGAGAGAGTAAAATATAGATGTTAATGTCATACCTGAAAATTTATTCTATTGACAAATAAAGAAACACCTTTAACTGAACATACCTGATTTTCAATATCGGAAGGTGTTCTTGCACTAAATATATTGAACACAGCTAAGGCAATAGCATATAAGCTGAGATTGGCCACCTTCAGTAACCATTAGATTAAATAAATAAATAAATAAAATAGAAAAAAAAAAGCACAAGAAGCGCAAGAAGGCCAGCAGAAGTACACTAATACCATAACATTTGCATGTTTATGAAAGACATACCTTGGAGTCAATCCAATCTCTGTCAAGAATAATAACAGATAAGTAAACCAACAAGCAGATGTGACGTCATTGAGCATGTGGCCCACACCATAGTAAAATACAAAACTCCTTTGGAGGGGCTTAGCACATGGCTTATTAGCTGATAATTCATCTTCCATGTCAACAATCATAGAGAATATGTTCTAAAAGTAGAAAACAGAAGATGGGAGTCCGGGTTGCCTACAATGATCTGGCACTCATCAGTCAGAGAGAAAGCAAGAAAATTATGAGCTAGAACATTGGAGAAAAATATCTCGAGCCAAATGGATGGAAAATATTAGATTAAAGAAATATAGTAGAGTTCAATATAAGTGGTTTTGAGAGTAGGGAAAATGTGTTGGTCAAAATTCAAAATGTCTTAGCACCATAGTGTGGTACATTTCAGTATCTAAGAACAATTGTAGCGTAGTAATGTGGGTTTGACTTAGATGTGGCAAATCTGCAATAGATGAAGCCCCTTAGTTAGCATCATCACAAAAGTATCAGCTATTCCAAACATGGGAACAAGAGATAAAACATTTCAATAGAGGGAACAAATAACTCATTTCATTCCAACCATTCCTATGGAAGGAATATACAGAATCAATTACCTTTGGATCTAGTGTTTTGGTTCCTCCATGCTGTGAACTAGAAGTTAGACCCCTTCTGGTTTACTTGGCACTGGGAACATTAGAGAAAACCATCACCTTTGCTATCTCCATCCAACTATCTAACAGTATACATGCTCAAAATCATTGACATTAGAAAAAGGGGAAATGGTTTCTGAATATTAGTTATTGGTGTGTGAAATAGTCATGGCTAGAGATCATGGACTCATTTCAAGAGAATCATGAGAAGCAAACAAGTTAAAAAGAATAAATGTACAAGAGAAGAAAATACCATGGTAACACCATTAGTTTCTTTTTACCATTCCTACTACCTTGGCATCTCTCCCAGGTTGAGGCACTGTTGCAGGATCATTTTTAGGATGGGCTAATTCCATGGATATCTCTGATGGTCTCTTACTTGTAGAAACAAAATCAATAGTTTCCTGCCAATAAAAGCACAGTTTTAGAGCCATCCCATCTACCTACTATTTGAAATAGCCACCAATAAAAAAAAAAAGCCACCTTCCATCATCTTCTTCCAAGTCCATACCTTCTTAGATGGCTCCAAGTGAAACTCTTCATTTTCCTCTTCTTCTTCTCCTAACTGCCATAGCTTTGTAGATGGCTCCACTTGCATAGGTTGAGAAGGGAAAATATTCAAAGTGGGTCTGATTCCTCCTGAACTTTCTGCATACAAGAAGTACTTGGCATTAGTTAAATCTCCTAAAAAGGGTGCAACTGAAACATCTGAAAAAGAAACATGAGAAATAAACAGACACATGAAGAGGAAAAAGCAGGCTATTATTCCACATACATAATCATGACAGAATAACCCGAACTGGACACAACTGAAACAAAGAGTTCATGAATGTGTGGATACTCAAGTTCATGAACCACTGTTACCTCTATCGAAGGTAACAGTTCTCATTTTAGTTCACAAAATCAGCTCTGTCGTGTACTTCTCAGTTTCCTTCTGTTCTTATCTTAAATATCACACATTTTAGTTCAGTTCAAGAACAGTTCTCATTAAATTCTTCTACTAAAGTATACAGTCACAAAATCAACTGAAGGACACTAAAAAGACTCAATTTTGCATGACATCCATACCTAGTAGCTAAGATTCAAAATCAAAATTTAATAGCTAAGATTCTAGGATTTACTCTATCCGCTCCCATACCTAAGCTTCATGAAAAATCAGATGTGTAAAAAAAAGTCTCATTAGAAAGGAAACTTCCAACTGTGTACAAGCTGTTCAAAAATGGTGCCTTTGAATTTTACTTTATTTAATTTTTAAATAGTAACTTCTCATTCATTTAAGCTTTACAGCACAAAAGGACTACAGTGAAAAGCTAAATGCCCAAAACCACAAAATGAAGGATTGAACAGGATCACTGAAGACAAAATAACCAACAGCCTACTAAAGAAGACAGAAGCTCAACACTTCGCCAAACTACTCAGCAAAAAACCACTAAGCACGCAACACTGCACTACCAAAACACCAGACTTAACTGCCCAAAGAGAAAGCACCCCAAAGCAAAACACTACGCCGCACTGCAAGACAGCAAAAGAAAGCAAGAAGACACGAACTGATTCTACACTCTGCACTTTGCAAAGCATCCACACCTCATGGGCTAAGGAGAACAGAGCCGGACTCATCTTTACTACAGAGTAAAGATGAAGAACAAGAAATGTACAGCTCTGTTTTTTTTTTTTTTTTATAATGTTGCTCTTCTGATTTTTTTTTTTTTGTTTTAACTAACCCAGCCCCATCGGTGACCCATTCCCATAGCAACCCATCCCTGTAGAAACCTTGCTCCATCCCACTCCCCAACAATCGACATCCCCGCCCCAAACCCAGCAGAGAGAACAAAAAAAAAAGATTAGGAAAGTAGTAGAAGAAGAAGAGACAGAGCAGGGCCTTAAAATTTAAACCATTAACCATGCCATTGTTTAAAAGAATGTTTTTTGCTACTTTGTAGTGGACCCTATAATCCCTTGTGGAAGGGTGGTCGATTAACATATAAAAAGATAGGAAAAAAATATTCCAACTTCCATTTTTCAGCTTGAGAGGACTCAACTCATGCATTCGCCCCCCTATAGAACCCCAACCGACCTTGGGCCAAAAAGAGATTCAATCTCAAGTGCAAATGCAAAAAGGAACTTGAGTACAAGACCTGCCGATTGAGCAACGAAAAGCTTGATTGCAAGATCCACCACCCATTGGGCAGGGATTGTGATCCAACAACATTGAGTGGAAGGGCTGGCAGTCTACAGATATAATTTTTTTTCTTCATTTTTTTTAAAGATAAGAATTTCTCTAAAAGAATAACAAGCCATCCCGGTCTAAAATCCACAAATAGAATGGATCAACAAAACCCAACAACATAACCGCTGTGTGAATGCCAAGAAATTGCATGAACCATAAACAAAAAGAGAGCATAAAAAATGAGAAAGAAATTAAAAGAAAGTGCCAAGGAACCAAGAACACCCACATAAATGGAAAAACCAAAAAATCATTTTCTTATCATAGCAGTCACACAACAGCACAATGGTTTCCATTTTTTGATATGAAATCATTTTTCACAAATCTCACAGAATGCAAATTTGAACCCCCAAAAGGTAGATTATCATTCTCTTAATATAAAGTAATATGTAAGTAAAACCATCCAAACATCCTTAATTTCTCTTCTTCTTTTTTTAATATAAAGTACATTTCTATAAAAAAAATTATGTGGCCAAATGCAGCCCACATGCTATTTTCACACACACTAGAAAAATGATACCCGTAACTTGCTAGATCTTCATGGTCAGGTTTAAATTGTCCACAAAAAGGAGACTAACGTGCACATTCTCATTATGGATAGATGTTCAAGATCATAAAAATGAAAGTGGAGAAACTTCAAAGATTAGTTAAATTGGAAACCTGTAGTCATGCATTTTCTTTGGTCGCCTGAAACACCTCTGACCATATCACTGCCAACTAAGGTCTCAGCACAAACATCAAGGCCAAGCACCCTCAAGATGTAATCTATTGCAAGGCTTTGCTTTTTTCCTTGTACTGATGAAGCCTGTGCAGGGAAATTCTGTAGGTTAGAAAAGTAAAGTAAATTCTGTAGTTTTTTTTTTTTGGATCTACATAGAAAGAAAAGTAATTCCCCTCCTAACTAACTTTCACAAAAGCAAGACAAAACTTTGCTCCAGTTAAGGGTGGAGAAAACTCCCTTCTCTCTACTAAAATTAAAATTCTCATTAATAAAAACTAACATCTAACTACTTAAATCATTTTCATTTCTTTATAAAATGTTTTTAAAATGGTTTCTCCAACATAGTTTTCTCTGTTCAAATCCAAAAACAATGGAGAATCACTACTCCTAAAAAAAAATGTGGTTCTCCACAAGGGATTCTCAACTCCTAATGGGGGATTCTCCACTTGTCCTTTCTCTAAATCCAAAAGCACCCTTTAAGAATTACAAATAAACATCACAAATAATTCAGCAGTTTCTCTCCAACAAAAAGATTCCAACTACATACAATAAAACTAAGCTGCAGTTTCTCTCCAATAAGCATTCATCTCTTATGCATCATCAATTGAACAAGATATTTAACAGGCTCTCATCAAGCAAAGGAATATTAACACCAGTTGTCATCATAATAAAATTAGAAACAGTGACAGAAGCAGCCATTATCTTATTACCACTAAGGAGTGTTCCAGATTTCTCTTTTCTGACATATGTTAATGTCTCACTTGATTGGCCAACACCATGGTTTCTATGTACATGTACCATGGAAATCCATCTGGTTGGCCTAACTGCAATATATAACAAAATATAACCAAAAGTGAGATTATGAAAGACCATCACATTCATGTAGTAACAGAGAAATACAAGAGACCAAAGATACCCACCTGAGAATTAATCCAGAACAGGAGAAGGATTAAAAAAAATCACACGTGTTAAAAAATTAAAAAAAAATAATGGACTTGACAGAAAGACAGCATTGATCACCAATAGCACGATAGATGCATTTTTGACAATCCATCATATGTTTATTTCAATAATTAGAGAAACATTCTCCTCTAGATTTTTCATTTATACTAATATAATAAGCCTTGAATATACTACTTGATGGCAGTGATAGTTGGACATGTCTGCAAGAATATAAATTGAACCAATAATTTTAGGATTGAAGTGACTCTGGATAAATTACAAATTCTGGGGTGCTCAGACATACAGGATTGTTTCTCTATAAGAAACATATCCACTAGGACCACTACCTTATGCTGCTGGGTGTTTCCACTCTCCAGCTACCAGAAAGCCAAGCTGAGCAGCCAAAAGCTTCACTTTTCTCAAGCTCGATCGGTTCATCCTCAAATTTTGAAGCACAAGCTTGGCTTGGACTCAAACTCAAACTCATTTCAAGCTTCAAAACTTGAGCTCAATTTTACCCCAGCAACATTCAATTGAGCTTGGCTCAAATAAGGCACAGACTGAGCTCAGATTAGCTTAAACAGAGCTCATTTTAAAACTTAAGTGCCTTATTTGAGAATCAAATTTAGCTCAAAGTTGAGTAGGAACATTTAAATGAATATTGCTGACACCTTGATACATGTATTTGATACAATCAATATGGGTTGATACAGGTAGGTAACTGTTGGAGCATACCAGAACAGGTAGGTGTTTTTATGGGTAAAAATTCTTACCTACTTTAAAAAAGAAAGGAAGTGTGGTGTGTCATTCATTAAAAGAGAGGGACACCTCCAAAAGCGCATCAGTTTTCCCCAAATCACACCAAAAGGTCATCCAAACGCATTAATGCTGATTTATGCACAAACCAGGTTAGCTTCACTTGCTTTATGAAGATCCAAATGGACCCCAACTATTGAGATGCTGATTCTACCCAAAAGAATAAAAATAAATAAAGTTTCATTTTCAAAACAACAACAAAAAAAATACACTATTGAGATGCAGAGGTGTTTGTTTTCCTTTGATTCATGAAACAGAATAGAAGCACAAATATAAACCTGACCAAAGGTTTCTCTGAGATTATTGTGCATTGGACCATTGTCCAATCCCCAAAGCCTCTCATATTACTATTCTATTTCCTATGAATATATTAAAGCTGCCATCCTTGCAAGTTGCTAGTGCGAGAAAGAACAACCATCTACAGATAGTTCATCAGCCAAGTGCAGAAAATGGTTTCCATGGCCAGGGCTTTAGACACAACCAGGATCTGAGATGCGCAATAGATCAGGTCAGGCTCGTTCACACCCGACCCATTTATTAATCGGATTGGAAATACATAGCTGATCCCTGAAAATTTTGGATCTAGTTCAAGTTGGTTGGCTGGTCAAAGCATAAAGGACTGAGTACTGGGCTGCTATAGATGAGACTGGAAACAAGAGCACCCCAGGCAGAGCACGACACTTCTGATCTCTGCTAAACAAAAGAGCTCAGCAGCTGGACAACAGAGATGACCGCATGGCCCCAGCACTCCACAGCAACAACAACAAAATAAACTTCAAAAAACAAAGCACATCCCATCAAATAATTGCACAAACAAAAAGGATAGAACTGATACACTCCAAAGCACAACACCACACCACCCACCCTTCCAGAAAATCTAGTTCTGGCGAAGTTGGTTGTTGTGAGTACAGTCATCATCGTGAAAAAAAAGGAGGGAAACACAATTTTGGATTTACTTTTGAGTTTAATTGGCTATGAGGATAGATGTTCATTGACTACCTTATATAGAAATGCACCATTATTGCCAGTCGGCTATGCCACAAAACTTTCCATCACATTTTATATCAGTTCTTAAATGTTGAATAGAATAGAATAGTAAAATTGGTATTTAGGAGTCTGAAATCTGAATCATCTCCATTCTCCATCTGTTAGAGAGTCCCCACTTCCCTCTGCCTTTATAAATGCAGTATTCATGGCATATTTGTGGGGTCCAATGTCCCCACCATATACATATAACTAAAGTTCATTGATTAGTTATGTCTACCAAAATTCAGATCTAATAGATGTATATAAACAAATTCAGTCCTTTAACCTGATCAAAGCCTCATATGGATCAAGTATTTCATTCCCAAACCCCAAGCATATTTAAAAATATGAACTGAATTAAATTCCATGTACCCTTTTTCCTAATTCATGGTTGCTATGTCATCACTTCCGATTACAACATTTCCCCTTAGGATGTCCGACCGATGGTCTGCACCAGTTCTGTAATCAGCTGGTAAGAAATTATCTCCATTAATCTATTGGAACTTTGAAAGAAACATGTCAGTAACATTTTCAAGAAGAAGAGGAAATGTAGTGTAGCTCCACAGATGTAGCTCACAGGTTCGGGTTGCGGATCCATGGACTGATAAAAGGAAACAAATATATCAATCATTAACAGAAATCAAGATCTGTGCCCTGCAGAAAAAGGGAATCAGAAGACGAAATTAGGGTTTTGGGTTGATGTATAGCATCAGAAATTGAAAAAGGGGTTTTGGGTTTCGATTCCTTCGCTCATCACTGCCACCATTCAAGAGAGAAGAAGAAGCAGCATACCTGCCTGGTCGCTAGTAGGGTTTGGAGCGTTGGAAATCAAATGCACCAGAACGAGATGATGGAAATCAAACGCGTCGACGCTGGTGGAAGAAATCAAACCCCAAACACTAATGCAAAAAAGAACGAGGGTTGTAAGAAGGCAATGCAGTTGAGTTGATGATGAAGAAAGAGAGAGATGCACGAGATGCACGATTTAGAGAAAGAGGCAGGGACGCTGGAAATGGAAAGGGGGCAGCTTCAAACATGAACACGATTTAGAGAAAGAGGCGCGGGTGCGGGAAAGGATGCAGGAAATGGATATGGGGTCAGAGGAGGTGCGCGGGCGGGAAATAGAAAAAAAGATTTTTGGGGCTCCACTTAGGTTCAGTTTGGCAACTCTATTCACTGCCTCTATTTAACTTAAAACTTTTTCAAACCACATTAAGCTTGTTTGGAAAGTTAATTGGGGGGGCTGTTTGAATCCACTTTAAGCTAAAACATGTCAGTTTCAAATATGTTGATAAATCTGGATAATTGGAATGGAGGGAGTTGTCTGAAGCGGAAAGACAAACAATGTCCATTTTTGGACAAGTTTGCCATCATGTTTTTTTTATAATGACAAGTTTACCCATGGTCATTTTCTCAAGTTCCTTTTCTTAACTTGTCAAACGAAGCTCTCCTCTTCCGGTGAACAAGATAGAAAAGCCTTATCTTCCTTGGATCTTCTTCCCCACACAATAGAAGAAAGGATTCAAGGGTTTTTGAAAAGCTCTTGAGGTTTCATCATCTTCAAACACTTGTCTCTCTTTCCAGGTACGAATTCAAACACATTTTTCACAAGCTTCCCTCATCTAGGGTTTTGATTCCAAATTACAAATGAAATTATTTTGTTTATGGAGATGCCTTGAAGGAATAGTGCTTGTTCTTTGTGCATTTTGGTTTGATCATGAGCTTTGTGTAGAATACCCACGTCTTTGTGTAGAATGATAATAATTAAGCCTTGGTTTTCTTCCCAAAATCAGTAAGAAAGGTAATATTCTGCAAATCAGATGAACCTTCTTTATTAATGTTGGATAAGTCATTATCACAAAAGAGAGACAGGATGCATAGAAACTTGAAGCTGAAAATGCATCAGGTTTTTTTGTTTATTTTTTATTTTGTGTGTTATGCAGTATCCTTTTTCTGTTTTTTGGATTTTTAGGGAATAAACTCTAGTAGTACTGAAATCTGAAATCTGAACAGGAGGGAAATGGGAAAGGGGGTTTGAGATGGTTGAAATTCTGAGCAGGAGAATAATATTCTGGAGGTAGAGTTGGACAAATTTGAAATCTTTTTATTGTATTGCTGCCATCCTTGTGATAGAATAATAATGGCAGCCAGCAGAGAACTCCTCCAACAAGTATAATTATAATTGTATAAATGGGATCCCTCCAAATGAAGGTCCCAGTGTTAAAAGTCAGCATCCGTGTCGGTCCAACTATGAGGCTACTGCTTGGTGGCACAGTGCCCGAAACCCTTCATGCCCATCCGTTTCTAATTCTTTCCTGGAAAAGAGTTTCCTCACTGGAAGGCTCTCATGAGTCATGATCTACTAACCTCTGAATGTTTGACTAGTGTGAAGTATTTGTAAAATCATATGACTAATAAACACAAATTTTTTTAGGGATTTTTAGATGGCCGAAATAATGGCTCCATCTCATAAGGGTAAGGAAAAAGCTGAGACCAGTAGGGCTGTTTGGTCAGAAAATATGAAGAAGATTTTCTTGGATCTATGTATTGAAGAAGTATTGCAAGGTGGAAGACCAGGGTCAAATTTTAAAGCACAATCATGGACAAAGATTATCGAGGGTTTTAAGGTGAAAACCGGGCTATTGTATGGACAAAAGCAATTAAAGAATCAATGGGATCTAATGAGAAAACAGTACAATGCTTGGACAACCTTATGTGGGCAAACTGGTGTAGGTTATAACGAAGCAACTCAGACAGTTACAATGGAACCTGAGAGATGGGATGAATATCTAAAGGTAATATATTTTTACATTTTATAGAATTTATAGTATGTAAAATCCTCTTTTATATTAATTAACTAAATTTATATCATTTGATGTAGGGACACCCTGATGCAAAGATATTTAGGACTAAGTCTTTGTCATTTCCCAATGAAATGACCACTCTCTTTGGTGGAACCCAAGCTAGGGGAGAAGATGCTTGGACACCGTCTTCAGGTTCTTTTCCAAAAGACTTGAGTGTGCAAATGGCCTCTCAATTACCCGATATAGGCAATACTCAAAATGTTGTTGAACATGAGACTTATGAGGATGTCGAAATGGAAGAAATAATGCTAATGTCAAATGTGAGGAGTAAACGACCCGGTCCTTCACGAAGCAGGAAGAATGCTAAGATTAGTAAGTTTGATGAGAGTCTTGAGCGCATAGTCATTATACTTGAAGGAGAGAAGAATGAAGAAGAGAGGAAAGAGAAAGAGAGGAAAGAAGAAGAGATGAAAGAGAAAGAGAGGAAAGATGAAGAAAGGAAGGAAGAAGAGAGAAAAGAGAAAGAAAGGAAAGAAGAAGAGATGAAAGAGAAAGAGAGGAAAGATGAAGAAAGGAAGGAAGAAGAGAGAAAAGAGAAACAGAGGAAAGAAGAAGAGATGAAAGAAAAAGATAAAGAGAGGAAAATGGAAGAGATGAAGCAAGGTCCTACAATGCAGGAATGTATTGTTATTTTAAAACTGATACCAAATATCAAAGAGACCTCAGAATTGTATTTTTTTGGTACAAGGGCATTTAAGGATAAAGACAATAGAAATATATTCATGTCGTTTGAGAGTGATGATGCTCGCATCTATTGGCTGAATATGATACTGAAACATGGGCCTTGATAAGTTTTATTTGAATATAGTGGGATTTTTGGAGGAGTATGGAATCACTTTTGGATGTAAGAACTTAAGACTCTTCGCTTTTGAATACATTGAATGTAAGAACTTCTGACTCGTCACTTTTGAGTATACCAAATGTAAGAACTTATGACTCGTCACTTTTGAATATATATACAGAATGTAAAAACTTATGACTATTGACTTTTGGCACAGTATCTTTTTTGAGGAGTATAGAATCAATGTAAGAACCCCACCAATTGTTTTGATGTGGGATGGAATGAATATATAAACTTGGCTTTCTTTCTTATTGTAAGATACCAAATGGATGCAAGAAGTTTATATATATTTGGTGCAATTATAGGATGAAATGAATGAATGAACTTGTGATTTTATTATTTTTAGTGTGGGATGGAATGAATGTAGTAACTTACGTTTATTTTTTTTTATTATGGGTGGAATTAATCTAGGACCTTACCCTAGGAACTTATGATTTTTTTTTTGTGGGATGGAATAAAATTATGAAATTTGGTTGTTTTTTATTCTTTATTGTGGGATGGAATGAATGCAGGAAACTATGACGCCAAGGAGGCGAAGATTGATAGCATTTCTCACTTTTTTACTTCTAAAGAAGCGAGGGATGTACATATCTAAGGAGCCATGTAGGACCTCAATTCTATCAGGTCATGTATTTGTTCAAGGCATTTTGGAGGGTAATAGAACAGTATGTTTGGAGCTATTGCGTATGGAGAAACATGTTTTCTTACGATTGTGTATGGTATTACGATGAAAGAGTCTACTTGAAGACAGCCGATATGTTTCATTAGAGGAGCAAGTGGCTATATTTTTAATGACAATTGGGCAAAATCATAGGAATAGGATCCTGCAAGATAGATTTCAACACTCAGGTGAAACTATCCATCGTCACTTTCATTCAGTTTTAGTGGCAATGATTCACCTCTCGATGGACATTATAAAGCCCCCTTCATATGACCAAACACCAAAGGAGATTTTGCATAACCCTCGATTTCATCCATATTTCAAGGTATAATCTTACTCTTAATCATATTTGCAAGTACTTTCACCAATGAAATTAACTTTACTTTTTTAAATCTTTTGTCTTTTTTTGAAGGATTGTATTGGGGCAATAGATGGTACACTTGTAAATGCTGTGATTCCCATTGAGAACCAGGTGCCTTATAGGGGAAGAAAAGGAGAATGCCAACAAAATGTTTTAGCAGCTTGCTCATTTGATATGCAATTTACTTTCGTTATTGCTGGGTGGGAAGGCACAGCACATGATTCACGCATCTTATTGGATACTATTTATAAACCACAAATGAATTTTCCACATGCACCTCCAGGTACCTATGATTAGTAAATTATGAATCAAATATCATGTAAGAATCATGATATTAATTTTTTCTATTTTCAGGTAAATATTATATTGTTGATGCTGGGTTTACGAATATGCGTGGCTTTCTTGCTCCATACCGTAATGTTCGGTATTGGCTATCAGATTTTCGGGGTGGCAGTCATCCTCGTGATAGGAAGGAGCAGTTCAATTATGTTCATTCATCATTAAGAAATGTAATAGAGCGTTCTTTTGGAGTATTGAAGGCGCGTTTTCCGATTTTGAAAAGGATGCCTCCCTACCCATTCTCTGTACAAAGGAGTATAGTAATTGCTGCAATGACTGTGCACAACTTTATCAGAAAAGAAGCTATTGCAGACGCACTCTTTCAACAGTATGAGAATGAAAATATATCTTTAGATGTGAGTAACGATGATGACAATGGTACCATCGACACCGATACAACTGTAGATATTGCAGATCAGATGGAGATGTCAGAAGTTAGAGATGCAATGGCAGATGCCCTCTTTCAATCATGATGTTCTGTGTTTTTATTCTTATTTTATTTTTTTTCCTTTTTTGGTAAAGACTGTAAGCAACAAATATTTTGCTTGGTAGTTGGGATTTTAGTTAGACTCTTTGGAGAGTTATTAGTAGTTACAATGAACTTTCAGTAAAAGTTCTCAGTCCATTGGTCTAATATAATATTGGAGAATTTTTTGCATTTTCCTGGCTCTTTGTATAGATGTTTCTTGATTTGCAAATAGTTCGGCGGTATCTAAACATGGAGGCTGATAGGGTGAAGAAAGAGAATGATAGTGCTTTAATAGTGAAAGTGGACACTCTTATCTCCACTCTTGTCTCTATTGATGAATGTTTTTTTATCACAGCCTGTTTCATCTCTTTTTGCTTTTCCTTTCTCTAAGTAAAAATCTCATTTTATGAGGATTGGTGGGAAAAAAAAATATTCTTTGGGCAGTTGGGAATGGTTTGTTCTGTTGCTTTGGGCTTCTTGGATCTTCTGTGTGGGTGGGAAGCTCCAATTCAGAGGTCTTGTAGCTGCTGGAGTAGTTGGGTTGTAGTAGTGAAGTTGAAGGCAGCACTCTCTGTTCTTGCAGCTTCCCTGTGGAGAAGGTCATACAGATGTGCTGCAATTTTTATATCTATGAAATTAATACTAGTAATACTAGTAAAATTGTTTTTGCTCATGGGGCCCTCTAGTCAAGGTAGAGCATCATGGATGGCATCCTCTTTGGCAAATTTCAAGCCCAGTTAGAACTCCAACCAGATTGGTGTTTGCTCTTGCAGAATCATCACCCTCATCTTAGTCTGTATGTATCTAATTCATTTTGTAGTCTGGAACTACAGATTGAAGTGATGTTGAATAATATTGTGAGTGCTAATATTCCCTTAATTAAATATGTATCTTTTTATTTTCTTTTCTTTTCTTTTTTGCTTGTGCTTTGTTCTTGTTTAGTACTGAATAACCTGTCAATTTCAAACAAAAACAAAAAAAAAGGGGGGAAAAGCCACAATATCTAATATATGAACACCTTTTTTACATTGCAATTTATTCATCCTTTACTCTGTGTTGCACTTTTTATTCTAATTTTTTGTTGGGAGTTTGGCTCGTGCAGATTCTTGAATTGGAGAGGTAAAATTATGCGGTATAGCCCAATATGCATCGCTTTGGGGAACTCTGATCGGGTACACTATTACATCAGCTACAAGTATGATGTGAGTTGTTTCTACAGTCTACACTTACTTTGCTCCAGGATCATCTCTGAGTTTAAATTTGTATGGTATATATTCATTAGGGAAGGATCCCCTGCTAGATAAAGAATACCAACTGAGATATATATGGGCTAGCACTGGATCTTTTTTCTGATTATGAATATACAGTTGGTGTTCTCTACTCAACTAAACTGCAATATCTAATCTTAATTGAATAAAGGATGGATGTTTGCATTGAAAAACAGGTATGTGGAGGTTACAGATTGTTACCATTTAAAGGGGCACAACGCAGGATGTCGAGTAACAGGAACTTCATATTTGATCATTTTTGGTGCAATGGAAGTTATTTAATCGCAGTTCCCAAACTTGGAGGAAATAGCTTTTCTTTCAGTGCTAGCAGTTGTGATGTCATTTGCATACTCCTTCATTGGACTGTATTTGTCTACAGTAAAATTCGCATCAAACCATGTGGCTAGAGGGACCATAACTGGAGTTAAGATTGGGGCCATGGGTGTCTCTTCAACCACCAAGACTTGGGTCTCCTTCCAGGCTCTCGGGAACATCGCATTCGCCTACAGTTATTCTTCTATTCTTCTATTCTTCTAGAAATACAGGTATATGTGCTACAACTGAAGGTTGTTATCACTTTGAATTTCCAGTATGTGTTTACTCACATTGAATTTTCAACGTATTCAAAGGACACTCTGAAATCGCCCCCACCGGAGAATAAAACAATGAAGAAAGCAACTACTTTTGGGCTTGGAATAACCACATTATTCTACATTTCTCTGGGGTGTATGGGTTATGCAGCTTTTGGAAATGACTCCCCTGGAAATGTTCTTACTGGATTCTATGAACCCTTCTGGCTCGTTGATATCGGACACCTCGCTGTTCTTATACATTTAATTGCAGCTTATCAGGTATGTGTGTATATATATATGATATATATCAGCTTATCAATGATTCAGTGATATGTTACTGTTGATACCTTGGGCACTTTGCTGGATACAACATACCCCCAGAAACTTCTCAGATTGGATGATTGTTGCCATCCAATCATTGAACTTTACTCATGATGCTTTTTCACTCCATTGAAATGGATTGTTTCAAATTTGAGGCATTGATCTGGTGGGTTCACTGTTGATTGACCACAGCCAAAAATTTAGAAAATCAAATGATCCAAATTGTTTAATTATATGGAGTCTTTTCAAGTCATATATGCACCCTATGTCGTGATATATTTTTTATAATCAACTTATAGGGCATCTTATATCAACAGATAAGAATTATTAATGAAATTACCCATATTCTCCTATAAATTATCAGATCACTGCTTGTTATTCTACCTTGACTTTGTCTCAGGTATTCGCCCAACCAATCTTTGCCAGAAATGAGAAATGGCTATCGTCGAAATGGCCAACCGCAGGCTTCTTTCACACCGTGCATACAATAAGGTTGCCATTCGCCAAAAGGCGCTCTTACCGCTTCACACTCTGTAAGCTTATTGGGCGAACAATTTTCGTTGTTTTTACAACTTTAGTGGCAATGATGTTGCCTTTCTTCAACTCAATTGTGGGTTTGCTCGGCGCAGTGGCCTTCTTCCCACTGACCATATACTTTCCTGTGAGCATGTATATGGTGCAAGCAAATATCAAGAAATGGAGTGGCAGATGGTTGATGCTGCAGATCATGTGCATAACTTGTCTGCTTGTATCAGTTGTTTCTGTGATTGGTTCTGTTGCAGACATAGTCCTGAAGCTCAAGAAAGCGAAACTATTTGAGATCAAGCTCTAGGTAGTGTTTATGATCTCTAATTTGCAAAAGCTTGATTGTTCCAATGGTGATGGTCACTTGTATGTCTGGGACTGTGTTTCATCACTTTTCCTGCTTCAATAGTTGAATATGAATGTATTGTTTTGTGGTGCCTATTTCATTGCTTTTGCCTCTTGATTATGAATCCTTGGACTTGTGATCAAGGGACTTTTCTGGAAACAAAAACCTGAGGTTTGTGATTATTTGGAAAAATCCATCATAGTGTCAGTCAAGGTGGATGTTTAGAAATGTTTTTGTTGTCATGGGTTTCAGAACTATCAAAAGGTCTGGGGGTTTTAGAAAATTCCCTTTCATGGATTATTAATAGTCTATTTTTAGCCTAATTTACAAGAAGAAATATGCAGAAGATAGGATGGGGCTCTTGCTGGAAATGCATATTGATCTTGATCAGACAATCTTAATTGTCCAAAACAGGTCCACCAAGATCCAGGTGATCAAATTGGGGTGAGATCTGACCACATTTTCAAGCTCTCATTTACCTCACCTTCTGTTCCCTAAGAAAGGCTGCTCCAGGGTTGGGCCAGTACAAGCCCAACCCTCATTGGATTGGATTGGCCTTTGTTTAATTGGCCCACATTCAACTTATCTAATGGTCACCAATAAGTCCTCTTGAGAAAGGCACTCCAGCAGAGGTCTATCTAGTAGGGTTTAGTCAGAACTCAGAACCCACTTTGAAGAGAGACTGAAAAGAACTATTCAAGGTACACCATTTTATGCTTCGGGTAGACTACTGAGAACAGCTTGAAAGCATAATTTTAAAACTGGTCAAAATCCAGTCTTATTGCCCAATGAAATTCTGTCTGGTATGTATCTTTGAGTGCTCATTTAGATGAGAGAACAAATTTGGAAAATGGTCATTATTTCCCATGGAGAGATTAGATTTGTTGATTACAGGGTCTATTGAAAACCTTGATCATTATTTCTATCATTCTTGATGATGCCTTCCTTCTAAGACTGCAAAAATCTGTTCGGTAATCAAGAACTTCCTGAAGCCAAAGAAAGATATTGCTTGGAATTGTCCTCTGGAATAAAAGGCGTTGGCTTTCAATAGCCATGGAACCCTTGCCAGCTCTATTGGGGAAGGTGAAGATTGATTTTTTCTTTTTTTTTATAGTGATCATATTATTTATGCTCTACTGTGTATGAATGAGAACTGCTTTAGGGTACAACCTTCATTTTCCTCCCATAGTATGTGCATCTTGGATAGAAAATTCATCTCCACACTTAAAATGTAAAAAAATGAAATCACCACAAATTAAGGCACAACACAAACACATCTACATCAGAAAACTTGGGTACATTAGATGATGTATGGCTGATTATGTACTTCTTTCACAACTCTATTCCTTTTACATTCAATCAGCTTCTCCTATGAACAATTTGGTTGCTTGTTCTACCTTGTGGCAATGATTCTGCCATACTTCCAACTCAATTGTGAGTTTAGTTAATTCCATCTCCTCCGCCAAACTCTCCAAGGAGCATGTATATGGTATAAGCAAATGTCAAAAGAGAGGAAGCCATAAAATAATAGTGCTACTTGTAAAGACAAAGCAGAGGGGATCAATTTCAAAAGTGCATTTCAAAGTCCACAATCCAGAGTTCCAAGGAGTGGAAGGTCACTCTCACTGTACTCACTTTTATGAGTTTTACATTGCCTCAATTAGATAAGAAATCATTTATAATGGATATCAAGTTGAATTTCTATTCTAAATTACCCTTTTTTTTAAAAGACAAAAAATGCCCCTGTAATAAGCTCTTATTTGAAAATTTACCAAACATATTTTTTCACATAGATCCATTTAAGTTAGATATATTGCATGTGTTACCAAACGGTCTATTTGAAAAGAGTCTATATCTCACAGATCTATTTCTCGCAGATCTGTTTGAGACAGATCTATTTCAAACATATAAGATTTGCCAAACAGGCCCTTATTTGTTATTTTGGGACTTTCCCGGCGAAATTTCTGCGCCAGCAAAAGTTAAATTACCAAATGCCTCAAGGGGAGCGAACTTTGCCGGCGATCCAGGTAGGTCGCCGGCAAAAATATAACATTTGCCGGCGATAAAAAAATTTCGCCGGTAAAGTACTAACCATTGCCGGCGAAACTATGTCGCCGGAAAAACTCTACCTTTTACCGGCGAAATAAGATTTTTCGCCGGTAAAAGTTATACTTTTCCCGGCGTTTAATGATTGCGCCGGGAAAAAACGCCGGTAAAAGTGTAAATTCTTGTAGTGTATTTGTCTGCACTCTCTCTTCAACTCAGACGGGTGGAAGAAGTCTCCTTTCTTTTGCTTTGACATGCAGACAAAGAGAGTACAAAACCATCACTTTCTATTTATTTCCTTTTTAAATTAAAGTGAGTAGATGTCTCCTTCATTTTACTTTGACATGCAGATAGAGATGTCACACGGGCCGTGCCGGCCCCAGCTCCGGCCCACCCGTGCCACGGGCCGGGCTTCTTTCTTTCTTTCTTTGTTTTTTTTCTTTCTTTCTTTCATTCTTTCATTCTTTCTTTCTTTTTTTCTTTCTTTCATTCTTTCTTTCTTTGTTTTTTTTTCTTTTTTTCTTTATTTTTTCTTTCTTTCTTTGTTTTCTTTCTTTTTTTGTTTCTTTCTTTCTTTCTTTCTTTCTTTCTTCTTTCTTTCTTTCTTTCTTTTAAGTATTAAAAAAAATAGAGCACGAATACACAATTATAGAGAATGACAAAGATATTTAAGTGGTTCGGTCAAACTCGACCTACTCCACTGAGAAGAGAAAACCATTTGGATATTAACTTCTTGAAGGTTTCTAAATAGGATTACCTTCAAAACCTTACAATCTTTTTAGAAAATAAAAAATAAAAAATAAAGAATGTAAAACTTATAAATTTAAAAATTACAATGAAGGAAAAAGAAAAAAATCAAACGTGTAGTCCACTGAAGTATTCTACTGGATCATAATCTTCCATTGATGTCAACTGTTGCTTCCTCTTATCTGCCAAATACCAGTCTCGTAGGCAAACACAACACTCCACCGTTTCTTCAGTCAGATTGGTTCTTTTGTCATCCACCACACGTCCACCTGCACTAAAAGCATGTTCTGATGCTATAGAAGACATTGGAATAGTCAATAGATCACGAGCCATGGCGGCTAACACCGGATAAACGCTTTCCTGTTGCTTCCACCAAGCTAAAAGGTCAAAACAAGATGCATCCTGCATCCGTATTACACCGACATCAAGATATGATGTTAACTCCGTCACAGTGTTACTTGAACTTGAGCCGGATGCCATGCCCGTAGACAAGGAAGAATACCACACATCCCACTCACCAACACCTGTTTGCTGGACTTCTGAATTGCCCATACTAAGCCCATCTGTACCCAGTTGCTCACAGTAAAATTGAAAAAGTGCTTGTAAATTTGTCTTAATAATTGATAAAGTATTTAAATTTATATAATTCATATTTTTATTTATTTCATCAATAAAAAATTGTACACCACTTAATTTTAACCTAGGATCAAATACGGCAGCTAAAGAAAATGTCATTGGAGCCTCTTTCCAATATTTATTAAATTTTTCTTCCATGTTTTTAACAGGGGTACGCAGTAAATCATGATTTCTAAATCTACAGAATTGTACAGTAATTTTAAAAAGCTTCATTAGATGTGGGATAATATATCTCGGAAAAAAAATATTGTTGAAGTATAAAAAGCTTCTAATAAATCCCTTATATGTGCACATAACTCCCAATGTTCATCACTAATAATCAAATGTTGTGCATGAAAAGCACAAAATTCATTTAAAACAATTCTCCGGTCAAGTGCCTTGTTTAACAAATCATACATAGAATTCCATCTATGTTCTACCTCCTTGGGTATTTTAATAGGTGATACTGCCTTGCCTCGCACATATTTGGGCATACAATTGTCTTTTTTGTGCGGATGTGAAAATAAATCTAGCTATGTCTTTAATAGAATCTGTGTAAGTTACAATATGCTTTAAACCAACCTTTGCAATGAGATTTAAGATGTGACATACACATCTATTTTGAAAGATAGAGCTATCTATCAAAGTTGCAAGTGGCATCTGCATTCTCATTAATTCAATAGCCACTGTATTATTACTGGCATTATCTAAAGTTACAGATAAAACTTTTTCTTTAATATTATATTCATCTAGTTTTTCCAAAATAAATGTACTAATTCTAGTGCCACTGTGTGGCCATTCAAGAGTGCTAAAACTAATTATACGTTTATTAATAATCCATTTTGAATCTATGTTATGTGCAGTAATACAAAGATAACTGTCACCCCCTTGAGATGTCCACATATCTGTGGTTATGGCTATTCTGCCAGGAATTTCTGCAAGGTAATTTTTTATATTTATTTTCTCTTCCTGCTAGAGTCTAATAGCATCATTTCCGGCTGTATTTCTTGAAATACTGTGAAATTGTGGTTGACAGTATTCCTGGACCCATTTTTCAAAAAACTCATTTTCAACAAAACAAAATGGTAATTCAGATAACACAATCATTTTAACAAGATTTTGTCTACAACTTTGTGCATTAAAAGAAAAAAGACCTAAACTGCTGCTACTACTACCACCACCCCCACCAGTACTAGAAATTTGGGTCTGTGATCCAGGCCTCCCTGTTCCTGCATCAGCCGGCTTATGTAAGGCAAGACATTTTTGCATATGTCTTGTCAAATGGCCGGTACCCATTTTTGACGTGGCACCATAAATCTTACTACAAAATTTGCATTTTGCCTTTTCAACTGTTTTTCCATTTTCAATAATATCAAACCTTGTAAATATTTCCCAAACTAGTGAAGTTCTATTTCTCTTGGTTGATTTACGGGAACTCTGAGGAGGAAGTGGTGGTAAATCACCAACTTCATCTTGTAATTTAATAAAATTTTCATGTCCCCCCCCTAAATTAACAGAAGAAGATTCTGTGGGAAGTCTTCTTGCCATATTTCAAATTTTTTTTTTTTATAAATAATAACAGTAATAGGCTCTAATTATATAAACTTATATATATGGAATCTCAAATTTAAATAATATAAATACCTCTAAATCTTTGAAGGCCCCCTTATCTTGTCTCTTGATGACTTGATCTTTGGCCCTCCAAAAACTTCTTAGAGAGAGTGAAAGAGTTGAATGCTTTGAGATTGAAGTAGAGAATGTATAAAGAGAATGAAAGAGTTGTGTAAATTGGTGAGGAATGGGAATGAGAGGGTTAAGGTATTTATAGACTTTGTAAAATGACAAATGACACAAAATACCCCTTATATGACCATTTTATGGCTGTTGGGGGGGGGGTAAAAGTGACTTTTTTTTAAAAAAAAGTGGTTTGGAACGTTGGGCGGGCCGGGCTGGCGGGCCTGCCGTTGGGTGGGCTGCGCGCCTGGCGTGCCCAGCGGGCTGGAGCTTCCAGCCCACGGGCCTGGCGGGCCAACGGGCCCAGCCACCTTGGCCCAGCATGGCCCGTGTCTCGGGCCGTGCCTTGTGGGCCGTGCCGGGCCACGGCCCGTTGACTGCCGGGCCAGGCCGGGCCGACCCATTTGACATCTCTACATGCAGACAAAGAGGGTAGAAAACCATCGCTTTCTATTTATTTCCTTCTTAAAGAGAGTAGAAATCCATAGCTTTCCTCTTTAATTCTTTGAGGGGACTACCTCGGCAATCGTGCCTAGTGAAAACGGGAAATTTCCAGTGCAGTGCAGATTGGGTCAGGCGGGCCCACCCTGACCTATAGGCAACCTAGATTTGGTACAAGGTGATGCAACAAGTACTGACGTAGGCGTCCGTGCAGTAACGACGTCGGTGATGACACAGTGACGGTACGGCCAAGGTCGGTATGCAATATCTCAGTGATCCCGAGTGCTTACGGATTTTTTTGCAAGCATATCTACACAAGTAACAGCAAGATGGAGACAATCCAATAGTTCAGAAACAGGGTGTTATTTGCCTTTAAAGGTCAATGCTGTCTATCTGAATATCTTTTTCATTAAAGGTAATAATCTTGTCTTTCAAATTAGCGCAGCATGATGTTGTGAAGGCTGTTAAAAATAAGAATTTGGCCGTATAAACGTGTCGGAAGGACATTTTGATGGACTGATATATGTGATTGAATTCGATCAAATTTCTAAACCCGCTGATGATGCCCTTGAGGAAGACCATGAATTATATGAACAATGAGTATTTGATAACAAAGCAGTGAGATAACTACCTATTGAATTCATATAGAGTGATTTGGTAAAGCAGTTTGAGCACTTCACCAAGGCGATGGACAAATATGATGAGACCTTCAAATCTTATCTGATGGAGGTGCTTAGCACATATCTTAACGATAAGATGCCAGAGGGGTGGGGGGTGCTCATTTTTAAGGGATCATATTGATAAGATGACGGTCCGATATAGTAATCTCATAGACTTAGGAAAGGAGATGGATGAGGATTTTCACATTCTGTACTTGTTCATGAGTCTCCCACCTTCATGTGGGAATGTATCTCCGACCCATAACCTCCAAAAGGGTGTAAAAGACAGGCTAGACAGGCTGCCCGTGGCATAACACCTATAAATTCTGTTATAATTGCTAAAACTAAAAACAATAATGGCGTGCTAACTGTAAATGTGACAAATAAAAAAGAAATTATGATCCACGGAGCTTTCGAATTGCCAGAATGCGCATAGATCTCCGACTGAGTGCCGGAATCTCCGCATCTACATCCATCAAAAGATAAACCCATTTTGCTTAACCACTAGTGTATAACTTCATATTATAATATAATTAAATGAAGATAAGTCTATATATAGTGCTTCAACAATATCTGAGTCAATATATGTAACTAGAAATGAAGGCCCGTGCCAAGTTCGGGCAAAAAGATAGAAATAAAATAAATCAAAACCTACATGTTTCTTTACAATATTAATGGGAAGGAAATAAATATAAAATAAAAAGATATATTATTTATCTAAAATAAAATATATATTACATTTAACATTAAAAAAATCCTATGCTTGAGAACTTATTTAAATATTAAGTACTGCTGTAAAATTATATAAGCTACAATTATATTTGACTTAATTTTAAGGTAGAGAAAGTCGAAAAAAGAATGTGTTGAGTTAAAATAGTATTCATCTGATCTCTTAATAAGTTACTAAAATGTATAATCATAAAATTAATGTTAAAAAATTATTATATTTTTAAAATTTTATAAATTCTGATTTTTATTGTTATTATTAAAAATGAGGACTCTATTTAAACTTAAAATGAATAAAACAATTTAAATCAAAGAACTATGAATCTCGGTAATGTCATATTTAAATGTAGGAAGTTGAGAAAAAAACATAATGTCACGTGAGTCCCGAAAAAGTTGGTATCTTTAATTTTTTTTATTTTTAAGATTATATATATATCAAACTTATTCAAAAGGAGAAAAATATAGCTGACTTACATAAACTACGAAGCAAAAATGAATTTAAATGAGAGAACTTTTAATGGTGTCCAACTTTGATATATCTAGACCTCATGTATACCTTCCACTTGATGGTATCTTGGTTTTTAAGCATTTTTAAAATCATGTATATCAGAATTTATTAAAAAAGAAAAAGAATATGTATAGCTAACTTTGACAAGCTACAAATAAAAAATATATTTAAAATTAAAGAAATCAAAATTATTAAAATAAAATGAAATGAATAATATATTTTTGAGTTTTTTAAACTTTATCTTAAAAAATCACTAAAATGACTAAACTAAGATTATATAACCTATATCCAAGTTTTAAAATAGGTCACATAAATTCGGCTTGCTGACTCAACTAACTTTTAGTGACTCTCTAATATATTTATTTAACTTAAATTAAGATAGTTTTGTTTTCTCAAATGGTAATGTGTCAAAAAGCTATAAAATTCTTGCCTTGTTCTCAAAGCACATGAGAATTTGAATATTTTCAAAGAGTCTAAAAGTTTTCCACATTTCTTCCAACCAAGTACTCACGAAGACAAAAGTTTGAAAAATGAAATAAGGATACCCACTGAGGCTCACTTTAGCAAATCTAAATGGTTGTTTTTGGGGAGGGTAGAGTTAGTAAAAGACGAAATCTTGTCATAAGAGAAGAGAATTTTTTTTTATCATTTTTTAATTTTTTTTATGGAAAGGACTTGGTTGAATGAATTGTTGAAAACTTTTATACTTTCTTTAAATATTCAAATATGCATGTACTTTTGTGAAAATAAGCAAAAAATTCAACACTTTCTTGAAATTTTTCCGTTTCAAATTGTTTAAAATATAACCAACAGGAGCTAATTTATCAGTCGGAAACTAATACATTAGCCCATACACGATAAAGACTCAGCACGTAAAATAAATTTTCAAACCATGATGAAGATGCAAACTGGCAATAACGTTTTGGTAGGAGAAGTTAAATGTTCCCCTTCAGTAAATATCTCTAATGTTTTTGTGATTTACACAAATGGCTTCGTACGTGGTGGCTATCCATCGTGGGTGCCTACAACTTGGGTCCTAGACTTAACTCACCCTCCCATTCCCATATATAACTTATGTAATTGAGTCTGAAATTATTTAATTTTCCTTAACTTCATTAAAAAAAAAAACTCTCTAATAAACTTTTCCAGCTGTTTACTCGTCCATGTCGTCGCCATAATCTCTCCTTCACACCTTGGAGTTTTGGATTATGACATGACCTCAGGATACATGTGAAAAGGTAACCTTCGATACTTAATGGTAAGAAACCGTCACAAGATATCATTCATTGCCCTCAACTATATACTTTTAATGCATGGCCTCCAATGTGTAACATGCTGTTTCATTGTAATGTAAGCTATATCTCGTTTGAGATATTCACAACACGAGACAAATACTTTGAGGGAAGAAGTTAGAAAATTCGGGAGGCTCTTAAATACAAGGGGGTGTTTGGAAAGCGAGTAATTTTAAAGATTTTGCTATATTATCTACTATTTTAGAATGTAATATACACACACCTAAAATTTAGGTATTTGAATAACTTAAAAAGTATCCTACAATATTTCACTTTCTTATAAAAACTTACATATTATAATATTCAAGTATATGTTATATAAAATAATCTTTAGTTAAGAAAACTAACCAAAACAACGGTAAGAGTGGAAATTTCTGAGAAACTCTTGGGGGTGCACAAAAAATTTGCTGATCCGTAAAATTGATAGGATTGAATCTGATCAATGGATTTTTAACCAATCTGAAATAGTGCTGGCTGGAGTTGCAATATGGAGTACCTTTCATTTGGATGTGCTGAAGGTGGCTTTGCCGATATCAACCAGGTTTGCTTTGAACTTGGGCTGTTGCCTACTCTTTTTGAAGTAATTGATCATGTAATATTCTTACCCGTGGAACAGTTGGATGGATTGCTGAAAAGCCTGGGATTCACACAAAAGAAGGCAGATTCTCAGGTGAGATGGGCTGTCTTAAATACCATATTTATTCTACGTTGTCGTGAAGGTGCTTGATCAAAGCTTGCAGGGATGTCTGTGGGTTTCTGCATTGACACAATAGAGGAAGCTATAAATGTAGAAGATATTTAACCTGGTTGAGAACTTTTGTTTTTGATGATGTTTTTCAAGTGCTGAGTGAACCCATTAACGAACTCATGCGGTGCTAGAGGAAGACAAGTCACCCAAAAACGAATCTTATACATTCCACCACGGAGGAGTAACAGATTGATACTGAACTCCTGATTGTAAGAGGACTTGAGATGGGCTGGAAGCTGAAATGACAAATTAACTGGACTGCTGGTGTCACAGCTGGTGATATTTTTTTGTGGTGTGCCACTGTTAGATTATTCACTAATAAGTCATTATTCGCTATTAAGCCGCCATTTGCTCCAGGGTCCATAATCAAATTGTTGACTTGTAAAATTTATCTAATGATCGTGATTTAAATTCGTAGTTAGATTTCCTTTTTAAGAACACTTCGTTAATTTAAAGAATTAGTGGGAACAAAAAAATGAGATATATTTTCATTCCTTGCTATGTTGTGCTAATGGTCTTTAGTGATACTATGCTACGTTGGGCTACTGGTCTTTAGTGATACTATGGACTTGGAAGACCCAAGATGGGGTGTGTGTTAAACCAAGGTGCTGTCATCACTCAACAATGAGTTGAGCACAAATATCTATATCAAATTGCATAACAAATACTTTAGAATTCACAGAAAATGTATGGCAATTGAATTTGAAAAGTAATATATAAACAAACCAGTATTTAAATGACCAGCTCTATGTGGCAGATTTGATTGGCTTATTTATTGCATTTACTGGTTTTTAGAAAATTAAATATGTAGCAAAATGACAGATCTATCATTTTTATAATAACAATAAAAGTATTTTTAGAGTTTATAAAATATCTGAAAAATAGGAAATTTTAAAATACTTGGAAATCAGAAGTAATTGGATTCACTAAGTACCAACATCTGATATGGGGAAGGAATAAGATGTTAATTGAATTTAATTACATACTAGCTAGTACATGCACAACTTGTACACGCAACGGGCGCACACTATTTCAAGACTTCTTCTGGGTCTTTTCAAATATTTGAAGCAATTTTTTTTTTTGAAATTATCCCACATATCTATTTAAAATAAGGAAAATATTAAAGGCAGAACTAGTTCTCAATGTGACTTTCGGGGTAATTAATGGGGGGTGTGACTTTCGGGGTAATTATTGGGGGGGGGGGTGGGGGGGTAACCTAGCAACCAATCCAAACTTTACCTAGACCCTTTGATGGTTATTGATCTCGAGGTTTGACACCCATCTGAATGGATTGAATTGTTGGATGAAGGATTTGATTTTTTTTTAATATTTTTTTTTTTATGAATATGAAGCCGTTAAACTTGTGGAATATGGATGAAGGGGTTGGGGGTATGGGATTGGGGTCAAAATTGATATTAGGGGTGGTCCCATATGAATCTTTTTATCCCTTGTCCCATCCCCAGGCGGGCCCTACAGAAAGTCCTCATAAAATATTCTCACCGGAATAAATCCCAATAAATAATATGAACAATTAGATATAAGGCCCATACTCTCATCTATTGAATCCAACTTCAGGTCATTCTCATATCTTTTGACACGAGGTTTTCTTTAAAAAAAGACAAAAATACATTTAATAGGTCACAATTAGACCACTCTAAGAGTCATTGTAAAAAACAGTTTAATTAATTAAAATATTGGGGCTGGGTGCCACACATTTGTAGGCTATGACACTAAAAATAATAGGCATGTTTTCCACTTATTAAACAGTTTTGAACTTTCATCCTTCTACCTTACATATATATATATATATGATACCAAGTTGCTTCCGCTTTATTTAAATGTTATGCTTCCGCAAGTTTTAACCGTTGAGTATTATATTGGTCAAAAAGTTTTAAATTGGACCTCACTGCAGCCTACGATCTTGGAAGTTCTCGGATTTTCCGGGAAGTAGCGCGCCAACTTCGGGTATTCGAACGAGTATATCGGTATCCGGAATTGGGGCGTTACAGATACTATGATTGGTCTCAAAAGGGATAAAACCCAATTCTATAAATCAACTCTTTGAGAATTTCATGTTTACAATGCCATATAAATAAGAAGAAAAAGCTTAGTGGCTAAGAAATCTAATCAAACTACGGAAGTGAATAAAATCAATTTAGGAAATAAAAAATCTAATCCTAATTACTACTAATTAATAAAATTAGAAACCCAATGACAAATAATTAGGAAAATAAAATAAATTCTAAAATATCTTGCACATGAGATCATGGGTCTATTCCACAGTTTAAAAAATCGGCCGAGTTTGAGTCAACTCGGACTCGGCCATCACTGAGTCGGGTCACAGTGAGTCGGACTCGGTCAAACACTTGTATTTAACTTGGTGGAAAATTGAAAAAATGAAACAAAGTGGTTGTCTTGTAAAAGTGCTTTAAATAGGGGGGGGGGGGGGGGGGGGGGGGGGGGGGGGGGAGATAATGCGGTATAATCAAAGGAGAAAGGTTTTTGGGCATGTGCAGTGCACAGAAAACAGCTGTTGCTCTGCTGACTGCTGTACTGCTGCCAGGCTTGATTCATGGATTGTTTGGATTGTTGTGTCATGCCAGCTCCAAACGTGAAAAATGCCTTGAAGCCTTACTGGCCACAGATCTGATGCATATAATTACCTTCTTGACTCTACATTTATTTTGGTAATGCTCTTTAAAAAAAATTTCACTTGTGTACGGTTAGTTTTTTTTTTTTTGAAAGGTGCTCCATGATAGTGGGACCATTGTGTCAATGGCTTGGATGACTGAAAGTGTAGGACCCACTTGCATGCATTAGTATGACGACTGAGGAGTGAAATGTTATTTTGTTGCAGAGAATCTTGTTAGTTGTTACATCTCAGTGCCATCTCTGTTACTACAATAAATTCCCGCCTCTGTTGGATCCCAGTCACCCCGGTCCGTCCGGGTTCCGGATCCCGGGGTGTGTAGCTTTTTTCTAAATTCCCTCGTCTCAAAAATTGAATCATGCCACCACTTGTTTTGCAGTTTTTTAAAGTGAAAAATGGATTTATGAAATGGGTAGCAGGTCAGGCATGTCTTTTGCAATAATACCCTTTCCACTCCATATTTTCCAGCTCGTGATTCAATTCTTCAATTTTGTTCTTCCATAGTTTGGATAAGGGTATGATGATGATGAATTGATGATTTTACTTTTGTTCATAGTTGTGTATGTTGTTGCCCGTGTTCGTTCTTTATGCATCTCTTAGGCCTCGTTCGCTTCATGTAATTGAATACCTATGATTGCTAGTGGTGAAAAAAGAATTAATATCCTGAAATGACCATCAAATAACCTCTCATTAAATGAAAAATTGGAAATGAGTACCCAGCCATCAGAGGAGTAAGTCAACACCTAAGAAAGTCAAGGTCCCATCTCCATCTCATATCCTTCACATCTCTTTAATATTCCTTCAGTGGAGCACATTTCATCATGAAATCCAATGTACTTAAAATTTTTTAATGTATTTTATGCAAACAAACAGTCCTTTTTTTCATGTATATGAGAATCTGATGATGATGATGATGACAATGCCCTTCATCTGTACTCAGTGGCGGATCCAGGATTCAAAATCACTGGGGGCACGATTAAGTAGTAGGGGGTTCGGAATTTTTTTTTGGGTTATTTATATGATTGCAAATGATTTTTTCTTCTTTTTTTCTTCATGCTTGAGAAAAAACAATACACAAAAAAAGTAGTGGACCTTTTACATACACTATCAGTAACTAATACACAAAAAGGTGCATTCAAAGACAGATAGTTTGTAGATTTCCACTGCATTGCAAATCATGCCTAGCAAGGACAAATAGTGTGCAGATTTACCCCAAACCTTTTATATGGAACAAATATAATATAATAATTTCAAGTAATAAAACAAGACATATTTATTTATCACAATTGTTCTCTACGAGATTTCATATTCTGAAAAAGTTCTATTACAATATCATTAGTAATTGTTCCAAGCAACTCTTTTTCTATAAAACATACAAGACAATCATTCATAAATTGGTCACTCATTCGATTGTGCAGGCCCCCAGTGGATATATACTGGGCCTGATAAGTGATAACTTTTCATTGGGGGGCCTGGTTCAATGTCACTGGGGGCCCAAAAAATTCTTTGGGGGCCTTATGAAGAAAATTAGTGGGCCTCACCATAATTATAAGTAAAACTTATAAAATCCACTGGGGGCCCAGGCCCCCAGTGGATATATACCAGATCCGCCTCTGTCTGTACTTCTCACAGATGTTGAACAGATTCTCATGTATAGCGCTCGCTGGAGTTGCAACAGAGTACCTTTCATTTGGATGTGCTGAAGGTGGCCTTGGCAATATCAACCAGGTTTTCGCTTTGAACTTCGGCTATTTCCAACTCTATGAAGTAATTGATCACGTTGACTATTACATTCTTGACTGTGGAACAGTTGGATGGATTGCTGAAAAGCCTGGGATTCACGCAAAAGAAGGTAGATTCTCAGGTGAGATGGGCTGTCCTAAATTCCATATTTATTCTACGTCGTCATGAAGGTGCTAGATCAAAGCTTGCAGAGGCCATGACTTTTGGGAAGTCTGTGGGTTTCTGCATCGACACAATAGAGGAAGCTATAAATGGAGAAGATATTTAACCTGGCTGAGTACTTTTGTTTTTTATGATGTTTTTTCAAGTGCTGAGTGAACCCATTAACCAACTCATGTAGTGCTAGAGGAAGACAAGTCACCCAAAAGCGAATCTTACACCACTACAGAGGAGGAACAAATTGATACTAAACCCCTGATTGTAAGAGGACTTGAGATGGTTTGGAAGCTGAAATGACAAATTAACTGGACTACTGGTGTCACAGCTCGTGATATTTTTCTGTGGTGTGACTGTTAGATTATTCACTAATAAGACATTATTCGCTAATAAGCCGCTATTTGCTAGTGGGTCCATCATCAAATTATGGACTTGTAAAAATTTATCTAATTATCGTGATTTAAATTCGTAGTTAGATTTCCTTTTTAAGAACACTTCTTTTAAAGAATTCGTGAGAACAAAAAAATGAGATCTATTTTCATTTCTTTGCTATGTTGGACTACTGGTCTTTAGACTTTAGTGATACTATGGACTTGGAAGACCCAAGGGTGTGTGTGTTAAACAAAGGTGCTGTCATCACTCAACAATGAGTTGAGCACATATATCTATATTACATTGCATAACAAATACTTTAGAAATCACAGTAAATGTATGGCAATTGAATTTGAAAAGTAATAGATAAGCAAACAAGTATTTAAATGACCAGCTCTATGAGGCACATGTGATTGGATTATTTATTGCATTTACTGGTTTTTAGAAAATTAAATATGTAGCAAAATGAAAGATCTATCATTTTTATAATAATAATAAACGCTATTTTAGAGTTTATAAAATTTTTGGAGAATAGAAAACTTTAAAAATATTTGGAAATCTGAAGTAATTGGATTCACCAAGTACTAACATCTGATATGGGGAAGGAATAAGATGTTAATTGAATTTAATTACATACTAGCCAGTACATGCACAACTCGTACCCGCAACGTGCGCACACTATTTCAAGAGTTCTTCTGGGTCTTTTCAAAAAATTTCTTTGGACCCGTAGGACCGATGAGGACCTAATAGAATGTTGCAGAGGGGAGGGGTCTTTTGACCTTTTCCGTAGGTTGGTCGATATTGGCTATTCTGTAATGCTTATTTCGGTCCCTTTTCTTTCTTTCTTCCTTCTCCTTCCTAGCACCCACCTGCATTGCACTTCCTATTCCCACACTATGCCTGCACCAGTGCACTGCATACCCAGCCATCTTCTTCATCCTTCTTGCTTTTCTTTTCTTTCTCCCTCTCTATCTCTTCTTCCTTCCTCCCTTCTCCCCTTGCACTCATTGATGTGTTGCCACCGTGCTTGCACCACTTTCACTCTACTACCGCATCTACTCTTATTTCCTCCATTTTCTTTCACAACACCAGTGCTGTCACCTTTACTGCATTGCCCACCACTGTGTGACCACACCTACAGCAGCACCATGTCTGTAATACCATGACACCCACCTGCACTCACTGCCCACTCGAATTGTCTCCTTGCACTCGCACTCCACTTGTGCATACTACATAGCCCCATACACTCACTCATTGCCCTCTCGCTCTTGGTACTCTTTTAGTCATTTTGTCGAACATCTGATATTCATTCATCTCGCTCGTTTTCAGAAGAGAGGAGCGTTTTTTCTTCTTTTTAGCTCTAATGGTCTATATCGACCATCACTATTTAGCTCTAATGGTTGATATTGATCAATTTGTCAGTCAGATTTTTTCCAACCTATAACTGTCTTATTTGTTGAACACGATAAAATGATCAATATCAACCATTACTGCTACTTCCTCCTAATGGTTGATATTGACCAATCTGTCGGTCAAATTTTTTCCAACATTTAACTGTCTTATTAGCTGAACAGTACAAAATGGTCGATATCGACCATGTCGCTAAATGATAAAAAAAAAATCAGAAAAGGAACTTCAGGACCCCTCCCATCTTCAACATGCTACTGGGTCATCGTTGGTCCTATGGGGTCATATGGGGTTTTTCCGGTAGTTTACCCATAAAGTTAGAACTAGTTCTCAAAGTGACTTTCAAGGGAATTAATGGTAGGGCCCACCTAGCAACCAATCCAAACTTCACCCAAACCCTTTGACGGTCATTGATCTCGAGGTTTGACACCCATCTGAATGGATTGGACCGTTGGATGAAGGATTAAATTTTTTTTTAATATGAAGCCGTTAAACTTGTGGGTTATGGATGAAAGGGTTGGGGGCATGGAATTGGGGTCAAAATTGATATTTGGGGTAGTCCCATCCCCAAGTGGGGCCCTACAGACATTTCTCATGGAATGCCCTCATAAAATGTTCTCACCCGAATAAATCCCAGCAAATAATATGTACAACTGTTGAATCCAACTTCAAGTCATTCTCATGGGGTGTTCATGGCCCGGGCTAAGTCATATCTTAACTTGGTCCGACTTTAGAATCACTGGTCCAGGCCTAATCCAAGCTCGATACGGGCTATAAAAGTTAGGCCCGAGCCTATCCATTTAATCAATCGCGTTAGCCCGAACTGGGCCTTTTTTTTTTTATCAATTTTGTGGGCATTTGTGCAACTGTTTCCACTGGTTAAATTAAATTATATGCATTCCTTACATGGGCCACGCTGAGCCAGGCTTTGAGCTTTCTATGACTTAATCTAAGATCAGCCAAATCATTAAATGGGCCCTAATCACATAGCCAAGCCCAGTTCAAAGCAGGCTGGGCAGCCCGGCCCATGATCACCCGTAGGTTTTCCGCTTCAATGGGAAATCCTTAACTTTCACTCTAGGGTTGTAAACAAGATGGTTCCAGGTTGGAACCATATTGGACCTGGACCTGTTTCTAAATAACGATTTAGATTCTAGGTCCAATTCTAATTCAAAACTTGTTTTGTTAGTTTTAGATTCAATTCTGATAATTTAGAATCCGGTTCTGCCTAGATGACCGAAATCAAGTTTCAAAATCAATTCTAATTTATTTTTATTTTTCTAAAATAAATATATCATTCAAATTATAATAGTGGATCATGTCTACTACCTCTAGGATTAAAAATGAAAATGTCATAAAAAAGTAGATTTTAAGCTACAGTATGCAACGTGAAATACTCATATGCTAGGTCCTGAATCCACACGTTGGAACCTATATGGACCCAGAATAGGATCGAAACTTAAGTTGGGTTCTGAAACGAAGAGCGGATATTAACCGAAACCTAAATTTAATTAGTTCCAAACTTGATGTTTTACATGTCAGAACTTTCATATATTTCGTTTGTAGCCCTATTTCACTCTCACAGGAATTGTTCCTATGTTAAGATTAATAATGTAATAATCACTAATATGATCAAAATCTTACCACGGGAACAACTCATGGTGGATTAAAATTTGAGAATGTATACTACAAGAGGAGTGAATTTCTTTAAAAAAAGTTGTGACTTGATCGTCACTATAGTCTTGGAAAGACAGCAAAGGACAATTGAGATGCCATAAGCAGGGCAAGCAAGAGTCCGGATCCCTACGAAACTGGGGAGCAATGTTCTACCGTATAAGCAATCGCCGCGTGGACTGCAAAAAGGAGAAGATGAGGAGGAAGTTGCTTTTTAAAGTACGACTCAGCCTTTTTTTAATATACTTTCAAGTATACCCTTTACCCCCAATTGATTATTATTATTTTATTATTTTATTTTATGACAAGATAGGTATTATGGAATTTAATATAAATAGAGGGGCTTATTGGCAATTTTCCACCAAAAGGGAACAGTTCCCTGTCATCATCTTCCCCAGGTTGGGTTTCACACCTACAATTTTTGAACCAATTGGATAATGGGCCAAACAGGGCCCACTCCATGTATGTCTAGTACTACAATGGTAGCGTAGGGCCCACTTCTGGATCGCTGGTCCAGAGCCCCCCTTTAGCTGTAGTTACGACTATTTTGCAAGGAATTCTTGCAAGATAATTTTTAATATTTGTCTTCTCTTCCTGCTGAGTCTAATAGCATCATTTCTAACTGTATTTTTTGAAATACCGTGAATTGTGGTTGACAGTAATTTTGACCCATTCTTCAAAAAACTCATTTTCAACAAAAGAAAATGATAATTCGGATAACACAATCATTTTAACAAGATTTTGTCTAGCACTTTGTGCTTTAAAAAAAAAAAAAAGGCCCAAAGTGCGACCACCACCACCAGTAGTTTAAATTTGGGTCAGTGAACCAGGCCCCCATGCCCCTGCATCCATCGGCTTATGTAAGGCTAAACATTTTTGCCTATGTCTTAACAAATGGCCGATACCCGATTTTGATTCGACACAATAATTTTTACTACAAAATTTGCACTTTGCCTTTTCAACTTTCTTTCCGTCTTCAATAACATCAAACCTTGCATATATATCCCAAACTATTGAAGTTCTATTCCTCTTAGTTGGTTTACGGGAACGGGAACAACTAGGGGGGGGAGGGGGGGGGGGGGGGCACTTCATCTTCTAATTCAATAAAATCTTCTTCTCCCCCTAAATTAACGGAAGAAGATTCTATGAGAAATCTTCTACTAGATCGTCCGGCTATATTTCAAAAAATAAAATTTAAAAATAATAATAATAATTTCCATCTTTTGTGATATATAATTAATATATGAAAGGGGAGAAAATGAGAGTCAATATAATATATTATAAACTTATATATATGGAATTTCAAATTTAATTGATATAAATACCACTAAATTTTTGAAGGCCCTTTAATCTTTTTTCTCGATGAAATGATCTTAGGCCATCCAAAAACTTCTTAGAGAGAGTGAAAGAGTTGAATGCTTTGAGAGAGAGTTAGAAAGTGTAGAGAGAGTGAGAGAATTGTATAAAATGGTGAGAAATGAGAATGGGAGGGTTAGAGTATTTATAGACTTTGTAAATTTGAAAAGGACACAAAAGATCCCTTATATGACCGTTTTATAGTTGTTCGGGTGGGGGGTGGGGGGGTTTAAAATAGATTTTTTTTTAAAAAATAACCGTTTTCCACCGTCGGGCGGGCTAGGAGGGCCCATCCTTTTGGATGGGTTGGCCCACGGTGGGCCGTGCCATTGGCCATTGACTGGCGGGCCGGCCCGGCCCATTTGACATCTCTATCTACATTCATCAAAAGATAAAACCCATTTTGTGTAACTACTAGTGTATAACTTCATATTATAATATAATTAAATGAAGATAAGTCGATACATAGTGCTTCAACAATATTTGAGTCAATATATGTAACTAGAAATGAAGGCCAGTGCCAAGTTAGGGCAATATATATATATATATATATCAAAATCTATATGTTTTTTTTTTACAATGTTAATGGAAATAAATAAAATAAAAAATAAAAAATAGAGTATTAATCTAAAATAAAATATATATATAGTATCTAACATTAAAAAGACCCTATACTTGAGAACTTTTTTAAATAATAAGTACTGCTATTAAATTATATAAGCTACAATTATATTTGAATTAATTTTAAGGTAGACAAAGTCGAAAAAAGAACGCATTATGTTAAAATAGTATTCATCTCATCTCTTACTCAGTGACTAAAATATAAAATCATAAAATTAATTTTCAGAAATTATTATATTCTTTAAAATTTTATAAACTCTGATTTGAGTTGTTATTATTAAAAATGATGACTCTATTTAAATTTAAAATGAATAAAATAATTTAAATTGAAGAAATATGAATCCTGGTAATGTCATATTTAAATGTAGGAAATTGAGAAAAAACATAATGTCACGTGAATCCTGGAAAAGCTGGCATCTTAAAAAAATTTATTTTAAAATTATATATTTAACGAGGGATATTCCTATGCATCATTCCCTCACTATATGGTGAGAGACAAATTTAATGGGGCCCACTTAGGGACCCATTGATCATGGAACTTGTGGGGGATGGGAAGAGATATCTTGGATGAGACCATATATCAAATTTGGGGTCAATCTCATGCCTCCAACCCCTTCATTCGTGGCCCAAAAATTTAATGACTTTATATTAAAGGAAAAAAATTTAACCCTCGATCCAATTCATTTGGGTAGGTGAAAATTCAATGGGGCTAGTGTACTTAAGTGGGTTCCATGTGTGTGGGTGGTTCGGATGTGTCATAAAGTCAACCCTACTATGTTGTCCCTCACCATAACATGGTGAGAGATGAATGCACATGAATATTTTCTATAACACGGCGCCAATCTTCTTGTCAGTAGTTGGGGGCCCACACTGGAGTTTCACTCCACCTTAAGTTCCTAATCTGTTCGTCTCCCTGCATGTCTTTTTCTTGGGGGTAAGCCATCCCTTTCGTTTCCATGAGCTCTCTTCTTCACACCTTGGACTTTTCAATTATGACATGACATTTGGTTACTTATGTAGTTTTCATATTTTTACCAAAAAAAATGTAGTGATTTCACTCCACCTCAAGTTCCTTATCCGTTCGTCCCCCTGCATGTCTTTTTCATGGGGATAAGCCATCCCTTTCGTTTCCATGAGCTCTCTTCTTCACACCTTGGATTTTTCGATTATGACATGACATTTGGTTACCTATGTAGTTTTCATATTTTTACCAAAAAAAAAAAAATGTAGTGTTTTCACTCCACCTCAAGCTCCTTATCTGTTCATACCCCTGCATGTCTTTTTCATGGGGATAAGCCATCCTTTTCATTTCCATGAGCTCTCTTCTTCACACCTTGGATTTTTCAATTATGACATGACATTTGGTACCTATGTGGTTTTCACTTTTTTACCAAAAAAGAAGTTCCTTATCCGTTCGTCCCCCTGCATGTCTTTTTCATGGGGATAAGCCATCCCTTTCGTTTCCATGAGCTCTCTTCTTCACACCTTGGATTTTTCAATTATGATATGACATTTGGTTACCTATGTAGTTTTCATATTTTTGCAAAAAAAAAAAAAAAAAAATGTAGTGTTCATATATGAAAAGGAACCTTGCAAAGAGTATTCATGGTCTGAAACTGTCATAAATATCCTTCGTATGATGATTTGCCTTGACAAATGCTCTGCTTTAATGCATTGCCTCCCATGTGTTACATGTTTCACTGATATTTTTTGTTTGAGATATTTCCGATCAGAGAGTCAAAACCGATGCTTTGAGGAATGAACTCTCGAAATATGGGAGGCTCTTAAATAAAATGTTTTTTTTTTATTATAGAAATACTCACTTGAATTTTATTGAGAATCCAACATCGCATTAACCCTTACATATTTCTTAATCAGGACTGGGGTGGAGTGCCACTAGACCACCATGCCATCCACATATTGGACATGCCTAGCTAAAACATAAGCAGCTGCATTTCCCTCTCTTCCCACATGATACACTTCAAACTTGATGAAATGATTCAACAACTCTTTGATTTCCTCAAGCAGAGGACCTTGCCTTGACATTTTAGTACTAGAGGACTTTAAAGCTTCCACCACCCACATTGAGTCCCCTTCTATAATAATGCTGCTCACCCCAAATTTCACTACAGATGTTGATAGAGTGGAATTTGGCAGGAAACCATGTGAGACGAGATTTATTTATGAACAGTTTAACATAAACAAAAACCAATATAGTGTAAATATCTTGTTATTACATTCATCCGTGAATACTGATAAGATGCATGTCAAATTAGGATCAATGCATATTTGATAATAAGTGTTTATGAAAGTAATTGTTCTGTCATAAACGGTCCTCCTCTACAAAAACTATGGTTTTAAGACTTGAATGAAACTTAGCTATATTACTTGATGTCTGAAGATTTATGACATGACTTATGCCAATTTTTAAGTTTGATCGAAAGCAAAGAAGGCCTTGAAACTCAAAATATTCTCGCTTCCATTGCATTAAATTTGTTACTTTACTTACATCCAAAGCACCCTACAAGTAATTAAAAATGAAGATTAAGATAGTTTTGTTTTCTCAAATGGTAATGTGTCAAAAAGCTATAAAATTCTTGCCTTGTTCTCAAAGCACATGAGAATTTGAATATTTTCAAAGAGCAATTTTTTTTTTTGAAATTATCCCACATATCTATTTAAAATAAGGAAAATATTAAAGGCAGAACTAGTTCTCAATGTGACTTTCGGGGTAATTAATGGGGGGTGTGACTTTCGGGGTAATTATTGGGGGGGGGGGGGGGGGTAACCTAGCAACCAATCCAAACTTCACCTAGCAACCAATCCAAACTTTACCTAGACCCTTTGATGGTTATTGATCTCGAGGTTTGACACCCATCTGAATGGATTGAATTGTTGGATGAAGGATTTGATTTTTTTTTAATATTTTTTTTTTATGAATATGAAGCCGTTAAACTTGTGGAATATGGATGAAGGGGTTGGGGGTATGGGATTGGGGTCAAAATTGATATTAGGGGTGGTCCCATATGAATCTTTTTATCCCTTGTCCCATCCCCAGGCGGGCCCTACAGAAAGTCCTCATAAAATATTCTCACCGGAATAAATCCCAATAAATAATATGAACAATTAGATATAAGGCCCATACTCTCATCTATTGAATCCAACTTCAGGTCATTCTCATATCTTTTGACACGAGGTTTTCTTTAAAAAAAGACAAAAATACATTTAATAGGTCACAATTAGACCACTCTAAGAGCCATTGTAAAAAATAGTTTAATTAATTAAAATATTGGGGCTGGGTGCCACACATTTGTAGGCTATGACACTAAAAATAATAGGCATGTTTTCCACTTATTAAACAGTTTTGAACTTTCATCCTTCTAAGATTTTGTTCTTTTTGTACTGTTGTAGGTTTATTGTTGCAAGTATGACACCGCTTTTAAAGAAATATTCTTCAATATAAGTTCCATAGCTGTCTTGACCAATTGAAGACCTAATAAACTTTGTTGGGGTGTTCATGATCTGCGCTAAGGCATATCCTCACCTAGTCTGACTTTAGAATCACTGGACCAGGCCTAGTCCAAGCTCGACACGGGCCAAAAAAGTTAGGCCCAAATCTGTCCATTTAATCATTCGGGCTTGCTTGAATCAGCCTTTTTATCAATTTTGTGGGCAATCGAGCAATTGTTTCCACTAGTTAAATTAAATTACACGCATTCCTTGCATGGGCGGGGGCTGAGCCAGGCTTTGAGTTTTCTATGACTTAATCCAAGCTCTGCCTAATTATTAAAAGTGCCCTAATCACATATCCAAGCCTAGTTCAAAGCGGGCTGGGCTCGAATTTGGCTCAGGGCTAGCTCAACCCATGATCACCTGTAAGTTTTCTACTTGAGTGGGAAATCCTTAACTTTCACTCTAGGATTGCAAACATGACAGTTCCAGGTTGGAACCATGCTGGACCCGGACCTATTTCTAAATAACGATATCGGTTATGGGTCCAATTCTGCCTCGAAACCTGTTTTGTTAGTTCCAGGCTTAGTTTCGCCAGGAAAACCCTGATCTGGCTCCACCTAGATGACTGAAATCTAGTTTCAAAATTAGTTCTAATTTATTTTTATTTTTTATTTTCTTAAAAAATATATGTCATTCAACTTATAATAGTGCATCAATTTTACTACCTCCAGGATTAAACATAAAAATGTCATAGAAAAGATGATTTTAAGTTGGCTCTACCTAGATGACCGAAATCTAGTTTCAAAATCAGTTCTAATTTATTTTTATTTTTTATTTTCTTAAAAAATAGTTGTCATTCAACTTATAATAGTGCATCAATTTTACTACCTCAATGATCACTACAAGAAACTGCACTTTCAGCGACGGAATTTTTCGTCGCCAAAAGTCACTAAAACGTCGGTAAAACACTTTACCGACGAAAATATTTTCGTCGGTAACAAAAGGTGGACAAAACCTTTTACCGACGAAATATTTTTTCATCGGCAAAAATTATATTTTTACCGACGCTTATTTGAGTTTTACCGACGTTTTTTTCGTCGGCAAAAGTATTTTATATTTTAAAAAAAATAAAATTTTTTTTTAATTTACTTTTGCCGACGAAAACAAACGTCGGCAAAAGTATTTGTAAAAAAAGTAAAATAAATAAAATACTTTTACCGACGTTTTTTTTCGTCGGCAAAAGTATTTAATTTTAAAAAATAATGTTCTTTTACCGACGAAAATAAAACGTCGGTAAAATTATTTTTCAAAAAATAAAAATAAATAAAATACTTTTGCCGACGTTTTTTTCGTCTGCAAAAGTATTTTATTTTTAAATTTGCACTTTTGCCGAGGAAAATAAAACGTCGGTAAAAAGTATTTTAAAAAAAATAAAATAAATAAAATACTTTTACCGACGTTTTTGTTCGTCGGCAAAAGTATTTTATTTAAAATATATATATATATATATATTTGTTTTTCAATATAATTTTCCTTTAAACCTTGTCCCATCCCCAAGTGGGGCCCTACAGACATTTCTCATGGAATGCCCTCATAAAATGTTCTCACCCGAATAAATCCCAACAAATAATATGTACAACTGTTGAATCCAACTTCAAGTCATTCTCATGTGGTGTTCATGGCCCAGGCTAAGTCATATCTTAACTTGGTCCGACTTTAGAATCACTGGTCCAGGCCTAATCCAAGCTTGATACCGGCTACAAAAGTTAGGCCCGAGCCTATCCATTTAATCAATCGCGTTAGCCCGAATTGGGCTTTTTTTTTTTTTTTTATCAATTTTGTGGGCATTTGTGCAATTGTTTCCACTAGTTAAATTAAATTATATGCATTCCTTACATGGGCCACGCTGAGCCAGGCTTTGAGCTTTCTATGACTTAATCTAAGATCAGCCAAATCATTAAATGGGCCATAATCACATAGCCAAGCCCAGTTCAAAGCGGGCTGGGCAGCCCGGCCCATGATCACCCTTAGGTTTTCTGCTTCAATGGGAAATCCTTAACTTTCACTCTAGGGTTGTAAACAAGATGGTTCCAGGTTGGAACCATATTGGACCTGAACCTGTTTCTAAATAACGATTTCGATTCTAGGTCCAATTCTGATTCAAAACTTGTTTTGTTAGTTTTAGATCTAGTTCTTATAGGAAATTTAGAATCCGGTTCTGCCTAGATGACCGAAATCAAGTTTCAAAATCAATTCTAATTTATTTTTATTTTTCTAAAATAAATATATCATTCAAATTATAATAGTGGATCATGTCTACTACCTCTAGGATTAAAAATAAAAATGTAATAAAAAAGTAGATTTTAAGCTACAGTATGCAACGTGAAATACTCATATGCTAGGTCCTGAATCCACACGTTGGAACCTATATGGACCCAGAATAGGATCGAAACTTAAGTTGGGTTCTGAAACGAAGCGCGGATATTAACCAAAACCTAAATTTAATTAGTTCCAAACTTGATGTTTTACATGTCAGGACTTTCAGATATTTCGTTTGTAGCCCTATTTCACTCTCACAGGAATTGTTCCTATGTTAAGATTAATAATGTAATAATCACTAATATGATCAAAATCTTACCACGGGAACAACTCATGGTGGATTAAAATTTTAGAATGTATACTACAAGAGGAGTGAGTTTCTTTAAAAAAAGTTGTGACTTGATCGTCACTAGAGTCTTGGAGAGACAGCAAAGGACAATTGAGATGCCATAAGCAGGGCAAGCAAGAGTCCGGAATCCGGATCCCTACGAAACTGGGGAGCAATGTTCTACTGTATAAGCATTCGCCGCGTGGACTGCAAAAAGGAGAAGATGAGGAGGAAGTTGCTTTTTAAAGTACGACTCAGCCTTTTTTTTATATACTTTCAAGTATACCCTTTACCCCCAATTGATTATTATTATTTTATTATTTTATTTTATGACAAGATAGGTATTATGGAATTTAATATAAATAGAGGGGCTTATTGGCAATTTTCCACCAAAAGGGGACAGTTCCCTGTCATCATCTTCCCCAGGTTGGGTTTCACACCTAGTGGTGAAAAAAGAATTAATATCCTGAAATGACCATCAAATAACTTCTCATTAAATGAAAAATTGGAAATGAGTACCCAGCCATCAGAGGAGTAAGTCAACACCTAAGAAAGTCAAGGTCCCATCTCCATCTCATATCCTTCACCTCTCTTTAATATTCCTTCAGTGGAGCACATTTCATCATGAAATCCAATGTATTTAAAATTTTTTAATGTATTTTATGCAAACAAACAGTCCTTTTTTTCATGTATATGAGAATCTGATGATGATGATGATGACAATGCCCTTCATCTGTACTTCTCACAGATGTTGAACAGATTCTCATGTATAGCGCTCGCTGGAGTTGCAACAGAGTACCTTTCATTTGGATGTGCTGAAGGTGGCCTTGGCAATATCAACCAGGTTTTCGCTTTGAACTTCGGCTATTTCCAACTCTATGAAGTAATTGATCACGTTGACTGTTACATTCTTGACTGTGGAACAGTTGGATGGATTGCAGAAAAGCCTGGGATTCACGCAAAAGAAGGTAGATTCCCAGGTGAGATGGGCTGTCCTAAATTCCATATTTATTCTACGTCGTCATGAAGGTACTAGATCAAAGCTTGCAGAGGCCATGACTTTTGGGAAGTCTGTGGGTTTCTGCATTGACACAATAGAGGAAGCTATAAATGGAGAAGATATTTAACATGGCTGAGTACTTTTGTTTTTTATGATGTTTTTTCAAGTGCTGAGTGAACCCATTAACCAACTCATGTAGTGCTAGAGGAAGACAAGTCACCCAAAAACGAATCTTACACCACTACAGAGGAGGAACAAATTGATACTAAACCCCTGATTGTAAGAGGACTTGAGATGGTTTGGAAGCTGAAATGACAAATTAACTGGACTGCTGGTGTCACAGCTCGTGATATTTTTTTGTGGTGCGACTGTTAGATTATTCACTAATAAGACATTATTCGCTAATAAGCCGCTATTTGCTAGTGGGTCCATAATCAAATTATGGACTTGTAAAATTTATCTAATGATCGTGATTTAAATTCGTAGTTAGATTTCCTTTTTAAGAACACTTCTGTTAAAGAATTAGTGAGAACAAAAAAATGAGATCTATTTTCATTTCTTTGCTATGTTGGACTACTGGTCTTTAGACTTTAGTGATACTATGGACTTGGAAGACCCAAGGGTGTGTGTGTTAAAGCAAGGTGCTGTCATCACTCAACAACGAGTTGAGCACATATATCTATATTACATTGCATAACAAATACTTTAGAAACCACAGTAAATGTATGGCAATTGAATTTGAAAAGTAATAGATAAACAAACAAGTATTTAAATGACCAGCTCTATGTGGATTATTTATTGCATTTACTGGTTTTTAGAAAATTAAATATGTAGCAAAATGACAGATCTATCATTTTTATAATAATAATAAACGCTATTTTAGAGTTTATAAAATTTTTGGAGAATAGAAAACTTTAAAAATATTTGGAAATCAGAAGTAATTGGATTCACCAAGTACTAACATCTGATATGGGGAAGGAATAAGATGTTAATTGAATTTAATTACATACTAGCCAGTACATGCACAACTTGTACCCGCAACGTGCGCACACCATTTCAAGAGTTCTTCTGGGTCTTTTCAAATAGGAAAAATTACCGGAAAAATTTTCTTTGGACCCATAGGACCGATGAGGACCTAATAGAATGTTGCAGAGGGGAGGGGTCTTTTGACCTTTTCTGTAGGTTGGTCGATATTGGCCATTCTGTAATGCTTATTTCGGTACCTTCTCCTTCTTTCTTCCTTCTCCTTTCCAGCACCCACCTGCATTGCACTTCCTATTCCCACACTGCGCATGCACTAGTGCACTGCATACCCGGCCATCTTCTTCATCCTTCTACCTTCTCTTTTCTTTCTCCCTCTCTATCTCTTCTTCCTTCCTCCCTTCTCCCCTTGCACTCATTGATGTGTTGCCAATGTGCTTGCACCACTTTCACTCTACTGCCGCATCTACTCTTATTAATTTCCTCCATTTTCTTTCACAACACTAGTGCTGTCACCTTTACTACATTGCCCACCACGACCACACCTACAGCAACACACCATGTCTGTAATACCACGACACCCACCTGCACTCACTGCCCTCTCGAATTGTCTCCTTGCACTCGCACTCCACTTGTGCATACTACATAGCCCCATACACTCACTCATTGCCCTCGCTCTTGGTACTCTTTTAGTCATTTTGTCGAACATCTGATATTCGTTTCTCTCGCTCGTCTGCAGAAGAGAGGAGCCTTTTTTCTTCTTTTTAGCTCTAATTGTCTATATCGACCATCACTATTTAGCTCTAACGGTTGATATTGATCAATTTGTCCGTCAGATTTTTTCCAACCTATAACTGTCTTATTTGTTGAACACGATAAAATGATCGATATCGACCATTACTGCTACTTCCGCCTAATGGTTGATATTGACTAATCTGTCGGTCAAATTTTTTCCAACATTTAACTGTCTTATAGCTGAACACTACAAAATGGTCGATATTGACCATATCGCTAAATGATAAAAAAAAGTCCGAAAAGGAACTTCAGGACCCCTCCCATATTCAACATGCTACTGGGTCATCGTTGGTGCTATGGGGTCCTATGGGGGTTTTTCCGGTAATTTACCTATAAAGTTAGAACTAGTTATCAATGTGACTTTCAAGGGAATTAATGGTAGGGCCCACCTAGCAACCAATCCAAACTTCACCCAGATCCTTTGACAGTCATTGATCTCGAGGTTTGACACCCATCTGAATGGATTGGATCATTGGATGAAGGATTATTTTTTTTTTAATATGAAGCCGTTAAACTTGTGGGTTATGGATGAAAGGGTTGGGGGCATGGGATTGGGGTCAAAATTGATATTTGGGGTGGTCCCATATAGATCTTTCTATTCCCCTGTCCCATCCCCAAGTGGGGCCCTACAGAAATTTCTCACGGAATGCCCTCATAAAATGTTCTCACCCGAATAAATCCCAACAAATAATATGTACAACTATTGAATCACTGGTCCATGCCTAATCCAAGCTCGATACGGGCTATAAAAGTTAGGCCCGAGCCTATCCATTTAATCAATCGCGCTAGCCCGAACTGGGCTTTTTTTTTATATCAATTTTGTGGGCATTTGTGCAACTGTTTCCACTAGTTAAATTAAATTATATGCATTCCTTACATGGGCCAAGGCTGAGCTAGGCTTTGAGCTTTCTATGACTTAATCTAAGATCAGCCAAATCATTAAATGGGCCCTAATCACATAGCCAAGCCCAGTTCAAAGCGGGCTGGGCAGCCCGGCCCATGATCACCCGTAGGTTTTCCGCTTCAATGGGAAATCCTTAACTTTCAATCTAGGGTAGTAAACAAGATGGTTCCAGGTTGGAACCATATTGGACTTGGACCTGTTTCTAAATAACGATTTCGATTCTAGGTCCAATTCTAATTCAAAACTTGTTTTGTTAGTTTTAGATCATGTTCTGATAGGAAATTTAGAACCCGGTTCTGCCTAGATGACCGAAATCAAGTTTCAAAATCAATTCTAATTTATTTTTATTTTTCTAAAATAAATACATCATTCAAATTATAATAGTGGATCAAGTCTACTACCTCTAGGATTAAAAATAAAAATGTCATAACAAAGTAGATTTTAAACTACAGTATGCAACGTGAAATACTCATATGCTAGGTCCTGAATCCACACGTTGGAACCTATATGAACCCAGAATAGGATCGAAACTTAAGTTGGGTTCTGAAACGAAGCGCGGATATTAATCGAAACCTAAATTTAGTTAGTTCCAAACTCGATGTTTTACATGTTAGAACTTCCAGATATTTCGTTTGTAGCCCTATTTCACTCTCACGGGAATTGTTCCTATGTTAAGATTAATAATGTAATAATCACTAATATGATCAAAATCTTACCACGGGAACAACTCATGGTGGATTAAAATTTTAGAATGTATAATACAAGAGGAGTGAGTTTCTTTTAAAAAAAGTAGTGACTTGATCGTCACTATAATCTTGGAGAGACAAGCAAAGGACAATTGAGATGCCATAAGCAGGGCAAGCAAGAGTCCAGAATCCGGATCCCTACGAAACTGGGGAGCAATGTTCTACGTACCATATAAGCATTCGCCGCGTGGACTGCAAAAAGGAGAAAATGAGGAGGAAGTTGCTTTTTAAAGTACAACTCAGCCTTTTTTTAATATACTTTCAAGTATACCCTTTACCCCCAATTGATTATTATTATTTTATTATTTTATTTTATGACAAGATAGGTATTATGGAATTTAATATAAATAGAGGGGCTTATTGGCAATTTTCCACCAAAAGCGGACAGTTCCCTATCATCATCTTCCCCAGGTTGGGTTTCACACCTACAATTTTTGAACCAATTGGATAATGGGCCAAACAGGGCCCACTCCATGTATGTCTAGTACTACAACGGTAGCCTAGGGCCCACTTCTGGATCGCTGGTCCAGAGCCTCCCTTTAGAAGTTCACATATTTGTAGTTATGGCTATTTTGCAAGGAGTTTCTGCAAGATAATTTTTAATATTTGTCTTCTCTTCCTGCTGAGTCAAATAACATCATTTCTAGATGTATTTTTTGAAATACTGTGAAATTGTGGTTAACAGTAATTTTGACCCATTCTTCAAAAAACTCATTTTCAACAAAAGAAAATGGTAATTCGGTTAACACAATCATTTTAACAAGATTTTGTCTAGCACTTTGTGCTTAAAAAAAAAAAAGACCCAAAGTGTTACCACCACCACCAGTAGTTTAAATTTGGGTCAGTGAACCAGGCCCCCATGCCCCTGCATCCATCGGCTTATGTAAGGCTAAACATTTTTGCTTATGTCTTAACAAATGGCCGATACCCAATTTTGATTCGACACAATAATTTTTACTACAAAATTTGCACTTTGCCTTTTCGACTTTCTTTCCGTCTTCAATAACATCAAACCTTGCATATATATCCCAAACTATTGAAGTTCTGTTCCTCGGGGGGGGGGGGGGGTACAAAATTTGCACTTTGCCTTTTCGACTTTCTTTCCCTCTTCAATAACATCAAACCTTGCATATATATCCCAAACTATTGAAGTTCTGTTCCTCGGGGGGGGGGGGGGGGGGGTGGGGTGTTGGGTGGGCTGGCGCTACTTCTAATTCAATAAAATCTTCTTCTCCCCCTAAATTAACGGAAGAAGATTCTATGGGAAATCAACTACTAGATTGTCCGGCTATATTTCAAAAAATAAAATTTAAAAATAATAATAGTAATAGTAATTTCCTTTTTTTGTGATATATAATTAATATATGAAAGGGGAGAAAATGAGAGTCAATAGAATATATTATAAACTTATATATATGGAATTTCAAATTTAAATGATATAAATACCTCTAAATTTTTGAAGGCCCTTTAATCTTGTTTCTTGATGAATTGATCTTAGGCCATCCAAAAATTTCTTAGAGAGAGTGAAAGAGTTGAATGCTTTGAGAGAGAGCTAGAGAGTGTAGAGAGAGTGAGAGAATTGAATAAAATGTTGAGAAATGAGAATGGGAGGGTTAGAGTATTTATAGACTTTGTAAATTTGAAAAGAACACAAAATATCACTTATATGACCGTTTTATAGTTGTTGGGGGGAGGGTGGTGGTTTTAAAATAGAATTTTTTTAAAAAAATAGCCGTTTTTCACCGTCGGGCGGGCTAGGCGAGCCGATCCTTATGGATGGGTCGGCCCACGGTGGGCCATGCCATTGGCCGGCCTAGCCCATTTGACATCTCTATCTACATTCATCAAAAGATAAAACCCATTTTGTGTAACTACTAGTGTATAACTTCATATTATAATATAATTAAATGAAGATAAGTCGATATATAGTGCTTCAACAATATTTGAGTCAATATATGTAACTAGAAATGAAGGCCTGGGCCAAGTTAGGGCAAAATATATATATATATATATATATATCAAAATCTATATGTTTTTTTTTACAATATTAATGGAAAGAAATTAAATAAAAAATAAAAAATAGAGTATTAATCTAAAATAAAATATATATATATATATAGTATCTAACATTAAAAAGACCCTATACTTGAGAACTTGTTTAAATAATAATCAACACTGTTAAATTATATAAGCTATATAATTATATTTGAATTAATTTTAAGGTAGAGAAAGTCGAAAAAAGAACGCATTATGTTAAAAGAGTATTCATCTCATATCTTACTAAGTGACTAAAATATAAAATCATAAAATTAATTTTCAGAAATTATTATATTCTTTAAAATTTTATAAACTCTGATTTGAGTTGTTATTATTAAAAATGATGACTCTATTTAAATTTAAAATGAATAAAATAATTTAAATTGAAGAAATTTGAAGTTTTTATTTTTTAAAATTAGATTTCCTTTTTTTTTTGTGGATTCATAGAAGAGAACAAATAGTGTTCCATTCCGAAAATGAGTTCAACATTTCTGCGATCCCGAAATCCGAAAAGGAAGAAACCAAAGTTTCTCAACTTAAACCCAAAAGGGAGAAATCTGAAGTTTTTTTTTTAAATCAGATTTCTTTTTCTTTTTGAGAATTTTTTTTTTTAGAAACAAGAAAGACTGGAAATAAACTCAAAAGAAGAAATTTCCAAGAATCCCATCTCATGGTTTTTTTTTTTAGATGCAAGATCCAACATAGGCCACCAACTAGAATGGAGCCAAAGAATCCAAGCATTGTGTTCTCAAATGAACGAGTCCCACCGGGTGTGCCAGCTTGATGGACCCGGCTTTTCTTTTTCCAAAGCTGCCTCCGCCCCGGGGCTGACGGGGTACGGTGGAGGGAAAGAAAGGAAAAGCGGGCATCAGTTTTTTTGTACGGGTATGCCAATTTCTCTCTTACACTTGGAATTTAGAAATGGTGATCCGGAGATCCACCTTCACAAGTAAAAAGGGAAATGAAATTTTTTTCTAGTTTTCCATTGCATACATATTTTAATAAAAAGAGACAGTTTTGTTTGAATGCCGTGAAAGGCGTTTTGTGCCGTAGAAGGCGGTTTTGCCGTAAAAGGCGATTTACAAATCTTATCAAAAGTAAAAGACAAGAATTGTGATTTTTTTGTCTCTTTAGAAAAAAATACAATCTACAATAGAAAAGCAAGAAAAAGGAATCTGACTTCTCATTCGATTGTGGGAGGGCCCGTTCAGATCGACGGTCGCGAGTCATGTATGGACTCCGCCATCGTCCTTCAGATGAGAACTTTGATGCTTGGTTTCTTGGCTTGGCTCCAATCTCAGATTTTTAGAGGATAAGGACCAAGGTAAGGTCCTATATCTGGTAAAAAGCCGAGTAGACGGGCTGAAAAGCCGCATCTAGCCATGTTGGATGGAAGGGGAGGAACCTTGGGGGGAATGGCCCCCCCAAGGGGCTTCAATCACCTTGTAGTGTCGGTTGCTGCAGCAGAGTTTCTTGAAGGAGCAGAGTTGTAGAGATTTCTCCGAGGATTTTTGAATGATTTTCTGGTGATTTTTCCGGCTTCGTTTCCCTTGGAATGGCCTCCTATTTATAGGCATTTGGTAGCCATTTAGGAGAGTTTATGAGTATTTATGGTATTAATGCTCATGATGGGAGGAGTTACAAGTTTTAATTTCTTGTTTTGTAACTCCTTTTCCTTGGCTTCTGATTGGCCGGTGGAGGATAATGGGCATTTAATCGCCTTTAATCTCCATGATGAGGGGAGTTTCATGGTTTTAATGCCATGAATACTTGGATTTGTAACTCCCATTTGCTTGCTTTTGATTGGGCCGTTCAAAATAATGAGTTAATGACCGCATTAACTTGCCATAAACGGGTCATTTAACTTCATTAATTGATTGCCCGGGCGCTCGAAGAGTCGCGGGCCGTGCCGTATCCTTTGGGATTCTTCTTGCGATGATCACCAATGGACCCACGTACCATTTGATGTCGGATGGTGATCCAATTTCAGACATTGGTTGATGTCAGCGGGCCGGCAACATCTGTCCAGTCGATTTCGCGATCGGGCGGGCAGAAAGTGTGTTTTCTTGGTTAGCCGTTTGACGATCTTGAGGCGTCCGATGATAATCTAATGATTCCAGTGATGGATCCGTGATGTTGATGAAGATCGACGGATATCATGCACAAAAAATCAGATTTTGGAAAAATCACAGGGGCCAATCAACTCGAAACGCGAAAAGTACCCGAAAAATGGGGTTTTTGGGCGAGGTCCGGCGGCCCGGACCTCCATGGTCCCGGCGACCATGGGGTTTGTGCCCCATGGTCGGCCGCCTTCCGGTCGCCTTTTCTTCTTCGTTTTTCGTCGTTTTTCGCTTCCGTTTTCTCCTGCATTTTTCTTGGAATTTCCCCTCATTTATTGGCTGGATTTCCCTCAAGAAAACCTGATGAGAAGCCTTGCAAATCGGATTGCAAAGTTTCCCATTTTCCGGAAAAGCCGAAGACTTTGCTGTGGAGAACTCCCGATTTTTTGTCAAGCGTCGAAACTAGGTCAAACGATGTCGAAATGACCTGAAATTCGACGTGTAGCTTCTTGAGCAGTAGACGAGACCAACCATAGGCTTTTGTTCAGGTTTTGAAGCCGCTTGGGGTCCCGCAAACGCTTGACTTTGATTTCACCACGAGGGAAATGCCGAGTTTTGACTTTTGGTCAAACGGTGTCCGATTGACCTGAAATTCGACGTGTGACTCCCTCATCAGTAGATAAGACCAACCATAGGCTTTCGTTTGAGTTTTGAAGCTGTTTGGGGTCATGCAAACGCTAGCCTTTATTTCACCGCGAAGGAAATGCCGAGCTTTGACTTTCGGTCAAACGGTGTCCGATTGACCTGAAATTCGACGGGGAGCCTATTGGAGTCATTTTGAGATGATCCACAAGCTCCGAATTTGGTGCCATGGTCCCGGGGTGCTCCGCCGCTGGTAGGCTTGATTTTGTTTCCGAGCATCGAAACTGGGTCAAACGTCATCGGAATGACCTGAAATTTGATGTGCAGCCCTTTGGAGGTATGTAGAAGCCGCCCATGTGCTCTGTTTGATGAGTAACGATCTCGGTAGTTCTCGCTACCTAAGGGCTTGATTTTGCTGCTCGAGAGTTGATGGAGGGTCAAACGGTGTCGGTTTGACTTGAAACTTGACATGTAGCCTTTCGGAGGTATTTTGAGACCATCCGTAGGCTCTGATCGAAGATTTGGGGTCTTCGACACTGTCGCCGCCGGGAGCTGCTGCTTAGCTGTTGGAGAAGTGAAGCTAGGCCAAATGATGTCGGAATGGCCCGAAACTTCATGTGTACCTCTCTTTTGGCTGTTTTGAATGACCTTGCAGTTTTTGTTTGATTCTGACAAGATCTGATGCTTGAAGTGGCGCCTGCCTATTTGGGGTAGGATGCGGCTCCATGTAGCTTTTAGTGTGAAGAGGCAAAGTGACATTTTTTGTGTCAACACTGTTAAATTATATAAGCTATATAATTATATTTGAATTAATTTTAAGGTAGAGAAAGTCGAAAAAAGAACGCATTATGTTAAAAGAGTATTCATCTCATATCTTACTAAGTGACTAAAATATAAAATCATAAAATTAATTTTCAGAAATTATTATATTCTTTAAAATTTTATAAACTCTGATTTGAGTTGTTATTATTAAAAATGATGACTCTATTTAAATTTAAAATGAATAAAATAATTTAAATTGAAGAAATATGAATCCCGATAATGTCATATTTAAATGTAGGAAATTGAGAAAAAACATAATGTCACGTGAATCCTGGAAAAGCTGGCATCTTTAATTTTTTTATTTTAAAATTATATATATAACGAGGGATATTCCTGTGCATCATTCCCTCACTATATGGTGAGAGGCAAATTTAATGGGGCCCACTTAGGGATCCATTGATCATGGGACTTGTGGGGGATGGGAAGAGATATCTTGGATGAGACCATATATCAAATTTGGGGTCAATCCCATGCCTCTAACCCCTTCATTCGTGGCCCACAAATTTAATGATTTTATATTAAAGGAAAAAAATTTAACCCTCGATCCAACGGTCCAATTCATTTGGGTAGGTGAAAATTCAATGGGGCTAGTGTACTTAAGTGAGTTCCATGTGTGTGGGTGGTTCGGATGTGTCATAAAGTCAACCCTACCATGTTGTCCCTCACCATAACATGGTGAGAGATGGATGCACATGAATATTTTCCATAACACGGCACCAATCTTCTTGTCAGTAGTTGGGGGCCCACACTGGAGTTTCACTCCACCTTAAGTTCCTAATCTGTTCATCTCCCTGCATGTCTTTTTCTTGGGGGTAAGCCATCCCTTTCGTTTCCATGAGCTCTCTTCTTCACACCTTGGACTTTTCAATTATGACATGACATTTGGTTACTTATGTAGTTTTCATATTTTTATCAAAAAAAATGTAGTGATTTCCCTCCACCTCAAGTTCCTTATCCATTCGTCCCCCTGCATGTTTTTTTCATGGGGCTAAGCGATCCCTTCCGTTTCCATAAGTTCTCTTCTTCACACCTTGGATTTTTCGATTATGACATGACATTTGGTTACCTATGTAGTTTTCATATTTTTACCAAAAAATAAAATAAAATGTAGTGTTCATATATGAAAAGGAACCTTGCAAAGAGTATTCATGGTCAGAAACTGTCATAAATATCCTTCGTACGATGATTTACCTTGACAAATGCTTTGCTTTAATGCGTTGCCTCCCATGTGTTACATGTTTCATTGATAATTTTCGTTTGAGATATTTCTGATCAGAGAGTCAAAACCGATGCTTTGAGGAATGAACTCTCGAAATATGGGAGGCTCTTAAATAAAATGTTTTTTTTATTTTTTTATTATAGAAATACTCACTTGAATTTTATTGAGAATCCAACATCGCATTAACCCTTACATATTTCTTAATCAGGACTGGGGTGGAGTGCCACTAGACCACCATGCCATCCACATATTGGGCATGCCTAGCTAAAACATAAGCAGCTCCATATTTCCCTCTCTTCCCACATGATACACTTCAAACTTGATGAAATGATTCAACAACTCTTTGATTTCCTCAAGCAGAGGACCTTGCCTTGACATTTTAGTACTAGCGGACTTTAAAGCTTCCACCACCCACATTGAGTCCCCTTCTATAATAATGCTGTTCACCCCATATTTCACTACGGATGTTGATAGAGTGGAATTTGGCAGGAAACCATGTGAGACGAGATTTATTTATGAACAGTTTAACATAAACAAAAACCAATATAGTGTAAATATCTTGTTATTACATTCATCCGTGAATACTGATAAGATGCATGTCAAATTAGGATCAATGCATATTTGATAATAAGTGTCTATGCAAGTAATTGTTCTGTCATAAACGGTCCTCCTCTACAAAAACTATGGTTTTAAGACTCGAATGAAACTTAGCTATATATATATATATATATATATGAAAGAGGCTGATTCCAATTGAGAAATCAGCCTCAATTTATTCAATTGATTTTGACCAAGTTTAATATTTGATTTTGGCCAACCATTTTCTTTCGTCTCCTCCACTTAATGGCTCTCTTCATCAATGATTTCTTTAATCTTCTTTAAGGGAATAAAATAAAACCCCTTAATATCTCACTCAACGCCTCTCAGCATTGATGGAAACATGAAACGCCCATTTAATCTCTCACATTGATGCAAAATCCACCGGATCCTACAAGTGTTAAAAGACAAACATATCCTCCAAGTGTTAACAGACCGATCGAGTGTCGCCCCCTCAACTCAAACGATCTCTCTCTGGTAGTTATGCCCTCATCCTTCAAGTAGTAAAGTATTTTTATTATTTTATAGAGGTTCTCTCTGCCTCTCTCTTTTATTTATTTCATATTTTTTTCAATTGATACTTTATTTTTCTTATCTTTTACAAGGGTCATGGACTTATGGTTATCTAGACATTTGTGTTGTTCTTAATTGAGAAATCAATATCAATTCAATTATAATTGACATCAATTGATTCTGACACTCCCTAAATAATTGACTCCCAGAATGCCTCCTCACATCCTCAACCTCCCCACATTAATTACAATTTAAAATTTTGAATCGTGACATGTCACTTCAAATCCTTCCCTCCCCTCAAGGGACAAATCCTAATTGAGAAATCAACATCAATTGATTTTGACGCTCTCTAAATAATTGATTCCCAAAATGTCTCATCACATCATCAACCTCCCCACATTAATTAGAATCTAAAATTTTGACTCGTGGCATATCTCGTCAAGCACACCCACACCCACACACATACAAATTATAACCTAATTAAAATTAAGTTAATTAATATTAATGGTCAGTTGATAGAGGCAAAATGGATTGATGTTAGTTTCATAACTCTTCAAAACGGTTATCAAAATTTCCTCTCTCTCTCTCTATATATATATATCTATTTACCATCCTCTCAAACATTTTCCCCTCATAGTTACTACCAAACTCGCCCCCAACCGAACAATATAATATTTTAAATTTACTATAAAAATTTCCTTATCAATATAAGAGATTTAATATCATATTTTTAATTTCATTTAAATTTTAAATTTTTTTACTTTTACAATTTTTTATATTTTGTGGATTATATTGCCCGTGCTAAGCACGAGCGTATTTTGCTAGCATTACTTGATGTCTGAAGATTTATGAACTTATGTCGATTTTTAAGTTTGATCGAAAGCAAAGATGGCCTCACTACTAGAAAAACCACTTTTAGCGGCCGCCAAAAGCCGTCGCTAAAAGTGGTCTGGCGGTCGCTAATACTCTTTAGCGACCGCCCAACGACCGCCAAGAGAGGGCCGCGGATACTTCGTCGCTAATACTTTTAGCGATGGCAAGGTGACGGTCGCTAAAAAATTTTTAAAAAAAATTTCGGAAGCATTGGCGGTCGCCAATACTACAAACGGCGGTCGCTAATAGTCAATTTTTTTGATTTTTTTGATTTTTTTTTTATTTTTCAAGTATTAGCGACCGCCATGGCGGTCGCTAATACTCAAATTTTTTTAATTTTTTAATTTTTTTAAATTTTTTTCACGTATAAGAGGCGGTTGCTAATGGTGAAATTTTACTTTTAGCGACCGCTATTGGCGGCCGCTAAAGCCATTAAATTTTTTTAAAAATAAATTCCCTTTTTTTCGTAATTTTTTTCCTGATTTTTATTTATACATGTACCTGAATATACAACTACTACCATCAATTAAAATTACAAATAACAAAAAAAAGTCTTATATTAATTATATTCAAAACATTACAAAAGTTTCAACAAATTATATCATCCATTACAATTACAGAAAAAAAAGAAACATTTCCATTGAAGGTGCCGTTGTAGATCCGATGCTCTCAAACCTGAACAGAAAAAGAAAAATAAATATTAATAGTTAAATATAAAAATTGGCAATTTATACTAAATATAAAAAAATTAAGAATTAAGAATTAAAATTTAAACCTAAATTGCTAGAAAAGAGAAAAGAAGGCTAGCTATGCAGAAGAGCCAAAAGAACGAAAAGAGGAAAGCTAATTTCAATTCTAAACGTACACATAACTGATGAGCTTTCAAGAATGTCGCAAGAAGAAAAGACTCAGGCAAGTTATATACATGAGAGAAGAAATACTTTCAAGAAATTCCAATTAAGAGGAATGAGACACTTGTAGCATGACATTTTAAGTGGGTCCAATTTAGAGAACAAGATAAGTACCTCTATGCAAATAATGAAGTCTTGAACACTTGACTTGAAATGCAAACCTTGAGCTATAGGACTTTTGAATAAACCCAAGGCATAGAATATTGCAATAGCCACACCTTACCACCAAGTCAAAAAGACAATTGACTTGAACATCAGGAACTTGGCAAGTGGTTTTATATGCGCCAATTCATCCTTTGTAACAGCATAGAATTGCACTAGACAGTACAAAGCCCATGACTGACTGAAGTTAAGAACCACTGCTATGTATGGATACCTACATTGTATTTACAAAAAAGGACAGTAGGGAAAAGGAAAAGCAGTTAGACACGATACCTACTATTTTTTCAAGAATTGACTAAGATTGTATTATGAAACAATTAACATACAATTGGACACTGAACCATCAAGGAGATAAACGTGAAAAAAATATATAAAGTATTAGTATGCCATTTTAATCACTAAATTCTCAAGTTTTGCTCTTACATTATATGATAGCCAGAATCTCCAGCCTATTTGAGTCACCACTCACCAAAAATAACTAACCTTTCTCATCTTATGTAATGCCCCACATTTCAAAAGGCCCAAATTACCTTTGGAGTTTCCATTAACATTTACCTTGACTACCACCATTGGCAACAAAGACTGCTTAAATAAATGATATTCTTGCATCGCTGTTCCTTCAAATGAAGCACACAATCTCAAATAAAGCCAACATAATGCCTTGGAACTCTTTTGCTTTTAAGCCCCACTAAATTAATGGAGATCCAATCCATGGAAACATCGAGGCCTGTCTAAAGCCCGGATAAATAGAGGGGGTTGTGTCAGGTTAACAGACGGTGTAAAATTTTTATCACATCTACGTTTGAATTCTGACTGTTCCATGATGATGAGATCTTGCACTAATGATCAAACCATACTTCCTACTCCAAACATCTGATTTGACCTAAATGTGATCTCCAAAATACAAATGACACATATCACATGCTCTTCTATAATAGGCAAAATCCACTTTAATTGGAGTAATGAGACCATTTGATTGATCATGTGTAAAATATATGATAATATAACATGATTGATTTAATGGGGGTATATCACTTCGAAAAGAGTCAAATCATGTAGCGAGCACCATTGAACCACAACACATGATCATCTCTCTGTAAAACAAGTGGACAAGCAATTTTCATCATGAGTTAAAATAATTAAATGTATGCATATTTTTATGTGTATGGTTTGGCTTATGAGGCTTGCGTGGCCTCCTACTATGATCAAATTTACCACCTTAAGTTTGAACATATGGATCCACACTTCGGTAAGTAATCAAGACTCCAATGGACAAAGGCCTCAAAAGCTCACCTTTGATCAAAAGCCTCCAAATTGAACAGAAAAAATGGGAAGACATCAATGGTTCACATTTGATGCATAAAATTGTAACGATAAATTTGTTCATTGAGGCATGGAGCAGCAGTCAATTATTCGATACTACTGCATAACTTGTCTTGTTCTGCACTCCAAGAAGCCATAGGTAAACCACTAGTTAATTTGTATTATTGGCCAATGGTTACCAAGTTTTTTCTACAATGGAAGGGGAGCTCTATGTGAAGAAGCTATGACCAAACATTCTTAAAATACATAAAGAATTGCTTCCAATCTTTCCTTTCAATAACACCATCGGTGTCTTCCCTGCCCGCACCCTCCTCGCCCCAAAAAAAAGAAAAAAGAAAAAACGAAAAACCCACCCTAGAATTTAGAATGAGAATTGTAATAAGTTAAAGGGAAAGCAGCATAAGAGTAGCCATCTTTCCTTTTTCTATCAAGCATTAAGGAACAAAAACACTGATGTACCTTGGTAATCAGATGTCCCAAAAGAACTCAGAGAAGCCAACAAAAAGAATGCATAAACCAATTCCATCTCCACAGTGATTAATGGGGATAATTCATTTGTGTATCACATAAGCTCCAATGTACCCATAAAATGAATATTATTCCCTGCAGAGTTGTATGACAATAAATGAGCAACATATTTATAACTAGAAGCATCTACGTCTAGCGAATACAAATTTCATTCATCTAACAGCATCGCATAACAGCAACCATCTTTCCTTTTTTTCTAATTAGCATTAAGGAACAAAAACACTGATGTACCCTGGTAATCATATGTCCCAAAAGAACTCAGAGAAGCCAACAAAAAGAATGCATAAACCAATTCCATCTCGGCAGTGATTATCCCCATAAATGTATCAGTGAATCATGCAAACTCCAATGTATTCATGAAATCAATATTATTCCCTGCAGAGTTGTATGACATTAAATGAGTGACATAGTTATAGCTAGAAGCATCTATGTCTAGGGAATAGCAAATTTCATTCATCTAACATATTATTCTCTTGCACATTGCTGAAAAAGCGCAAAATGAACAAAGAGACATACTGGAATTAAAGGTACTCCATCCCGACGCTCCAAAAAAAAGAATGCACTGAATGGTTCCCTGAATGGAATGCACAGATGGGGACAACAATTAGACTTGCTCTCTTCCACAGAGTTGAGTATGATAAAATGAAAAAGGAACTAAAATACTTGTTCTAAAATGGATGTGTAGAATTACAAGGGAACATGGATAGAATTAAGAGAAACCTATAAGAGTAGAACCACCATAAGAGAAAATCATGAGATGAAAAAGAAATAGTTAACACACACATAGAAATAGATTTCAAACAGCATTATATATAAATAATTGGAGCTTTCCAAGTTCAAGACAATAACAATTTTAAAAATAAACATTTAAAAAAAATAAATTTGAGGTCCCTCACAAGAGCATTCTATATTTTGCAAAAGGGCTGGATCGATCTGGACTTGGCTTTCAAATCCATGGGCTGCTAGGTCAGCAGAAAGTTAGGCTCAATAATTAAGTGGACTCGATTTCACCAATCCTCAGACAATCCTAGTAAAGATAAGAGTTTTGTTTCCTGTTTTTTGTTAAAAAAAGATAAGAGATCAGTAGGCTTCAAATGTCATAGGTTCTTACTTAGTAAAAAAAAAAATGTCATGGGTTCTTCAATCTGCAATAAAATCCTTCAAACATTGAGTAACCAACACCTTGTCACGCTTCACCTTCTATTAATATACAAGCATCCACGTATGGCACTTTATTTTCTCAGTGATTTCATCTTTTGTGGAGAATTCCATTTCTATTGTTCGGTGCTGCGAAACATTTTCCATTTTGAAGTTTATCTCTCTCTCTCTCTCTCTCTCTCTTTCTCTCTCTGAGTGCAAGAAAACTGAGGAAAATGCTTTCACACTAGAGATCAATGTTATAGAAAACCCTTTTTATTTTTTGCACAAAACGATCCAAGCAAACATACCTAGGTTGCAAACTCTCGGCACGGCCGGAGAAAATGATGAGAATGTAAGATCTCAGTTAAAATTCAACAAAAATGAGGGAAATGGATGCAAAAAAACAACGACAATAGAGAGAGAACGCACCTTCTACTGCCCGATGTGGTTTGATGCGAGGAAAGGAAAGGAAAGTGCAGAGCTCCGGTGGCGGCTTCGGCGCAGGGAGGGAGGGAGAGAGAACCCGTGGCGGGAGGGAGGGAGGGAGGGCGAGAGAGAGAAATAGCGCAGCGAGAGAGAGGGAGAGGGAGTGTTAGGCTCCGTCCCGAGCTAATCCCGATTAGCTCTAATTAATCAATATCAAAGGAATTGTGTATAAATACGGATTTATACGTATTTTGTCAGATACGGAAAGTCTTGATACCAACATGTGTATCTCGATGAGTACGATGAATTATATATAAGACTTGAATTGATTCGACGAGAAATGAATTAAATGGACCTTGATTTGACTTGAAATGGAATTAAAGAGAATTAAGGGGGGTTGAATGCAAAAATGGGCTTATAAGATAAGATGATGAACTCAAATGAGTTCATTCATCTCCAGCCACTTCAACAGCAGCCGTTCCACCATTTTTCCTCTTCTTTCTTTGATTTCTTCTTCCTTAAGAGTGAGATTCAAGTGAAGGGAAATGAAGAGGAGTCCATCCCCTTTGTCTACTTCACCATTTGCTTGAGTTTTGAGTTGAATTGAAAGCTTCAAAGAGAGAATTTTATCTTAAATCCAAGCTAAGCAAAGGAGAAGCTTCACATAAGGCAAGTACTTACATATGTTTATGCTTGTGAATGAGTTTGCATGAGTTTTGATGGAAATAAATGCTAAACCAGCTATTAAGTTGATTTATGGGGCCATTTGTGGATTTTAAAAACCTTAATTAGGTTATGTAATTTGAGTTAAATTAGATAGATTATTAGTCTTTAATTGCTTTTGTTAAGTTTATCATTTGATTGTCAATCAGGTTCAAAGAACAGAAAGAAAGGAAAGGGAAGCAAATCCCTTCACTGCACTGCATGTAACAGAACTCGTGTTCTGTTACTGCAGTGTGGCCGGTCGACCGGCCTGCAGGGCCCGATCGACCGGGCACACTGTGTCTGGCTCCCCTGGAGCCTAATCAGTGTATTGATTCATGGTCTTTTTCGTACAACCAGGCTGCTGTAAAATGCTTGGAATACTTCCGGTTAATTCCGAAATTCTGAAATACTTCCAATTTAATTTGGAATGGTTTGAATTAGAAAAATTAATATTATAAATGAATGATAATCATGTTTAAACCTTCCTAAGTGCTACGAGGGTTATACTAATGCATCAATTTCACTAAAAGTAATGTCATCGACAGTAATACACGCATGAATAATCCCCGTTCACTTAAGAATTGGTTAGAAAATTGGTTTAGAATGAGTTTGAGATTAATAGGAATTGTTAATAGGAATTGTTAACAGGTCTGGCACTACCTAGTGGTTTCCGAACTCCTTATTGAATGGAATCGAATGAAATGAAAAATGAATGGAATGAAATGACTATTCCTACTGCAGTAGATGAGAATGGGGTGTTCCGGAGCCCGTGGGACACCAGTGATCTCTGATCAAGACACTGGGAGATCTCACCACACTGGACCGAAAGGTCATTGACTGAAAAGTCATACACTGAAAAGCCATTAATAAAGGTTGAACCTAATGAATAAATGAATATGAATTTCTTCCTTTTGGAAGATTAAATGAATAGAATGGAGTTGAAACCAATGCTAGTGTAGTTGCCATATTATTGTCATTATTATGGATTGTTTAGCACTGTTAAACAATAAATTGCTAGGAATTATGAATATGTCATAAATGTATGTATACCTTGTTGAACCGTCGTGTTCACGGTATTACTGATGATATTACAGGCTCAGTTGCCCGTGCCGGTCCCTCCGAGACCGTCCCGCCAGCAGAGGAGGCCCATTCGCTACCTCCAGGAGGTCTAGCCGAATGGACATGATTTGGAGTGCGTATACACGGGACGCTTTTGGAAACTTTTTAGATATTCATTTTGGTATTGTAGATATGTAAATGATGTCCCCTGCATTGTATTTTATGCAGTGGTTGATAGTAGAAATGAAACAATGTAAAGTAACTTTACGGTTCTAAGTAAAGTATTTGATTCATTTTGATAAATGGTTGTCAATGTATATTACTGTATATTCCGCAACTGTACATTGACAGGTACGTATGCAAGATCCCTTGTAGATTCGTTTTAACTTCGGTTAATTCGGGTTTACGGGAGTAAGTATGATTATCATCGTGACCCGGGGGTTAACCCTAATGACTCTGATCTCGGGGCCGGGTCGTGACAGGGAGATGGAGAGAACCGATGGCGGCTCCGGCGCAAGAGATCGTCCAGCGGTGGCGTGCTGGTGCGGCGGGAGGGCAGATCGCGGGAGTAGGGCACAGTGCAGAAAGAAATAGAGAGAGAGGGAGAGGGAGGGAGAGAGAGATCTGGGGGCAGGTCTGGTGCAGGCGAGCTCCGGCGGGATGGGGAAACTGGGAAAGGGGAAAGGAAAAGGGGAGGAAAGAAATGGGGGGGAAGCAGAGCGCGGGAGGGAAAAGGAAAAGGGGAGGAAAGAAATGGGGGGAAGCAGAGCGCGGGATGGGAAAGAAGAAAGTAAAAAGGGGAGGAAAGAAGACCCTTTAGCGACCGCTCTGTGGCGGTCGCCCGCTTTTTCCTGCGCCAAAACTCAGATTTCTAGTAGTGGGCCTTGAAACTCAAAATATTCTCGCTTCCATTGCATTAAATTTGTTGCTTTACTTACATCCAAAGCACCCTACAAGTAATTAAAATGAAGATTAAGATAGTTTTGTTTTCTCAAATGGTAATGTGTCAAAAAGCTATAAAATTCTTGCCTTGTTCTCAAAGCACATGAGAATTTGAATATTTTCAAAGAGTCTAAAAGTTTTCCACATTTCTTCCAACCAAGTACTCACGAAGAAAAAAGTTTGAAAAATGAAATAAGGATACCCAGTGAGGCTCACTTTAGCAAATCTAAATGGTTTTGGGGAGGGAAGAGTTAGTAAAAGACAAAATCTTGTCATAAGAGAAGAGAATTTTTTATCATTTTTTAATTTATTTTATGGAAAGGACTTGGTTGAATGAATTGTTGAAAACTTTTATACTTTCTTTAAATATTCAAATATGCATGTACTTTTGTGAAAATAAGCAAAAAATTCAACACTTTCTTGAAAATTGTCCGTTTCAAATTGTTTAAAATATAATCAACAGGAGCTAATTTTTCAGTCGGAAACTAATACATTAGCCCATACACGATAAAGACTCAGCACGTAAAATCAATTTTCAAACCATGATGAAGATGCAAACTGGCAATAACGTTTTGGTAGGAGAAGTTAAATGTTCCCCTTCAGTAAATGGTTTTGTGATTTACACAAATAGCTTCGTACGTGGTGGCTATCCATCGTGGGTGCCTACAACTTGGGTCCTAGACTTAACTCACCCTCCCATTCCCATATATAACTTATGTAATTGAGTCTGAAATTATTTAATTTTCCTTAACTTCATTAAAAAAAAAAACTCTCTAATAAAGTTTAATTGAGAGTAAAAAAAAAATTACCCAAGCATGTCTCTTTCATCCACTACCCCACTTTTCCAGCTGTTTACTCGTCCCTTTCGTCTCCATAAGCTCTCCCTCAGGGAGTTTTGGATTATGACATGACCTCAGGATACATGTGAAATGGTGACCTTCGATACTTAATGGTAAGAAACCGTGACAAGATATCATTCATTGCCCTCAACTATATACTTTTAATGCATGGCCTCCAATGTGTAACATGCTGTTTCATTGTCAATTCTAGGTTGGGTTTTCTTTCATTCGAAAAGCTAGGGCAACTCCATGTTCCCTCCCTTCCTTAGCCACCCTCCTCCCCCGTCCTCCTCCTCCTCTGATTTCCCCCCTCTTAGTCGCCTAGCCTCCTTGACCCAAATCCCCAGCTCCCCAGCTCTCTCTTCGCTGCTGATTCCCCCCCTCGGGGCAAACTGCAGCCCTTTCCCTACCTCTTTCGCCTCGGCCAGAGCAAAACCTCCAGGGGATTGGAACCTCTCTGGCAAATGCTGATTCAACTCCTTCATCCAGCATAGCTGCTGCTATTCCTCCTCCTCCATCCTCTTCAACCTGGGATATCAACCAATTGGAAATGCTCCACCACCATCTCTCTGGCATCATCCTCTCTGCCAAAGGTAAGACCCAAGGTGAGCAAACCCCTTTTCCCCTTAAACCTCCAGACCCTGCCCCTCCTCACTTCTGTCCCCCCTCAGACCTCATGTCGCTCCTCTTCCATCCTCAGGTCCCTCCAAATGCTCCTTCCTGTCAACTTCCTCCTCCCCCCAACCATAAACCCTGGCTATCCCTTTTCCCTGATTCAGCACCCTTATCTCCTTCAGATTACCCTCCTTCCTCCCTTATAGATGGTCAACTTACTATGAAGATACCATCCTCCTTGATTGAACCCAGTAAATCATCTTTCTCCAACGCAGCTACAGGAAATTTTTTTGGGAATAGACCTACAGTTGAATGGCCAAGTGCCCAGGTAAATTCCAAGTGGAACCTCTCCAAGCCATGCCTTATTTCTCTCACGGACAAAGGCTCTTTCTTGTTTAGATTTGCTACTAAGGAAGATAGGGATACTGCCATTTCTAAAGGTCCCTCCCTCCTGCAATACAGGAAATTTCAAATCATTCCTTGGTCGCCTGGTCAAGACCTCTCCACCTGGCCCTCTTTCCACCCTGTCTGGATTCGCATACATAGCATCCCTTACCACTACTGGAGTTCCAATATTCTCTTCTCTCTAGCCAGCTCCATTGGTTTCCCTCTCAAACTGGATGACATAACAACTTCCCAAAAACTCCTCACATTTGCTAGGATTCTAGTGAGGCTTGACCTCACTGGTCCTAAGCCCTCAGAGATTAAAGTTGAGCTAGAAGGTGATTCGGAAATTACTCTCTCTATCACCTATGAAAACCTCCCCTACTCCAAATGCTTCTCCATAGGCCACTCAGTGAACCTCTGTAACTCTGGTCCTAAATCATCCATCCCCAAACCTCCCACCTCGTTGCTAGGATCAGGCATTTTAGGCAAACCCCCCACCAATCAAACTGTCTCAGTTTACCCTCCTGACTCAGACCCTGTTCCAGCTTTGGCCTCTACTGCCCCTCCATTGGCATCCCCAGCAAACTACCTCCGGCACTTCCCTCCCTCCCCAGCTAACCCTCTCTCTCCAGCTCTATCTTTCCACCATAATTCTGCTCTTCCAGGATTTACCATCCCTCACTCTTCAGACCCTCCCAACCCCACCTCCATTCCTGCTCTTATCCCCTGCTCTAACCCTGTCCCCCATTCCTGTCTTGTTGAGCCCCCCCCCCCCCCCCCCCCCCCAAGACTCTGATGACCCCCCCTAGACTTTGATATTCTGAAAAAATTTCCAGAACAAATACCTTATACTTCTAACTCCTTCTCCGTCCTGGAAAGCTGTTCCCTTATAGATTCCTCCACCTTCCCCCTCCTTAACTCTAGGAATTCAGATACCGTTAATGAATCTGCCCAGATCCCTGATTCCTCCCATAATGCTGGCATCTCCTTAGTAGTGGACCTCACTCCTTACTCTAAGAAAAAGAAATCAAAAATAAAAAAGAAATCAGCCAGCTCCATCTCTAGGACTACAACTAGGAGCTCAAATGGTCCCTCTTCCCTCCTTACTAGTTCCAAATGATCCAAGTCCTCTACAGGAACTGTAGGGGTATCTCCAATTCCCCAACCATTAGATCCCTTCGCCACTTGGCCTCTTCAAATTCCCCAGATATCATTTTCATAGCTGAACCTATGACTGCCTCCGCTCCCCCCTCCCTCCTTTCCTCTTTGGGCTATGATGGTTTCTTCTCTAACAATCCCTCCTCTCCAGCCTCTATATGGTGTTTTTTTAAATCTCATTCTAACCTTGGCATCACTCTGATTGACTTCTCCTCCCAATTTCTGACCGTTTCATTTATCAATTCCTCTACTGCTTCCATTTGTCTCCTCACAGGGATCTACGCCTCTACTAATTATCTCCAGAGAAGAGCTCTCTGGAGCCACCTCTCTTCTCAGTCCAGTACCAATTGTCCCTGGTGTGTGATTGGTGATTTCAACTCCATCACTTCTGCCTCTGAGAAATATAGTCTTAAGCCTTCTCGCCTCAACCTTGATTTCCAGCAGCTGCTTATATCCACTGGATTGCAGGACATGGGTTTCTCAGTGAATAAATTCACCTGGTCCAACAACAGCCAGGGGACTAGCTATGTTGCAGCTAGGTTGGATAGAGCTCTATGCAATTTTTCCTGGTTCTCCTGTTCAACCGATCCCCTGCTCACCCACCTTCCCAAATTCTCCTCGGATCACTGCCCTTTGCTTCTCACCCATAGTAGGCGGCCTCAAGCTTCTATGGCTCCTTTCAAATTTGATGCTATGTGGATCCATCACCTTGATTTCCTTCACCTCGTTGCTGACTCTTGGAACCAAGTTTCTATAGGAAACTACCAGCAGGAGCTAGCTTCCAACCTGAAAAACATGAAGCAGATCCTCAAAGGATGGAACAAGAATGTCTTTGGCGACATCAGGCTCAGGATTGCAGAGGCAGAAAAGACTGTTCTAGAGACTCAAGCTCTCCTTGATGCTGGTCCTACTCCTTCTCTTCATCACTCTCTTGCTGAAGCAAAGGCTTCCCTTCACAATTGTCTCCATCTTCAAGAAATTCACTGGCGCCAGAAATCTAGAATTAGATGGCTGAAGGAGGGAGATAGGAACACTGCGTTCTTTCATGCTTCTGCAAAATCCAGAGGAGCTGTGAATCGCATAGATAAAATCCAATCAGCTGGCTCGTGGGTGGATGACCAGTCAGTTATTAAGTCTATGGCTGTGGACCACTTCTCCTCTATTGCCAACTCAGGCCACTCTGCTCCCTCTGATTTCCTGTTTGGGTTAGGCAGCAATAAAGTCTCCTTAGATATGAATACCAGTCTATCCAGAACTCCTGATGCGGTAGAAATCATAAATGCAGTCTTTGCTCTTAAAAAAGACAGTTCTCCTGGTCCGGATGGCTTCTCTGGCCTCTTCTTCACTGCTACTTGGCACATAATTGGTCCTTCTGTGGTTAATGCAACTCAGCAGTTTTTCAATTCAGGCAAGTTATACAGAGCGTCCAACTCCTATTTCCTTACTCTAATCCCCAAATGTAATTCCCCTTCCTCCTTTGCTGACTACAGGCCTATCAGCCTCCTAAACTTTACATACAAAATCATAGCTAAAATTTTGGCCTCTAGACTTTCTCAGATAATTACCCACCTGGTTTCTCCTAACCAGGCAGCTTTTGTCAAGGGAAGATCAATCCATCAACACATTGCCTTAGCCCATGAGCTGTTTCAAAAGCTACATTCCAAGCTTAAAGGTGGCACCATGTGCTTGCAACTGGACATCTCCAAAGCTTTTGACAAGCTTAGTTGGCCTTTCCTTTTCAAATCCCTTCACTTCTTTGGTTTCTCTTCCAAGTGGATCAACCTTATTCGGGAATGTATTTGTACTGCCAAAGGCTCGGTCCTCATTAACAGATCTCCCTGTGGTTTTTTCAGCTCCTCTTGTGGATTAAGGCAAGGGGACCCTCTATCCCCTTACCTATTCATTCTTGCTGAAGAAATCTTAAGCCTTAACATTCAAAGCTTGGTTTCTAACAGTACCATCTTCCCCCTCTCCTCTGTTCCTAACACCCCTTGCCATCTTTTGTATGCCGATGATATTCTCCTATTCCTAAAAGCCCATAAAAGGAGCCTCTTAGCCTTGAAGGAGGTAATCTCAAATTACCAAGTCAGTGCTGGCCAATCCATTAACTTGGACAAGAGTAAACTTTTCATTGGCAAATGCAACCACAGAAAGAGAAGACAAATCTTGGACATCACCAATATTCAAGATAGACCTCTCCACTCTTCCTATCTCGGAGCTCCTCTCATTATTGGTATCCCCAGAAGACAGCATTTCACCCCCCTGCTGGACAGATTTCTTAGCAAGCTCTCAGGCTGGAAATCTCAGCTTCTCTCCATCGCTGGCCGAAGGATTCTGGTAAGGCACGTGCTTAGTAGTCTGCCTATCCACATTGCCATGATTCTTCCTCTCCCTAAGTCGATCTCCACTAACTTGGAGACTATCATGAGAAACTTTCTCTGGTCTGGGGGGACTCTCAGGCAGAAAAGAAGCCAGATCAACTGGGCTACAGTCACTCTCCCCACTTCTGAAGGAGGTCTGGGAATCAGACGTATCCATGAGCAAAATGCTGCTTCCTTCATCAAACTGGGTTGGATTGCTATCACGTCTAACTCTCTCTGGGCCAACTGGATGGTTGGCAGATACTTCCCAAGATCTTCTCTCTGGCACTCCTCCTCTTCCAAAGTTGGCTCTTGCATTTGGCGGAAAATCAAGTCTTCAGCCCACTACATTCAATTTGGTAGTTCTTGGAAAGTTAGGGATGGCAGGTTGGTAGACCTCTGGTATGATAATTGGATGCAAGCTGGTAGTTTGGCCTCTCAGTTTCCTTCCTTCCACTTTCCCCCTAATCAGAAGCTCCATTCCCTCTGGGATGGAAACCATTGGATGTCTCCTCCTGATATCCCAAGTGCTGTGGCTGCCTCTCTGCAGGAAGGTGTCCAGCTCCTCTCCTTGGATCCTCTCTCCAAAGATTCTCTGCTCTGGAGCTCCCACGAGGATCAAGGCCTCTCTATCCAGGAAGCTTGGCAAATCGTCAGATCAAGGAATCCCTCAGCTTACTGGTCAAACTGGGCTCCGCTGGTTTGGAACTACATTCAGCAGCCAAGGGTATCCTTCTTCGCTTGGAGGCTCCTACATGGTAAAACTCCTACTCACCTCTGGCTCCAACATTCAGGAATCAGTCTGGCCTCAAGGTGTAGTCTGTGCTCCCAAGCACATGAGTCTACTCTCCAGCTTCTATTTCTCTGTTCCTTCTCCTCTGACATCTGGAAATGGATCCTTTCCTCGGCGGGAATTGCCGTTGCTGGTCCTCTTCTCCCCTCCAAGATCTGGCAGGCCCTCTCCCATTGCAGTGATAGATTGGCTTGCAAAGGTGTTGCTGTCATCTTCTTCTCCACAGCTTATGCATTATGGAATTGCAGGAATGAGGCCATTTTTAACAACCACAGTGCCTCCCAGGCGAAGGTTATCCTCTTCCCGACTGAGCTCCTCTCTGTCTCTCTCAAGCGAATTTCCAAGCCTTTCTCTGGTAGATCTCTAAAGATTTTTTGTAATTTTTTGTTCTCCAATTCTTAAGCTAGTTATGTGCTTCTGGATTGCTGGTTTCCCTTTCCTTGCTGTTGCTCCCTGATCTTCCTTTTTGTGGGCTCTTTGCCTCTGTTTCTCTTCTCTTCTTCTCTTAATACAAATTACATTTTAGCAAAAAAAAAAATGCTGTTTCATTGTAATGTAAGCTATATCTCGTTCAAGAATTCCAATGTCTCTCAGATGAAGGCCAAAATCCTCCTTGCTGAGCTCATCTCTTCTTCTCTAAGAAAGCTGGTCAAACCTTTCTCAGGCAGATCAATAATTGAGTTCTTCAGGTTCCTTTCCATTCCTCTGCCCTGTTAGATTGCTGGATTGGTTTTTTGTTTTTGTTCTCTCTTTTGTATTCTCTTTGGTTTTTTGTTTTTGTTTTCTCTCTTTTGTAATCTCTCTGGTTTGTCTCCTGGGGGCTTTTAGCCTTTTTTTTTTTTTCTTCTTCCTCCTTTAATACAATTGCCTTTTAGCAAAAAAAAATATCTCGTTTGAGATATTCACAACACGAGACAGATACTTTGAGGGAAGAAGTTCGAAAATTCGGGAGGCTCTTAAATACAGGGGGGTGTTTGGAAAGCGAGTAATTTTAAAGATTTTGCTATATTATCTACTATTTTAGGATGTAATATATACACCTAAAATCTGGGTGTTTGGATAACTTAGAGAGTATCCTACAATATCTCACTTTCTTATAAAAACTTTCATATTGTAATATTCAAGTATATGTTATATAAAATAATCTTTAGTTAAGAAAACTAACCAAAAGAACGGTAAGAGTGGAAATTTCTGATAAACTCTTGGGGGTGCACAAAAAATTTGCTGATCCGTAAAATTGATAGGATCGAATCTGATAAATGGATTTTTAACTGATCTGAAATAGTGCTGGCTGGAGTTGCAATGGAGTACCTTTCATTTGGATGTGCTGAAGGTGGCCTTGCCGATATCAACCAGGTTTGCTTTGAACTTGGGCTGTTGCCAACTCTTTTTGAAGTAATTGATCATGTTATATTCTTACCCGTGGAACAGTTGGATGGATTGCTGAAAAGCCTGGGATTCACACAAAAGAAGGCAGATTCTCAGGTGAGATGGGCTGTCTTAAATACCATATTTATTCTACGTCGTCATGAAGGTGCTAGATCAAAGCTTGCAGGGAAGTCTGTGGGTTTCTGCACTGACACAATAAAGGAAGCTATAAATGTAGAAGATAATTAACCTGGTTGAGAACTTTTGTTTTTGATGATGTTTTTCAAGTGCTTAGTGAACCCATTAACGAACTCATGCAGTGCTAGAGGAAGACAAGTCACCCAAAAACGAATCTTATACATTCCACCACAGAGGAGTAACAGATTGATACTGAACTCCTGATTGTAAGAGGACTTGAGATGGGTTGGAAGCTGAAATGACAAATTAACTGGACTGCTGGTGTCACAGCTGGTGATATTTTTTTGTGGTGTGCCACTGTTAGATTATTCACTAATAAGTCATTATTCGCTATTAAGCCGCCATTTGCTCCAGGGTCCATAATCAAATTATTGACTTGTAAAATTTATCTAATGATCGTGATTTAAATTCGTAGTTAGATTTCCTTTTTAAGAACACTTCGTTTAAAGAATTAGTGAGAACCAAAAAATGAGATTTATTTTCATTTCTTCGCTATGTTGTGCTAATGGTCTTTAATGATATACTATGCTATGTTGGGCTACTGGTCTTTAGTGATCATACTATGGACTTGGAAGACCCAAGATGGGGTGTGTGTTCAACCAAGGTGCTGTCATCACTCAACAATGAGTTGAGCACAAATATCTATATCAAATTGCATAACAAATACTTTAGAATTCACAGAAAATGTATGGCAATTGAATTTGAAAAGTAATATATAAACAAACCAGTATTTAAATGACCAGCTCTATGTGGCAGATTTGATTGGCTTATTTATTGCATTTACTGGTTTTTAGAAAATTAAATATGTTGCAAAATGACAGATCTATCATTTTTATAATAACAATAAAAGTATTTTTAGAGTTTATAAAAAATCTGAAAAATAGGAAATTTTAAAATATTTGGAAATCAGAAGTAATTGGATTCACTAAGTACCAACATCTGATATGGGGAAGGAATAAGATGTTAATTGAATTTAATTACATACTAGCTAGTACATGCACAACTTGTACACGCAACGGGCGCACACTATTTCAAGATCGACTTCTTCTGGGTCTTTTCAAATATTTGAAGCAATTTTTTTTTTTTTGAAATTATCCCACATATCTATTTAAAATAAGGAAAATATTAAAGGCAGAACTAGTTCTCAATGTGACTTTCGGGGTAATTAATGGGGGGGCCCACCTAGCAACCAATCCAAACTTCACCTAGACCCTTTGATGGTCATTGATCTCGAGGTTTGGCACCCATCTGAATGGATTGAATTGTTGGATGAAGGATTTGATTTTTTTTTAATATTTTTTTTTATGAATATGAAGCCGTTAAACTTGTGGGATATGGATGAAGGGGTTGGGGGTATGGAATTGGGGTCAAAGTTGATATTTGGGGTGGTCCCATATGGATCTTTTTATCCCTTGTCCCATCCCCAGGCGGGCCCTACAGAAAGTCCTCATAAAATGTTCTCACCCGAATAAATCCCAATAAATAATATGTACAATTAGATAAGGCCCATACTCTCATCTATTGAATCCAACTTCAGGTCATTCTCATATCTTTTGACACGAGGTTTTCTTTAAAAAAAGAATAAAATACACTTAATAGGTCACAATTAGACCACTCTAAGAGCCATTGTAAAAAACAGTTTAATTAATTAAAATATTGGGGCTGGGTGCCACACATTTGTAGGCTGTGACACTAAAAATAATAGGCATGTTTTCCCCTTATTAAAAAGTTTTGAACTTTCATCCTTCTAAAATTTTGTTCTTTTTGTAATGTTGTAGCTTTATTGTTGCAAGTATGACACCTCTTTTAAAGAAATATTCTTCAATATAAGTTCCATAGCTGTCTTGACATTGAAGACCTAATAAACTTTGTAGGGGTGTTCATGATCTGCGCTAAGGCATATCCTCACCCAGTTTGACTTTAGAATCATTGGACCAGGCCTAGTCCAAGCTCGACACGGGCCAAAAGAGTTAGGCCCAAATCTGTCCATTTAATCATTCGGGCTGGCTTGAATCAGGCTGTTTATCAATTTTGTGGGCAATCGAGCAATTGTTTCCACTAGTTAAATCAAATTACACGCATTCCTTGCATGGGCGGGGGCTGAGCCAGGCTTTGAGTTTTTTATGACTTAATCCAAGCTTTGCCTAATTATTAAATGTGCCCTAATCACATATCCAAGCCTAGTTCAAAGCGGGCTGGGCTCGAATTTGGCTCAGGGCTAGCTCAACCCATGATCACCTGTAAGCTTTCTACTTCAGTGGGAAATCCTTAACTTTCACTCTAGGGTTGCAAACATGACAGTTCCAGGTTGGAAACATGCTGGACCTGGACCTGTTTCTAAATAACGATATCGGTTATGGGTCCAATTTTGACTCGAAACCTGTTTTGTTAGTTTCAGGTTTGGTTTCGCTAGGAAACCCCTGATCTGGCTCCACCTAGATGACTGAAATCTAGTTTCAAAATTAGTTCTAATTTATTTTTATTTTTTATTTTCTTAAAAAATCTGTCATTTAACTTATAATAGTACATTAATTTTACTACCTCCAGGATTAAACATAAAAATGTCATAGAAAAGATGATTTTAAGTTGACTCTACCTAGATGACCGAAATCTACTTTCAAAATCAGTTCTAATTTATTTTTATTTTTTATTTTCTTAAAAAATATTTGTCATTCAACTTAAAATAATGCATTAAATTAAACATAAAAATGTCATAGAAAAGATGATTTTAAGTTACATTTTTTAACACGAAATATTCATATGTTAGGTCCTGAATCCACAGCTTGGAACCTATATATATCCAGAATAGGATCTGTTTATCAACTGAAACTTAAGTTGGATTTTGAGCCAAAAACACGTTTATGAATCAAAATCTAAAATAAGTTTCAAACTTGAATTTTTTAGGTGAAAACTTCAGGATAAAAAAGAATTGGGTTCCCCTTTGCAGCCCTCTTTCACTGTATCAGGAGTTGTTCCCATTGTTAAGATTAATAATTTAATAATCAATAATATGGTCAAAATCTTACCACGCGAACAACTCACGGTGGATTAAAATTTGAGAATGTATAATACATAACAGGAGCGAGTTCCTATTTTTAATTTTTTTCTTGGTAAAAAGTAGTGAGTTGATTTTTGTTATACGACCGTGCGTCACTGGTGTAAGAAACAAGTGGTCCTTGCTTGCCCTGCCCTTATATATCCCATCTCAATTGTCCTCCATTGTCCCATCGTTTTGAAAGTCCTTTCCGATCTCTCCAAGATCATTGACAGAGCTCTCTCTCATTTGATACTACTATTCCTTGAGATGGAGGAAGACATAATAGTAGAAGAGAGAAGTGCTGATGAGGTAGGGAAGCATGGAAATGCCGTGGTAGTAGACATAGATGATCCCCTATGGGTTAAATACATGGAAGCGAAACTTGCCTTCAAGTCCAAACATTGCCAGCGCTCTCATCCGTTCACCATCTGCAAAGTGCCCCGAGACATCCGCGAGGTCGACAGTGTTGCGCACGACCCTTTGGTTGTCTCCATCGGGCCATATCATCGAGGAAACAAAAACCTACTCGACATGGAGCAGGTCAAATGGCGCAATCTAAATGCATTCCGTGGTCGAGTAGGTAAAGACTTTAACAAGTACTTGAAGGCGATGAAGGAAATAGAGCAACGAGCGCGAGATTGCTACTCAGGCAACATTGATATGGACGCAGACGAATTCATAGAGATGATGTTGCTAGATGGTTTGTTAATGATCGAGCTCTTCCGAGAAGATATTCTTACAAAAGAAGAACCCATTTATACCATTAGTGGGATGTTGTGTCGAGTTGGCCGCGACATGCTTCTTTTGGAGAATCAGCTCCCTTTCTTCGTCTTGGAACGCCTTTGGAACGTCGGCTTCACTGATCAAGAAGCGAGGAAGTTTGCTCTTTGGAGTAGCGCCTGTACTTTCATTGACTCATGCCTGCCATTTAACCTTGAATGGGACCGCCTTGAATGGAACCATACACTTCTTCGATTACTCTTTGACGAAGAAGAAAAAAAAAAAAAAAGAAAACCCAGCAGAAATGATAAAAGAAGACCGTGTTCATCATTTGCTGCATTTAGTATACTTGCTCCTCAAACCAGCTGAACCTACGGATCATTCCTTTATCTCCCGACTCATAAGTAAAACCCTATCGTACTATCCTTCTGTGTCCCCATTTATAAGGGAAATCCTTTCGTACCTTTCCATTATCTCCCGATTTATAAAGAAAATCCTTTCGTACCTTTCCTTCATCTACCGATTCATAAAGAAAATCCTTTCGTACCTTTCCTGTCTCTGCCCATCCTTGCGTAAAGACGGACAAAAGGTAATTCCTTCCGCAGTGGAGCTCGACGAGGCCGGAGTTGCGTTCAAGTGTGTGAAGGCTAAAAGGTTCTTCGACGTTAAATTTAAAGGGAGGACGATGGAAATGCCGCGCCTTTCGGTGGAGGATTCCACCAAACCTCTCCTTCGAAACTTCATTGCCTATGAGCAGTGCTTCCCTAAACAAGGTGATCACATCACTAGCTACTGCAGCTTCATGGATGATCTGGTGAACACGTGGCGAGATGTGGAGATATTAAAAAGATCTGCCATCATAGAAAATTGGGTGGGCAGCGACGAGGAGGTGGCAATCCTCTTCAACGATCTATGCAAGGGGACCTTTGTATCGGATCTTGGGAAGAGTTATCTTGGCGAATTGTTTAAAGATGTTATGAAACATACCCAGAAAACATGGCCCAAATGGCGGGCAAGACTCAAGCATGATTATTTCAGCAATCCATGGGCGATTATTTCCTTGATTGCAGCCATTTTTGTCATCTTTCTCACCTCAGTGCAGACATACTGTAAGATCCCGGTCCCACCTATAATATTTTATCATATTTTTATTAGATATTATTATTATTTTAATTAAATGTATTTAGTTATTTAAGTGGATAGGATTAAGTGGGGTACACGATAGATTAGAAGCTTGGATCAGTGAGTTGGGTTGAAGGGTAGATGACCTGACCCGTAGTTTTGACCCAATGACTTAAGCCCAATAATACTCTTTTAACCTAATCCCTCTTTTAATGAAACCACTTATCTCTCTCTGCAACTCCTCCCGTAAACCTTTCATCTTCTTCCTCTTTCAACTTCCCAAGCCATACCGGCTTTTGGATCCAGCCATCAGAATCAAGATCAGAGCATACCAACATTCTTGGCTCAACCTTCTGATCTCAGGTAACCCTCTCCTCAAATCATTAGGAGTAGATCTGTACTTTTAGGTTATCTTCATATTCTTTCCAATGCTAGGTTTTGGATAGGAATACCATAGATCTGATCACCTGAGTATTTCTTTCCCATCTCTTATATCAGATTGGTGTTAGGATTGTGATTGAACGCCGTAATAATCTCGGATTGGGTTTTGGTGTAGATCTGTGCTTTACTCTTCAACCCGGTAAAAGGCAAGTACCTAATCGTGATTTATAGATTTAATACTTGTTTTCTCCTTGATTTGAGTGTTAATGCATATAGAAACCCTCTTGTGCTTTCGTTTTATGATGTTAAGTGTTCCATCGATTTTTCGTATATAATATTACTGTGTTTTCAACTTCTGCTGCCATTACCCATTCCTATTTGGATTCCAAAATCCCTTTTTCATCTTCTGTAGAATGGTGTTTAGGGATGTGAGACCACCATTCCAAGTGGCCTTGATGGGCGGCAGAACCACTGTAGCCAAACCTGCGTACACAATACTGGGAACAGAACCTGTGCAATCGTCTGGGTTGTTTTGTGCCTTTGATCATGGGACGCAGGTGAGCCATTGCTTGTAGATCGGGTCCCCACATCTGATAGAGGACCCAGGGGCGAACCTAATGGTGGTGGACCCGTGGCGATTGGGTCCCATCTGACCACTCATCTAAGGGTTTACACAGTCCGGGGCGTTAATCATCAGATGGGGTTTTATTTTGGATATTAGGCAGTGGTGGGGTCCACTAGGGGATTTGATCACAAATCTAGTCCGCACATCCGTCCTTACATGGCTGGGCGACCTTGATGGTGCAGGCTGATCTTGAGGTGTGATCAGTGGGCCCCATTTCCCAGGGAGTCCAGATGCGCAGACGTGGAGCCATCGTTCTGGCTTCTGTGTGTGATTTTCACAGTTTGATGAGTTAAAAAAAAAGAGAGGAAAGAGAGAGAGAGGCTTCATGTTAGAACGGTTGACTCTTGCATATTTTGAATGGGTTTTGAAATCAAATAAGAGAGTGGAGATGTCAGGTGATGTCATCCCATGTGATGATAGTACATGACCTGTTAAGGATAGGAATGAAGGAGAGAGATGAGTCCTATTACAAACTTACAACTGTTGTGATGGGGACATGGGCATTTGATTTTTAAAACTTATGGCCCATTAGTCCTTGAGTTAAAAAGATGATCATTAGCTTGTAATGAATTCAATTAGGATTTTAACTTATTTTTATAAAGAATTTATTTGAGAGATATCTTAGGTGGGTCCTTGAGTTTCTAAAATTATAGACCAAGATTATTTTTATTTGCAAATTAATATTAAATGACATCTTAGTTTTCAATGTGATAAAATTATATTTTATTAATTGAATCTTTGGACCAAGTAAATACCGTACGGGCAAACGGTATCTTACTAACATGGGGTTAGTACTTTGTATGACCTCGGATAAATCCTAATGGATTTGAGTTCAACCCATTTCTATTGGAAAACCCTTAAGTGGGTCTATGCACCATTGATGGAAAAACGGGATGCGTTGATCTTATATTTATTAGAGATTTCTATGGTTGTGGGGTACGAGACCTTATGTTTGACCTTAGGATCGATTCGTATTTATGTATTAACCTTCGCATGCATTTCTATGTTGGTTTAGGATATGTACTTCTTTAGATGCATAACCTATTGTTTATTATGGACTATGAAGTGGCTTGGCAAATTTTGTAATGATTATTTGATTATGATATGGGATGTGGAATGGCCAGCACTTTACTTTGACTTAGGATTCTTGTGTCGGAGCTTTATTATTCAGGTCTATTATGCTTATATATTTATGTTTATGTGGGTCATTTTTGGACGACTGCAGCTCGATATTTGGACGGTTGATCACCGATGTGACCGGATCACTTATAATCCGCTTTGAATGTGAACAGGTTATCCTGATTTGTTTTTAATTCGATCGGTTTATGACCACCGACGTTATGGACGGGCTCTCCCGATTTATTTAGGGCTGACCACCCAAAACGTGGACACTTGTCTTCGTGTGAATTATATTGCTCCTTTTGTTTTAGTTGGATTAGGCTATACGTTCTTTCGTGTCAGTATTACTGTCATTACTTCTATATGATCATTCTCGTTTATATTCTTCTCGTTGTTGTATTAAATTTCGAATTATGATTATGTACTTGCTGTTTACTTTGTAATATTTGGTGCATAGGTACCGAGCCCTACTTTACCCAGGATACGGAGGAGGATCAAGCGTTTCAAACGTTTGAGCCAACTGATGAACCCGAGTGGGATGCCGGAGACGGTTTCGGAGCCGTCTGAACCTGCATAAGAGTGAAACGTCATTGTAGCAACTCTTTAGATGAACTTTCCTTAATAATAAACATTTCCTTAGTAATTGTTTTATTCATTCTGCAATTTTTACATTTAATGTTTATTTGATTTTCGTGTTGGATCTTATTTATGATCATTGAATACCAATTGATTAAGCTTCCGTTGCATATAATGAAATATATTTAGACTCACCACAGGTTGAACTTTTTTGTGGGTCCACTTTTTGGAAGCTTGTGTTGTATTAAACACAGGAAAATTTGAATTTAATTTATTTTTTCACGTTTTTCCCTAATTCTTATTTTGGGGGACGTGACACATACAAAGCTGCATTCCCGTGATTTACCAACACACACTGCTGTGCTAATTTTATCATACTAGCTAGGACTGGTGTTTTCTTCATCTGCAACTTATTTTACTATTTGATCAAGGTACAAGTAGAACCTATTTAAATAATGTCGTGTTTTTTAGTACCTTCTCTGTAGTTCTTGTTGCAATGATTATATATGTTCATATGTCTTAAGTTGTACTTTCTTCTTTGCTAATTATCAAAATAAGTTTCCCTTCTCTTCATGTTAATGCAAGTATAATTGTTGCTTTAGTCATCTACATCTTCTTGGAGTTTCACTTTCTATGTGCGAGAAGGAAATAATCTTTAAGCGAAAAAAATAAAAAAAAGGGAAGATGGAAATGAAAGGCGACTAGCGAAAGGATCCAAATGTAAAAATATTTTTAGGTTCAATCAATCATGAAGCTTCACATAATCATCATAGGTTCAATCAATCATGAAGCTTCACATAATCATCATCAAAGCCCTGGCTAAGATTTCTTATTTGTAAAAAGGATGCTTCTTGTAATTTCTTTTTCCTGCAGCCCCTTTTGGGCAATTTTCCCTTACCATATGTAATAAGTTCATTCTTTTAAGGGTTTTGCACTGACGATGAGTGGAACTTGTGTTTATCTCTTCCATCCATCTTTACCTTGTGAGATATTTGATTTCTATCAGAGCTTTTCTTCCTTACTTCCCATGGCTAGTGTCTGTTGGGCTCGCCCATCCTTAATTACCAAACAAGAATTTAACAATGCAACCCATGTTAGAAGTAAGTTGGCTAAATGAAATGAGATCAAATTCTTTGTAAATTGTGGAACCACAAGAACGTCATTCAAGTTAATTGTACCACCTGCACAAACCCTCGTGGTTAGTCTCTTGCAAATTAAATAAAAGTTAAAATCAATAAAAAAAATTAACAAACAAATTAAGTAGTAATCAATAAGAAAATATATGGATTAAGTGATAGATGTGGCCCGCATGCTACGGGTCCCACGTTAAATCAAGTACGGCAGATATCAAAAGAATACAATCCCCACTAAGTGTGACTCTCTGAGACTCCTTAATATAATATAAAGGATCCATGGTTGGATCAGAGAAGATCTGGGTTTAAGTTTTGAAGGCCTGGGTCTTATTTGTCTGTTCTATGGAACTCAGGCGGGAGGAGGAAGTTTCCTTACTTTTGCTTTGACATGTAGCCAGAGGCATTCATTTATTTGTTTTTAAGGAGAGGAAAAAACCATCACTTTCTATTTATTATTTCCTTTTTATTAAAGAGAGTAGGAAACCGTTGATTTCTATTTATTTCTCTTTATTGAAGGAAACCTGGAGTTGAAGAACCAAGGGGGGGTGTGTGTTGAACCAAGGTGCTGTCATCACTCGATAATGAGGAGTTAAACATAAATATCTATATTAAATTGCAGAACAAATACTTTAGAAATCACAGTAAATGTATGGCAATTGAATTTGAAAAGTAATATATATACATAAAAGTATTTAAATGACCAGCTCTATGTGGCACATTTGATTGGATTATTTATTGCATTTACTGGTTTTTAGAAAATTAGATATGTAGGAAAATGACAGATCTATCATTTTTCTAATAATAATAAAAGTCTTTTTAGAGTTTATAAAATTTCTGGAGAATAGGAAATTTTAAAATATTTGGAAATCAGCAGTAATTGGATTCACTAATAAGTATTAGTACTAACATCTGATATGGTGAATAAGATGTTCATTGAATTTAATTAAATACTAGCCAGTGTTGGAAATGGGTGGACCGACAAGCACACAACAAATAATACAGAGAAAAAATTTGCTTCACTTTCAAGTGGAATAATCAAATACAAACAAGATACTATGCACACTTTTTTCCCTTATGCACTGCAGGCATATATTATATAACTCTTTCATTCCTGCATATAGCCCAAGGACTTACTTCTCGTTAGGCTGATAATCGTGTCGTGCTAATAAATTTGGGTTATTGGTTAACGAATTTGTGTTAAAATTACCTCAACTCGTATACGACCCGTTAACTTAACGGGTTAAAAAATCTAACAAGAACATGACCCGTTATTTAAGAGGTTACACGACCCAACCCGTTAACCCGTTAAGTAATTAAGTCATTTAAAATATTAAAAGAAAATCCATACAAAATTATATGAGGAGAAAAATATATATAAACCACACGAAACTGTAAGTGAGGATCTCGAGTGGATTCTACCTAAATCCCCACTATAAAACAATAAATCTCAATTTCTTTTTTTTGAATATAAATTAATTCTAGCTACACTTAGAGACTAAAAGAATTTTAAGGGGTTAAGCGAGTAGTTAATGTATTACTGATTTAATTTGTACATGACTCGACGTGTTAACGGATTTGGCCCGTTAACAATCCGAACCAATTAACAGCCCACTCAAATCCATTAATATCGTGTAAATTCATGTGGTGTTAACCGATGGTATTGCATTTTGAGAGCCCTGCTCCTCATCTTACTTCTATCTTCCTTGACTTATATTTCAAATGACTATGTGGCACTTATTTATAGCTGTGCCCCTGTCGGTTTGTGTTTGATTGGGTTCATAAGAAATGGGCAGCATGACTTTATTTATGTTCACACATCAAATACTGTGCGACGTGGATCAACCGCTGCCATATGATTGAGCCTGAGGCAGTGAGGCGCGGCTGAATTTTCTATAATGGGTTCTATCGGTGGACTATTCTAGAAAGAGACCTCCGGAGAAAGAGAGTCTTGGGCTGAATTTTCTGTAATGAGTTCAATCGGTGGACTATTCTAGAAAGAGATAGACCTCTGGAGAAAGAGAGTCTTCTCGAGAGGGAGACTTCTGGTCTCTGGATCATGAGAGACAGCATCACATGGGAGATGGCCCAGTTGTTTGACTAACATCCAGTACATGCGCAACTTGTAAACCCAACGTGCGCACACTATTTCAAGACTTCTTATGGGTCTTTAAAATATTTGATTTTTTTTTAATTATCCCATATATCTATTTAAAGAGAGATATTTCTATGAGAGATATTTCTCATCTTATTTGAGAGATATCTATTTAAAGGGAGATGCTCCTTTGTTTATCTCTTCCATCCAACTTCACCTTGTGAGATATGTGATTTCTATAAGAGCTTTTCTTTCCTACTTCCAATGCCTAGTGTCTGTTGGGGTCGTCCATCCTTAATTAGCAAGCAAGAATTTAACAATGTAACCCATGTCAGAAGTAAGTTGGCTAAATGAAATGAAATCAAATTCTTTGTAAATTGTGGAACCACAAGAACGTCATTCAATTTAATTTTACCACCAGCACTAACCCTCGTGGTTAGTCTCTTTCAAATTAAATAAAAGTTAAAAATCAATAAATTAATTTAACAGACAAATTAAGTAGTAATAAAAAAGAAAATATATGGATTAAGTGACAGATGTGGCACGCATGCCATGGGTCCCACATCAGATCAAATATGGCAGATGCCAAAAGAAAATACAATCTCATTTAATTTAAGAACTCGATCTGTTTCCACAAATAAGACTTCTAATACGATGAGTGAAGTGAATGTAGATCTTTTGGAAAAGAAATCTGAAACTTATTTATATAATATAGAGCAGCGATGATTGGATCATACTAAGGGCTTGTTTGGCAAATCTTATTTTTACGAAATAGATCTGTATGATATAGATCTATTTCAAATGGAGCGGTTTGAAATTGATGTTTTACAAATAGACTGTTTGGTAAGACATAGATATTTTGAAAATAGACTGTTTGGTAAGACACATGTAAAAATAGATCTAATGGTCTGACCATTTTGCAAATATCTCAAGATCTGTGATCATCCAACGATTCAAATTTTATCTCAAACACGTGTTCCACATTTTAATGACTATAGGCGGTTTGGATCTTCATTTAGTGGCCCAGAATAATTTAGAATTCATAAAAACCGGAATGACAATCCACGTGTTTTGGCAAATTGGTCGAGATCCTTGATAGATCAATGGGTCAAATTTGATCACATAGTAGTTCTTACACTCCTCCAGCTATCCAACGGTATGGATGGTGGTTTATGGGTCTGAAATTCAAGGGAAAAACAAAAAAGGGACTGTCCAGTGTCAATTTATTTCTACTTTCATGGTACCACATGTGATATCAACGGTGCTAAGATGCTTCTTGATTTTGGGTAGCTATAAGTCAAATGTGAGGCTGAAAATTTTATGCATAGCTGTTTTCAATAATTCAAAGAAGATTAATGAGCTGGATTGTGATTGTGGCCCCCACAGTAGCCTAAAAAAATTGATGTGTGGTTATTTGATGTTTTGCACAAATCTCAAGAACCGAGACGGACCAACGGTTTAAATTTGGTATGTGGGCCGTTTTGGGCCTTATGAATGATTCTAACGGTTCAGATTAATATTTTAGGTCTCGGATATTAACAACAAATAAAAACAACGGTGATGGAAAAATCACCGTCCAAGTCACTGTGTCGGCCCGCTTAAGATTGATTCAACTGTTTCAATTCTGCTGCTTTTCCTTCCTTCTTCAAACAGAGCCATATTGTCTATTATCGATTTGGAATGGGCACAGTAAATGTTACATCCAAACATATTAAAAACTGATTGAATCTGTTTAAAGACAATAAGACACAAAAATTAAACATGCCAAACTGAATCTAAATCTGGATTTTCGTTTTGACGATCTGGGTCTTATTTGTCTGCACTCTCTCTCCTTTCTTTTGCTTTGACATGCAGACAGACAGAGTAGAAAACCATCACTTTCTATTTATTTCCTTTTTAAAGTGAGTACAAAACCATAACTTTCCATTTATTTCTCTTTATTGTACGCGGAGGACAAGAGGAGGAAGTCTCCTTTCTTTTGCTTTGACATGCTGAGAGAGAGATTAGAAAACCATCACTTTCTATTTATTTCCCTTTTAAAGTGAGTAGAAACCATCACTTTCCATTTATTTCTCTTTATTGTACGTGGAGGACAAGAGGAGGTAAAACGATACTCTCTTTCCTCTTTTCTTCTTTGAGGGGACAACCTCGGCAATCGTGCCCAGTGAAAAAGGGTAATCCTCAGTGTAGTGCTGTAAAATCTGGTACAAGGTGATGCAACAGGCGCTTACGTAGGCATTCGTGTAGTGACGATGTCGGTGATGACACAGAGACGGTACAGCCAACTAGAGTGATTTTCAACCGCCAAACTTCTAGACGCAATATCTCAGTGATCCTGAGTGCTTACGGATGTTTTTTGCGAGCATATCTACACAAGTAACAGCAAGAGGAAGACAATCCAAATAGTTTAGAAAAAGGATGATATTTGCCTTTAACGGTCGATGCTATCTATCTACGTATCATTTTCATTAGAAGTAATAATCTTGTCCTTCAAATTAGCACGGCATGATCTTGCTAAGGTTGATACTTTTAACGGTAAGAATTTGGCTGTGTAGACGCATCAGAAGGACATTTTGATGGGCTGATATATGTGATTGAATTCGATCAAATCCCTAAACCCACTGATGATGTCCTTGAAGAAGACCATGAGTTATATAAACAACGAGTATTTGACTGTAAATCAAGTGAGATAACTGCCAACCAAATTCATATAGAGTGATTTGGGGAAGCAAATTGAGCACTTCACCAAGGTGATGGACAAAGATTATGAGACCTCCCATGGCATGACACCTACAAATTCTGTTATAATTGCTAAAACTAAGAACAATAATGGTGTGCTAACTGTCAATGTGACAGATAAAAAAGAAATTATGATCTGCAAAGATTCCGAATTGCCAGAATGCGCATAGATCTTCGGTTGCGTGTCCGAGTCTCCGCATCTACATCCATCAAAAGATAAACCCATTTTGTATAACTACCAGTGTATAACTTCATATTATAATATAATTAAATGAAGATAAGTCTATATATAGTGCCTCAACAATATTTGAGTCAATATATGTAACTAGAAATGAAGGCCAGTGCAAAGTTCGGGCAAAAAAAAAAAAAAAAAAAAAAAATCAAAACCTACATGTTTCTTTACAATTTTAATGGGAAGGAAATAAATATAAAATAAATAAATATAGTATTTATCTAAAATAAAAAATATATTGCATTTAACACTATACTTAAGAACTTATTTAAATAGTAAGCACTGCTGTAAAATTATATAAGCTACAATTATATTTGAATTAACTTTAAGGTAGAGAAAGTCGAAAAAAGTAAGCGTTAAGTTAAAATAGTATTCATCTCATCTCTTAATAAGTTACTAAAATGTAAAATCATAAAATTAATCTTCAAAAATTATTATATTCTTTAAAATTTTATAAATTCTGATTTTTGTTGTTAGTATTAAAAATGACGACTCTATTTAAATTTAAAATGAATAAAATAATTTAAATTGAAGAAATATGAATCTCGGTAATGTCATATTTAAATGTAGGAAGTTGAGAAAAAAAAACATAATGTCACGTGAATCCGGGAAAAGTTGGTATCTTTAATTTTTTTTCATTTTTAAGATTATATATATATATCAAACTTATTCAGAAAGAAAAAAATATAGCTAACTTACATAAACTACAAAGAAAAAATGAATTTAAATGAGAGAACTTTTAGTGGTGTCCAACTTTGATATATCTCTAGACCACACGTATACCTTCCACTTGATGGTATCATGTATACCAGAATTTATTAAAAAAGAAAAAGAATATGTATAGCTAACTTTGATAAACTACAATTAAAAAATATATTTAAAATTAAAGAAATCAGAATTATTAAAATAAAATGAAAAGAATAATATATTTTTGATTTTTAAAAATATTATCTTAAAAAAATCACTAAAATGTCTAAACTAAGATTATATAACCTATATCCAATTTTTAAAATAGGTCACATAAATTCGGCTTGCTGACTCAACCTACTTTTAGTGACTCTCTAATATATTTATTTAACTTAAATCTAATTGTTGGTGTTTAAAATTCAAATAATGACCAAAAGAAAAAAAATTGGTATAAATTTAATTGGTCCATGCCTTTCAAGGATGTATAACGTCAAATGAATTAAATATTGAAGTGTGTTCTACAAAAGAGAGTTTTCAAAAAAAAAAAAAACCAGAGAAAGAGCATATTTAATGGTGTCCACCTTTGATGAATCCAAACCTCACATATACCAGCTACCACTTGATGAATTGGTACTCATACAAGGTTGATGCCTGTGGATCCGATATAAACTATTAAATTGGAAAAGATAAAGAAATGACTTCTCTCAAAGTTGAAACTTCAAGTTCCATAAATGAAGGGCTACTATGGTTTGATTAGAACCATTTTGCATGAGATTCTAGGCCGTTATCACGAGATACGTATTGGCTTGAATAGACATCCTTTTTTTCCTTTTTTGAAATTGAATAGCGATCACTTGAAGTCCGGATCCTCTAAGGCATTAACCTCAGATAAAGTCTTACCTTCTTTGCTAAGGCTCAAATACCATAGGCATGTGCACATGTGTTGTGGGGTTGTTCGTGCGCCCGGGGAATTAGTATTGTCTGGTTAAATACCACCAGCATACCCTCATGTGCACAAAAGAAAAAAAAAAGAAAAAAAAAAGGAAAAGGATGTTCATATGCTTAAGGAAAAGGACAAAGTGCTGAAATAACATTTTGGTTTGGATCATAAGTTGGAGGCCCATAAGTGTATATAAAGTAAAAGTAGGATTAGGCTTCTTTTTTTTTCACAGATATGCACTCTTATCCCTCCATGATTTTGGCACACACCTAGTTTTATGCTCATCAAGCTTTACTCACAATTGAATTGAATAAAAAAATCTACAATTAAAATATTATTAAAATTTAAGATTATTAAATCATGCTGCGTAGTTGATCAAAGAGAGAATGATGAACTTAGGTATTTTGGTACATCAAGATTATACCAGTTTCATTACTATCTAGCAACATCTGTTGAAGATCCCGACATTTTAAGTGTAATAAAATTATGCTACTACAATAGATCTAAACAAAATCAGTCATGCGGAACATCCAAACTCTTTGAGAAAATTTGAGCGTTTTCTCAGAGATGTATGTATAAGATTGTAATATTAAAAAATAGCATTACTTTTCTATTCTTATTAATTAGAAAATAAGATTGTTGGTAGAAGAGACTTTAAACCTTCAAGGAAAATATGTCGCAAATGTGGAGCAATAATGTGGGACTAAGAGGGAAATAAAGGAAGTGTAAATGATCCAAGGTACAAATTTAAGTAGGGAATGTTTGTTTTTCGAGTGATAAAGTAAGAACTTGCAGTTAAGTAATTTAAATCCACGGCAGGGACACGGATTTTACACATAAAAATTGAAGTATCAGATACATACGATACGAAGCAATACTTTACCCATTTTAAAGTATCCATGAATCATAGAAGTAGGCATAAGGCTTAGTTCATCAACCAGGCCTTAATGTGGTCTGCAAGCTTGATTCCCTTTTCTCCAACTTTTTCTGCCATCCTCTTTTAGAAGAGTCTAGCTTGGGTCTCTTCCTCCCCACCTGCACTCACCCTGCACTTGTGTAACAAATTCCATTTGTCCAATTAAATGGACTGGTATGGTCCAAGTTATATTGGGTAGAGAAGTTGAGAGAAGAGATGGGGGAAGGAAGAAATGAAAAGGAAAAGGGAGAGGGATGCAAATAGGCGTGGGTGTAGGGGAGGAGAAGGAGGAGAGAAGGAAAGAAGAGAAGGGGGAAAGAAATAAAGAAGAGGAAGTAGTGGCACAACACCAAAAACAGGAAATTGGAACGGAAAAGCGTTCCCAATCCTTTCGTTCCTAATCCGTTAAACCGTTCCAAAAACAGGAAATTGGAACGCTTTAACGGATTAGGAACGGTTGGTACCAAATTGGAACGGAAATTGGAACGCTTTTGGAACGGTTTAACGGATTAGGAACGGAAGGATTAGGAACGCTTTTCCGTTCCAATTTCCTGTTTTTGGTGTTGTGTGGGTGTGTAGGGGAGGCAGCGAGGGTGGTGCAGCAGGTGGGTGTGTGCAGGTGGTGGCGGGGGTGCAGGGTGAGTGCAGGTGGGGAGGAAGAGAAAGAGGAGGAGGAAGAAGAGAAAGAAAGGAAAAGAAAGGAAGGGAAGAAGAAGGTGGGGAAGGGCAGAGTGGTGCAGCGTGCGGAGAGGGAGAGAAGAAAGAAAGAAAGAAAGAGGTGCTGGTGCGGCTGTGGTGTAGCAGATGGGTGTGCAAGGAGATGCAGGAAAAGATGGGTGTGACGAGCGACGCCAGCGTCGCCCATGGTTACGCTATCGTCGCTCAGAAAAAAGTATAAAAAAGTATAAAAAATTGAAGAGAGGACCTCATTAGTGCTACACAATTTGCGAGGTCCTTTTGGGATATATGACTATATTTTGGGATTTTTCCAATAAAATCCTCAACTTTCTAATTAGTGTCGTAATTTTTCTAAAAATCTTCTTTAATGGGCTTTAGTGGGCTTAGGCAGGCTTAGGCCTAGTTGCTGGCCGATCATGGATGTAGCCTCCATCATTTTCTAAGAAAATCTACGTTCTTGTGCAATGAGGGAGTCCTTGATAGACATGAAATGCCGTTCTAATCCATTGACTAATCCATTGTTACGTTGTTTGGTGCAATGAAACACATTTTCTTTATATAAAAGGAAATGCAAAGCACAAAATCCACTAAATGCACAAATAAGTCTGGAATTTTGGAGATGAGAGGAAGGAGACTAGAAAAGTCATTATAACTGAGACATGTCTGAGTAGTCGCTTTAATTTGGTGATAGCAATTCAACTCATTCAACTCGGGGGTTTATTGAGTCAACTCACCTCACCTTGGGAAAGAAAAAATTTACTTTTAAAACTATGGATTAGATATTTCAAGTAGTCTAGTCTTTCACCGAGGTCTCATTTGTTTGTATGTTGGAAGTAAATTCCTAGAAATTTTAAATAATTACCCAACGACCAACCTATCAAATCAAATCTTGAGTCAAGACCACATATATTTACATCTCCACCTTATATATAACTTCACTCCTCAATCTTGAGTGCCCATTTTACCTTGCAAAATAATGGCCCCGAATAAATTGCATGGCTAGGATCTTATTCATTCATTCTAGCCACTTGTGTGGCCGTCAATAAGCGATCAGTGATCTTTTTTTTTTTTTTATTTGGGTAAAAGGATTAGTGATCGTTTAGAAGAACAGAACGGTCAATCAATCCAATACTAAACACTAATCATTCATCAGATCAACAGCCATGATCAATAAACAAAGCTGTCACTTGCTCTGTTGCTCACATATCCCTGTGTCATCAAGTCACAAGACTTCCTCTTCCTAAATTGAATAAAGCAAAAACAATGTCTCATTTTGTCGGCCCATTTAATTGTTTAGATTAGTAGTATCTTTCTGCTTTTGTTCTGTTTTTTATTTTCTATTGTTGAGTCATTTTTCTTGTCTGCAATGTGTTCTTTCCAATGACTGATTCATTAATTGGATTAAGCACCTTTCACCTAATCAACTGCCCACCAGCTGAGTCATTTCATTTGACTGATTGTCTTTGTGAAAAAGTCCACCTACTTGCGTGCAAATGCAATGCCAATGGCAGATGACCTTTGACCATTTATTTGGTAGATGAAAGACGGAACCGGATCCCCTGATTCGTTAGCTATCAGGGGATCCCGTTCCATGAAAAACTAGTCTTCTCATTCAAGAAACATGTTTGTTACTTGAGAAGGAACTTTGATCCTCACCAACGAACGTCAACAAACTATTTGATTTCATTCATTTTATTGGGTCCTCTTCATGAGAAGGGAAAGGGAGGAGTTTCATATTTTACCTACTCTATGGTGAAACTAGGAGAACGGTTCTCCCAAAAAAAAAAAAATACTTCTCAGAAAATATATTTCTTTTAAAGGAACATCTTTTTCTCTAATAAAATTGATTTTTTTAATTATCATTTTTAGTGAGCAGCCTACGCGACATAGCAAAAACTCAAAAAAAATCAAACCAAAAGAAAGAAAAGAAAGGGAAAGGCGTATAGCTTTGAAGAAGAGGATGATTGTCGAATTGTTTGTTATTTTTTTTCTTTTTAGTTAATGATTTTATCTAGAGTATTAAAGAAACTATTACTCCTTTTCTTTGGGGTTGTTTGTTTGCTCCCATTTTCGTATGTAATTGTTACATGTGTAACATTTATGCATTCTTATGTTTGTTTTCGTTTATGTACACATCACATGCAGAGACATACGAAAATGATGTGTAAATGAGGTCATTTTTATGTAAAAACTTTCACACTTAAAAAGATATGAAACCATTACCCAACCCTTTGGTTAGAGGACACTAGGGATCAGGTTGTAGTATCAAATTCCTTCACCACCACCTAATTTTCTACTCCTGTAGGCCCCAAAGTTTAATCAAAATCATTTAGTAAATTTTTTTGCCTTTGACACTTGATTGGAAAATGAGATCTATATATGTAAATGCTACATATGCAAATGTTACACGTGAAACACCCAATGTTTGTGAAAATATTATTTTCCCATGAGTAAATGAGTACATCCAATGGGTTTAGATGTATTTGGATTGTTTTGGATGTTTCCTCAGATTTCTCAAAATCCATGAAGATTTAAGTTATAAAACTGAAAGCCTTGATATCTAACTTTTTTTTTTTTTTGGTAAAGTTGATATCTACCGTTAATGCAAGAATATTGAATGGTTTGAATCATGAATTGGGAGCCCACAAAAGTGTAGAAAATTAGATTTATGGGTTGAGATTTTACACAAATTACTCAAAATCTATTAAGACTTAAAGACAATCAGCTTCAAGAGCTTGATGTTTATTTGTTAAATAAACAAAATGATCGGTTTGATTACAGATATGGGGCCCCATAAGAATTAGAGAAAATAAAGGTGGTTAAAGTGATTGTACTATCACCTAGTGAATCACTTTCACACCTGTTCAGTTGCGAAAACTTTGGAGCCCACAAAAGTGCAGAAAATTAGATCTATGGGTTGGGATTTTTCACAAATTATTCAAAATTTATGAAGACTTGAGACATTCAGCTTCAAGGTTTGAGGTTTATTTGTTAAATAAACAAAATGATCGGATTGGATTACAAATATGGGGCCCCATAAGAATTAGAGAAAATAAAGGTGGTTAAAGAGATTGTACTAGCGGCTAGGGAATCACTTTCACACCTGTTTAGCTGTGAAAACTTTGGTGTGTAAATGGGCCTATTTACACACTATATATTTTCACACCTCATTTACACACATGCGCAAATGAGGCCAAACAAATGTGACGATGCATAACCATTACGCATGGAATCATTTATCATATGTAAATAATTACAAACAAATGGCCCCTTAGTTTCATGTCTTAAAACATTCATTGGGCTTTAGATGCATTTACATATGTAATTAGAATTGCTCAATGTTTAAATGTGAAAATCGCACTACCAAACAAACATGGAAATGTGTTTCATGTTTGAATTTTACTTTTCTTAAATTCACATATACAAATTTGTAAATCCTATTTGCATATCCCATGGAAGATAAATGACCCCTTGTATTTTGTAAGAAAAGTATTCATCCGCTCCCTTTAAAATGAGAGGCAAAAGAGAAAAGTTAGCGGTATACTTTTTTTTGGAAGCCCTTTCTTTTCAAGAGTAGTTTATGAAGGTAAATACCAGGGGCGGAACTAGGAATTTTATTAATTTTTTTGTTGTTGTTGTTTTTTTTTTTTTTTGTTGGGGTTGGGGGGTTGTAAAAATAAACAAATTATTAAGTTCAGTAAGAAAATATACAAGTAAAAACATTTGGGGCTGTGCTTGACATTCTTTCATTGATTGGAAAATAAAAAATATATAAAATTTCTAAAAAGTTGACAATAAAATTTCAACAAATGAAAATGATATTCATTTGTCACCCCAGAAATTCAAGGCCCAAGGCCATTCAATTTCGAGGTGGAACTTTGAAGGGCAAGCATACTTTATTCAAAAATAGTCCACATCATTTTGAGGCTTGGAGCCTAAATGAATTTTTAATCAAGAGGCTTTTTAATCTAACATCTCTAAATGAATTTTCTTCACTCGCATTGATCCTCGCAAAATTTCACTAAAATAGGAATTTAGCCACTTTCAGATTGATCACTTACAAAAGATCAAGATACTTTGACAATTTTGTTTATTTTATTGATCAATTTGACAGTGGACCATTTTCTAATGGAATGAAGTTTTGCAAAAAAACTTATGAAAGAGACCCATCATAGAGTTTCTTCAAGATTGGAATCATAGAATTATTACAAAATCCTACCCAATCCAATGATCCAAATCAAGCCCCATCAAGCCCCCATACATCTCCATCCGCATTCATGCTCATTTTCAAAGTTTCTAAATTTTAAATCTCTCATACAGCCATAACCACAAGTCCTACCCAATCCAAGGGTGTAATCCAATGGGCTAAATCAACTCAAAGTCCTACCACAAAATTGTATCCAATCCACTGGTCTAATTCGACTCAAAATCCAACAACTTAATCTTCAAATTTAACTCAAAATCCTACTTTATTTGATGGCGTAATTTAATTCAAACTCCTACCCAATCCAATGGTCTAATCCATTGTGGAGTCATAAACTTATGTCAATAAGAATAACTCTTTCAGATTTCTGGATCACAACATCCATCAACTACAATCTGCACCTAACCAAGTATATTGTGGATATTATATCTTTTCATTTGAAATACATGACTAAGTATGCTCATCGTAGGAGCATCTCCCATATATATATATATATATATATATATATATATATATGAGTGAGATCTATATTTAAAATCCGACCCATTCAAAAGCATGGTCTCACTAGTATTTATCACCTTGAAAATCTTTACTCCAATCGGGTTTATTTTGGCACATGTAATTATAATAAAAACACCAAACACGAACTATTTTTTATCCATGGTTGATAAAAGTCCGATTGAATTAAAAGTTTGTGTAATAATAGAACATAAAAATCAAATAATTTTGATTAGTTTAGATTTCAAATATGAGCCTTAATGATGGAAAAATATCATGATGTATGGAGTATTTACATATCTACCTATTGTAAATGGTAAATTCTAAAAATAAATTTTCAAGTCGGTTCTTGTCTTCTTCTACACACCTGCAACATCTTCTTTGCAAAACCACAAAATAGCCGTTGCTCTCTGCCTCTTGGATCAAAATCCCAAATCTGGGCATCGAGGTTGGCAAGTCAGACGTTGAAATAAATAGGGTGGGTGCATTTACCAGGATCCATTCAAGGATTGTTGTGTGTCATGCCAGCTGCACAAAAACAAAGGGTACATTTAAAGGTAGATGTATTTTTGCTCAATGAAGATGCATATTTTTCAATGTCTTGTTACGATTTGACAGGCTTTGAAATATATGCCGTCATTTAATGGAGAAATGAAGTCCCAGCGTTTGTGTGGTACAGTGACCCACGTGATGGGGTCCGGATAGAGAGGCACAGATATTTCTTCCGAGTTAAGCAGCAGTCCACTCATATCATTTGACCCCTAGATTTTCAGCCTCCCAATTGATGTGTCTTTAAGTCTCTGTCTAAAATGTGGGACCCACTCCTCTAATCCCCCAAGATTTTTTACAAAAGAAGAAGAAAAAATTCATTGATTATGTTTAATTAGAAAAAAATTATAATCTGGACTGTTTTTTTAATTGAAAGGAAGGTCCAAATTCATCGCAGCCGTACGTTTAAAGATTGGGTGGTTGTGATTTTTTTTCTTGACCGTTGCTTTTTGTAGAATTGTCAAAAAAACATCCATGAGTGAGATTTTAAAGACAAATTAAAAGCTGACCTCTACTAGAGTTGTGGGGCCCACCCTTATTGAAAATGAGATGAGAGATCTTATAGAAGACGACATTATTATGATCAGAGTTTCACCTGCAAATCAAAGCCATCCATCAAGTGGGGCCAACAGTGGGATTGAAATTCCTTGCATCTTATCCTACTAGTCACCCTATTGAGCGGCTAGGATCTTCTCCGGCCATTTATGGTTTCTATTAAACCAGTGGATGACAATTTTAGGCCATTGATACAATGGGCCCATTTTTTTAACCTAAATATTGAGTTATGAAAATTTGGATTACAATCTAAGAATATGATGATCATGACCCATTTCATGAATGTTATCCTAATTTCGTATCATACAAAACCATTTAACTTCACAATATATTGATTTAGGTAACCTGGGTTTTTGTATGTATGGTGAATTGAAGTAAAGTGAAGTAAATCATCAAATCAAAAGAGAATAAAATATAGGGTGTGAGTTACTTTATATTTTTTTTATTATCATGGTCTGATTAAATTTTTGTACTTTATATATATATTTTAAATCTTTGTTTAAATATTTTACATGGAAGGTTATTCGTACATGGAAGGTCATTCGTACGCTGGCAGATTATCAGAGAATGAAACAGGCATTATGATTGATTGGGAGTCTTTGAGTGGGAAGCTTTTAACTCACTAAAATTCAAAAAAAAAAAAAAAAACATCTATAGAAAGTTTTAACCCCACTGAAATCTAAAAACAATCTTATGGGAAGATTTTAAGCCAACTTAATTTTCCCATAAGATTGTTTTTAGATTTCAGTGGGGTTAAAACTTTCTATAGATGTTTTTTTTTTTTTTTGAATTTTAGTGAGTTAAAAGCTTCCCACTCAAAGATTCTCAATCAATCATAATGCCTGTTTCATCATCTGATAATCTGCCAGCGTACGAATGACCTTCCATGTAAAATATTTAAACAAAGATTTAAAATATATATATAAAGTACAAAAATTTAATCAGACCATGATAATAAAAAAATATATAAAGTAACTTACACCCTATATTTTATTCTCTTTTGATTTGATGATTCACTTCACTTTACTTCAATTCACCATACATACAAAGACCCAGGTTACTTAAATCAATATATTGTGAAGTTAAATGGTTTTGTATGATACGAAATTAGGATAACATTCATGAAATGGGTCATGATCATCATATTCTTAGATTGTAATCCAAATTTTCATAACTCAATATTTAGGTTAAAAATATGGGCCCATTGTATCAATGGCCTAAAATTGTCATCCACTGGTTTAATAGAAACCATAAATGGCCGGAGAAGATCCTAGCCGCTCAATAGGGTGACTAGTAGGATAAGATGCAAGGAATTTCAATCCCACTGTTGGCCCCACTTGATGGATGGCTTTGATTTGCAGGTGAAACTCTGATCATAATAATGTCGTCATCTATAAGATCTCTCATCTCATTTTCAATAAGGGTGGGCCCCACAACTCTCGTAGAGGTCATCTTTTAATTTGTCTTTAAAATCTCACTCATGGATGTTTTTTTGACAATTCTACAAAAAGCAACGGTCAAGAAAAAAATTTACAACCACCTAATCTTTAAACGTACGGCTGCGATGAATTTGGACCTTCCTTTCAATTAAAAAAACACAGTCCAGGTTATAATTTTTTTTCTAATTAAACATAATCAATGAATATTTTTTTCTTCTTTTGTAAAAAGTCTTGGGGGATTAGAGGAGTGGGTCCCACGTTTCAGAGAGAGACTTAGGGCTTGTTTGGCAAATCTTATCTTCACGAAACAGATCTGTATGATATAGATCTATTTCAAATGGAGCGGTTTGAAATTGATGTTTTACAAATAGACTGTTTGGTAAGATATAGATATTTTAAAAATAGACCGTTTGGTAAAATACATGTAAAAATAGATCTAATGGTCTGGGCATTTTGCAAATATATCAAGATCTGTGATCATACAACAATTGAAATTTTATCTCAAACACGTGTTCCACATTTTAATTACTATAGGCGGTTTGGATCTTCATTTTGGTTTGGATCTTGCATTTAGGGGCCATGATTTAAAAAAAATTATATATAAATGTCTGTCGTTTTTTATAAATATCTCAAAATCTATGATGATCCAATGGCTAAAATTTGGACCATTGGTCGTGAATGATCTTTTGAATATATCCAATAGTTTGGATCATGATTTATGATGCCTGAATTTAAAAACAAAAAAAAAATACCACACTGCTGTGTACAACTTCAAGACTCAATCACTAAGGCATGGGACATCAATGGTCAAAAACGTTTTTGTAAATATCTCAAGGTCCACTTTGAATTAGAGGCTCAATTTTGGGCCCATAGCCGTTTTTGGCCCTCCAAAGAGAACCAACGGATCGGATCTTGAATGTGGGGCCCACAATGTCCGGAATATTACATCAAATGGCTCACATTTTTTTGCAAATATCTCGAGATTCGAGAAAGATTAACGGCTGAAATTTGGACACGTGGCCGTGTTGGGCCTTCTTCACATTTCTGGCGGTCCGGATCATGATTGTGGGTCCCATAAATTAAAAAAAAAATCAAAAACCGGACTGCCCCATGAGACCGTCCAAGTCACTGTAGCCTCACTGTAGCCACATGTCTTTCCGCTTCAGACAAGGTTCACTGATTCAATTATCATCCTTTTGCTGGCTTCTTGAAATGGAGGCAAAGCATCTTAACACCATTTCAAATGGACTTAGCAATTTGAGTTACCAAACGGTCTTAAAACTATTACAAACAGTTTTAAGACAAGTAGAGGCAATATTAAGAGTTGCCAAACGCCACCTTAAAGACACATCAACTGGGAGGCTGGAAATCTAAGAGTCAAATGATATGAGTGGACTGCTGCTTAACTCGGAAGAAATATATGTGCTCCTCTGTCCAGACCCCATCACGTGGGTCACTGTACCACACAAACGCTGGGCCTTCATTTCTCCATTAAATGAGGGTTGTCAGATCGTAATAAGATATTGAAATATGTGCATCTTTATTGAGCAAAAATACATCTGCGGCCAGTCTTTTTCGCTGCAGTGCATGTGTAGTGAACTTGTTTGTCATGCTAGCTCCAAACGTGAAAAATGCCTTGAAGCCGTACTGGTCACAGATCTGATGCATCACTACCTTCTTGACCCTACATTTATTTTGGAAATGCTCTTCAAATTTATCATCATGAATTTCAACACTTGTGTTGTGTACAGTTTGTTTTTTTCCGAAAGGTGCTCCATAATAGTGGGGCCATTGTGTCAATGGCTTGGATGACTATGAGTGTACGACCCACTTGCATGCAGTAGTATGAGGACTGAGGAGTGAGATGTTATTTTGTTGCAGAGAATCTTTTCAATTGTTACATTACTTACATCTCAGTGCCTTCTCCGTTACTACAAAAATCACCTCGTCTCAAAAATTGAATCATACCACCTCTTGTTTTGCCCTTTTTCAAAGTAAAACAATGGATTTAAGAAATGGGTAGCAGGTCAGGCATGTCTTTTGCAATAACACCCTTACCACTCCACATTTCCCATCTCACGATTCAATTCTTCAATTTTATTCTTTCATAGTTGGGATAAAACTACAATGATGACGAATTCATAATTATATTTTTCTTCTTAATTGTGTATGTTGTTGCCTGTGTTCGTTCTTTATGCATCTCTTTAGGCCATGTTTGCTTCATGTAATTGAATACCTATGATTGCTAGTGGTTAAAAAAAAAATCTTGAAATGGCCATCAAATAGCTTCTCTTTAAATGGAAATTAAATCAAGGAAAGATGAGAAATGAGTACCTAGCTATCACAGGAGTAAGTCAACACCTAAGAAAGTCAAGGTCCCATCTCCATCTCCATCTCATATCCTTCACCTCTCTTTAATATTCCTTCAGTGGAGCACATTTCATCACTTTAATATTCAAATATGCATGTACTTTGGTGAAAATAAGCAAAAAATTCAACACTTTCTTGAAAATTTTCCATTTCAAATTGTTTAAAATGTAACCAACAGGAGCTAATTTATCAGTCGGAAACTAATACATTAGCCCATACACGGTAAAGACTCAGCACGTAAAATCAATTTTCAAACCATGATGAAGATGCAAACTGGCAATAACGTTTTGGTAGGAGAAGTTAACTGTTCCCCATCAGTAAATATCTCTAATGTTTTTGTGATTTACACAAATGGCTTCGTACGTGGTGGCTGTCCATCGTGGGTGCCTACAACTTGGGTCCTAGACTTAACTCACCCTCACATTCCCATATATAACTTAATTGAGTCTGAAATTATTTAATTTTCCTTAACTTCATTAAAAAAAACTCTCTAATAAAGTTTAATTGAGAGTAAAAAAAAAAATTACCCAAGCATGTCTCTTTCATCGAGTACCCCACTTCTCCAGCTGTTTACTGGGCCCTTTCGTCTCCATAATCTCTCCTTCACACCTTGGAGTTTTGGATTATGACATGACCTCAGGATACATGTGAAAAGGTGACCTTCGATATTTAATGGTAAGAAACCGTCACAAGATATCATTCATTGCCCTCAACTGTATACTTTTAATGCATGGCCTCCAATGTGTAACATGCTGTTTCATTGTAATGTAAGCTATATCTCGTTTGAGATATTCACAACACGAGACAGATGCTTAGAGGGAAGAAGTTCGAAAATTCGGGAGGCTCTTAAAAACAGGGGGGCGGGTGTTTGGAAAGCGCGTAATTTTAAAAATTTTGCTATATTATTTACTATTTTAGAATGTAATATACACACACCTAAAATTTAGGTGTTTGGATAATTTAAAAAATTATCCTACAATATCTCACCTTTTTATAAAAACTTTCATATTGTAATATTTAAGTATATATTGTACAAAATAATATTTAGTTAAGAAAACTAACCAAAACAACGGTAAGAGTGGAAATTTCTAAGAAACTCTTGGGGGTGCACAAAAAATTCGTTGATCCGTAAAATTGATAGGATTGAATCTGATCAATGGATTTTTAACCGAACTGAAATAGCGCTGGCTGGAGTTGCAATGGAGTACCTTTCATTTGGATGTGCTGAAGGTGGCCTTGCCGATATCAACCAGGTTTGCTTTGAACTTCGGCTATTTCCAACTCTTTGAAGTAATTGATCATGTTGACGGTTATATTCTTGCCTGTGGTATAGTTGGATGGATTGCTGAAAAGCCTGGGATTCACACAAAAGAAGGCAGATTCTCAGGTGAGATGGGCTGTCTTAAATACCATATTTATTCTACGTCGTCGTGAAGGTGCTAGATCAAAGCTTGCAAAGGCCATGACTTTAGGGAAGTCTCTGGTTTCTGCATTGACACAATAGAGGAAGCTACAAATGGAGAAGATATTTAACCTGGCTGGGTACTTTGTTTTTTTTTATGATGAACCATTAATAAACTCATGTAGTGCTAGAGGAAGACAAGTCACCAAAAACGAATCTTATACAACCACAGAGGAGTAACAAATTGATACTAAACCCCTGATTGTAAGAGGACTTGAGATGGTTTGGAAGTTGAAATGACAAATTAACTGGACTGCTGGTGTCACAGCTCGTGATATTTTTTTGTGGTGCCACCGTTAGATTATTCGCTAATAAGCCGCTATTTGCTCTAGGGTCCATAATCAAATTATTGACTTGTAAAATTTATCTAATGATCGTAGTTAGATTTCCGTTTTAAGAATGCTTTTTTTAAACAATTAGTGAGAACAAAAAAATGAGATCTATTTTCATTTCTTTGCTATGTTGGACTACTGGTCTTTATGCTTTAGTGATACTATGGACTTGAAGACCCAAGGGTGTGTGTGTTAAACTAAGGTGCTGTCATCACTCAACAATGAGTTGTGCACATATATCTATTTTAAATTGCATAACAAATACTTTAGAAATCACAGTAAATGTATGGCAATTGAATTTGAAAAGTAATAGATAAACAAACAAGTATTTAAATGACCAGCTCTATGTGGCACATTTGATTGGATTATTTATTGCATTTACTAGTTTTTAGAAAATTAAATATGTAGCAAAATGACAGATCTATCATTTTTATAATAATAATAATAAAAGTATTTTTAAAGTTTATAAAATATCTGAAGAATAGGAAATTTTAAAATATTTGGAAATCAGAAGTAATTGGATTCACTAAGTACTAACATCTGATATGGGGAAGGAATAAGATGTTAATTGAATTTAATTACATACACAACTTGTAAACCCAACGTGCGCACACTATTTCAAGACTTCTTCTGGGTCTTTTCAAATATTTGAAGCATTTTTATTTTTTTGAAATTATCCCACATATCTATTTAAAATAAGGAAAATATTAAAGTTAGAACTAGTTCTCAATGTGACTTTCGGGGTAATTAATGGTGGGGCCCACCTAGCAATCAATCCAAACTTCACCCAGACTCTTTGATGGTCATTGATCTGGAGGTTCGACACCCGTTTGAATGGACTGGATCGTTGGATGGAGGGTTGGATTTTTTTTTATTTTTTAATATGAAGCCGTTAAACTTGTGTGCCATTGATGAAAAGGTTGGGAGCATGAGATTGGGTCAAATTGATATTTGGGGTGGTCCCATATGGAATTTTCTATTTCCCTGTCCCATCCCCAAGCGGGCCCTTATATAAATTTCACAGAAAGCCCTCATAAAATGTTCTCACCCGAATAAATCTCAATAAATAATATGTACAATTAAGTAAGGCCCGTACTCTCATCTATTGAATCCAACTTCAGGTCATTCTGATATCTTTAGACACGCGGTATTCTTAAAAAAAAAGACTAAAATACATTTAATAGGTCACAATTAGACCACTCTAAGAGCCATTGTAAAAAACAGTTTAATTAGTTAAAATATTGGGGCTGGGTACCACACATTTGTAGGCTGTGACACTAAAAATAATAGGCATGTTTTCCACTTATTAAAAAGTTTTGAACTTTCATCCTTCTAAATTTTTGTTCTTTTTGTAATGTTGTAGGTTTATTGTTGCAAGTATGACACCTCTTTTAAAGAAATATTCTTCAATATAAGTTCCATGGCTGTCTCGACTAATTGAAGACCTAATAAACTTTGTAGGGGTGTTCATGACCTGCGCTAATGCATATCCTCACCCAGTCTGACTTTAGAATCATTGGACTAGGCCTAGTCCAAGCTCGACACGGCCCAAAAGAGTTAGGCCCAAATCTATCCATTTAATCATTCGGGCTGGCTTGAATCAGGCTCTTTATCAATTTTGTGGGCATTCGTGCAAGTGTTTCCACTGGTTAAATTAAATTACACGCATTCCTTGCATGGGCGGGGGCTGAGCCAGGCTTTGAGCTTTCTATGACTTAATCCAAGCTCTACCTAATTATTAAGCGTGCCCTAATCACATATCCAGGCCTAGTTCAAAGCGGGCTGGGCTCGAATTTGGCTCAGGGCTAGCTCAGCCCATGATCACCTGTAAGTTTTCTACTTCAGTGGGAAATCCTTAACTTTCACTCTAGGGTTGCAACCATGACAGTTCCAGGTTGGCACCATGCTGGACCTGGACCTGTTTCTAAATAACGATATCGGTTATTAGGGGTGTAACGGTTCGGTTAACCGTTCATATTGGGAAAACCGTTAACCGAACCGTAACCGCGGTTTTCTATTTTTCAAAACCGTAACCGTAACCGTATCCACAAAAACCGTGGAAAACCGAACCGTGGTTAACCGTATAAAACGGTTCGGTTACGGTTAATAACCGTAGAAAAAAATCTTCATTGCTATTCCTTAGCCACTTTTTTTGTGCTTTAAAGTAGGCTCACTTGGGTGACATTGGGATGAGATGGGTTCAAAGATGGCCTAATTTATTACATTCAATCAAGTAGAGCCATCCAAATGGGTCAATCTCAGGCCTGGATTTTGAACCGATAGGAATAAACTTCGTGGCCATGGGCATAATGTGGTGTTTGAGACTTTGACCATAAACCTAGGCATGAGCCTCTCTCATATTTGTCAGGCATGAAAGTAAAGACTAGTCTTGCATCAAGCTTAAATTGATGTGTAAGACCCTATTCAGTAGATTTATCCTCGAAAGGCCAGTGACAACACACACACATTTGAGAGAGAGAGAGAGAGACCCTCCGCAGAAGTCCCAAAGAAATGGAAGCCCTGTTGTATTGGCATGAAGAGCCTTTTGCACTTGAGGCTTGTTGAGGTACGCAGATATCCTCCCAGGAAGGCATGGATCACCATTGGTTCTCCGAGCAAGCTGTTAACATCAAGAACCTCTTTACCAGCTGGGAAAAAAAATCCCAAAGTCCTACACAAAATCAGTAAATTTCATGCACAAAAACTATACTAACTTTCCTGTATCATTCTATAGGAACTATGTAGTATGAAACAAACCCTTTATGGCTTCAGTGATTACACAGAAAATGATTTCATCACGTGCACTGAAGTTGTTATAAGCTCCCAACTAGCATCTTCATCAGGCTAACCTTCACTTCTAGGTAAATCTATGAAAGACTATACAGGCTTCTTCGAGTGGCCCAATTTTCATAATGTGTATGAAAATATTAATCTTGATTACCTTTAAAGATTAATGACAAAATATATCTATTAGGATGATCCCATAAAAGAAAAAACAAATAACTGTCTATTTGGCTTAAGTGCTTCACATAACTTCAGAATTACATCTAGGCCCTTTAATTTTTCTTATATTAGTATAACGGTACGGTTCGGTTAATAACCATGAATTAATACAGAAAACCGTAACCGAACCGTAGGGTGCAATTTCTGGAGTTCAATAACCATAACCGTAACCGAAACGTGAACCACGGTTCGGTTCGGTTCGGTTCGGTTAGACGGTTATTCGGTTTTTTTTTTACACCCTATCGGTTATGGGTCCAATTCTGACTCGAAACCTGTTTTGTTAGTTCCAGGCTTGGTTTCGCCAGGAAAACCCTGATCTGGCTCCACCTAGATGACCGAAATCTAGTTTCAAAATTAGTTCTAATTTATTTTTATTTTTTATTTTCTTAAAAAATATATGTCATTCAATTTATAATAGTGCATCAATTTTACTACCTCCATGATTAAACATAAAAATGTCATAGAAAAGATGATTTTAAGTTGGCTCTACCTAGATGACAGAAATCTAGTTTCAAAATCAGTTCTAATTTATTTTTATTTTTTATTTTCTTAAAAAATATATGTCATTCAACTTATAATAGTGCATCAATTTTACTACCTCCAGGATTAAACATAGAAATGTCATAGAAAAGATTATTTTAAGTTACATTTTGTAACACGAAATACTCATATGTTAGGCCCCTAATTCACAAGTTGGATCCTATATATACCCAGAATAGGACCCATTTATCAACTGAAACTTAAGTTGGATTTCGAACCAAAACACGTTTATAAATCAAAATCTAAAATAAGTTTCAAACTTGAGTTTTCTAGGTGGGAAATTCAAGATAAAATAGAATTAGGTACCCCTTTGCAACCCTATTTCACTGTGTTAGGAGTTGTTCCCTATGTTAATATTAATAATTTAATAATCAATAATATGATCAAAATCTTACGACGCCAACAATTCATAGTGGATTAAAATTTGAGAATGTATAATAGAAGAGGAGCGAGTTCCTTTTTTTAATTTTTCTTGGTAAAAGGTAATGAGTTGATTTTTGTTCTACGACCGTACGTCATTGGAGTAAAAAACAAGTGGTCCTTGCTTGCCCTGCCTTTATATATCCCATCTCAAGTGTCCTCTGTTATCCCATAGTCTAGAAAGTCCTTTCCGGTCTCTCCAAGATCATTGACAGAGCTCTCTCTCATTTGATACTACTATTCCTTGAGATGGAGGAAGAGATACAAGAAGAAGAGAGAAGTGCTGATGAGGCAGGGAAGCATGGAAATAATGCTGTGGTAGTAGACATAGATGATCCCCCATGGGTTAAATACATGGAAGCGAAACTTGCCTTCAAGTCCAAACATTGCCAGCGCTCTCATCCGTTCACTATCTGCAAAGTGCCCCGAGACATCCGCGAGGTCGACAGTGTTGCGCACGACCCTTTGGTTGTCTCCATCGGGCCATATCATCGAGGAAACAAAAACCTACTCGACATGGAGCAGGTCAAATGGCGCAATCTAAATGCATTCCGTGGTGGAACCGGTAAATACTTTAACGAGTACTTGAAGGCGATGAAGGAAATAGAGCCACGAGCGCGAGATTGCTACTCAGGCAACATCGATATGGACGCAGATGAATTCATAGAGATGATGTTGCTTGATGGTTTGTTCATGATTAAGCTCTTCTCGACTTGTTTTAAAATTCTTAAAAAAGAACCCATTTATACCATTAGTGGGATGTTGTGTCGAGTTGGCCGCGACATGCTTCTTTTGGAGAATCAGCTCCCATTCTTCGTCTTGGAACGCCTTTGGAACGTCGTCTTCACTAATCAAGAAGGGAGTAAGTTTGCTCTTTGGAGAAGCGCCTGTACTTTCATCCACAAATGCCTGCCACTTAGCCTTCTTTGGGACCGCCATGAATGGGACCGCCATGAATGGGTTAAACTTCGAATACTCTTTGACGAAGAAGAAAAAAAAAAGGAAAACCATGAAGACGGTGTTCATCATTTGCTGCATTTAGTATACTTGCTCCTCAAACCAGCTAAACAGCCTAAACCTACGGGCCATTCCTTTATCTCCCGACTCATAAGTAAAACCCTATCGTACCATTCTTCTAGGTCCTCATTTATAAGGGAAATCCTTTCGTGCCTTTCCATTATCTCCCGATTTATAAAGGAAATCCTTTCGTACCTTTCCATTATCTCCCGATTTATAAAGAAAATCCTTTCGCACCTTTCCTTCATCTACCGATTCATAAAGAAAATCATTTCGTACCTTTCCTTTATCTACCGATTCATAAAGAAAATCATTTCGTACCTTTCCTGTCTCTGCCCATCCTTGCCTAAAGACGGACAAATGGTAATTGCTTCCGCAGTGGAGCTCGACGTGGCCGGAGTTGTGTTCAAGTGTGTGAAGGCTAAAAGCTTCTTCGACGTTAAATTTGAAGGGGGGACGATGGAAATGCCGCGCCTTTTGGTGGAGGATTCCACCAAACCTCTCCTTCGAAACTTCATTGCCTATGAGCAGTGCTTCCCTAAACAAGGTGATCACATCACTAGCTACTGCAGCTTCATGGATGATCTGGTGAACACGCGGAGAGATGTGGAGATATTAAAAAAATCTAAAATCATAGAAAACTGGCTGGGCAGCGACAAGGAGGTGGCACTTCTCTTCAACGATCTAGGGAAGGGGATCTTTGTATCGGACTTTGAGGACCGTTATCATGGCGAATTGTGGAAACAAGTTACGAAACATACCCAGAAACCATGGCCCAAATGGCAGGCAAAACTCAACCACGATTATTTCAGCAATCCATGGGCGATTATTTCTGTCCTTGCAGCGACTTTTGTCATCATTCTCACCGCAGTGCAGACATACTACGTTGTAGTCGCCTAATTTTGCACACATAATGCTGTGCTAATTTTATCATATTAGCTAGGATTGGTGTTTTCTTCATCATCTGCAACTTATTTTACTATTTGATCAAGGTACAAGTAAACCTATTTAATTAATCTCGTTCTTTTGAGTACCTACTCTGTAGTTCTTGTTGCAATGATTATATATGTTCATATGTCTAAGTTGTACTTTCTTCTTTGCTAATTATCAAAATAAGTTTCCTGTTTCCCTTCTCTTCATGTTCATGCAAGTATAATTGTTGCTTTAGTCATCTACATCTTCTTGGAGTTTCAGTTTCTATGTGCGAGAAGGAAATAATCTTTAAGCGAAAAAATTAAAAAAAAGGGAGACGGAAATGAAAGGCGACTAGCGAAAGGATCCAAATGTAAAAATATTTTTAGGTTCAATCAATCATGAAGCTTCACATAATCATCAAAGCCCTGGCTAAGATTTCTTATTTGTAAAAAGGATGCTTCTTGTAATTTCTTTTTCCTGCAGCCCCTTTTGGGCAATTTTCCCTTACCATATGTAATAAGTTCATTCTTTTTAAGGGTTTTGCACTGACGATGAGTGGAACCTGTGTTTATCTCTTCCACCAGTCTTCACCTCGTGAGATATTTGATTTCTATCAGAGCTTTTCTTCCTTACTTCCCATGGCTAGTGTCTGTTGGGCTCGCCCATCCTTAATTACCAAACAAGAATTTAACAATGCAACCCATGTCAGAAGTAAGTTGGCTAAATGAAATGAGATCAAATTCTTTTTAAATTGTGGAACCACAAGAACGTCATTAAGCTAATTGTACCACGAGCACAAACCCTCGTGGTTAGGTCTCTTTCAAATTAAATAAAAGTTAAAAATCAATACATTAATTTAACACACAAATTAAGTAGTAATCAATAAGAAAATATATGTATTAAGTGACAGATGTATCCAGCATGTCCCCGGCTCCACGTCATATCAAGTATAGCAGATACCAAAAGAGAATATAATCTCATTTAATGTAAGAACTCGATCTGTCTCTCCAAATAAGATTTCTAATAGGATTATTGAAGTGAATGTAGAACTTTCGGGGAAAAAAATCTTTAATAAGTGTGAATATTTGAAACTTATTTAAATAATATAGAGTAGCCATGATTGGATCATAATAAATCTGGATTTTCGTTTTGAAGATCTGAGTCTTATTTGTCTGCTCTCTCTCTGTGCAACTTAGGCGGGTGGTAGAAGTCTCCTTCGTTTTGCTTTGACATGCAGACAGAGAGTAGAAAACCACAGCTTTCTATTTATTTCTCTTTATTGTAAAAGGAGGACAAGAGGAGGTAAAAAGGTGACTCTCATTCCTCTTTTTCTTTTTTGATCTTTGTGAGGAGGGAGGCACAAAGTAAAGGAAAGAGAAAGAGGGGACTACCTCGGTGACCGTGCCCCAGTGAAAATGGGATATCTCTACTCTCTAGTGCAGGATAGATTGGGTCAGGTAGACCCACTCTGACCTAGAGGCAACCCAGATCTGGTCCAAGGTGATGCAATAGGCGCTGATGTAAGCGTTTGGGCAGTGACGCCGTCTGTGATGACATAGAGACCGCACTGCTAACTCCGGTAGAGTGATTTTCGACCGTCAAACTTCATGACGCAGTATCGTTGTGATCCCGAGTGCTTACGAGATATATATATATATATATATATATATATATATATATATATATATATATATCAAAGTTATTCACAACAAACAAAATATAGCTAACTTACATAAACTACAAAGCAAAAATGAATTTAAATGAGAGAATTTTTAATGGTGTCCAACTTTGATATCTCTAGGTCTCTTGTATAACTTCCACTTGATGGGTATCTTGGTTTTTAAGCATTTTTAAAATTATCTATATCAAGATTTATTCAAAAAGAAAAGGAATATGTATAGCTAACTTTCATAAATTACAAATAAAAAATGTATTTAAAATTAAATAAATCAAAATTATTAAATAAAATGAAATGAATAACATATTTTTGAGTTTTAAAATTAGCTTAAAAACTCATTAAAATGACTAAACAAAGATTATATAACCTATGTATAATTTTTAAAATAGGTCACATAAATTCGGCTTGCTAACTCAACTTACTTTTAGTGACTCTCTAATATATTTATTTAACTTAAATCTAATTGTAGGTTGTTTAAAATTCAAATAATGACCAAAAGAAAATGATTTTTGTATAAATTTTTTAGATTGGTCCAAGACTTTCAAGGATGTATAATGTCAAATGAATTAAATATTGAAGGGTGCTCTACAAAAGAAAGTTTTCAAGAAAGAACTTAAAAAAAAATGAGAGCACATTTAATGGTGTCCACCTTGGATGAATCCAAATCTCACATATACCTACCACTTGATGAATTGGTACTCATACAAGGTTGATGCTTGTGGATCTGATATAAACCATTAAATTGGAAAAGTTAAAGAAATGACTTCTCCCAAAGTTGAAACTTTGAGGCCCATAAATGAAGGGCTACTATGGTTTGATTAGAACCATTTTGCATGAGATTCTAGGCCATGATCAAGAGATACGTATTGGCTTGAATAACCATCTTTTTTTCTTCTTTTTTGAAATTGAATAGCCATCACTTGAAGTCCGGATCCTCTGATCGGACTTTAACATAAGATAAGGTTTTACCTTCTTTGCTAATACAGATTGATGAATTAAAGTCAAGAGTTGATGTCCCTGCATCTTCTATATGACCTCTTTTCTGTGATTCTTCCGGAAATCAATATAGAAACATGGTCATTGATTTAGTAAAAATTGATGGAACCCTGTCAGAAACATCTAAACTTGTATGAGGAGGGGAGAAAATAAAAAGAAGTGACCAACCATATTAAATAAAAACTTAAAAATTCATTATGCCAATTTTGTGTAACAATGGAGGAAGACATTTGCACCAATGAAACAAAAATCAGAAACAGGAGAACGATGAAGAGAGATGTGGATGAAGAAAGCTAGTTGAGCAAATAATTATAAGGATATGGTGTTAGTTTATATAGCTATAAAGGTCAAGTCCATAAAAGAGTAGAGATCCGTTATAAGTTGGGCATGCAATAAATAAATTCTTCTTGTGGGGATTTTAATTAAAGGGTACTGAGGCAAATTTTTTTTTTTTTTTGAGTGATGAAGTAAAAACTTGCGGTTAAGTACTTTAAATCCACAACATGGGCATATATTTTACACATAAAAAGTGAAGTATCGGATACGATATGACATGATATGTTGTCCATTTTAAAGTATCCATGAATTATAGAAGTAGGCAAAAGGTTTAGTTCTTCAACCAGGCCTTGATATGGTCTGCAAGCTTGATTCCATTTTCTCAAACCTTTTCTGCCATCCTCTCTTAGAAGAATCTAGCGTAGGTTTCTTCATTGCCTCTTAGAGCTAGAATTCTCTCTGAACATTTGGTGTCTTCTATGCTCATCCCATTTTTAGCAAGAGCTATCTCAATTCCGGTGAGCACGCGCTTGCTAGAATCTATTTTTGATCGCGCTCGACTCACATAAGTTTCATATTTGATAATGATCTTATTGGCAGTAGCGATCTGACGTCGACATTCTTATATATGTTAGAATTTCTATGATGCCAAAATCTCATTGGATACAAACAAATAACACTTAATGTAATTAAGATCATACTTGATTCCATGGATGGGGCTAAACAGAGGAGGGATTTACAATTTCCTTAAACCCTTTTCTTTTCTTTCTAGCAAATTGATGGAAGTTAAGAAAATTCACCGTAGGCAAGGAAGTAACCCAAGAGATCATTTTATAGAGAGAGGATCCTCCCATCAAGGTAAGTAATAAAAAATCTCTCCAATCATGTCTCCCTAATTGAGCAACTTACAAATGCAAAATTTTAAATCCTTTGACCATGCGGAAAATATCCTTTATTGGATGTTCTAGAAAGAAGTGGGCCCATGTGGTCAAGTGGATCACACTCCCTTATACCAACAATATCTCCCTTCATTGTTCATAAAAAAAGTTTCGAAGCTGCATGTACAACGTTTGATGTTGCTTCATGACGTATACTGGGACAACCTTGGGTCCGGCATGAGCCAGCCATTTGACAACCCTACTTCTGATCGAGGTTGAGACCTAACTTTCACATCACAATGGTGATTGTTTCAAGTCTGGTAGGCCTTTGCCGATGCAGCACAGAAAGGGACGAATAACCCACGGGCAACTCTCCAAGATAAAGGCTTGGAGATAGGAGATTCATAAGGATCGGAATTGTCTTGGTCTCAGACCACGGATACACAATTGAGAAAAAACTCAAGGATAATTTTTTTATTAATCATCGAACTCATCGCTAAGGAGGGATTACAATTCTTTATACAGAATCATACCCTAATTTATTCTTGGAAGCAATTCTAGTTAAAATACACTCAAAATAAAAAAAGATAAAACTTTCTAATTACTCTCATAAATTTTCTTAAAATTCAGCTAGTATTAGAAAATAGGAAAGACTTGGATGACAATTTGGTGGAAGGATCTAGAAATCTTCTTTAATGGGCTTTAGTGGGTTTACCAGCTTATGCCTAGTGGCTGGCCGTTCATAGATATGGCCTGCATCATTTTCTAAGAAAAATCTACGTTTTTGTGCAATGAGGGAGTCCTTGATAGACATGAAATCTGTTCTGACCTACCGACTAGTCCAATGTTACCTTGGTTGGTGCAATGCAATACATTTTCTTTATGAAAAGGAAAAAAAGATGTTAAAGAAATCTGGGAAGTACGAAATCCACTAAGGGCATGTTTGTGTAACACTTTTCCGTGGAAAAGTTCACGGTTTTCCGCGGAAAACCCATTTTTCCGGCGTTTGGTGCGGAACAATTCCGCGGAAATGTTTTCCTGCCTCGTCAGCATTTTCCTTGATAATTGTGGAAATGGGTTTCCTATGGGGGGGTATGGGAAATGGTTTTCCTCGGAAAACTTCTCCATCTTTTCCTCACTTTTGTCCATTTCAACCCAAAAACCCTATAACTCTTTCATTTTTTATTTCTTTATATAAATTATTATTTAATATTAAATAAATAATATACATGTTGTGTTATTTTCTTCAAAAACTTATATCACCAAATAAGAAATTTTGATTTTCTATAAGGAATCCACAGCCGCACCAAACAACATCTGCACCAATTCAATGAGGAAACTCTTTTTGCACCAAACATGGATTTCTAAATTCTACGGAAATCCTTTTCCGAGGTTTTCATTTCTATGGAAAATGCTGACGTGGCAATTTCCTCTTTCCACGGAAAGGGTGTGTACACAAACGTAAATGTACAAATAAGTCTGGAATTTTGGAGATGGGAGGAGACTAGAAAGGTCATTATAAGTGAGACGTGTGTGACCAGTCACTTTAATTTGGTCATAGCAACTCAACTCATTCAACTAGGTGGTTTATTGAGTCACCTCACCTCACCTCACCTTGGGATTCAAAATTATGGATTAGATATTTCAAGTAGTCTAGTCTTTCACCGAGGTGGTCTCATTTGTTTGCATGAAATTAAATTTCTAAAATTTTTAAATAATTATCCAACGACCAACCCATCTAATCAAATTGTAAGTCAAGATCACATTCACATCTCTACCTTATATACTTCACCCCTCATTGGTGCCCATTTTACCTTGAAAACTATGTGCCCTGAATAATTGCATGGCTAGGATTTTATTCATTCATTCTAGCCATTTGTATGGCCGTCAATAAGTGATTAGTGATCTTTTTTAAGAACAGAACGGTCAATCATTCTAACACTAAACACTAATCATTCATCAGATCAACAGCCATGATCAACAAACAAAGCTGCCACTTGCTCTGTTGCTCACATAGCCCTGTGTCATCAAGTCACAAGACTCCCTCTTCCTAAATTGAATATAGCAAAAACGATGTCTCCTTTTCTTATTAGTTTGAAGCATTTTGTCGGCCCATTTAATTGTTTAGATTAGTAGTATCTTTCCCCCTTTCTTCTGTTTTTATTTTCTACGTTGAGTCCTTCTTCTTGTCTGCAATGTGTTCTTTCCAATGACTGATTCATTGGATTAAGCACCTTCCACCTAATCAACTGCCCACCAGCTGAGTCATTTCATATGACTGATTGTCTTTGTGAAAATGTCCACCTACTTGCGTGCAAATGCACTGCCAATGGCAGATGACCTTTGACCATTTATTTGGTACATGAAAGACTAGTCTTCTCTCATTCAAGAAACATGTTTGTTACTTTGACAAGGAACTTTGATCCTCACCAACGAACGTCAACAAACTATTTGATTTCATTCATTTTCTTGGGTCCTCTTCAAGAGAAGGGAAAGGGAGGAGCTTTTCATATTTTATGTTGAAAGTAGGAGAATGGTTCTCTCCCAAAAACACTTCTCAGAAAATTTATTTCTTTTAGATGACCATCTTTTTTCTCTAATAAAATCGATTTTTTTTTATCATTAATAGTGACTTTTGACAAATTAATTGTAATTTCTTCATCTAAAATATTTTCAAAATGATTTTCTACTATATGGCTTTCTCTTTTAAATCCAAACAGAGCACATGGGGCTCTCCCTCTGCACTTTTTTCTGCTTATCTCCACCCATTGGAGGATTCCACACTCATCACTTTCTCCTTGTAAACTGGGCTAAAGAGCGCTTCATACTACTAAATCATGACATTTTAGATTTAATTGAAGTGAAGCTAAGGGCCACTTTGGTATCATCCTGAGTAAGTCTGATTCTGAGAATGAATGATGAAAAACTTATTTGACAACCATTTTAAGAGAGAAAATTTTTATAGATATACAAAAAAGGAGAGAAGCTTGCAGGCACTGAAGTTTCGTTCTTTCCCCACCAATGTTGCTATGCATGAAATCATCACAGATACATGAATCTATCATCACCAATCCATAACAACGATTTGCAGTTACTGACCTAAAAAAAGAAAAAAAGGCTCCACTCCGCTAGAAATGGAATCTTGCGACTGCGGACAATGCCCACTTCTAGCATCAATAAGTATGGCAGCACGCTTAGTGGGTTTTGAATAGGATTTGGGCCCTAATGCTTTTGGTCCCAAACCCCACTCCTGAAAATTAAAAAACTATTTGTGTTTAAAAAAAGTCCAAGATCTTATAAAAAGCCAAAAACACCGAAAACCTTTAAAAAAGATGCTTACCAATCTACAGTCTAAAAGCATTAGAAGTCCCCACATTTTAGTCAACAAGGAAGAGAAAACAATGATTGTGACAAAAGAAGAAAAAAAGGGGGGCAAAAGAAAAACAGAAAGGAAGAGAAAACAATGATTATGACAAACAAGGAGGCCATTAATCCTTATTGGCAATGATCAATGGTGCTCCCTCGCAAAGATAGCATGCTAAATCGATGATGGAGAGCCAAAAACAAAACAATGGGTGATGCTTCTCTAACTTCCCTTTCAAATACCAAATAGCTCTCTGAGGAGTGAGGACTGTCTGTGGCAAGCAATTTTCTTCCTACCAAAAGGACTCAACCAACTCCTAGCCCTTGCAAACTTGAAGGTTGACCCTATGCCCCGTTTTCTCTTGTAAAATTGTGAAATAAAAATGAAGTCCTTTTTAGGATTGAAGTTTTGTAGCATTTATTGAATTAACCTTAGACCCAACAGAAGCCACCAACCATCTCTACCACTCAGTCTAGATTTTTTTTTAACTGAGGTGGGTTGTCTCATATCGATCTTTCTATTCCCCTGTCCCATCCCCAGGAGGGCCCTACAAAAATTTCTCATGGAAAGTCCTCATAAAATGTTCTCACCCGAATAAATCCCAATAAATAATAGGATTAATTAGCGAAAGGTCCCTCGAATGGAATGTTTCCAGCCTCTAGTCCAGGCGGAATCTGTTTAAAGGCTCTGGTCCAAGCAGTTAGGATGTTTGCAGCCTAAGGTCCCTCTATCCACACGGGTTCATTTTTGAAGACTAATTTACCCCTGTAACCGTCGCAGCATGTAGTGGAGTGGTCCCCAACGTGTCACTATTATTTAGCCACGATTTAAGTGCATTAGTGGGGAAGTTATTACTGATATGCCCCTGTCATCCAGCGCAGATCTCGTTTTTTGAATGTAAACCTGCAATCGCTTATGATATTAAATCTGAATGTAGAAACCTAACGAGAGAGAGATTCATTGTTTGCGGAGCAGATTGCAGACCAATATTTTGGTAGGAGTTCTATTGTAATTGGATTATAGTCTCGTATATTGATTGGCTGGGAAACAGTTCATTGGATTGGAAGCAGGAAACCAGATCCAAACGTGGGGAAGGGATTCATCTTTTTTGAGGTAAGCGATTTTTTCTGTTTACATCAGAGATTATGCAGTTTTTGTTATCTGAATGTGTAGATATATATATATTTCTGATGCGCATGCTCAGTTCTATTCTTATTGGTTTTTAGCTGTGTAGTTTGATTTACTGTATAGCAGATTCATATCTAACTTTTGTGTAGCAGTTGTATCTTTTATAAGGACTTGAAGTTTTTCATTTTTTTTTCGAGTGTTGATAGTTAGGTTTCTTTAGTTTTGTTGGTGATGAAGTATTCAATTTGTATCAGCTCAGTTGATGTAGGAATGATTTGATGGTCATGCATTTAGATTAGCTAGAGCATGACTTATTTACCAGTCTTATTTTAGAGCTGCATTGTGGAAGAAGTAATGTAATCTAAGATTTTTGACCTTTAGCATGAAATTTATCTGACTATTAATCAGACAAATCGTAGTTTGTGTAATTTTATCTGAGTTATATACACAATATCTGATATCTTGATTGAATTTATCTGAGTTATGTACAATTTATCTGAGTTGTGTACAATTTATCTGAGTTGAGTGCCAAAATTTATCTGAGTTATGTACAATTTATCTGAGTTCAGAGTCAAAATTTATCTAAGTTTTGTACAATTTATATGAGCCATGTACAATTTATCTGAGTTTATCTGAGGTGTGTACAATTTATCTTAGTCATGTACAATTTATCTGAGTTATGTACATTTGAGTTATGTACATTTTATCTGAGTTATGTACAATTTATCTGTGTTATGTACAATTTATCTGAGTTTAGAGCCAATATTTATCTGAGTCATTTACAGTTTTTACAGATGTCACAGCCGTTATTGCTTCTCTGTAAGTATGGCATGCTTACAGCTGTTATTCACTTGAGTCGGGGTATGAGCTATGATGGTTTGATGAGTCAAGTTTGTAACAGGTGGAGAAATCTTACAATGAACATGGTTTGTTTTACTTATGCATTGCCTGGCCACCCAAAGTGCTTGCTGGACAGCGATTCAGATCTAATGAGCTTGTCCATGCTGGCTTCTTCAATGGGATTGGGGACAGTTGATGTATTTGTAACAGAATCGCAGGGTTCGGAGGACGATGATCAAGAGGAAATTGGTGATCATTTAGCTGAAGATGCCCTACCATTAGTGGGGTACGAGGATACAGATATAGAGACAGATCTTCTTCCACAGTTTTGTACCCACAAGGAGAAGATGTTGCTGTCTTCCGGTTGGGCAAGTGGTATTAGAGATGTGGGGCAAAGGTTTGAGGGTGGTGTTGGGGAGTTTAGAAGTGTATTGTGCAGATATTCAATTGAGGTTGGGTTTGAATTTGTATATGTGAAAAATGATAAGGTGAGGGTGACAGCTGAATGCTCTCGCAGTCATTCGATGAGATGCAGATGGCGTGTTCATGCATCTATTGAAAAGTCTAGTGGCCATTTTTGTATCAGGACATTAAACAATGAGCATACATGTGGTGCAGCAGTTCGAACGTCAAAGAACAGCCGTATGAATTCTGAGACAGTTGCAGATTTAATAGTGGATCATATCCGTGAGAAGCCGCTCACCAGACCCATTGATATCGTGCACCACTTTAAGGCAAATTATGGACTTACCATTACATATCATCATGCATGGTGGGGTGTGGAATGGGCTAGAAATAAGCTGTATGGTGATTCGTCGCTATCTTTTGACCATCTTCGCTGGTATATTAAGGTGGCGGAGGAGGTAAATCCAGGAAGCCTCTTTGTGCTAGATTACGACGAATCAACTATGTGTTTCAAGCGTTTCTTTGTGTCGTTCTATGCTTCAATTGCTGGTTTTAATCATATTCGGCCTTTATTATTTCTGGACGGTACTTTCTTAAAGGGAAGATACAAGGGAACCCTGTTGGCAGCGACGGGGAAGAATGGGAATCAAGGTAAGTTGTAATGCTGTTTTTTCTGATATTATTGACCCATTTATTTATATTTATACGAATGATCAGCATGTTTTGATTTTCTAAATAGTACCAGAAATATATAAATTTGTTAATTCATGGCACATGTTTGTTTCCCCTTGCTTTTGCGGTCGTGGACTCAGAGACGGAGGACAATTGGACATGGTTTCTGCAGAATTTAAGGAAAATCATTATGTCAGATCGCACTATTACATTTGTTTCCGACAGAAATCCAGGTCTGATAGAGGCTGTCTCAAAGGTATTTCATTTTGCCCATCATGCGTATTGCCTTCAACACCTTAAGGCGAATTTGAGGGACAAGTTGTCTGGTGGTTACACTAATGCATTTAGAGAGAGAATGGTTATGATGCTGCGGGAATGTGCATATGCGCCAACCATCCCTGCCTTCCACGCAAAGCTGCAGTCGTTGAGGCATGAAGGAGGTTCTAATGTAGATAAATTTCTCTGTGGATTGCCTCATGAAAGATGGAGCAATGCATATTTTAAAGGGCAGCGGTATGGTGAGATGTGTTCGAATGCCGCTGAGTCTTTCAACTCATGGATTAGAGAAGCTCGCCATCTTCCAATTACAAAGATGGTTGACACAATAAGGGTTCAAATAATGGAGCAGATGGCTAGTAGGAAGGAAGTTTCCAGTAGATGGAAGTCGGTCATCTGTCCGGACATGGATAAGAGGCTTGATGCTGCTATCCGGCATGGAAGGACGTGGACGGTCAGTCGTTCGAGTGAAACCGTTTACGATGTGCACTCTTACCCGTCAGTGACCGTTGACATTTTTAATCACATATGTTCGTGTTATCAGTGGCAGATCAATGGGTTCCCCTGCGCCCATGCTTGTGCTGCGATTCAAAAGAGTGGAAAGGAATTGAGTGTCTTTGTTGATCATTATTTTCACACTCAGACATATAAGGCTTCGTATGAAGAGCAGATTTTCCCAATTCCAACTGTGGGGATGCCAGAGACAAAAGGTTCCGAAGTCGTTATTCTGCCACCTGTTGTTAAACGACCAGCTGGCAGGCCGAAAAAAAAGAGGATCTTGTCAAGAGGGGAGATCACACGGCAGATAAAATGCGGGCGATGTGGTCGGATAGGCAGCCACAATAAGAAATCGTGCAAGGAGCCTCTTCTTTGACATGTCATTGAATTAGATATTGAATTTAGGTTAGGTGTAATATTGTTGATACATCTGATGTAATTCTGATTAGTGAATAAAAAGGTGAAATTGAGATTCCATTTATTGTTGATTAATGTGTTCTTGCTTTTATAAGTAATTACATTCAAAATGTGTCTTAATCATTTAGTCATTGTTCAAAATTGATATTGGAATTGCATTAGAGCTGAGATTATCTGGAATCATTAGGTAGACAGAGCAATCACATTACCCAGCTAAATATGTAGCAGAACTCAGATAATTTCAATCTATACTCAGATAATTTCATCAATGAGTCAGATAATTTCAGCCAGGACTCTGATAATTTGAATCAGAACTCAGATAAATTAACCCATTAATCAGAAAACTTCATTAAGAAGTCAGATAAATTCATTCATGAGTCAGATAAATTTCACCAGGACTCAGATAATTTGAGTCAGAACTCAGATAATTTCATCCAGGACTCAGATAATTTCATATAAAAGTCAGATAATTTCATCCATGAATCAGATAATTTGATTCAGAAGTCAGATAATTTCATTCATGAATCAGATAATTTGATTCAGAAGTCAGATAATTTCATTCAAAGTCAGATAATTTCATACAAAACATAGATGATCTCAGTCAGAACTCTGATAATTTCTATCAGAAGTCAGATAAAATTGCACCAGAGATTAGAAACAAATGTGAGAATCACATTTACAGAAATAATTCTATTTACATTCATTCACAAATGTGAGAATTACACTGACAGAAATGTTTGTCCAACGTCCATGTGAACCAAAAAGATACATTCACAAGTGTGTTGAACATTCACTTTTCATATAAAGAGATTTACATAAAATACATCAACTTGATTGGAAACAAATTGGTTGTCTTATTGCCCTAGTTTTTTTCGTCAGCTCTCGAAGTCGTCATCAGCAGCTAGTTGCCTGGCTTGGTAGTTTTCAAGTGACCAGCTGCAATGCTTGTCGTTTAGGAACATGCTGACTATCTCGGCCCTTTATCCGTCAATTACACGTTGTGGGAGCTTCGAAACAATTACTTGTTTGTGAGTAAGTTGCTTCATAAGATAACAAACTACCACCCCGCAATCAACACTGGAACAGGACATGATATTGTTAGTCGATTGTAAGTAAGGCACCGTCAAGTCAATTGAATTACTGTAGTTGCACAATGATACTTACGAGCCCATTTTCTGTTGTGGGGCGTCATCGACGCTTATTAATGGAGCTCCATATGGCTGCGTCTCCTCAACATTGACATAATTGTAATTCTCCACATACTGTTTCTGCAGAAAAAAAAAATTCCGTATTTTTGGGTCAGTTTCGATTATTCTAATGGTATTTTTGAAAGAATAATGACCAAGAAAGTGAGACATACCAGAGTTCGTGCATCCTCAAAGTAATGATCCACTGTGTTAGGTGATCTTGGTCGTAAGGAGTTGTAATGTAGCCAATCTCCTTCTTTCTGATCCAGCACCAACAGTGTCCAGTGGAAGGGTTCAGCATCCTTCCTTTTTCCATTTGAGTTCATTGGGAAAAGCACGAATCTGTGTTCTGCAGTTCTGCTTGGGGAGATCTGAGGGTGCAATATCTTATCCCTCATTTCCGGCGACGAGGAAGTAGCAATTGTCTACATTAAGACATGTTTAGTAACTGTTTATTATATATAAAAGTAAAGTAAATGATGACACGGTCAAGACAGATATTGTCTTTTACCCAGCATAAACTTGTTACGAAGTAAGATTTGTCACGAGGCAGCGTATCTGTGCGTTGGACAGTTGTGAGTTGCTGTTGGATTTCACTTTGTTCTCTATATAGCAACTCAGCGTAGCAGTCTATAACCTGTTCAATTTGAGACACATAATGTGAGGCATATTGTTTGAACATGACCATATTATGTTTGTGTAAAATGTAGGGATATGTTGTCAATGTGTCTGTGTTGTGATGCTTACAGTGCTTGACATTTCTGCTTTGCTGAGAACTGCTACTATGTCTTCATAAGATACGGGTTGTATGCCCTCACCTCCCCAAACGAGTGCCCTGCAAATCCAATTGTATAAAGGGCCCAATTAGTCTACATTTTCATTAAGGTTTCTTAAATTGAACAGTGGTGTTGCTTAGGTGCACATGTATGTGACTTACGAACTGCCCTCAGCTTCAAAAATCTGCTTCAGCTTCTGTACGTCAAATGCATCCAGAAGCTTAGTGACCGCATTTTTGGGGAGTGTGAAGGGGACATTTGCTGGGTTCATTTTCCTCGTCGCCGTTCTTTTCTTTATTCTTTTCACCATGGAGGACTGTTTCACCTCCTTAATTGGTTTCAATGGTTCAACAGACGGAATGATCTGATCAATATTTCAATTATAAAAATAAAGATTAATCAAATTAGAATTTGATGAAGGGCAGATAACTTTCATATAACATCAGATAAATTTGCTGATAGTGTGATAAAATCATACAGAAGTCAGATAAATTTGATACAGAACTCAGATAAATTGTTAGAAGTCGGATAAATTTGCCACAAAAGTCAGATAAATTTGATACAGAACTCAGATAAATTGTTAGAAAGTCAGATAAATTTGATACAGAACTCAGATAAATTGTTAGAAATTCAGATAAATTTGCCACAGAAGTCAGATAAATTATTAGAAAGTCAGATAAATTTGATATAGAACTCAGATAAATTGTTAGAAAGTCAGAAAAATTTGCTATAAACTCAGATAAAATGACACATAAGTCAGATAAATTTGATAGATATGCAAAACATGAATTCAATGCAAAGATAAATTTATCTAAACAAGCATGGTCGTGTACCTGAAGATCATCAGCTACATTTTCTGCAACATTACGATCAGTTGCAGCCTCTTTAGCTGCTTTCTGTTGTGTAGTAGTTTTTTTTGTAGGCTGGAAGATATCATCTAGAGTCTTCCCAGCCCACTGCAATCCTTTCTCTGTATATTCAATTGTCATTTCCCTCAAGAGCTGCTGCAGTTTAAAGTTGATTGATTCCAGATTAACCAACTTTTTCTTCAAGCCATTTACCTCATTTTCTGCAGTCGTAGCTCTCGAGGACTGTATATCTGACACATTGATTGTGTGTTTAAGCTGCTCTTTGAGGGAGCTGACCATTCGAGTTGACTCCTCTAAAGTATGATCTTTGTCCACAATGTGTGTTTCAAGCGAAGTCTTCTCCTTGGTCAATTGCTCAACCAACAATAGAGCATCATCTCTTTCTCTTACCAAGCTGGTGATCATGTGTTCAGTTTCAAGCCGCTGCTTTTTTATGCTGTTGTTTTCGGCCGACGTCCTTTCAAGGTCAATAGCCATCCGTTGGATCTGCTCTTGTAATTCTGTCTTCTCCTTAGTGAGTTGGATGACTAAAGAATTTGCCCTGTCACGCTCCTCAGTAAGAGTTTTGAACTCGCTGTTTTCGGGAGTTTGTGACTGTTGTCTAGGACTAGGCAATGTATCACCAGCTTCTGGTAAGGATCCAGAGTGTGCTTCAGATGGCTCTTCATTTACTATGTTGCTGGCGCTGGCAATTATGTCAGCTAAGATGTTTGCAACCAGCAGATCTGTTTGTTGGGACGTCTGTTCATAGCCCGCCATCTCTGCACCAAATGATATTGATTGTTTTGCCACAGCAGGAAAATCTATTTCTTCACTGTTACTGTTTTGCTGCTGCTCTTCCAACTCGGATACAACCAATGTGCTTGTCAGCATGTCTGTATCTGGTTGGGTGGCTTCAATCATTTTCATCTGTTCTCCCTGATCTCCTTGTTCCAAGTCTTCATGGATGTTTTCATTTCCACCCTCTTGATCGTCTCCTTGATCAACATTTTCTCGTTCTAATTCTACTGTTATTTCTCCCCCATCTCCTTGCTTTTTTTGTGTTTGGCCATCATGTTGCTCTCCTTCTATATCCATCATGACCTCCTTGTCACTAGCGCCACTGTCCAACAAGGACTGTAATCGCTGCACTTCAAGCAGCGTGATATCTAATTCGTCTACAAGGACCTGCATTTGATACAAATGTTACAATGAACATGTTAGATTAAAAACTTAGATAAAATTAGATAGTGAAAGTTGTGAAAAGTACCTCAGTAGCTACTAGTGAGTGAAGGGACCTTTTCCTAAGTGCCATACTCAGTGCCCTTAGATTCCACTTTAGTATTCGTGGGAAATGCACCGAATCATCTGGTTTGATGATTTTCGTATGCTCACACAACCAATACTGTTACAAAATCATAAAACATAAATGTAGGTCAATAAATATTTGTATATTGAAATTCGAATTTGTAAATTTGTAGTTGTATATCATACCGGTAATGCAATAAGGCAACCAATTACTCTATCAGACCCACGACTTCTGTTGTGTATCGACTCCATGAGAAACTTTGAAATCTCTTCTGCCCAGGCATAGTGCTTCATATCCTTGTAGTTTTCAACATATCCCACATATGCCCATCCTATGGTGTTTCCATGGGTTGCAAAAAAAAGTGTGACAAGGATATACAGGCAAAGTAGCCTAGCAACATCAGCAATGTCAGTTTCTGATACTCCATTCAATGCTAGAAGGAGCTGTTGCTTTATTTGTGGAGCTGACACCCTTGAACCGCCATGGAATCTTCTAGAAATGAATTCAGTTGTTTTCCTTTTTGAATATTTTAGATCAAGTTCTCTTGTGCCGTTTGGTATGCCGAAGATCAGCGATATGTCATTTGCAGTTAACGGCACGTAGGACCTTCCTAGTCTGAATTGTCTTCTCTGTGTGTTGTATGTATCAAGGATCAACATAATGTCCTTGTCAAACTTTCTGCACATCTTTTCAGATATTTTGTTGGCCAGCATGCTTTCTATGAGTCTCCAGAATGGAGTCTTTCTTAATTCAACTCTGTGGTCTTCAGTGACCATTTGTTTGATGCTGTGGACCAGTGACACAGTTGAGACCAAATTTGATCTGAACTGGTAATGAGCGCTAGTCTTCTCATCATCTTTGTCCGTACTGACTTCATTCTTGTTTGATGGTTTATCTTCCACCCTTTTTCTCTTGTTATGTTTTATTCCTGCATATAGTAAAATAAGTTAGATTCATATCACCAAAATATTAAAACATCACCACACAGAACACAGATACAAATACACAGGACACAGATAAATTTGATCTGAACTCAGATAAATTTGATCTGAACTCAGATAAATTTGATCTAAACTCAGATAAATTCATGGAATATGCAAAAGATTTGGTGGATTTCCAGTCCAGCAACACACTCTCTTGCTTTTAAACTCATATAAAGTCAGGAGACATTGATTCAACATCACACAGAACACAGATACAATTGCACATGACATAGATAAATTTGATATAAACACAGATAAATTTGATCTGAACTCAGATAAATTTGATCTAAACTCAGATAAACTCATGGAATAGACAAAAGATTTGGTGGATTTCCAGTCCAGCATCACACTCTCTTACTTTTAAACTCAGATAAAGTCAGGAGACATTGATTCAACATCACACAGATAAATTCACCCATTAATCAGAAAACTTCATTAAGAAGTCAGATAAATTCATTCATGAGTCAGATAAATTTCACCAGGACTCAGATAATTTGAGTCAGAACTCAGATAATTTGAGTCAGAACTCAGATAATTTCATCCAGGACTCAGATAATTTCATATAAAAGTCAGATAATTTCATCCATGAATCAGATAATTTGATTCAGAAGTCAGATAATTTCATTCATGAATCAGATAATTTGATTCAGAAGTCAGATAATTTCATTCAAAGTCAGATAATTTCATACAAAACTCAGATAATTTCATACAAAACTCAGATAATTTGATATAAACACAGTTATTTGTTTTTAAAAAATCTAAGATAAAATTACTTGAAACTGACAAAGTAGCAATAAAGGTTATACATTTGGTTCAACATTTCTAATTTATACAAGAACGACAGACATTATAAGCCAAAAAAGAAAAAAATCTGTCTGGATACCTTCAACGTTCTGTTGCTCTTGCTCCTGGCTTTCTGAAAGATTTGAGGACTTCGTTCTGGCCATTTCCTGATTTGGTTTTCGTTATTAGAAGAGGAAGCAGAAAGAATAGTAGTAAATCATTCAAATCGGCGATTAACGGTAAGATAGGGTTTCCAAACAAAAAGACTGAGAAACTTTGAACTTATAAGGGAAATGAGTATTTTGAACTGTATTTGTATGCTTTCGGAAACAGTTATGCAGTTGTGGAACCGTCTTCTGCAACTAGGGTTTGTATGTCGTCTTTTTTGTATCACAACTTGTCGAAATCGAAGATATCTTTGATGCAAACTCTAACTTGCAATGAAACAGTTAATCTAAGGAAAGTTTTTGAAATTTTAGGCTAATCTGCTGTTACTCGTTGCATGTAGCCACAGAGACGAGAATGTCGCCTTCTTCGTCGTTTTTTTTCTCTTTCAGAATATTCGATCCCCTTTTTTGCGATATGAGTGTAACGTTTCGTTGGCCTTATCTTAATAAAGACAGAATGAATGTAAGGGCAAATCAGACATTTTACGTACCAAATTGTGTACGAGGGACCTTTGGCTGGACGTTTTGTTTTTGTGGACTGTTCGCAGTAAAGTGACGAGTTGAGGGACCTCCGACCAAAGTCCCCTAAATAATATGTACAACTATTGAATCCAACTTCAGGTCATTCTCACATCTTTTGACAGGAGGTCTTCTTTAAAAAAGGACTAAAATACATTTAATACGCCACAATTAGACCACTCTAAAAGCCATTGCTTCGGTTTAATTAATTAAAATATTGGGGCTGAGTGCCACACATTTGTAGGCTGTGACACTAAAAATAGGCCACTGCTAAGCCCATTTGTTATGGGCCTTAACTCAAAAACGTGTTAGCTAGAACATTGGATGATGGGCCCAATTGGATTTGATAATTAGCCAAAATAATAGGCATGTTTTCCACTTATTAAAAAGTTTTGAACTTTCATCCATCTCAAATTTTGTTCTTTTCGTAATGAAGTAGGTTTATTGTTGCAAGTATGACACCTCTTTAGAGACATATTCTTCCACATATGTTCGAGACAGAAGACATGTTTCATTCAAGGATTCTCTAATCGGGATGGCAGAAGCCGGTCTTCATGACGACCCTGCCTTTTTTAATTGTTTTTCCAATTTCACCATATCACTCAGTGATCTCGGTGCTCATGAAGCCATCACTTTAGGAAGACATACATAAGGATTCAATATGAAACCCCAATCACAAAATATTGCAATAGTATACAGAATTTATTATAAAGCAATGAATACAATTGTCCCTGAAATAGCCTATTCCTCACAAATCAAAGGAGTAACAACTTTATTCCTTACAAATTTTCGAAATAAAGTCACCACTCCTAAACTCATAACTTGGGATGATGTAAATCTTTCTGGGAAATGGGAACTTGATGAAGCCCAACCAAACGCACTTTTAATTAATGAAGATGTTAAATCTATTCCAGAACATCCAACTGGAAAAGTAACCATAAATTTTGCCAATACACCAAGATCATACTTTTTATCCACAAAAAGATCAATCCCTTCAGAAGCTGGATCTTTTAAATTAGCCTCTTCTAATTTTCATAAAACATCAATTCCTCCATCACCCTCAATTCATCCTACAGGTATAGCTTTCCCTATTTATTCAGAACCAAAAGATGAAGACATACAATCAGTAAAATTGACTGAATCAGATTTTGATGCCTCAATAAATACAATCTCCTTAATTCATGAATCTAATCAAGAAATACATGATTTCAAAATTGATAAACAATTTCTTCAACAAGATTTATTAAAACATCCAAAGACAAAATGGTTTTTTTTACCAAATTCTCTAAATTTGAGAGATCTCAAGTAAAAGAATTGTGGTATGAACAAATGAATCAAGAATAGCGAAATATCCCTTTCTTTGATTGACTTTCGTCAAAAATAATTAAAAAAGGAACTGTAATGATGACAATTAATAAATCCACACAAACATGGGAAACCGAGAAAGGTAAAGTTGAATCTGTTCACCCCCCTTTTGAAACTATAAAGCATAAAGACATAAATAATTCTTTAAAAAATATTTTCCCGCAACCCACTCTCAATCTAGTTACAAAAGAGTCAAATACTACTACATTAAGTGCAACTCCATATTCAACAAACCAATTACATCATTATGAAAAGAACAAAATTTGAGATAGATGAAAGTTCAAAACTTTTAAATAAGTGAAAAACAGGCCTATTTTTAGTGTCACGGCCTACAAATGTGTGGCACCCAACCCCAATATTTTAATTAATTAAACCGAAACAATGGCTCCTAGTGGTCTAATTGTGACATATTAAATGTATTTTAGTCTTTTTTTTAAAGAAGACCTCGTGTCAAAAGATATGAGGATGACCCGAAGTTGGATTCAATAGTTGTACATATTATTTATTGGGATTTATTCGGATAAGAACATTTTATGGGGACTTTACGAGAGAAATTTTTGTACAGCCCTCCTTGGGATGGGACAGGGGAATAGAAAGATCCATATAGGACCACCCCACTCCGTTAAAAAATAATCTAAACTGAGTGGTAGAGATGGTGGCTTTTGTTGGGTCTGAGGTTAAATCAATAAATGCTACAAAATCCTAAAAAGTACTCCATTTTTATTTCACAGGTTTACAAGGGCAAACGGGGCATAGGGTCAACCTTCAAGTTTGCAAGGGCTAGGAGCTGGTTGAATCCTTTTGGCAGGAAGAAAATTGCTTGCCATAGATAGTCCTGAGGCCCTGTTTGGTATTTGAAAGGAAGTTTCAAATCAGAGAAGCATCACCCATTGTTTTGTTTTTGGCTCTCCATCTGTCATGACCTGGGCCAGAATTACATTAACCCTGAGCCGTGAGCTCATACTTACTCCCATAAACTCCGAATTAACCGAAGTTTAATCGGAATCCACAAGGGATATCATTCTCAATAAACCTGTCAAATACACAATTTTTTTACGGAAATATCTATAATTGACAATATCAATTTACGAATTTACATGTATACAAAAATAAAGTCCTTATACATGTATCATTTGCATCATAGTTCGTCAATCGGTGCATATCCAACACCATACAATAACAATTACTTACATTCCAAAAATGAATGTACAAAATGACAATTCAAAACGTTTCTCAAAATGTTATAGTTCTTTTTCGCACTCGAATACCCATATCAAATGGTATTCTGTCCATTCCATTCGATTAGTCCTCCTGTAGGAACCGGAGCGGTCTCCTCCGCTGGCGCCGGGGTGCAGCTGCACCAGTAGGGGCAATCGGGCCTGTAATGCTATCAATAACACTAGTTAACACGACAGTTCAACAATGTATAAACAGATCTAGTAACAGCACATGTTAATACATATACTGAATTCATTCAATCTATTTAATAACAATTCCAATTCTAAACAAGTCTAGATAATTTCTACAATGACAATGTACGAGATGGTCACTACCATAACTTTCATTCATTCGTTTCATTTCATTTAATTTACCATCTTCCCTAAAAGGAATGATTTATCTTCCAAACGGAAGGCATCAATCAATACCCATTGATATGATCGGAATATGTGAGACTTACTAGTGTTCGGGCCAGGGACAACTAGCATCACCACGGAGCTCCGGAACGCCCCAAATTCATCTGCTGCAGCAGGATTAATCATTTACTCATTGTTACCTTTAGTAACTATTCATTATTCAGTGTCATATTTAGTGATCATTCATCAATATAGTGTGAGTTCAATGTCAATTCAGTGTGGCTCAATAATGATCTTAATAAACCACTATGTAATGCCCTCTAAAACAATCATCTAAACCAAACAAATGAGTGAAACGTTCGTTATCAATGCACGTGTTACTGTAGATGACATTACTTTAATTAGATTGTGCATTAGATAACCTTAGCTAAAACTTATGAAGGTTTAGATATCACTAATATTAGCCTCAATGACTAGACTTTCCATTTAGATCAGTAACAATTTACCTCACGACTCGTCTTAACTATATGAGGAGTATCTATGATCACATAAGCGATCTTAGTCCATGAAAAATTCAAAAATCACTGGGTCCGATCGATTGGCCAAATTTTCACTCACTATGAATAATTTGGTCAGGTTCGGTTACCTCGACGGCTACCTGGCGGTTAGCCGAAACCTTGTTGGCGGCTAGCCGAACCAGGTTCGATTAGCTCACGGTCAGCTTTCCAGAAGCTCGTTTTCTGATGCATTTCTGACTCAATTTCGGTCAGCTCAGCGGTTACCTTTCGGCTAGCCGAAATTCCAATTTCGGCTAACCGATATTCAGCGGTTAGCTGGCGGTCAGCTTTCCAAAGGCTGACCAAACTGGGGATTTCTGACGGTTAGCCCCACGGTTAGCCTTACGCCTAGCCGAAATTTACCCAAAAGCTCATTTTCGAGTTTCAGAAGTTCTGAACAAAATCCATATTTTTGAACTCCTTGAGTTCATACAAGTTTAATAAAATCATAAATCACTAGAAATGTATATACTTGCCTCTCTTGAAGTTTAGTTAACTCAAAGCCCTTTGCTTAGCTTGCTTTTGAGATGAAAACCCTCAATGAAACCCTAAATTCCAAGAAAACATGAAATACACAAATCTATGAGTTATTTGTGCTACACACTACTTCTATCTACTCAATAGAACTTGTAAATCCTAAGATAAGACCAACTACTTACTGTGGCTCCAAGCAAAGAGATTTTGAGTTATCTTTCAAGCTCTAAATCTTCAAAAATGGAGGAAATAACTTGAAGAAGAAGATTCAGTAGTTCTACTCCACTCTCAAACACTTGGCAACTCTTCTAATCTTCACACTAGATTAGAAGGAAAATGGAAGGAGAAGAAAAGAAAGGGTGTCTAGGGTTTTGTTGAAGTGAAAATGAATGAAGGGTCCATTTCATTCTAATATAAGGACACTTCACACAAAACCCCCCTCCTATTAATCTTTATTATATCTTGAGTCAAATGAAACCTCATTTGATCCATTTGAGGTCAAATGGAGTCGCGTCTATTATGAAAGTCAAAGTACTATTTGAGATACACACGTTGGTATTCAGAATTTCCGTATTCGACGAAATACGCAAAAACCCGTATTTACGAAAAGTCTTTAATCTACCTTGTTTGAGTCTAAACTCATTTTAACCAACTCAATTTCATTTCATTATGCTTAATGCATCATCTGAGACTAATTTGTCTCTCTTTGGTCATTAACCTTGATTAACTCATTTATCCATGCTTAATTAGCATTAATATCAATTAATTAGCCTTAATCATGATTAGTTTGGGTCGGGGTGTAACACCATCATCGATTTACCTTGCTATCTTTGTGAGGGAGCACCATTGATCATTGCCAACAAGGATTAATTGCCTCCTTGTTTGTCATAATCATTGTGCCCCCCACCCAATCATTGTTTTCTCTTCCTTCTTGACTAAAATGTAGGGACTTCTAATTCTTTTAGACTGTAGATTGGTAAGCATCTTTTTTAAAGGTTTTTGGTGTTTTTGGCTTTTTATAAGATCTTGGGTTTTCTAAAACAGAAATAGTATTTTTATTTTGAGGAGTGGGGTTGGGACCAAAAGCATTAGGGCCCAAATCCTACTCAAAACCCATTAAGCGTGCGCCATACTTATTAATGCTAAAAGTGGGCATTGTCATCATCTTCCCTGTAAAGGATTTCATGCCGCCCAGGATTTTTGAACCAATTGGATAGTGGGCAAACAGGGCCCACTCAGTGTCGGTCTAGTACTACAATGGTCACCCAAGGCCCCACTTTCAGATTGCAGGCCCAGAGACCATCCAGCTGGAACACACACTCCGATAGCCACTCGTCCCTTGGGTTTGCTTCCATTCGAATGGATTGGACCATCGAATCAACTGTGCACCCATTTTTTAATATAAAACCTTATGAACCATGGATAAAAGGGTTAGAATGATCAAACATAAGTAGTAACTAATTTATTTTGTACAAATGAAGGCTCCAACAAGATCTTTCATTCCCCCGAGCCTCATTCTTGTGTGGGCCAGTAGATGGGTCCCAAAGGGATGTGCGCATGAAAGTTCAATGTGCACCTCCCACATGAGATGACTACTCTAAAAACTATAGACACATGTTTTACAAAAGTTGGAGAGCCGAAGCTAAAATTTGAATCCAACCCAAATTTAGTTACAAAATGCAAGCTCAAACCAGATACAAACTCGAACAAGTACAAATCATATATTACCTTTTCCATGTGGGTTCGGGTTTGGCCCATCCCAAGTTAGACCCGTGGATTCGGCAATGGGCCAGCGATCCGGAAATGGGGCCCTGGGCATCCATTGTAGTACTGGACCCACATGGAGTGGGCCCTTTTTGGCCCATTATTCAATTGGTTCAAAAATTTTGGGCGTGAAACCCATCCCATGGAAGATGTTGACCGGGCACTGTTCCCTCTTGGTGGAAAATTGCCAATAAGCCCTTCTCTTTATATTAAATTCCATAATACATATCTTGTCATAAAACAAAATAATAAAATAATAATAATCAATTGGGGGTAAAGAGTATACTTGAAAGTATATTAAAAAAAGGAGGCTGAGTTCTACTTTAAAAAGAAACTTCCTCCTCATCTCCTCCTTTTTCCAGTCCGCGTGGCGAATGCTTTTATATGGAAGAACATTATTCCCCAGTTGCGTGGAAATAGGGGATCCGGCTCTTGCTTGCCATGCCCTCATGGCATCTCAATTGTCCTTTGCTGTCTCTCCAAGATTGGATTCGGATTCTTGTTTGGACCAAACAGGTTTGTCACATGGAAAAGAAATTTTTTTTAAGGAGATAGAGGATTTCTTTTAGATGGGATGTGACATCTTACTACATGTGGCGCCCTAAGAAACCTGTTGGGACCAAACAAGGGATCCATTTCTCTCCAACATTATAGCGACATACGGTCGTGGAACAAAAATCAACTCACTGCTGTTTTTTTCAAGAAAAATGAAAAAGGAACTTACTCCTGTTGTATTATACATTCTCAAATTGTAATCCACTATGAGTTATTTCCGTGGTAAGATTTTGATCATATTAATGATTATTACATTATTAATCTTAACATAGGAACAGTTCTTATGAGAGTGAAATAGGGCTGCAACGGAATAGCTGGAAGATCTAACTTGCAAAAAATAGGTTTGGAACTAATTAATTTTAGTTTTCCATTTATAATCGTGCCTCTGTTAAGAACCCAACTTAAGTTCCGATTAATAACCGGGTCTTATTCTAGGTCCATATAGGTTCCAACATGTGGATTCATGACTTAGCATATGAGTACTTCGTGTTGCATACTGTAGCTTAAAGTCTATTTTTTTATGACATTTTTATGTTTAATCCTAGAGGTAGTAGACTTTACTTACTAATATAATTTGAGTGATATATTTATTTTAGAAAAATAAAAATATATTAGAATTGATTTTGAAACTTGATTTTGATTATTTAGGTGGAACCGGATCCTGATTTACCTATCAGAACTAAAACTAACAAAATAAGTTTCGAATCAGAATCGGACCTACAGCCCAAATCGTTCGGGTCCAGATCCAGTATGGTTCCAACTTGGAACTATCTTGCTTACAACCGTAGAGTGAAAGTTAAGGATTTCTCATTGAAGTGGAAAACCTACCGGTGATCATGAGTCGGGCTAGCCCTAAGCCCAGCCCACTTTGAATTGGGCTTGGTCATGTGATTAGGGCCCATTTAATTGTTTCCACTAGTTCAATTAAATTACATGCATTCCTTACATGGGCCAGGGCTGAGTGAGGCTTAGAGCTTTCTATGACTTAATCCAAGATCAACCTAATCATTAAATGAGCCCTAATCACATAACCATGCCCAGTTCAAAGTGGGTTGGGCTTAGGGCTAGCCCGACCCATGATCACCCGTAGGTTTTGCACTTCAATGGCAAATCCTTAACTATCACTCTAGGGTTGTAAACAAGATGGTTCCATGTTGGAACCATACTGGATCTGGATCCGGACGATTTCAGTTGTAAGTTGAATTCTAATTCGAAACTTGTTTTGTTAGTTCTAGATCTGGTTCTGATAGGTAAATCATGACCCGGTTCTCCTAGATGACCGAAATTAAGTATCAAATTCACTTCTAATTTATTTTTAGTTTTTAAAAATAATTAATATATCATTCAAATTATATTAGTAGATAAAGTCTACTACTTTTAAAATTAAAGAAGTAAAAATGTCATAAAAAAGTAGATTTTAACCTACAGCATGCAACATGATGTACTCATATGCTAGGTCCTAACTCCACACGTTGGAACTTATATGGATCCAAAATAAGGCCCGTTTATTAATTAGAACTTAACTTAGGTTCTAAACCGAAGGACAGCTATGAATCGAAATCTAAAATTAATTAGTGCGAGACTAGATTCTTTACACGGTGAAACTTCCAGATATTCCATTTGCAGCCCTATTTCACCTCACAGGAATTGTTCCTATGTTAAGATTAATAATGTAATAATCATTAATATGATTCAAAATCTTTTACAACAGGAGTGAGTGAGTTCCTTTTTCCTTTTTCTTGAAAAAAGAAGTAGTGAGTTGAGTTTTGTTCTACGACCTACGTCACTGTAATCTTGGAGATACAGCAAAGGACAATTGAGATGCCATAAAGGCGTGGCAAGCAAGAGCCGGATCCCCTATTTCCAAGCAACTGGGGAATAATGTTCTACCATATAAGCATCGTGGACCCCAACATGGAGGAGATGAGGAGGAAGTTGCTTTTTAAAGTACGACTCAGCCTTTTTTCAATATACTTTCAAGCACACCCTTTACCCACAATTGATTATTATTATTTTATTATTTTATTTTATGACAAGATAGGTATTATAAAATTTAATATAAAGAGAGGGCCCTATTGGCAATTTTTCACCAAGAGGAAACAGTGCCCTGTCTTCATCTTCCTGGATGGGTTTCACGCCAAGAATTTTTGAACGAATTGGATAATGGGTCAAATAGGGGCCACTCCATGTGGGTCCAGTACTACAATGGTCGCCCAGGGCCCCACTTCCGGAACGCTGATCCAAAGTCGAATCCACGGGTCTAAATTGGGATGGGCCAAACCCGAATCCACATGGAAAAGGTAATATATGATTTGCACTTGTTCGAGTTTGGATCTGGTTTGAGCTTGCATTTTGTGACTAAATTTGGGTTGGATTCAAATTTTAGCTTCGGCTCTCCAACTTTTGTAACACATGTGTATATTCTTTTTTAGAGTAGTTATCTCATGTGGGAGGTGCACATTGAACTTTCATGCGCACATCTCTTTGGGATCCATCTACTGGCCCACATGGGGATGAGGTTAATTAGGGGGATTGAAAGATCTTGTTGGAGCCCTCATTTGTTCAACATAAATTAGTTACAACTTATGCTTGATCATCCTAACCCGTTTAGCCACGGCTCATAAGATTTCATCTTAAAAAATGGATGCACAATTAATTCGATGGTCCAATCTATTCGAATGGGTGCAAACCCCCCCAAGGGATGAGTGGCTATCAGAGTGCGTGTTCCAGCCGTATGGGCTCTGGGCCAGCGATCCGAAAGTGGGGCCTTAGTACTAAACCCACATGGAGTGTGCCAACGGTTCAAAAATTCCGGGCGTGAAATCCTTCCAGGGAAGATGATGACACGCACGGTTCTTAACTTTCACTCTTTGATGGTTCTGAAATTGCCAATAAAGCCCCTCTCTTTATATTAAATTCAATAATATCCATCTTGTCATAAAATAAAATAATAAAATAATGATAATCAATAGGGTGAAAGGTATACTTGGGAAGTACATTAAAACAATACATCTCAACCTTTTTGTAGTCCACGTGGCGAATGCTTATTGGGTGGACTCTTGCTTGCCCTCCCCTTATCGCATCTCAAGCGTCCTTTGCTGTGTCTCCAAGATTACTTAACAGAGCTCCGTTATCCCATCTTAAAAGTCCTTTGCGATCTCTCCAAGATCATTAACATTAACGTAGAGCTCTCTCTGTCTCTCTCACTTGATACTAAACATTCCTTGAGATGGATCAGGAAGAGATAAAAGGAGAAGAGAGAAGTGCTGATGAGGCAGGGAAGCATGGGAATGCTGTGGTACTAGACATGGATAAATGGGTTAAACACATGGAAGCGAAACTTGCCTTCAAGTCCAAACATTGCCAGCGCTCTCATCCGTTCACCATCTGCAAAGTGCCCCGAGCCATCCGCGAGGTCGACAGTGTTGCGCACGACCCTTCGGTTGTCTCCATCGGGCCATATCATCGAGGAAACAAAAACCTACTCGACATGGAGCAGGTCAAATGGCGCAATCTAAATGCATTCCGTGGTCGAGTAGGTGAAGACTTTAACAAGTACTTGAAGGCGATGAAGGAAATAGAGCAACGAGCGCGAGATTGCTACTCAGGCAACATTGATATGGACGCAGACGAATTCATAGAGATGATGTTGCTTGATGGTTTGTTCATGATCACGCTCTTCTCGACTCGTTTTAAAATTCTTGAAAAAGAAGAACCCATTTATACCATTTCAGGGATGTTGGGTCGAGTTCCCCACGACATGCTTCTTTTGGAGAATCGGCTCCCTTTCTTCGTCTTGAAACGCCTTTGGGACCTCACTGGTCAACAGAAGTGGAATCCTCTTTGGAAGAGCGCCTGCGGTTTCCTCCATGCCTATACAGCTCTGCGATTTGGGCATGAATGGGACTCTAAGCGTCTTGGAGAAATGTTTGCCGAAGAAAACAAAACAAAACAAAAGGAGAACCGAGAAATAATAAATGCAGATTGCGTTCATCATTTGCTGCATTTAGTATACTTGCTCCTCAAACCAACTTCTCTCACCAGTGAAAAATCTACACCTACTACTGGGAGTAGTTCTGAATCTATGGTACCTACTACTGGGAGTAGTTCTGAATCTATGGAACCTATTGCGAAACTCCCTGCATTCATAAAGAAAATGAAAACCCTTTCCTTTCTACCTCCCAGATGTCGTGACTGCTTCCCATCTTTATCACGCCAAGAATCTCAATCTATGGAATGTACTGCGAAACTCCCTGCATTCGTAAAGAAAATGAAAACCCTTTCGCTTCTACGTCCCAGATGTCACTCGTCCCCATCTCCATCAGGCCAAGAATCTCAATCTACGGAATGTACTGCGAAACTCACTGCAGTCGTAAAGAACATCCTTCCCTTTCTCTCCCCATCCAAGTCTGAAGACGAAGAACCACTACCACTGAAGGCCATTCCTTCCGCAGTGGAGCTCCACGAGGCCGGAGTTGTGTTCAAGTGTGTGAAGGCTAAAAGCTTCTTGGACGTTAAATTTGAACAGGGAACGATGAAAATGCCGCGCCTTTCGGTGGAGGATTCCACCAAACCTCTCCTTCGAAACTTCGTTGCCTATGAGCAGTGCTTCCCAGACCAGGGTGATCACATCACCAGCTACTGCTGCTTCATGGATGATCTGGTGAACACGCCGAGAGATGTGGAGATATTAAAAAGATCTGCCGTCATAGAAAATCGGATGGGCAGCGACGAGGAGGTGGCAATCCTCTTCAACGATCTATGCAAGGAGACCTTTGTATCGGATCTTGTGGACAGTTATCTTGCCGAATCGTTTGAAGATGTTATGAAACATACCCAGAAAACATGGCCCAAATGGCGGGCAAGACTCACGCGTGATTATTTCAGCAATCCATGGGCGATTATTTCCTTGATTGCAGCCACTTATGTCATCTTTCTCTCCTCAGTGCAGACATACTACGATGCATTCACCTGATTTGGCCCACACACTGCTGTGCTAATTTTATCATATTAGCTAGGACTGGTGTTTTCTTCATCTGCAACTTATTTTACTATTTGATCAAGGTACAAGTAGAACCTATTTAAATAATCTCGTGTTTTTTAGTACCTTCTCTGTAGTTCTTGTCGCAATGATTATATATGTTCATATGTCTAAGTTGTACTTTCTTCTTAGCTAATTATCAAAGTAAGTTTCCCTTCTCTTCATGTTAATCCGAGTGTTATTGTTGCTTTAGTCATCGACATCTGCTAGTAGTTTCAATTTGTATGTAGGAGAAGGAAATAATCTTTAAGCCAAAAAAAAAAAGGATGCTTCTTGTAATTTCTTTTTCCAGCAGCCCCTGTTGGGCAATTTTCCCTTGCCATATGTAATAAGTTCATTCTTTCAAGGGTTTTACACTGACGATGAGTAGAACCCTGTGTTTATCTCTTCCATCCATCTTCACCTTGTGAGATATGTGATTTCAGTCTGAGTTATTCTTTGCTAGTTTCCATGGTTAGTGCCTGTTGGGCTCGCCAATCTTGAATTACCAAGCAAGAATTTAACAATGCAACCCATGTAGAAGTCAGCCAGCTAAATGAAATGAAATCAAATTCTTCGTAAATTGTGGAACCACAAGAACGTCATTCAAGTTAATTTTACCACTAGCACAAACCCTCGTGGTTAGTCTCTTTTAAATTAAATAAAAGTTAAAAATCTATAAATTAATATAACACACAAATTAAGTAGTAATCAATAAGAAAATATATGGATTAAGTGACATATGTAGCCCACATGTCCCGGGTCCCATGTTATATTACGTATGCCAGATGCCAAAAGAGAATATAATCTCATTTAATGTAAGAACTCGAACTGTCTCAACAACTAAGACTTCTAATATGATCAGTGAAGTGAATGTAGAGCTTTTGGGGAAGAAATCTCCAGTAAGTGTAAATCTTTGAAACTTATTTATTTAATATAGAGTATCCATGATTGGATGATAAGAAACTTGGATTTTTGTTTTGAAGATTTGGGTCTTCTTTGTCTGCTCTTTCTCTGCAACTTAAGCAGGTGGAAGAAGTCTCCTTCTTTTTGCTTGATGTTATCTTAATTTTTTTGCAACCATAACTTCCACTTGATGGTATCTTAGGTCTAAAGCATTTTTAAAATTATGTATCTCAAAATTTATTCAAAAATAAAAAGAATATGTATAGCTAACTTTCATAAACTACAAATAAAAAATGTATTTAAAATTAAATAAATCAAAATTATTAAAATAAAATGAAATGAATAATATATTTTTGATTTTTAAAATTATCTTAAAAATTCATTAAAATGACTAAACTAAGATTACATAACCTATGTCCAATTTTTAAAATAGGTCTCATAAATTCAGCTTGCTGGCTCAACTAGCTTTGAGTGATTCTCTAATATATTTATTTAACGTAAATCTAATTGTAGGTTGTTTAAAATTCAAATAATGACCAAAAGAAAATGTTTTTTTTTTTATAATTTTTTTAGATTGGTCCAAGCCTTTCAAGGATTTATAATGTCAAATAAATTAAATATTGAAGGGGGCTCTACAAAAGAAAATTCTCAAGAAAGAACTTAAAAAAAAAAAAAATGAGAGCACATTTAATGGTGCCCACATTTGATGAATCCAAACCTCACATATACCTACCACTTGATGAATTGGTACTCATACAAGGTTGATGCTTGTCGATCTGATATAAACCATTAAATTGGAAAAGAAAAAGAAATGACTTCTCACAAAGTTGAAACTTTGAGGCCCATAAATGAAGGGCTACTATGGTTTGATTAGAACCATTTTGCATGAGATTCTAGGCCATGATCACGAGATACGTATTGGCTTGAATGGCCATCTTTTTTTCTTCTTTTTTGAAACTGAATAGCCATCACTTGAAGTCCGGATCCTCTAAGGCTTTAACATCAGAGAAAGTTTTACCTTCTTTGCTAATACAGATTGATAGATTAAAGTCAAGAGTTGATGTCCTTGCATCTTCTATATAACCTCTTCTCTGTGATTCTTCCTAATATCAATCATAGAAACATAGTCATTGATTTAGTAAAAATTGATGGAACCCTATCAGAAACAAATAAACTTGTATGAGGATAGGAGAAAATAAAAAGAAGTGACCAACCATGAAATAAAAACTTACAAATTCATTATGCCAATTTTGTGTAACAATGGAGAAAGATATATGCACCAATGAAAGAAAAATCAGAAAAAAGAGAGTGATGAAGAAAGATGTAGATGAAGAAAAGTGAGTGGAGCAAATTATTTTAAGGATATGGCGTTAGTTTATATAGCTATAATGGTCAAGCCAATAAAAGAGTAGGGATCCGTTATAAGTTGCACATGCGATGAATAGATTCTTGTGGTGAGGATTTTAATTAAAGGGTGTTAAGTTACGAAAATCATATTAAGTGTGATGGGATGGAGAAAAATGCATGTTAATAATTGTTTCATGATTAGTCGGGCCTACAATTATAATGTTAATAAATAGAGTAATTAGCAGGGGGTCAAAATCTATTGTGTGGAGTCAAAATCAATTAGAGATTGATTTCAATTAAAATCAATCTTATATATATAAATTATAAATTAATAACACACACATCGTACTGCGCATTTCTTATTTGAAAGTTTATGGAAAATATGTAAATTCATTTCCATAGTTCATACTAAAGAAGTTGGGCACTGGAATTATAAAAATACCTGTGTAAATAAATGATCACTTTTAACATGCACAGAGGGTTACAAGAATGCATTGAAATTATAAAACATCTAATGCCCATCCCAAAACAAATGTACCAAAAGAAAACTATCGATCTGGAAGGAGATTACTACCCTACAATTTGAACTGGCACTCTTAATCCTACTGCATCATCCCCCTAATTTTCTCTACCACAATAAGAAAAAAAATATTTTAAATACTGAAATTGAACCATTTCATATAATAGATTAGAGAATTTAGAGGGTTTTACCCCCAAAATCCCTTAAGACTTGTCAAGAGCCAAAAGCACCACCAACTTCTTATAAAGACCACAGTAGTCTAAAAGGCCTCGTTTTGTATTTTTTTTTTTTTTTTTGCTTTTAGCACTGAGCGGGGATATTGCAGCTCATTCTAAGTAAATGAGCGGGAATATCCTCGTTCGTCGTTCATTGCAACTTAATGACCGTTGAACTCCCTTTTCCCCTTTGCCTTTTCTGGTATCAGGACGAATCTCTCTGCAACTCTTCTTCCACATTACCTTGCTTTATGGGAGAATTATAGGTTTGGGCTCCATTAAAGACGTTGGTAGTCTAGATTTACCTTTTTTTACATTTGATTAAACCTAGAAGCACAATCTCCATATGTGTTTTTCTTTTACCCAAAAAGTTGATGTTTGAAAGTATTCATTAAAGCTTCCATTTCCTTGATAGATAATTAATATTTACTCCATAGGTAGTCCACATTAACTTTCTTAAGATAAAATGACCATATTTCAGTAATACAAATGGGCATTGGCTTTGAATGTAATAGAAGATGATAGAATTGGACATCATCAGCTTTTGCTTACATAGAAATGGTTGGATATGGGGACGGGCATGGGCATTGGCCAACATAAAAATGGTTAAGCTTTGAAAATAGTTTTGTGATTCTATCAGTTATATACACATGGACATTAAATTAATAAGGAATGTACATTTGGTCATAATTCCTCAAATGAAAGGTACAAATGGATAATGGCTCATATGTGTATGTTATATTGGTTAAATATAATTCTCAATGGCCATTGTCAATACCACTTTGACCAACCACGTCATGGAATCCTGAAGATTTGTTTCCAAAGCAGTAAAAAATTAGGTAGTCATGTCTCTTTGTCCATTTGTTGATATATTAATTCAATTCATTTAATATTCTTTGACACTAATGGATGGAGTCTATAATATAACTTTTTTATCATTGGAATTCATGTCATTGTTTATATTTGTTATTGGTGTTAAACTCATTTCAAGCATTTTTTTATCGAATGTTAGGGTGTCATACAATGAAGTTTTGGTCATCTTCCATTATGATGGATACACTACAACAAATCGGATTTTCAGCGACGAAAATATTTGCGACGCAACCCAAAGCGTCGCAAAAAATAATTTTTTTGCAACATAAAATTAGACCCGTCGCAACAAGTTAAGTATTTGCGACACACAACTCCATGCGTCGCAAATAGATACTTTTAGCAATGAATATAGTGCGTTGCAAAAAAATGCGTCACAAAATCATTGGCGCCAAATGGCGGTAAAATTATTCGCCACGCTAGATACACATTTGCGACACAATCATCTGTCGTAAATAAGTGTCTCTATTAGCGACGCAATCCCCGCGTCGCAAATAACTTTTAGTCTGAGCTATGTCGTAAAAAGTTAAGGGTTTTTGCAACAGTTTCTTTTTTGCGTCGCACATAATATCTTATTCGCGACACTGATGTTTTTTGGTCGCAAATAATTATTATTAGCGACCTCCATCATATGGTGTCACAAAAAATTTAAGCTAAAAAAATAACTATTTATTTGGGACGCAATTTATACGTCACAAATAATATTTAGTTGTGACAGTATACTTGCTATGTCGTAGATAATGAGTTTTTTTGCAAAGTGGATTTAAATGCGTCGTAGATAATAGTATTATTAGGCGACATTATTTTATAGTGTTACAAAAAAAATTAAGTATTTTATAGGGTAAAAGGTGTTTTTTTTTTGCTAAAAGTTATTTATTGCGGCGGCCATTAGTGACCCTCGCTAGAAGTTCACTATAACAATTTGCACTTTTACCGGCGTTTTTTTCTCAGCGTAATCATTAAACGCTGGAGAAAGTATAACTTTTACCAGCGAAAAAGCTTATTTCGCCGAAAAAAGATAAGGTTTTCCTGGTAATATATTTTCACCGATAAATATTAGATTTTTCTCGACGATTTATCTTTTTCACCGACAAACGTGAAAATTATTTCGGCCTTTTCCCTTTTTCACCGGCAAAAGTCAAGGTTTTCTCGCCTTTTATATTTCTCGCGGGCAAAGTTCAAGGCAAATTTCCCCTTCAATTGGCCCAGTCTCGATCTTAAACACTATTTTCTGAAAAAATGAAGAAACTCAAGAAAGCATTCTCATTCTTGATCCCTTTTCTCCTCGCGCTAGTTCTGCACTACCCCTCTGCGGTTCTGCCCTCCCGCCGCACGAGGCACTCCACCGACGGACGATCAGCTCCACCGGTTCTCTCCATCTCCATTCCCTCTCCCTCTCCCTCTCTCTCGCTCTATTTCTCTCTCTCTCCCTCCCTCCCTCTCCCTTTCTCCCTCCCGCCACCGGTTCTCTCTCTTTCTCCCTCCCTGCGCTGGAGCCTCCACTAGAGCTCTGCATTGTCCCGCCGCACTCTCATCTCGTGAGCTCGATTTTGTTTTTCTTTGCTGCTATTTCAGTCTCAAGGTGAGGTTTTTGTCATCTTTTTTTGGCTTAGATTTTGGTTTCCATGGATCTGATGGGTTCTCGATTTGGTGAAATTTGTGTGGATGGTGTTGTTGCAGCTGTGTGGAATGTTTGCTCCATTTTGCTTCAGATCGAGTGGTTTTTGCTCTCATTTCGTTTTTCTTTTTGGAAATCTGTTGATCCTAGGGTTTTCATGGCTTCTTCTTACATTTGGATTTTTTGTCTTTAAATCTATGTATTTGAAGTTGTTACTTTAGATTCAGTGTTTCTAGCTTCCCTTTTCTTCCTTCGTGTAGGAGATGTTCTGAAATCTGGAGGCTTTTCAGCTCTTGATCGATTGCATTTGACGTTTTCTTAGATTCTTCTACCCATCGACTAGAGTCGAGTTTATTTGTCATTTCCCTGTTCATGTTTAAATGCTAGATCCTGTGGTGTGAGCGGTGTTTACTTACATTTTTACAGTGACTACATTTTTTGATTGAGATTACTGATTTTGTGTTTATTTTTCTTTGTTCTTTCCATCTGTTTGAGCGGATTTAAGTGTATTTTGTTTGCATAAGGTCTTTCTTTCTTTCCTTTTTTTGGTAAAAAGACCCTCTTTTTTTTTATTGTATGAAAGGCTTAAATTTCGCGATTTCTACTTCCGTTTCCTTTATTTCGTTGAAGTCGAATGAAAATTGAATATTGTTGGCTTTCATTTGTTAGTTTTTTTTGGTAGCCATCTTTGAAAATTTTCCCTACTTTTGTAGAAACGATTGACTGTACTTGTATTTGCTTTTTTCTACTTCAAATTTGCCAATTGAGTTAGATTGAGTGGCTTCTGCTCTCATTATTTTCATTTGTTTGTGTTGAGATTAGATTTAGTCAGGGACCATCATCTTTTATTTTCTTTTTTTCCCTCTTGAAGAATTCCTGAGATCATGTGGGTTTCATTTGGTTGGTACTTCATACAACTCTCCTGTCTCTGCAAATACCACATCAATCTTCATTTGAATGATTTCAATTTGTTTGTGCATGCTGTTTGTAACATGGAACTTAAATTTGCATATCAAATGTATGTTATAATGCTTGTAAGAAACGTTAACATTGCTTGAAATTAGATCAAGGAAATCTGTAGTCAGTATGCTATCATGTATTAAACTGTTGGCTATGCATCAACTATACAACAAATGGTCAATGTTAATGCTTCTGAATCTAATAAGCAGTGGACTCGAAAATCAAAGTAAAGGTCAGAACCATTCTTCATGAAAAGCAATGGATGGTTATTAGAGCCATGAGGGTGTAAAGCAAATGAGAGGAAGAGGAGGGAGACATGGAAATATAGTTGGGTGGTGGTGGAGGAGAAGAACGGAGTAAGGAGAGATGGGTATTTATGGAGAGAGTAAGAGCAATGTTATGTGGGTTGTGTGGGCAAAGGATAGTGTACAGTTGTCCCTTGAGATATCACGGGGTGAGTGACAATGGACTCCACCACGTATTTGGGGTAAGATGAAACATGGGTTTTGTAGAACTGTGTGAACTAAAGGTATTTTTTCTTGTTTTTTTTATTCAAAATTCTATCAAAGATGGTATCAGGGTAAGATGAAAGATGGGTTGGTAGACTTGTGGGAACTAAATATACTTTTAGTTGTTTTTGGGCCTTTTATTAACTAGCCTAAGTTAAATTGTGTGAACTAAATGGACTTCTATTGTTGGTTTTTTTTTTTTTCAAATTTCTAACTGATTAAGGTCTTGGGGTCAGATGAAAGATGGGTTCTGTTGAACTGGGTGAACTAGAAATATTTTTAGTTGTTTATGAGCCTTTCATTAACTATCCCAAGTAGAGAACTAAATGTATTTTTAGTTGTTTTTTTTTTTTTTCAAAGTTCTATCAAAGATGGTATTGAGGTAAGTTGCAAGATGGGTTTTGTAGAACTGAGTGACCTAAATGAAGTTGTCTTATGAAGTTAGGTTGTACAATAACACAGGGGGGGCTACTTTGTTTGATGCTGAAGAGACAGTCAAGCAGTCAACAGTGCTAAGTGCAGGACAAATTGGACCCTCTTAGCAAAAGAGAGAAAAGTGAATTCACACTTGTGGCCACAAAAGGGTTGTACTCGAGCTATTTGATATATAGGGTTGCAGATTTTGCTAGTTTTCATGTGGAAGTCTGTAACCCACACTATAAGTAAGAAAAGAATTTAAGTGGTTGATTGATTAAAAATCTTTGTCTTTTAAGTGGTTGATTGATTAAAAATCTTTGCACAAGACGGTGTTGTAATTATGCATCTTCCCTTGTTATTTCCACAGGCAGCATGCGTCCCCTTAGCTTTAACCGGACGTGATAGCTGTGGCAGTGCCATTACTGGTTCTGGAAAGATAAAATAAAAATGCTTGAACATTGCTTGTCTCGGTGGAAATGGTCATTGGAGGAGCTTATTACATTTTTAGTGATACTTTTTCATCATCGATATATAGACAGCTGCCTTCACCTTACCTGTGCTGGAGAGGTTATTGGTTTGGCCTAAGCGCGTGCTAGCAATCAGGGTGCTAGTTCTTACTCCGACAAGGGAGTTGGCTCATCAGTAAGTCGTTTCATTTTCTTCCCAATATAATTATGCCTAGTACATTTCACCTCCTCTTTTTAGAGATACATTACATTGAGATACATGACATTGAGATACATTACATTCTTTTATTACGTTCTATGCTTCTTTTCTTTTTTATTTTATGGAATGGTGTTAACAATTCAATTATGAAAGAAAGATTATGAAAGGATTGTACCATTTGCTTCTATTATTACTTATTAGAGGATCCGATGACAAATATTTATGCAGTCGAGCATGCTAAAAGTTCTGCAGTCTTATCATATACTCTATCAAGTAACAACTCACCATGTTACTATCTAACAAAACTAAACATGTATGTGGTACTGAACATTTTATTCTCCCTAGTTTGACCCTGTTTTGATTCCCATTGTTATAATTTCGGTTTCTAGTAAGAATTCCCAAAGGCTACTGGGCTGGGCTTGGGCGGGAGATACCATGGGTTATCAAATATATATATATATGTACAGAAATAATTTCTATTTGGAGTTCATTCCTGGAGTTAATTTGGTAGTATTGTATTATTCAAAAAAAAAAAAACTTGGTAGCATTGCAGTTGCAGTACAGCTGTATAGATATTTTATGCTTCTCTTTTCTCCTGAATGTCGATACCTCATGTTGATACCTCATGTTGGTGGGAGCTAAATGATGGGGAGTTGTTATCTTTTTTGGCAGGGTCCATAGCATGATTGAGAAACTAGCACGGTTTACTGATATCAGATGTTGCCTTGTGGTCGGTGGGCTTTCAATGAAGGTATATACTCTTTTGTCAATGTACTATTTCCTTGAATTGGGTGGATGTTGGAACACACTCCGGTCTTGATGAGGAAAGCCTTGATTTGCAGTGTTTGTTCTTCAATCTTGGTCCTTACAAGTTTGGAACCATATGATATGCATTTAAACGTTCTTCTGTTTTTGTAGTTTATAGTGAAAACCTTCTTCATCTATTAGATTTGATCTGAATTGCAATATTTTCTTGGGTAGAACCTCCTGCTCCTCTGCCTAATTCTTGTATTCTCCTTTTCAAATTCTCTATAGTGTCTCTATTTACGTGGCTTGTTGGAGACGAAAACCAAAAAGAAAATAGAGCATCTATTGGTCTTTATATGCAGAAATGAGTGCATTACATCATTTTTTTTTTCTGAATGGAGAACACTTTACAATGTTATTATCACTTTCATTATAAATCTGTTAATATTTTATCAGCATTTGACTTATTACAGTTCTGTGGCCACTGTTGCCTCATAACCTGTTTCCTGGGACTCTTTTACTTCGAAACCAGTGTTCTGATCAGTCTTTATCAACTGGTTGAATCAGGTTTGGCTGGAACTGGACCCTCCATCGGACTGGTCAGAGCCTGAACTGTAACAAGGTAGTGAAACAGAATTGTTTTCCTTTTTTCCTTTTTATAGACTACTATAAAAGATAGAAATGATCTTCCTTTCATTTTAATCTCTCTACTTCCAAAGTTTTTGTCAATCTAATGACTATTTCAAAGGAGGCCAGGCTCTGAACATTGAAGTTAGTTTTACAGTAGAAATGATTTAAGGAAAACACGATAAATTAACTAATCAGCTACCTTAAATGAGAACTTGCTAGTAAGAATTTTTTGGTAGATACCTGACTTGTCAATACGCTCCGAACCGGCAAGATCTACCACAACCAGTTTACTTTTCCTAATAATGGGTGCCTTAAGTGTTTTGGTCAAGTGTGAAGTATTTCCATTCTCACTTGGAAAAGTTACTTCTCTCTCATGCCTTCCCTTGACATATCTCCTAACATGTACCTGTTATAAGTAAATTTTGTGGAAACAAAAATAATTAAAATTGAATCAACAGTCATCAGTAGGCTCCTTCAAATTTAAACGCTTGAGGAATACATATAGTATAAGATATTCAGTATTCACCATCAAAATAGCATGGCTGCGAGAGGATTCAGTATTCAACTTTGTGTTTGCAGCAAATCGGTGAGCTTCACCTAGTCGAAGTAGCTCGACAAAACTGTGCTGGTCTCTGACTTCTACTAGGGTTGGCCCAGGTAATGAAACATCTCCAGTTTTTGGGTCTTCCACAATGGATATATTATCATTTGCAGGATCAAGGAGGTCCTGGATGGTCTCCATATAAAGCTGTATGTAGTGGTATAGATCAAGAATATTAAATAATATCAAAATCATTTTAAGACTTAAGAGCAAAATATATTGGGTGCCTTCCACTAAAATAAGTCAAAGAGAATGGATCTGAGAGTTCCATAAGCAACACTACAGTATAGAAAACAAATTTAACACCATACTAGTCTAAGGCCCAACAACCTGCAAGTAGGAGACTGACACAGAATTAGTCTCTGGGGAAATATCCGCAAGAATATCCTCCATTGAACGAACCATAATGCCACAGGCAGCAGTATCTTCCTCTCCAAGCCGTCCAAGAGTGTATGTCTTTCCTGTGCCAGTCTGTCCATAGGCCATCACAGTTCCATTGTAGCCCTCCAGAACACTCTACACAAAAATGAGACACTTCAAAACATACTACCGAAATTAAGACCTCAGAAGTAATAAAAAGACAATCAGCTCAGCAAAAGATAAAAGAATTGTTGGACACTTGTGACAAAAGAATGTATTGTGTTTTAACTGATCCAATACACCATATGATGTTTTAGTTGAATACATTGGCTTCAAATGATGAAAGATAGCATTGTGAACTTGCACACCGGACAATATATCTATTTACTTAAAACTGTTTCTCCTTTGAATTCTAAACCCTTGAAGCTATCTTCAATTTTGTCTAGTCATACAAATTATGCTAAATCATTTTTTTTTCCATTGTTTACGCTAACAGATTCTGAGAGAACTTGGCTGTAAAAGAAATTCTTGGCCTTTGATATTAGACCTCATGTAGTGGTTTCTTATTGGGCCAACAACAGCTGATTCTTTTGAAGGTAACATGTGTATTTGCTTACCTTTCTGTGGGTTAGTCTGATTCTTGGTTTACCATATGGTAAAGCATATGGTAAAACTGAGCATGTGAGAGAGAGAGAGAAGATAGATGGTTTCCTTGTCCCTAGATATATTAATTACAAGACCCATGAGTATTATGATTTTGTTTGCTTGTCTCTCTAGACATCAATTAGAGTCTTATCAAGATGCATAGCACCCAAACAATAAAGAGAAAATGCTATCTCATCATTAGCTGTCTTCATGAGGAGCCCATGTATCCATAGCAGAGATAATGCTTTTACCATGGATTGAATCATCTCAAAGCAAGTGAAACAGAATATGGCTACACAGATATGGTGTTCCCTTACCAAGGCTATCTAGCCAAATGCTTCTTCTTGTAAGGTTTTTCCCTCTGTCTTCAATGGCAGTGCTTTTGATGTGATAACTGCATGTGTTATGTGAACTGCTGATCTTAAACTCCAGTAGTGGGAAATATGATGAGTCTTTTTTTTATATTTAATATTCTCATTTTTGTTTGTATAATTTGGCTATTGTATTTGATTACCTGAAGCTGTCATTTGAGAAAGTCATATTAGTTTCTTACTGATATACCCTATGACTCTTCTGGATCTTGGATTTAAATCATAGCCTGAGGTTGCTTATTTAAATATTCAGATCTGAAATCTGGACCTGAGGCTGAATCTTAACCTTAGTTTGAATCCAAAACCTAAACGGGCCCTATCAGAATCCAACTTGAATTCTAAAATGGCATATCAATGTGTGGCAGACCTGGGTACCAAGATGTAGGTAGGCCTTGCCTTATTTAAGAACCTTAGAACTTTAGATTAGTATCCAAAAATAGTCCTCCATATCGGCTGAGGTTTATATGTCTTGTAGCAGTACAGTTGTTTCCGCCATTGGCTGATTCAGGCCAATTGAAAGCCTTATTTTTTTCACTTTCTTGCTTAATTTTGTTGATAGTGGAGCATAAGCATAACTATTGATTCATGCAATCAATAATAGCAGGTGCAATTTATTGCTTTTTATTATTTATTTTTCAGGACACGCACAACCAAGCTGGTGTTGTTCACATTGGTGGTTTGATGCCACTTCTGAAGCTTCTTGACTCCAAGAATGGGTCTCTACAACATAATGCTGCATTTGCTCTTTATGGCCTTGCAGACAATGAGGTATTGTTGACTCATGCAGAATTTTTCATCCTTGTGGACTTCTCTTTTTTCCCACCTGGAAGCATAATTCATGGGGCATATGGAGTTTCAAAGGTTTCTCTATGACCTACCTTTTGGCAGAAAACTTGGAACAATCTGATCACATGAGGTACTGTTTTGAGTGCCTCAAAAATGTCCAATCCTTGGTTGTTTGATAAAGCAAGCTGTGTCAAATTTTGCAAGAGCAATTGGATGGGGTTGGTGCTGAGATAGGGTGGATATGTTAGCCATAGCAGATAGGTTGAAAATAGGGATTATATAAGGGGTTGGTGGTGGAGGTGACTTAAGGATTGTCTAAGGCATTAGTGGTGGAAGGTGATTCAAGGAATGCAAGATATCTGGAGGAAGTGGGGAAGCTAAAGAACTGTGGAGATTTTACTATTTCTTTAATAAACCAGTCCCTTATCTAGCAAGATATCTAGAGGAAGTGGGGAAGCTAAAGAACTGTGGAGATTTTACTATTTCTTTAATAAACCAGTCCCTTAGCTATCAAAATGGATGTTATATTTCATTAAATACTTTGAGAGGCAAACATGAAAATGAGAATGTTGGCCTAATCAAGAACTTCAAGGGAGGATCAAATCTAATTTCTAAAGGTGTCTCAGCCTGGAGATCATTTTAAATTTTTATGATTGCTATATTTATTTCTGTTTGCATCCATTGTCAACTATCTTAATGAACAATGTATTTTGTCTTTACTCTTTAGGATAATATCTGAGATTTTGTCAAAGTTGGAGGTGTTCAAAAGCTGCTAGATGGAGAATTCATTGTTCAGGTAAGCCAGTTGCACTTTGTTTACTTTGAATTTGCTTAAATCCATTGGTGGTTGCTTTCTAAATGCTTTAATACATATCACCAGTAGGGTTTTAGTTGTTCTCAGTTTGTGAACCATTCTGAATAGTGACATTAAATGAAATTACAGGCGACAAAAGATTGTGTTGCCAAGACTTTAAAAAGAATAGAAGAGAAGATCCATGGACGAGTGAGCATTTTCTTATTTAAACATTACTCTAATTTCTGACAGTGCTATACCTAATGTGGTTGCAGCAGTCTCTTTTCCAAAAGGCATATACAGTGAAGAGATGTTTAAAATGAGAAATAAGTAGCCATATCATCAAGTCAATCTGGTTTTTTCCATGCCCCATATACATCAAGGGCCATGATTTAAATGATATGGATTGATGTACATGTGGTGACTTTGTGCATAGGCTACAATCAACATGAACAAATAAGTTTTCAACCTGAGATCTCAAATTTCAGTTTTAACATCTATCTTGTGTTATAGATTTTAACATCTATCTTGTTTTATTTATTACAGATCGAAATGGGAGATGAAGAGAAAATAAGAACAAGCAACATTTTTTGGACCGGTTTGGATGGCGTAGATCAATTTGAGGATATTATATTTTATCGTGGAAATTGTTCGTTGTCTCTCCGTTATACATATCGAAGACCGCCTTTCAGTTATTGTTTCTATGTTATATTGAGACCAACTATTATATAGATTTATGTTTAACAGAATTTTATCAATATCATTCAGTAAGAATTTGTGATGAGGACAACTGATTCGTTGCACTCAAATTCAATGAATTAATTTAGTTTATGTTTTTACATCGATGGAGTGTTATTTTCATACCTGAATTGCAACTTAGAGATATATGATTGTGATGACCTAATGGTGACTTTGCATTAAAGATTTGTGAATGGATGACTTGTGAATGGATGATGAGATTATATTTGTATTGATTGGGTATAAAATCAGGAAAAATATATCTATTTTAAAAATATTAAAAAATATTTTTTTTGAGAAATTATTATTTGCGGCGCTTTTATTGCGTTGCAAATAATTAAATGTAACAAGATAAATATTACTTGCCACACCACATAAGCGTCGTAAAAAAAAATTATTTGCAACTTTATATGAGCGTCGCCTTTAATAATTTATTAACGGCCTTTTAGAATCGTTGCAAATATAAATTATTGGTGACGCAATTTTACCGTTGCAAATAAATCATTATTTGCGACGTTTATAATACGTCGCGAATATAAATTATTGGTGACGCAATTTTACCGTTGCAAATAAATCATTATTTGCGACGTTTATAATACGTCGCAATTGGTACGTAATTAGCAACGCTTTGAAACCGTTGCAAATACTCTCTTATTGCCACGCTGCAGTCTTTAGCGTAGCTAATCTTTTTGTGACCCCAATATTTGCGACCCCTCTGCGACGCTTAGTTTTTTGCGGCGCAATTAACTTATTGCGACGCTTTTTATATTATTTGCGACGCTTTTTTGGCATCGCAAAAAAGCAAAATTGTTGTAGTGATAGTTTGATTTTGATATTAACCGTCCAACGTACAAAGGTGAAAAGCAAAAGATGAGGTATTTACCTACCGACATAAGTTACTGTTATTTGCAAGAGGTTGCACTCGAAGTATCTGAGTGGGAAGCACTCAGTGAATTTGCTGCTTTACAGTACTTTTATCACGATGGATTTGCATTCTCATTGATTACCCTACAAGAGGATGAGGATATTAAGGTAATGTTCAGAGCATCGGTAAACAATATGAATGGTTTGTATTTATATGTTAGTAAAAGAACAAATTCAGCAACTGGCAACTTAGCTAAAGCTGAGGAGAAGCTCCGCTTAGCACGTGGGGAGTGGAGACGTTTGAAAATTTTTCATCCAAACTTCATTTGATCAAGTGGACCCCGCCCAAAGCTATTTGGTTTCCCCACTCTACATCTGACGCCAGAAATCAAAACAAAAGATCAGGGCTCCTCTCTCTCTCCATTCCCCATTTCCGTTCTCTATCTCCTCTCGCTCCGTTCTGCCAGGCTCCAGCGAAACGATCCTCTCCTCAGGCGTCTCCAGCGATCGATTTGGCCCTGGATCTGCTCTCTCTCTCTCTCTCTCTCTCTCTCTCCATTCGCCCATTTTCCATTCGCTGGCTCTCTCTCTTCTCTCTCCATTCTACCAGACACGATCCTCATCCTCTGAGCGGAACGATCGTCTCCGGCGAGACGCTCCTCTCCTCAGGCTTCTCTCCAGCGACTTTTCCCTTCCCCCATTTCTCTATATATCTCCTCTTCCTTTCCATTTAGCCTAGCCCTGAAACCCATTTTTCTCCTGCGATCATCCATCCGGAAAGGCCCCAACATCGCGACCGAGGTCTGAAGCGATTTGTCTCCTGCGATTGTCTGTGCAGAAAGCACTGCGGCGCGCATCAGGTGAGGACTCCTTCCCTCTCTTGTTCTCTCCTTCTCTTCCCCAACCTCTCAGTTTTTTTTTTTTTTATCATTTGAATCGATGATTTTGGTCATTTGGGTTATTAAGCGAGTGAATCTGGTATGCTGTTAATGAGTGGTTGTTTTTTTTTTTTACTTTGAATGTGATTAATTTTTTACCAATGAGCAAGTGAATTTGATACTGTCAAATGTGAGAGCATATAACATTTTGATGTTAGTGTATGGCCATGCAGACCTCTCTGTTTTTTTTTTTTTTTCTTTACCATCTGAATCGATGATTTTTGTCATTTGGGTTATTAAGCGAGTGAATCTGGTATGCTGTTAATGAGTGGTTGTTTTTTTACTTTGAATGTGATTCATTTTTTACAATGAATGAGAAAGTGGATTTGATACTGTCAAATGTGAGAGCATTTAACATTTTGATGTTAATGTATGGCCATGCAGTTGGCTGGTTTTTTAACTATGAATGTGATGAGATTTTACTGTGAGTGTAACTAAATCACATAAATTCTTTGGGAATAATAAAAGGCAAATAGTTGGCAGGCTAAACAAATCTGGATAGTAAATTATTTTGTCTGGATGGTTCTGCTAAGGCCATTACTCTGATCCAGTTTTTTTAGCACATCCTTTTCTTTTTTAATAATAATGATTTAAGATACTGTGATTGGTGTAAGGAAGGAACTAGGATGTAGTTGTGTGTAAAAAATGTATTTCTATGTCTATTGCAGTTTTGCTTCTCACAAGATTAATACATACACAAGGTCACTTCCTAACTTATGTGGTTAAGCGGGTGACTGGAAAGAAATGTTGAAGAAATGTTCAAAAGTGCAGTCGTAGAGTAAATCCAAGGGCATAATAATGTTGTTTTATTTGCTACAAAGAGAGCAAGAACTGTATATGAAGAGAAATTCCAGGCTGGCTTCAGTTGAAGTAAGACTTCTTTTGTTGTGGTTTCCTTGACCTAAATTTGATTTAGCAGAGTAACTTATCAATTAAAGGCAAATCGGTATAATTCCTCATCCTCAGGCTGAGCTATGTCATCTTCAAGTATGTGATATGAGATTAACTATTTTTTAAATAAATGTTAAGCATTTGTAATTAAACTTGAAGTCATCTACTTCGTCTGAGATCTCAGGTCAAGAATATATAGGCAAGTCATCTTTGAAACTATTCCGAAGCTTAGAATGGGCTCCAAAATGCTCATGTGGATACGGGTATATGATATTAAAGACGTCTCGTACTACATCCAACCCTGGCCGTAAATTTTAGAAATGTCCAGATTTACATGTAAGCATTTATCTTTCCAAATTCATTTATTGATATTTTTCTTCAATATTCAAAACATTTTAACTTCATTCATAAAACTGTATATTTTTTGATCCAGCATTCATTATATCATTATGAATTTGATTGCAGGGAGGAAGAGGTTGTGGTCTTTTTATTTGGATGGATGAAATTGCTCCAGAATGTATACCGATGCTAACTTTAAATCGAGGCCAAGTTGAAGTGAAAATAGAAGAAATGAAAGACTCAATCAATGAGTTGTGCCTAGAAATACAACGTCTAAGTGAAAGCATGGAGACTCACATGAAAGGAAGTCGAAGCAAAAAAGGCCTTGCATTTTCGATTGCGATTCTTCTCCTCTTTGTTGCGTACATGTGGCGTGGACAGAAGGGTGGACATGCCTATTTGTCTTATGGGATGTAAACATTGTTTTGTTGTGGGAGGCACGAGCTATTTGGTCTTTTTTTGTTTGTTTGTTTCAACCTTAGGAAGTTTCATGTGGACTATTGAATGCATCAAAGACTAGTAAATTGATCCTTGAATCAAAGACTAAAATGAATATGTACTTTTTTGGTACTGTTTGATTATGCCGATCCTTCTTTTGTGTCATCTTTGGAATTCCCTGAGTTGTGGTGGATCAAAACATACCACTGGTTTTCTTATGTTCTTATTCTTGATCGGATGATGGTGGTGGACTATGTTTAGATGAATCTGATGCTATTGAGTTCTTTGAAGTTCTGTGGTTATTGATTTCAGGAATTGATATTTGCATGTTTGGTATCTGGTTTTCCTTCATTCGTTTCATCTTTTGTTTGTTTGTTTGCTTGATTGATTGATTCAAGAAGTGGAACTTTTCGGGTTGATAGTTGATTGGAAATTGTTCTTGGCTACTCCATACTAGTCCTATGGCTTATCTTGCTTTTCTATCTTTTGGGCAACACAGCTGCCTACTACTTCTGCTCTTCTTTAGAGAACTTGTCAAGAATCCTGAAGCTTTCTCCCACAATTGCTGGAGTCACCCTCCTTGCACTGGGCAATGGATCGCCAGACGTCTTCTCTAGCATTGTCTCCTTCCTTGGACCTGGGGCCAGTGGCATTGGCTTTAACAGCATCCTAGGTGGGGCGTTCTTCGTCTCCGATGGTGTTGTTGGGATCATAAGCATTTCAGTTAGCAGTCGCCGGATTTCTGTGGATAAGGCCAGCTTCGTAAGAGATGTTTGCTTCTTTCTTTTAACTATTTCTTGCCTACTTGTGATACTAATTGTGGGAAGGATCAACATATGGGGTGCAATTGGTTTTGCTTCTCTGTACGTTGTATATGTGTCAATCGTCTCTACAACGCACGCATTTCTGCAGGAGGAAAGATAGATTGGTGAGTCAATTTGGCATAGATCATCTCTTGCCTATCAGCAATGGTTCCCCATCAGATGAATTGGCGCAATTCGCGCAATTCAGCGAGTTGGGTGAACCACTTTTGGGTAGTGTTCATAAGGAGGAGTTTGCTTTAAAGGCAAAAGAAGCTCTTGAAAATGATGATGATGATGAAATATCTAAAATAAGCTGGTATTTCTTCAATTCATCAGTTTCATACTACCAAGTTCGAGATGGGGCAAGTTCGAATTTACCCCAACCCATACCAAATTTGTTCATTGCCATCCACATTCTATCTATTAAAAGATGGCTACAATGAGTGAGAAAGCACGTCCCACACTCCTGCATGGTTGTTTTGGTAACTCATATTTGGCCCTATATTGTGAAATACGTTTGAGAACTCCACAATGTTTGAAAATTTTATCCAACCAGGATCATCAGTTACATTGGCACCAACTCTCTTGACAGCTCTTTGGTGTTCTCAAAAGGGGGACCTGGGTTTCAAATGTAGCAGTGGCTATTAATGGTGGGTCAGATGGAGCCCAGATTGCCATTTCCGGCTGCTATGCCGAGCCAATCTTTAACACGCTTGTTGGCTTGGGCCTGTCTCTTGTTATATCATCATGGCATGTGTACCTGTAGGCCACATATGATGAAAAAAGTACTACATAACTAACCTGTAATTTCAAACATTTATGCCAATCAGAAGCTACAAAACTAAAAAAAGTGCAGTCTATAAATCCAATCTGAAGGTTTACTCAGCTTAGAATGTGATAGCTTCAAAATACAAAACTTCTGAATGTATAACCATAAGACAACTACAACCATAATTCACAGGTGTTTAAAATCATCTCCTAAATACAAGTACAACCATAAGACAAAGAAGGTGTTTAAAATCCATCACATTATAATGAAAAAAAAGGCATCATCCAAGAGACATCATCCAATTGTGTTCAGTTGTCACCCTCGAACATATCCAATATGGCTTCATTCCAATAAATCTGCATGTTTATGATCATCCAGAAAAATAAAAAATCAGTCTAAAACAAAAACATCTAGTTGAAGATTAAAAAAGCAAATACCATGAAAGTTCACTGAATGCCAAGCGAATGCCATCTTCCGAACACTCACTACTATCAAGATGAAGATCTCGTCAAGCGAATGCCACAATTACCTGATGGATTTAAAAACATCCAAACTTTGATAAGCAAAAACACGAGGAAAAACACCCAAACTAAATCCAAGCCCCAAACATAAGAAAAAACATTATAAAGAAAGATACATGAAAATATGCAAGGCGAAGATTAAATCAAAAGTCAAAAGGCAAATACCGTAATAGTTCAACGAATGCCTGAATCAGAGCCGTCCAAACTCTCGCTACTATCAAGATTAAGATCTGGCTCATTGTGTTCATCTTCGCTCCGTAATCTGAATTAATGTGTTATAAATTCATTTGTAAAAAATGAAAAAATAGAGGATAAACTCAATTAAGTCATTATTGTTTACCTATTCAACAGTACCGGGCAATTGCGCTTGTCATGTGATACACCACGTTTGTTGCAACCACGACAAAGATGTCCCTTAGTTGCTTTCTCTTTTGATGATTTTGGCCTCTTAGCCCGTCCTTTTGTAGTAACATGTGGCGGATCATGATATTCTACCACATTGCTGCCTATAATTTCTTGCTCATCGCGCATACCTCTTTCTGATGCATCGTTTGATTTGACTTGTCTTACGCTCAATTGCAACTCCGCATGCTTACTAACCAAGACATCATAGCATTCTTTCGATGAGCTGGCTTATTCAATTAGTGCATTGAAAATACAAGATAGATGATTATGTCTCGCCATAAACGTGTCAGAACATTGAGATCCTATCTCAACTCCATCTTTATCAACAAATGTTCCAACTCTAGCTTTCTTTGTCCATCGCCTCAAACTGTAATGTTCGGGCAAATATCTGATACAAAATTGCCTCATGACAGACAATACATGACGACATGGGATGCCTTCGAACTCCATCTTTTTGCATGAATAAAAAGCAAGCTTCTCCTCTTTCTTCCACAAAACATCTCTTTCGATTTCGTTTTCACCCGTCAAATCTTTCACGGTAAAGACACACCTAACATCATCTTCATTCACAAGTAACGGAACGATTGACATCACTACAAGAAATTTAGGCTGTTGTGACGAAATCTGAAGACGAATTTTTTTTTGTCTTAAAAGAACACCCAAAGGGGACGAAATATAAATTTTGTCGTCTATTTTCATTTTTTTCAAAAGTATTGGAGACGAAAACAAAATTTCGTCTACAAAAATATGGCGCCAACTTGTTTTGTGTTGGCGCCAATTATTTTAGCTCATTAGAGACGAAAATTGTTGTCACAAAATATAATTTTTTTTTGCGACGAACGTAATTCGTCACCAATAAGGATAAGTTATGGAAGACGAACATATTTCGTCATCAAAATAAGGCGCCAATTTCATTTGCTTTTGGCGCGGATTATTTTAGCTCATTGGAGACGAACATTTTTGTCACAAAATATAATTTGTTTTTGTGACGAACTTAATTCGTCACTAATAAGGATAAGTTATGGAAGACGAAAATATTTCGTCACTAGAATAAGGTGCCAAATTATTTCAGCTCATTGGAGACGAAAATTTTTGTCACAAAATATAATTTGTGTTGCGACGAATGTAATTCGTCACCAATAAGGATAAGTTATAGACAACGAACATATTTTGTCACCAAAATAAGACGCCAATTTCATTTGCTTTGGCGCGAATTATTTTAGCTCATTGGAGACGAAAATTTTTGTCACAAAATATAATTTGTTTTTGTGACGAACATAATTCGTCACTATTAAGGATAAGTTATGGAAGACGAAAATATTTGGTCACCAAAATAAGGCGCCAATTTCATTTGCGGTGGCACCAATTTCGTTCGCACTTGAGCCTATTCCTATCTTATAAGTAGTGCTTTGGAAAAGCTTTTAAAATGACTAAAATGAGCCCCAAGGCCCTAACGTCCATCCCCCTCCCCCACCCCCACCCCAATCCAACGCCCCTTTTTCCAAAACCCATTCCCCCTTTGTCCCTCCATCTATCCCGGTCTCTCTTTTCCAAAACCATTTTCCCCCTTTTCCAAAACCCTTTTCCAGACGAGGAGAGAAGAACCCTTTTCCCCATTTTCCAAAATCCTTTTCCAACATCTCCCACCCATCGTCTAAAGCAACAGCCCCATGGCTCATTGACCCCCATCAATCATCATCACCCTCCATCAACACACGCAGTGCAGACCCATCCCTGATCAGTGATCCCTCTCATCTCTACTTCTCTCAGTCTCTCTCGCCTAGAATTCCCAGACGCAGCCACCATCACCAATCACCATCATTTGTGCCCATCCTCCTCCATCCAGGAGTCCGCCACCGCCAGGTACACCTACCTCTCTGAGTCTCTGCTACTGTGAGAACTTGGTCCGGGCGGTACCCTTAACCACGGGGCGTAGCGTGTCAACCACGGGCTTCAAACGGTGAGTCTCCGTTAGCCCACATCAGAAATATCCAAGTCCTGACCTTGGGCTAATAAGTCAAACCCCGTATTAACTTAGCGTGAGGCTTTTTAAAACTATGCGTCCTCAGAAATAGTAAGAACTCCGAAGTTAAGCGTGCTCGGGCTGGAGCGGTATTAGGATGGGTGACCTCCTGGGAAGTCCTCGCGCGTGCACGTGGGCTAAAGCGGACAATTTCATGCTGAGTTGGGCGGGGCTGTGACAGTTGGTATCAGAGCCGAGGACGACTCTATTTCTAGTGGGGGAGAATGTGAGATCTTGGTCTGGGCGGTACCCTTAACAACTGGGCGTAGCGTGTCAATCACGGGCTTCAAACGGCGAGTCTACGATAGCCTGCATCGGAAATATTCAAGTCCTGACCATGAGCTTATAAGTTAAACCCCGTATTAACTTAGTATGAGGCTTTTTAAAACCATGCGGCCCGGAAAATCGTAAGAACTCCGAAGTTAAGCGTGCTCGGGAGGGAGCAGTACTAGGATGGTTGACCTCCTGGGAAGTCCTCGCACATACACGTGGGCCAAAGCGGACAATTTCATGCTAAGTTGGGCGGGGCTGTGACAGTTGGTATCAGAACCGAGGACGACTCTATTTCTAGTGGGGGAGAATGTGAGATCTTGGTCTGGGCGGTACCCTTAACAACTGGGCGTAGCGTGTCAATCACGGGCTTCAAACGACGAGTCTACGATAGCTTGCATCGGAAATATCCAAGTCCTGACCATGGGCTTATAAGTTAAACCCCGTATTAACTTAGCATGAGGCTTTTTAAAACCGTGCGGCCCCGAAAATCGTAAGAACTCCGAAGTTAAGCGTGCTCGGGCGGGAGCAGTACTAGAATGGTTGACCTCATGGGAAGTCCTCGCATGTACACGTGGGCCAAAGCGGACAATTTCATGATAAGTTGGGCGGGGCTGTGACAGTTGGTATCAGAGCTGAGGACGGCTCTATTTCTAGTGGGGGAGAATGTGAGATCCTGATCCGGGCGGTACTCTTAACCACGGGGCGTAGGGTGTCAACCACGGGCTTCAAACGATGAGTCTCCTTTAGCCCACATCGGAAATATCCAAGTCTTAACCATGGCTTATAAGTCAAACCCTGTATTAACTTAGCATGAAGTCTTCTACAATCGTGCGGGTTCAAAAATTGTAAGAACTCTAAAGTTAAGCGTGCTCAGGCAGCAGCAGTACTAGGATGGGTGACCTCTTGGGAAGTCCTTGAGTTGGGCGGGGTAAATGTGACAAAAATTTTTCGTCTCTATTTCTTATATTTATGACAAAATATTTGTCTCTAATTTTTCCTTTAATGACAAAATATTTTGTCACTAATTACTTACAAGTATGTTTCCAACATAGTATACTGGAGACGAAAAAAAAGTACTTGTTTCCAACAGTGTATTGGAGACAAAAAAAAATCGTCACCAATTTATCTTTTTCAGTGACGAATTTTTTTTCCGTCTCCAATACCTTTTAGCGACAAGGCTTTGGCGACGAAACGGGTGACGAAAAATTTTCGTCTTAATTAGTTTTGGTGACGAAATATGTACATTTTGGGACAAATTTGTGTCGTCCTTAAACCCCAAATTTCTTGTAGTGCATAGTCATGAATAGCTCATCTTGAAACTTATAAAAAATATTTCTCATATATATATATATCCGCCGTTTACTTTTCCATTGAAGAATATGCCTTCAGCTTCGGTCTCCCATTGCTTGACTTGTAGTCCTCTTTGTTTTCAAGATATCTTAGCCGTTCAACGCCTTGCTCGAAACGCAATATAAAATCAAGAAGTGTGTTCTTGTATTCTACATAGTGCTTCACGAAGGCATTCATACTTTCACTTCTCTGAGTAGTTGACATACCGGCAAAGAAACTGTCTTTTAAAAAGGCCGGTACCCACATATCCCGAATCTTGAATATCTGTGTTAACCATTCATTGTCCCCAACCTTATATTATGTTATGATCCTTTTCCATTCACATTCAAAATCAACAGGAGAGTCAGTATTATGCACACATTTTTTTTATACTATCAATCAAACCTTCATTTTGAATAGAAACCCCACCTAAATTTGTTGGTAGTTTGTCCAGAATGTGCCATAGGCAATATCGATGAGTAGTGTTCGGCATGACTTTTTGTATGACCTTTGTCATTGCCAAATCCTGATCAGTTATAATTCATTTTGGTGGACTACCCAACATTGCTCCAAGCCATTTATTAAATAGCCACTCAAATAACTCAGCCTTTTCATTTCGGAGGAACGCACACCCACATAATGTTGTTTGACCATGGTGATTGCAACCTACGAACGCACCAAAAATTAATCCATAATAATTCATTTTATATGTTGTGTCGAATGTTACAACATCACCAAAGACACTATATGCTATACGGAATGTGTAGTTTGCCCAAAAAACATGTGTGACCTTGTTATCTCCATCTCTCTCTATATTATAAATAAAGCCAGGACTCATTTCTTTCTGATTCTCTAAATGTTGAAATAACATATGCTCATCTAGTCCCTTTTTCTTTTCCTTTTCATTTCTACGATGATTTTATGCATCTTTATCTGTACATCCAATCTTCTCAAGTCCCCCCGACTGCTTTCCAAACACTACCATATGTTGGCTGCTTCGAATATTAGCAGAATCAAGTGTATTTATTACTTGTTTCTTTGATTCCGACACCTCTCGATGCGATCTCAGCATGAATCTCTTATGAGAAGTGGCGGGGGCATGGGAATGCTCAGGAACAAACTTGGACACTATATAACCACCTGACTGATCTTTTTTAATTTGCAACTGAGTCTTACAGTTTTCTCTTGTTTCCATCCGACGCCTTTGAACACATTCCTTATCTTTCCAATGTTTCTCATCTGTTTTACCCTCCTTTGAACAAAAATATCGCTTTAAAGTACCTCCACATCCTTAGTTCGAGTCGAATCTTTTCTTACGCTAAACCCAACAAGCTTCGCGTAAGCATTATAAAATTCATACACCTCCATTAAACTATCAAAATGCATCCCCACCTTTGGGGTCATATCCTCTTCAACATCTGGATAATGCAAACATGTTGTTGATGAGGATGTTATATCCATCTTGAAACCGGACCACAAATAATATATATTGATGGGTCAGGCCCAAGTAAGTCGGCCCGCAATAACAGGTTAGGCCCAAGAGGCTCGGTCCACGATGATGGGTCAGGTCGAACTGACCTTAGTCCGTGATGAGCCAAGGTCTTGATCTACCCATTGAGGCCGGATCCGAATCCACTGAAGGACGAAGTCAGCATGTCGTTTCATCTACCTACTTTCACCAAGTCTGCTCATCTGTTGAGGACAGTGCGGGAGATCTTACCTGCTCATCTGTGCTTATCTGTTGAGGACAGTGCGGGAGATCTTACCTGCTCATCTGTGCTCATTGAAGATCGCTGAAGACTCTCCCTACCCATTGGGGAAAGACTATAAAAGGAGAGCCCTACTAACGGAGGATGGCGAATTGATTTTTCTCACTATCATTGTATCTGACTACTTTGTAATCTCCTCCCCAGAGCAGTAAAGTGATCACTTTAAGTGGACGTAGGTCACACCGACCGAACCACTATAAACCTCCTCTCTCTCTCTCTTCATTAATTTTCATATTTATTGCATATCACTTGACCGGTGGTGCCCTAAACCACTTTTTGGCATCATCAGTTTGGCGCCGTCTGTGGGAATCGAAGATAATCTCATTTTTTCAAAAACAAGTCATGCCTATCACCAGGTCAACAAGGCGACAAGATGGTAACCCCTCGCACGAGGGCGAGGGTAATCCTCCACCGACCAACCCTGCACCGAATGCTCCCGCTCCCTCTCCCCAGCAGATGCTGGAAACCATGCAGCAGTTGGTAACTCAAAACCAACAAATATTGCAGCTCATGCTGGCGAGCCAGGGAGGAGCACTAGGTGTGGGACCGCAGGAAGTGCCAGAGCAACCGGTTGCTCCACGCAGAGGGGCACCTCACCCGGGCGCCCGTCCACACGGTGCCCGGGGCCGAGGCGCCAACCGAGGCCGCCATCACCTGGGCGCCCAGGGTCGGGGACTACAACTGGGCGCCCGCCATCATGGCGCCCACGCCCAGGGGACATCTGCTGGAGCTCCGCCGGTCGTCCCACACGGAAGATTCCTGGTTGATCCTCAAGGCTGCGCTCATCTCGACGTACCTCCTCCCCCGGGTGGAGCTCCAGGAGGATCGAATCGTGGTGGACTTCCACCCCCTCCCCCTGCTTCCAATGATGAGAATCCTCATTTCCAGGAGGGGGAAAGTGAACATCACAGCATCGAAGATGAGAGCCAATTCCAAGGCCAGTCCAGAGAAGCGCCCAATCGGTGGGATGAGAAGATCAAAGAAATGCAAAACCAGATTGGCAATGTCTTCAATGCCATGAGGGCACAAGTACCAGAAACAATTGACTACCTGGTACAGCGGACGGACACACCGTTCAAGCCCGCCGTAGCAAACTACCCACTTCCCAAAAAATTCAAAATGCCGACCATGGAGACCTTTGATGGAACCAAGGACCCGCTGGATCACTTGGAAACTTATAAAACTCTAATGCAACTACATAACATCTCAGACCAGATTATATGTAGAGCATTCCCAACCACATTGAAGGGTTCCGCACGACAATGGTTCTCCAATCTAGCCCCAGCCTCCATCTGTACCTTTGCAGAACTAAGCAAGTCCTTCGTGTCGCACTTCATTGGAGGACACCGCCACCAGAAGCCTGCCACCCACCTGCTCAGCATAAAACAGGACCAAGATGAGAGTCTGAGGAGTTACCTCACTCGTTTTAACGAGGAGGTCCTCCAAGTCGAGGAGCCCAATGACAAAGTCATCATGACCGCCTTTCTGGGAGGCCTCCGTTCATCCCGTTTCTTCTTTTCAGTAATGAAGCGACCACCAAGGAGCATGCCAGAACTGTTGGCAAAAGCTCAAAAATATATAAATGCTGAGGAAATTAACAGGTCCAGGCGAGGTGAATCATCTCGTGGATCGCCAAAAGTTTGACCTACCTCTGCACTGTTATTAAACAGGCAGCTCATCTCCAGCTTAGCGGCCCTCTCGCGGGTCGCCAAAAAAGCTTGGCCTACCTCTGCACTGTTCTCAAACAGGCAGCCTATCTCCAGCTTAGCGGCCCTCTCGCGGGTCGCCAAAAAAGCTTGGCCTACCTCTGCACTGTTCTCAAACAGGCAGCTCATCTCTAGCTTAGCGGCTCTCTCGCGGGTCGCCAAAAAAGCTTGGCCTACCTCTACACTGTTCTCAAACAGGTAGACTATCTCCAACTTAGTAGCTCTCTCGTGGGGGCGCCAAAAGCACGATCTCAAAAGGCAGGATCCTGAAACTCGGGTCATCTACAAAGGACTACATTAAATTAGCGCCGGTCCTCTCGCCCAAAACAGCTTGCCATTTTTCCTCTTTGCTCGCCTGGATCAGCATCCCACGGTGCTTGATGGACTGGAGTAGCCTGCTCACCCGCGTGCTCGCCCACATTGGCACAGCAGCCATTCAATTGTAAAAAAAAAAAAATTTCGCCTAGCAGCAACAAGGCACCAGCACCCGCACCGAGCAGCAGCCTGGGCGCCCACAGCAGCCCGGGCGCCCACCAGCAGCGCCCTCGCCCGCGCGCCCTCACCCGCTCGCCCGCGCTGGCCCACCGGCACCCGGGCGCCCTCGCCCGCGGCCGCAGAGCCCTCTCCAGCGCTGGCCCACCAGCGCCCGCGCGTCCTCGCCCGCGCCCGCGCCCACGCCCGCCTGCGCTCGCCCGCGCCTGCAGCGCCCTCGCCCGCGGCGCCCGTGCCTGCCGCGCTCGCCCACGGCGCCCACGCACGCCTGCGCTCGCCCTCGTCTGCAGTGCCCTCGCCCGCGCTTTGGGCACCCAGCACCCCAATGCGCAGATCGACCACCCGCTGCCCGTCACGCGTAGCAGAAGCACCCGAGTTGCAGCTCTTGCCTACATTTCATGTTGAGAAAGAGGACAAAAGGGTCAACATAACTCGGATTGACTTTTACCCAAAAAACCCCATCCAAATAATAACCTAGATTCTCCATGATCTGTTGCTATGGCCCATCCAAGTGCCACTTGGGTGCCCCTTCCAAGTGCTGGGCGCCCAAGTGCTGGGCGTCCCTGCCCCCATAAAGAATAAAAAAAAAAAAAGAAGAAAAACGAAGAGAGTGTCACATGAAACGTACCACATGCATGTGCCCACCATTTGACTCTTGTACCAGCAGACAGGTGGCAACAATCTACATGTAGAGGATCCATTGTATAAAAGAGTTGAATCATTGGAGGGTGCCTCAGGACCATACTTCAACATGAGATATGTTCAAGTAAAAACAAAAGTTTTATCATCTTGCCAAGGGCTCCCAACAATTAAAATAAGCATCAGCATCAAAAGACAAGTTAATTTGTACATATGGAAAGTCAGCCTGGACGCCCAGCACCAACGCCTAGGCAGCAGGGGCGCCCACTCCATCACGAGCAGCAGCACGCCCAGGCAGCAGGGGCGCCCGCTGCCTTGTTCGTCGCCCCACCAATAAAAAAAAAATGCCACATGATGGACGCCCCTTCCAAGTGCTGGGCGCCCATCACAGTGCTGGGCGTCCCTGCCTCTTGCTCCCATCATGTTCATGGGCATGCTCGCCCAACATAAAAAAAAAAAAAAAAAAAAAGGCGTCCCCATATTCATGGGCATGCTCGCCCAACATGTGTCATTAATAATCCTTGGTTGACTTTGTTGGTGTTGTCCACCTGATCAGCACCCCAAAGTTAATGGAGAGAGTCTGCCATCTAGAAAGTAAAGGCAGTGGGGCCCACTTGCCTATTTGCTCATCAAGTCTTGACATGATCTGCACTTGTTTTGGCCTACAGAAATTTCCCAAATAAAAATATATATATATATATATATAAAAAAAAAAGGCAGCGCCCAGGGCGCCCAGCAGCAGTGCCCTCGGCGCGCCCGCGCCCCCTTGGCACCAGCACCTGCTCGCCCACGTGCCCGCGCCACAGCCTCGCCTAGGCTGGGCGCCCATCTCCTCCATGCTCCTCGCCCAGGCTAGGCGCCCAGCTCCTTCGCGTTCCTCGCCAGCACCAGCGCCCGCGCCCAGTGCTCTATGGGCATATATTAAAAGGGGGTTCAGTGTTCAGAAAAGCTACAAATTATTTGGCATGAAGAAGCTTGGATTTTACTAATGTCTCCCTTTCAAAGCCTTCTTTGACGCGATACATTGAGGGGCAAATGATGGGTCAGGCCCAAGTAAGTCGGCCCGCAATAACAGGTTAGGCCCAAGAGGCTCGGTCCACGATGATGGGTCAGGTCGAACTGACCTTAGTCCGTGATGAGCCAAGGTCTTGATCTACCCATTGAGGCCGGATCCGAATCCACTGAAGGACGAAGTCAGCATGTCGTTTCATCTACCTACTTTCACCAAGTCTGCTCATCTGTTGAGGACAGTGCGGGAGATCTTACCTGCTCATCTGTGCTTATCTGTTGAGGACAGTGCGGGAGATCTTACCTGCTCATCTGTGCTCATTGAAGATCGCTGAAGACTCTCCCTACCCATTGGGGAAAGACTATAAAAGGAGAGCCCTACTAACGGAGGATGGCGAATTGATTTTTCTCACTATCATTGTATCTGACTACTTTGTAATCTCCTCCCCAGAGCAGTAAAGTGATCACTTTAAGTGGACGTAGGTCACACCGACCGAACCACTATAAACCTCCTCTCTCTCTCTCTTCATTAATTTTCATATTTATTGCATATCACTTGACCGGTGGTGCCCTAAACCACTTTTTGGCATCATCATATATTATGGTGCTGAATTGTTCATATAAATCCAAACATAAATAAAAGAAAGAATGAATTCGAACTGCTTTATGGATTAAATAAAGGTCATATATAGTCGTATAGTTTTAATTCCTGAATCTAGAGGTCATATATACACCTTTCCAAGAAGGATAAAAAAAAAAAAAAGACTTGCTGGAGGTGCTTGTCAGCTTGTGATCTAACATTGGTTTCTTATGCTCAAGAATCTTAGAGGCCAGTATTGTCCCAACAAATCCCTTTGGGAGGCTAGTTACAAAAATGGTAATTCATAATTTTGGATTGGCTTTGTGAATGCCATAAAATTTATTGAACAAAACATGGGATAGAAATTTGGAAATGGTGAAATATATCCTTATGAAAGAAGACTTAGGAAACCTATATCAAATGTAGCAGGCCAAAGTCTAAAATTTAAAGATCTTTGCAATTGCAAGAACCAAAGGTATCATTTAGTCCCTATTAAATTTGATGTCACCAAGTGTCTTTTACAGAGTCAATCTGTAAGCATTGGTACTCCATTTTATTTTGTTTACATTCAGCTAATTGTCACAATGTATCAAAAATAAAATAATTTAAAAACAATGCAAAGTCCAATTTAAGTCAACAACCAAAGGTTTTTTTTTTTTTTTAAATACTGTAATGTCCCAGAATCCCACTTTTCACCCAACCCCAGCTTATTTTTATAGAATAAAATGGCATGTACTTTGCTAAGTAAATTTTCCTAGAATCCCACTCCCAGAACCAAAGCCAAAAAAGGAGACAGATCGTCGATTTGGGAGAGGTCAAAACATGCAGAGGTGAGGAGACAAGAACATCCAAACGCAACAATAACAAATCACTCGCTTAATAACCCAAATGACCAAAATCATCGATTTAGATGGTTAAAAAGAAAAAAAAACAGAGAGATCGGGGAAGAGAAGGAGAGAACAAGAGAGGGAAGGAATCCTCACCTGACGTGCGCTGTGGTGCTTTCCGGACAGATGATCGTGGGAGACAAATCGCTTCAGACCTCGGTCGCGATGTTGGGGCCTTTCCGGATGGATGATTGCAGGAGAAAAATGGGTTTCAGGGCTGGGTGAAATGGAAAGGGAGAGGAGATGGAGAAATGGGGGAAGGGAAAAGTCGTTGGAGAGAAGCCTGAGGAGAGGAGCATCTCGCCGGAGACGATCGCTCCGCTCAGAGGATGAGGATCGTGTCTGGCAAAATGGAGAGAGCAGAGAGAGAGCCAGCGAATGGAAAATGGGCGAATGGAGAGACAGCAGATCCAGGGCCAAATCGATCGCTGGAGACGCCTGAGGAGAGGATTGTTTCGCTAGAGACTCTCGATCGCGCGAAGCCTGGCAGAACGGAGAGAGAGGAGATAGAGAACGGAAATGGGGAATGGAGAGAGAGAGAGAGAGAGAGAGAGAGAGAGAGAGAGAGAGAGAGAGAGAGAGAGAGAGAGAGAGAGAGGAGCCCTGATCTTTTGTTTTGATTTCTGGCATCAGATGTAGAGTGGGGAAACCAAATAGCTTTGGGCGGGGTCCACTTGATCAAATGAAGTTTGGATGAAAAATTTTCAAACGTCTCCACCCCCCACGTGCTGAGCGGAGCTTAAGCTGAGGAGAGGAGCTCCCATATATATATATATAATTGGGATGGAGAAAAATGGATGTTAATAATTGTTTTATGATTAGCCGGGCCTACAATTATAATGCCAACAAATAGAGTAATTAGCGGGGGGTCAAAATCTATTGTGTGGAATTAAAATCAATTAGAGATTGATTTCAATTAAAATCAATTAGAGATTGATTTCAATTAAAATCAATCTTATATATATATATATGAAATCAATCTCATATATATTATAAATTAATAACACACACATCGTATTGCGCATTTTTTATCTGAAAGTTTATGGAAAATATGTAAATTCATTTCCATAGTTCATACTAGACAAGTTGGGCACTGGAATTATAAAAATACCTGTGTAAATAAATGATCACCTTTAACATGCACAGAGGGTTACAAGAATGCATTGAAATTATAAAAAAATCTAATGCCCATCCCAAAACAAATGTACCGAAAGAGAACTATCGATCTGGAAGGAGATTACTACCCTACAATTTGAACTGGTACTCTTAATCCTACTGCATCATCCCCCTAATTTTCTCTACCCCTAATTTTCTCTACCACAATAAGAAAAAATTATTTTAAATACTGAAAATTGAACCATTTCATATAATAGATTAGAGAATTTATGTTTATAATAAAAATGCATCAAAGGGACTCGCAAAATGAAAAATCAATGGAAATGCATGTGATAGTGGTGCAATCTCTGTGCATCCAAACCAAAGCATTGCAATATAGAGCAGCAGCTAACAAACATGCATCTTTATAGCAATTTAAAAAGAAAATAATGGTGGTGCAGGTGGACTCACTGTGATCATGGTTATGGTGGTAGCAATTAACAATGGTGGTGGTGGACTCATGTGCCATTCCTACAAATTGAATATCCACGTGAGAGAGAGAGTAGGGATGAAAGTGGGCCGGGCCGGGCCGGGCTTTGACAGGCTCTAGGCTCAGCCCTAGTATTTTTTAGTAGGCCCTAACTCGGCCCAAGCTCGAGAGGGCCTCAAAAACTCTGGCTCAGGCTCGGCTCTTATTAAGTTATGAGGCCCTAGGGCCGGCTCTTTGAGCATGGCTAATGATATAGCACTAGCTGAAAGAAAATATTTTCAGGAAAAAAAAATCCTGTAGGAATTCAAAGAAATCTACACATGCAAATCAGAACAAAAAATGGTCAAATGCATGCATTCATCCCATATTCCCATTCCCATAATTTGGATTGCAGCAATAAAATTAACTAAAATAAGAAAGACTCCATAAAAGCAAAGGGAGCACAGTTCCAACACTCCATAATAGTTCAATGTTAATTTAGATGAGCATTATCAAACTCTAACAATAATACAAATCAAATTAAACTCCAATAGCATCATAGAATAAAATAAAGTATTCGGCCAGCATCATAAAATAAAGTCTCCAGCATCACCAATATCATCACCTATAACAACAATAATAGAGCCTTGTTAATAAATAATAATAATAACAAAGGAAAGGTTGTTCCAGAGTTCCAAGACTTAAAAAAAATGTCTTCCAGACCATTAATATGCATGCATCCTCAAGGTTGTTTAGGGATTATTTATATTGGATTAAAATTAGGGTTTAAGGTTTAGTGCTTAGGTTTAGGGTTTATGGATTATTTAGTGCTTAGGGTTTAGTGTTTAGGGTTTAGGGTTTAGGGATTATTTATATTGAATTAAAACTAAGGTTTAGGATTTATGGATTATTTAGTATCATAGATTCATATAAGTATTATATACTGTATAGGATTTATGGATTATTTAATATCATAGATTCATATATGTATTATATACTGTATAGGATTTATAGATTAGTTAGTGTTTAGGGTTTAAAGATTATTTATATTGATTAAAACTAAGGTTTATGATTTATGGATTATGTTATATCATATATGTATTATATACTGTATAGTGTACATATATAATATATATGTATTAATATATGTAGGCCCTAGGGCTTACGAGCCGGGCTTCATCAAGCCCAAGCTCAGCCCGTTTGCTTAAACGGGCCTCCTACTAGGCCCTAGCTCGGCTCTTTTTTCTTTTGAGCCGAGCTCGGGCCGACCTTATAACGGGCCGTCCGCGGGCGGCCCTAGGACGGCCCCTGCCCACTTTCACCCCTAAGAGAGAGTATGTGTACATAAATGGACACTAAATGAGATTATATGGATGTGAATAGATTAAATTAAAGGGGTAATTGACATTAAACAGTACTTTACGAAATGTGATATTAAGTCTCTCAATTAATATTTCCGATTTGAAGTAATAAGCTGAGGTGGCACAAGGAGAACCCAAAATTTGATCGTTTTTCCCCACTAACATCTAGGTTTTCGAAGAACTGCATCTTACGCTGGTCGTATGAGTTGAGAGTTCTTACCTGACAGGCTTGGGCTCAAACTTGGGCAGGCACCTTCCCTCACCCGAGGTCTTCTTCCCTCACCAGACAACTTAGGTCCCAACCCCCTAACCTGGGTATCAAAAAAAAAATCTAGCTTTACGATCTAAAAATATATGAAAAATCACATGGAAAACAAAAATACAAGAAAATTTATAACTTTACTTTTTTTATATATATATTATAGTTCATGTGTAAGTTTAATATCCTTTTTCTCCGTCAAATAAATTCTGATATTAATTATTTTGAGAATTATTTTAATGATATATTTTGGGTTTTTTTTTATCAATAGTATCTTAAGAAAAAAAATTAATATTACAACTACATTGTCATCTTTAATTTGTAATGTTTATAAATATATTAATTTAGCTTTGGGCCTGAGCTTAATGTGGGCATTTTGCTTATAATATTTTCACATCATCAGAGTAGAAAGAGACATGCCACAAAACTCTCTTAATATTGTATATACGTCATCATCATTTGATACCAAAAGGTCTTACAATTGAAGCGCCTAAGAGAATTATTAATGTAATACTAATACATGCATGGTGGTCCTCCCCCAGACCCTTAAGTGGCGGAAGCCTCATGCACCAGGGGTTGGGTTGAGCAATTTCTAGGCACGGCCCAATTTCTTAAAATGGGCACAAACCTGACACTAGCCTGACCCGGGCCATAAGTTGGCCTGAGCCCAACCCGCCAGAAAAGATTAGGCCCGAGCCCGGGTGGATAATGACTTTTTTTCTTTTTTAAAAGAAAATGATACTTTTAATTCCATGAAGTTGTAGCTTAATTTCTTGGGTCATGCGTGAGCATGTGAATGCGCATGTGTTTGAGTCCCTATTCTTGCAAAATAATCAGTTTTGCTTTAAATTGTGTCTATCATTCCGGTCGGGTTGGGCTTCTATCACTGAATCCAAGCTCAATCTATATATTACATGGGCCTTAGCTAGATTTTAGATTCAAGCCTTTCTTGTGTACCAAAACCTAAGGCTCAAATACGCTAGGCATGTGCACGTGTGTTGTGGGGTTGTTCATACGCCCGGGGGATTAGTCTTGTCTGGTGAAATACCACCGGGATACCCTCATTAGCACAAAAGGAGAAAAGAAAGAAAAAAAAAAGGATTTTCAAATGCTTAAGGAAGAGGACAAAGCGCTAAAATAACATTTTGGTTTGGATCATAAGTTGGAGGCCCACAAGAGTATAAAAGAAAGTAGGAGTAGGCTGTTTATTTTTCTCTCCATAATTTGGCACACGCCTATCTAGTTTCATGCTTATCAAGCTTTACTCACAGTTGAATTGAATCTAAAAAAAAATTATAATTAAAATATCATTAAACTTTAAAATTATTAAATCATGTTGCGTGGTTGATCAAAGAGAGAATGATGAACTTAGGATATTTTGGTCCATCAAGATTATACCAGTTTCATTACTATCTAGCAACATCTGTTGAAGATCCCGACATTTTAAGTGTTACTACAATAGATCTAAACATAATCAGTCATGCGGAACATCCAAACTCTTTCAGAAAATCTGAGCGTTATCTCGGAGATGTAAGTATAAGATTGTAATATTCAAAAATAGCAGGACTCATTTTACTATTTTTGGCCCAATGTTGTTATTTTATAAACCATTTTTATTCTTATAATTTAGAAAAGAAGATAACCTTCGAGGAAAATATGTCGTAAATGTGGAGCAATAACGTGGGACTGAGAGGGAACTAAAGCAAGTGTAAATGATCCAAGGTACAAATTTAAGAGGGGAATGTTTGTTCTTCGAGTGATAAAGTAAAAACTTACGGTTAGGTAATTTAAATTTACGGCAGGGATATGGATTTTACACATAAAAAGTGAAATATTGAATACGTACGATACGAAATGATACGTTGCCCATTTTAAAGTATCCATGAATCATAAAAGTAAGCAAAAGCTTTAGTTCTTCAACTAGGCCTTGATGTGGTCTGCAAGCTTGATTCCCTTTTTCGAACTTCTTCTCCCATCCTCTCTTAGAAGAGTCTAGCTTGGGCTTCTTCATTGCTGCTCAGAGCTAGAATTTTCTTTGAACATTTGGTGTCTTCTATGCTCGTCCCATTTTTAGCAAGAGCTATCTCAATTCTAGTGAGCTCGCGCTGGCTGGGATCTGTTTCTGATCACGCTCGGCTCACATAAGTTTCATATTTGGAAATTATCTTATCAGCAGGTAGCGATCCGACGTCGACATTCTTATATCTCTCTTCATTGTTCATAAACAAGTTTCGAAGCTACGTGTACAACGTTTGAAGTTGCTTCTTCTGATCGAGGTTGAGACCTAACCGACAAATCACAATGGTGATGGTTCCAAGTATGGTAGGCCTTAGCCCAGGGGCGGACCCACGTTACCATGATCTGGGGCGGTCGCCCCAGATCAAATGAAGTAATTTGCTTAGAGTCAATTGGACCCTGACCCATGCACCATATGTGACAGACAAGTCGCCCCATGTGTCCATCGTGGTGTAAAGGCACTCCCAAAACGAAAAATGTGAGACTCTATCCTCCATCAAGCCTGTGATACGGTAACTTTGAGGGGGCAAATAAAAGAGCACCACCTGTCACTCTCATTATGTCTGAGGGTACCCCTTCACTTGCTCACCCTTTGTATATAAAAATAAGAGAATGCACAGGGAATATTTACAAAAAAAAAGAAAAAAAGTTCCCAACTCCACATCAACGAAGCCATCAATCGCTAAGAAGCTCCACCGGTGACAAATGGGACGGAGAAGAAAACCACCAAATGTCTCCTCCTTTCTCTTTCTTCGTCTTTCTTCAATCTCTTTCTATTTCCTTCTGTTGCAAATTTCAGTTTAGTGTAGGTTACGGATTATGCTACCAGTAAGGGAAGATCTTGAAATGGTCCTACATGAGTTCTCTTGAATTGGCTAGGGCAGTAGATCAGGAAAGAACAAAGGAAATGATGATCATATTCTTGTATGGAAAAAAAATTAATAATCAAATATTTGATCCCCGGTCAATACACATAAGTGGAAATGATTTCAATTTGATTAGTGGTGAATAGATGGCCTTCTTACGAAAAACCATCAACCCACACCCTGCCACCTCTCACTCGGCCTCTCTTCCAACCCGTCTCTTTCAATGCCCACCCCCATCATCCCATCATCATCATCATCAAATATGTCCACAAAACCCACCAGAATCCTATTTCAAACCCTCCCACTCCCGGACCGAAATCTCCCCCTCCAATTAAATTCAAGGAGAAAATCCTTTGCCTTGAGATGGTAGGTGTGGTGAGTGAGTGCAACATAGATTTATAATATCATGTGAAATTAAAGTGTTTATTTTATAAAAATTATTGTGAGTTTTGTTGTGTAGAGTCTTGAATCATTTTAATTTTCTTTTTCTTGTGTAGTTCGCCCCACCTTAATGAAAATTCTGGGTCCGCCACTGCCTTAGCCGATGCAGCACAGAAATGGAAGAATAGACAACGTGCTACTCTCCAAGATAAAGGCTTAGAGATAGGGGATTCATAAGGGTTGAAAATGTTTTGGTCTCACACCACAAACACACAACTGAGAAAAACTCAAGAAATTTTTTTTTTTTTATTAATCATTGAACTCATTGGTAAGGAGGGATTGCAATTCTTTATACAAACTCATATCCTAATCTATTCTTGGAAGCAATTCTAGTTAAAATAAACTCAAAATAAAAAAAGATAAAACTTTCTAATTACTCATAATTTTTTCTTGAAATTCAGCTAGTATTAGAAAATAGGAAAGACTTGGATGACAATTTGGCGGAAGGATATGAAAATCTTCTTTAATTGGGCTTTAGTGGGCTTAGGCCTAGTCGCTGGCCGATCATGGATCTAGCCTACATCAATTTCTAAGAAAAATCTACGTTCTTGTGCAATGAGGGAGTCCTTGATAGACATGAAATTCCGTTCTGATCTATTGACTAATAATCCATTGTTACGTTGTTTGGTGCAATGAAACACATTTTCTTTATGAAAAAGGAAATGCAAAGCACAAAATCCACTAAATGCACAAATAAGTCTGGAATTTTGTAGATGAGAGGAAGGAGACTAGAAAAGTCATTATAACTGAGACATGTCTGAGTAGTCGCTTTAATTTGGTGATAGCAATTCAACTCATTCAACTCGGTGGTTTATTGAGTCAACTCACCTCACCTTGGGAAAGTCAAATTTTAGTTTTAAAACTATGGATTAGATCTTTCAAGTAGTCTAGTCTTTCACTGGGGTCCCATTTGTTTGCATGATGAAAGTAAATTCCTAGAAATTTTGAATAATTACCCAACGACCAACCCATCAAATCAAATCTTTAGTCAAGGCCGCATTAACATCTCCACCTTATATACTTCATCCCTCAATCTTGAGTGCCAGTTTTGCCTTGCAAAATAACGGCTCTGAATAAATTGCATGGCTAGGATCTTATTCATTCATTCTAGCCACTTGTATGGCAGTCAATAAGTGATCAGTGATCTCTTTTTTTTCTGGGTAAAAGGATTAGTGTTCGTTTTGAAGAACAGAACGGTCAATCATTCTAATACTAAACACTAATCACTCATCAGATCAACAGCCATGATCAACAAACAAACTGTCGCTTGCTCTGTTGCTCACATATCCCTGTGTCATCAAGTCACAAGACTTCCTCTTCCTAAATTGAATAAAGCAAAAACAATGTCTCCTTGTCTTATTAGTTTGAAGCATTTTGTAGGCCCTTTTAATTGTTTAGATTAGTAGTACCTTTCTCATTTTGTTCTGTTTTTATTTTCTATTGTTGAGTCCTTTTTTCTTGTCTGCAATGTGTTCTTTCCAATGACTGATTCATTGGATCAAGCCCTTTTCACCTAATCAACTGCCCACCAGCTGAGTCATTTCATATGACTGATTGTCTTTGTGAAAAAGTCCACCAACTTGCGTGCAAATGCACTGCCAATGGCAGATGACCTTTGACCATTTATTTGGTAGATGAAAGACTAGTCTTCTCATTCAAGAAACATGTTTGTTACTTGAGAAGGAACTTTGATCCCCACCAACGAACGTCAACAAACTATTTGATTGCATTCATTTTCTTGGGTCCTCTTCATGAGAAGGGAAAGGGAGGAGAAAAGGAACATCTTTTCTCCTCTTTCATATTTTACCTACTTATGGTGAAAGTAGGAGAATGATTCTCTCCCAAAAACACTTCTGAGAAAATATATTTCTTTTAAATGAACAACTTTTTTCTCTAATAGAATTTATTTATTTATTATTATCATTAATAGTGACTTTTGACCAATTAATAGAAAATTCTTCATATAAAATATTTTCAAAATGATTTTCTACTATATGGCTTTCTCTTTTAAATCCAAACAGAGCAGATGGGGTTCTCCCTCCCTCTGCACTTTTTTCTGCATATCTCCACCCATTGGAGGATTCCACACTCATCATTTTCTCCTCATAAACTGGGATAAAGAGCGCTTCATGCTGCTAAATCATGACATTTTAGATTTAATTGAAGTGAAGCTAAGGGCCTCTTTGGAATCATCCCAGATATGGTTGTTTCTTAGAATGAATGATGAAAAATTTGTTTGGATACATAAATTTATCGTCACCAATCCATAACAATGATTTGCAGTTACTGACCTAAAAAAAAAAGGCTCCACTCCACTAGAAATGGAATCTTGCGACTGCTGACAATGCCCACTTTTAGCATTAATAAGTATGGCGCACGCTTAGTGTGTTTTGAGTAGGATTTGGACCCTAATGCTTTTGGTCCCAACCCCCACTCCTGAAAATAAAAATACTATTTGTGTTTTAAAAAAACTCAAGATCTTATAAAAAGCCAAAAACACCAAAAACCTTTAAAAAAGATGCTTACCAATCTACAGTCTAAAAGCGTTAGAAGCCCCTACAATTTAGTCAACAAGGAAGAGAAAACAATGATTGTGACAAAAAAAAAAAGGGGGCAAAAGAAGAAAAGAAAGGAAGAGAAAACAATAATTATGACAAACAAGGAGGCCATTAATCCTTATTGGCAATGATCAATAGTGCTCCCTCGCAAAGATAGCATGGTAAATCGATGATGGAGAGCCAAAAACAAAACAATGGGTAATGCTTCTCTGATTTGAAACTTCCCTTTCAAATACCAAACGAGGCCCTGAGGACTGTCTGTGGCAAGCAATTTTCTTCCTGCCAAAAGGACTCAACCAGCTCCTAGCCCTTGCAAACTTGAAGCTTGACCCTATGCCCTGTTTGCTCTTGTAAAAAAATTTTTGGCTCTTGTAAACTTGGGAAATAAAAATGAAGTCCTTTTTTGGATTGAAGTTTTGTAGCATTTATTGAATTAACCTTAGACCCAACAGAAGCCACCATCTCTACCACTCAGTTTAGATTGTTTTTTTTTACAATACCCAGTGAACTTCATTGCTCATGGCATACTTTCTGAGCACTTTTATCTTTCTATGGTATTGTGCTGGGCCAAACACAAGACGGGCAGTGAACATATACACCAATGACCACCGCATAGACTCATAAATTACCATTAAAAGAAATAATGATAATAACAATATAATGCATTCCTTAAATGGATTGGCAATTCCTAGAATACAGGTGTGCCGCTCTCCTTCGAAGTAAACAAGGATCAAGAACCATAAGGCAGTAGATAAACTACCTCAATAGGAGTACCAGATTACCAACTACAACACCCTTTTCTACATAATGATGACATTATTTGTGTAGAAAGCACAATTCCAACCCAAGAAGAGCTGGGAGAGCATCTCCCAGTCGCTCAAATACAAACAACATGACCTGCATTTTCCTCTTCCTCGGCACCAATTTTCGACCATGTTACGTAGGATTTCCAAATCCACTTAAGGGGAGAAGAGTAGGCCAAAATCCAGCTTTCCTTCCTCGATCCATCGCTGCCACAAACGCTAAAGAGGAAGGCGCCAGACCCTCCATTTCTGTGGCTAAAGGCACCACACAAACACCTCCTAAGGGTAAGGCTCCCACGCCTACTCAAAGATTCGGTAGTATACAGATTCAAGCATTATAGTTAAGGTGGTTCTCCTAGGAGACCAAAGTGCTCCGTCACCCTTTGGAAAAAAGTCAATGAGTATATGTACATCATCAAGAGAAAGAAGATGACAAATCCACCCATAAGGCGTCTTGGAGAATGAGAACATTAGAACTACTGTTTCAGATTCATGGCTTGTAATAGTTTGCTTTGAAATAAAATTTACCCACCCACCATAGGCATTTCATGTGAAGAATGAAAGCATCGGAACTCCTGACTAATCAGCTTTATCATTATCATCATTAAAGTCTTATCCCATCTAATCAGGGTCGGCCTTATGAGTTCTACTTTTCTGTTCAACCACATTTGCAGCCTGATTAATGGTTTAAGATTTCATAATGTATGATTGTCCTGGTTAAAAAAACAAAAATTAAGCTTTTAATGTCTAAATGGTTCATGACTTCATGATTTTTGCTCTCCCATATTGGTCCTTCAAGTAGGTTATTAACTTACCTTAAAGATTGTGATTACATTGCAACTATCACAAGTGAGATGCGAGGCTGCTAAAGCTAGAGGTTGCATGAAAACAGTTAACACCAGAGTCCAAACAATTCAAGTAAAAGTGTAAAACAAAGAATGAATGTTTGGACTCCTATCTCCTCAGAAAAGAATTTGGTTCGGAATGCGAATATAACTAGATCAAGCATACTGCAGATGCCAATGCAGGCTGAAAGCCCAATATTATCATGGGTGTAATGATTCTGTAAGAAGGCTGGAACAAGATCAATGCGTAGTGGTTGTGGAAAGGCCTTTCGTTTTTGAATGATAAGGAGCGTTGCACACTTGCACCTAATAAAAACATTTTGAAAGAGAATTCCTGGTCTAATACGTTGAAAGCCAAATATTTCCATCGAATATTTTAATTTGGATTACTTATATATGGCATGTAGATTTGAGACACAGTCAGGTGCTTCTTGAAAACCTCAGATTTATGGTAGCTCGAGTAGATTCCATTGTTTGAAAAAATTCTGCTTCATGGGTTGAACCATGCTGACTTTTTAGTTCCCTTTTCCTCAAATTCCTTTTACACTAATGGCTCTCAAAGGTTCACTGTATTAAAATTCTACAAGAGCATCAGTCTACCCTAACACATTTATTTGTTCATAACTGCAATTTCCATTCATCACTGATTAAGAAAAAGAAATCGAAAAGAGGAGCGAATTGATACCACACCTGAAAGACCAACAAATGAAAAATTGAGAGCACACACCACATTTTGTAGGAAATCAAGTAACACTCACTATAAAAGCATCAAACATACACAAAAATTTCCATCCATTCCATGGAAGAGTAATAAGTAATACATCCAAAGATGGGCAAATTTCAATGTACACTTTGGTACTGAGGAGGAACTATAAAAAGTTGTCTCGCTCAATCCAACCAAGCAATGCCGGGCGTTTTCAAAACAACTAAAACTACAATCTATATACATACATTTAGTAGATAACAAAATGAAAAAGGAGAAGGTAGGAAAAAAAAAGACAACATACCCCAGATGTAGGGAATTCAAGCATGTTGATTCTCATTGCATAAAGGAACTACAGCAGTAGGATGATTTGCATATAAGGCCAAGTCCAAAGGGCATATACCTTTCATGCTCTTGGGATTCAATGGCGCCCCATGCGAGATCAAATGAAGCACCACCTGGGTGTGCCCTGCCTCAATTGCACAATGAAGCGGTGTGTACCCGGCGTCGTCGACCAAATCTACCTGCGCCCCATGGCTGAGCAAGAGCTTGACACACTCAATCCTCCCCTTGAAGGCGGCCCTGTGGAGCGCAGTCCACCCATTCTGATCCCTGCCGTTCACCTTCGCGCCTTGTGCAAGGCAACTCTTGATGCCATGGACATCATCCAAGCCTGCCGCCCGGTGCAGAGCATCGCCCAGGCGAAGGGCATCGAGCAGATGGAAGTGCCCGCCGTCAATAGCGAGCGAAAACGGAGTCTGGCCATTCTTTGTCAATGCATACTTTGTATATGGAGCACAATTCAGCAAGAATTCCACTGCTTCCAATCGGCCATCCGCGGCGGCGCAGTGCAGCGGCGTCCACCCGTCGGAGTCAGTGCGACCCGGGTCGGCGCCGCCGGACAAGCAGAATTGAATCACACCCACATGCCCTCGAGCGGCCGCGGAATGAATCGGAGTCCGACCATGCCAATCCCCTTGATTCAAGCAATCCCTGCCATAGGATTCCGATATCGCAGAGATCAGATCGACCCGGTTCGCCTCCGCCGCTTCATGCAAGAACCGATCGACGGCAGGATCGAATTCCGACCCGGAATCCACCAACACCCTTATCACCTCCGGGTTGCCGGACGCGACGGCAAGGGCGAGCGGAGACGCCCCATCTGATTCTCGGGCGTTGACGTTGCCTCCGGCGGAGATGAGGGCGGATACGAAGTGGGGTTTCCCGGCGCGGGCGGCGGAGCGGAGGAGAGCGGAGATCTGGGGCGGCGAGCAGGCGGCGGCAGCGCGTTCCAGGAGGGAGGATGATTCGAGGGTGGCGGCGGAGAGCAGCGATTCGACGACTTGGGGTCCGACGAGGAAGATGGGGAGGACGGCGTCCTTGAAGATGTGACGTCCGGGGGTGGCGAAGAGGCGGCGGAGGACGTCGGAGTCGGCTTTTCCTGTGGGAAGCATGGAGGAGAGGAGGGTGAGGGATGCGGCGGAGGAAGGAGGAGAAGGGTGTTCGGAGAGGAGGAGGGAGAAGGAGAGGGAGGAGAGAGGAGGGATGATGGTGAGGGTATTAGAGGGCTTGAAGGAGAAAATGGACGGTGGAGATGTGGTGATGGAGATGGCCACAGACATGGTGTGCATGAGATTGGTGATTTTGAAGGTCTGGGAGGAGCAGCGTTGGTGGGGCTTGAAGGGGATGGTCAGCTCTTTCTGATCAACAGTCACAAGCCTGTCCATGATTGTTACAGATCCAACGGTCCAGGTGCAGAGATGATAGGGTTCTCAAAATCACCAACTCAATGAAATGAAATCATAGGGAAAAGAAGAAGAGGAAGAGGAGGAAGAAGAGCAGGAAGAAAAGGGGGGTTTATCAGAAGTTTCTGGGGAGTGAGATTGACGAAGTTAAGGAGAAAATGGCGTACTAATGTGTACTGCATGTGGGATTGAAGAGGACTGAGTCGTCTTATAGGTGTGTCCAAGCAGACCTCATGTGAACTTTTGGCTAGGTCAAATGATCCAGCCATAACCCTTCAATTCCTTGAGATGGGGTGTTTTAATAGATAGTCCATGTGAACTTTCACTCACCCTTATCCTATTTTTGAGGGTCAGGCCAGGGCAGGATCCAGAGCTTAAAAGAAACAATTAATTTTTATAGTTGAAACTATCCAAAATTTAGAAAATGAAAAATTTTAAAGTGTACACCTATCAATTAAGACAGATAATGAGACGTCCAAGAAATGAAAAATTAATATATATAATTTAAAAATAGCCCTATTGGCACATTTAAGTATTCAAAAGAGAATTAAAAATATCAAAAAAAAATTGTGACCATAGTTGAATAAATGTTAAAGAATAAAATAAAGATCAATGTTTATTGGCAAGATAAATGTTAGATATTTAGGAAATGAAAATAATGGAAATTAACACCAGTTATATGATAGGTTGTTTCTTTTTTTCTTTTTTTTTTGGGTTTTTACCATTATTGACGTATATCATCACTGTCTACTCTTACCTCCATTTTTTTTAATGGCATTTGGGTGCAAAAGTATTGTAGGATTATATATATAATTTTTTCTATACCACCATCAACTTTCAAACTGAAGTTAATCATCCTGTCTACTCTTACCTCTATTTTTTTAATGGCATTTGGGATTCTACCAAAAAAAAAAAGATTAGTTGACTAGTTGCCCCCAAAAGATCATTTTAACCGATCTTGCACCAGATCAATCATTTTGTCCGAAAAAATATTTTTTTTAGCAGTTTTTACTTAGTATCCCTAACGACCTTAGTTTTATAACGTTAAAGGTCTCTAGAGACCCTGCGGTGTATGCTTATAAATGAATTGAATTCATCTTCATTCCCTGTTCTTGGTGAAAAAACGATGACACTCGACTTGCTTTCCCTCCATAGGTCATTCTCACCTCTTGAGGACCTATAAACACTTCTACTGAGCCTAAGAGAAGCAACAACCTTAGGTTTCTTCTCATGAATCAAAGCCCCAAACCCATCAAAAACAAGGAGTTGGAGAAAATCAAAGAAGACCCATTTGAGCTAAGGGTCCAAAGGCATTTGGAATCGAGGGAAAAGCAACCAAACCTAAATAGAAGATCAAAAGAATTAGTGGGTTATTTAGCTACTGCTGAAGTTTGCATTGTGTTTGGGGAAATCAGTCCATGGGGGTCGTTTTCAATGAAAAGAAAGATAGGTTATTTTAAGGGGAATATGAGAAAGGAGGATGGAAGGAAAAAAAGAACAAGGCATGGATAAAATTGAAGTACAAAGATGGAAGTACAAAGATGGATAAATGGAAATCAAAGACACCCAGATAAAGATAAGAGGAAGAAGTGTGAATTTAAATAGACGAAAATCTTGGAAGGTACGAATAGCACATAGAGGGAAAGGGAGAGATAGGAAATCCGGAGAGTAAAATGACAGCCACATAAAAGAGATTGCTAAGAGGGAGCTTCCCCTCCATAGGTCATTCCCACCTCTTAAAGACCATTAAAGCCACATGCAAGTCAAGTGTCATGTTTTTTTCACCAATAATAGGGGACGAGGATGAGTTCCATTAATTTATAAGCGTAGCAGTGTCCCTATGGACCATTAACGTTATAAAATTAAAGTCGCTTGGGACACTAGTAGAAAGTGCTAAAAAAAATATATTTTTGGACAAAATAACTGATCTGGTGCATAGTCGGTTAAAATGATATTTTGGGGCCACTGGTCACCTAATCTGGTTTTTTCTTCTTCTTCTTCTTCTTTTTTTTTTTGTAAAATCCTCTAATTTTTTCTATACCACCATCAACTTTCAAACTGAAGTTAATCATCCTCCTTTGTTTATATGGGGATTGCCGGATTTGGCAATGCAATGTAGAATTAATGCAGCATATTAGAGTTAAAAAAATAAAAAATAATTTATTACTGGGCCGGTGGCATGGAAAAGTATTTTTAATAAAGTAAAACATTAAATAAATCAAACTAATTCCTTTAAACTTGACTAAAACCATGATATATATATATATATATCCTCTAATACATACAGATTCCAACCATAACCAATACATTCTTTGTAATGATTTTAATCCAAAATATAAAATCTATTAACACTAATTTCACAACCTTTATATTATACTTTTTCTTTATATAAATCTTAATGTATATTCAAATATAGAGAAAAGATAGAGAAAATGAAGATGGAAAAAGCAAACTATAGTTCAATTTTATATTGGAACCACTTTTCTCTAATTATTTCTTCTATTTTATTTCAACACACTTAAAAAGTAGGCCTGTCAATGGGACGGGTTGAAACGGGTAGAAAGCCCGGCCCGGCCCGTCCCAAGCCCGAAAGTACAGGGCTTTATAAAAAAAATTGAGCCCAGTGGGTTGGGCTTGGTCAATAATTTTAAAGCCCGGCCAAAATGGGACTGGGACTGGGCAGAGGATGCCCAGCCCGTTCAGGCCCGGCCCGGCCCGCTCCAAGTTAATTTTGATAAAAAATTTATATTACCTAAACTGCCCGTCACTAACAGTAAAAAAACGGCTAGTTAGGAGGGGCATTTTTGTAACTGTGCCCTCCATCAGTCCATCTCTTTTATAAGACATTGCAAGCCCTAAAACCATCCCACACTTTTTGCGACGAAGTATTCGTAGCGACGGCTTTTGGCTGCCGCTAAAAGTCCCTTTTCTAGTAGTGCTGCCTTTTATGCCCAAGATTGGTTTAGTCATGACCCAACTAGTGATGGTGATTTAGATAATGATGGGAATGTACTAATTGATGTTTTAGACATATTAAAAGAAAATTAATTTCTGTTGATTTCTTTTTTATATTACTTGACCCATATAGGATACTCATTCTCATTCATTTTATTGATTTTCTGATTTTCTACTTTAAAAAAAAAAGTTTTTAACTGATGCTACATTACTTTAACTTGACTCATATAGGATACTTATTCTCATTTATTTCTATTGATTTTCTGATTTTCTACTTTTACCGGAAAAAAAAAAGTTTTAATCATTCCTACATTATTTGACCCATATAGCCTATAGTATACTCATTCATTTCTATTGATTTTCTAATTTCCTACTGTCACTAGCAAAAAAAAAAAAAAAGTTTTTAACTCCGCCATGTTGCTTGTTGCATTGCATTGCCGGTCCCAAGCTTGGAAAAAAGATGAGGGTTTAAAGTCGGGTTCACACCGGTGTCTGGTGACAGTAGGAATAATTAGAGAATGTTTTGCTTATCTCCAGGATCGGACTAAGCCCAGGCCCGGCCCTGTCCCAGCCCGGGCCCGTACGGGACGGGATTAGATGTAAGCCCGTTCAATTTAGGGCCGGGATTGGACAACACCTGGCAGGCCCGTCCTATTTTCGGGACGGGATTGGACAACCCAAGCCCAGGCCCGGCCCGTCCCATTGACAGGCCTGTTAAAAAGGTCCTAACATAATAAAAAGTTAGACTCCACCCAAAATATATCCTTGTAACTATAGTTTCTTGCAAGGGTAAAACATTAACCTCAACTACTAATAACATTAACCACGAGGGGTAGCTCAGTTGGCCTAGGACTACGGTTTGCACCCGGAGGTTGTGGGTTCGAAACTGCTCTACCACACTGGGGCCACAGGGGAATTTTACCCGGCTTTCTCTCCTGGGCCCGTAGGGATTATTCTGGCCCAAAGGGCTGGGAACCCTACGTTATCAAAAAAAAACTACTAATAACATTAGATAGTATATGTTATAGTTTCATAGGGAATAAGATGGAAGTAAGAAGTAGTTAGAAATAAGTTTTGAAGGACTGATTTTGTTTAATAATTTTCTCGAAACGATAAAAGATATTATCTTTATCAAGCGGAAAGAGAAGATTTAAAAGAAAAATACAGCTATATAATCCACGTTTAAAATCTAAAGAAACTGTTCTTATTTGTATATTGCTTATAACATATATATATATATATATATATATTTATATATGGGTCGAGCCAAAGCCAGGCTTGGCTCTCAAGAGTGCGAGCTTTTCAAAATCAGGTCCTATCCTACTCTCGGCTTTAGGACAAAAATAAAAGCCATAATGTTATGCACTTTTGTAGGATTTTGAAAACTCCATCGATTTCTTACATGTGTGGCCCCCTAAGGAAGGTTCCCTCATCTCATTTCATGAGTTGTGATGGCAGAAGAAGGAAAAGAAGAAGAAGAAGAAGAAGAAGGTTGTTGTATCATATGTTTCTTCGGTCGTGACTTTGACAATGGAAAGTAAAAAACGGTGGGTGTGAACAACGCGTACTGCATTTGGAATTGAACGGGTTAAGAGGACTAGTCTTCTTACATGTGAACACCGTGGACGTGGAGATCATGGAGACTTCATGGCATAGTAGGTGAACCAGAGATGATGGTGGTTTGATCATAAGGTAACAAATATGACTCCAGAGTATACCTGGTTTGGATTCTGTCCCATTCCGAGGAAAGAGTAGAATTCCACTGTGTGGCCCATCTATTAAAAAATTAATGTGCCCCAAAGAAATGAAAAAGAAAAAAAAAAAAAAAGCCCCACCCACTGAATAGCTTGGTAGAGGCATTTCAATTCCCAAGGACTGATAGTGGGTCAAATCTTGGCACCTTAGGTTAGACCCATGTAACCGTACCATTCGTCCAATGTAGGGAAAAATAACTGTCTTTATGCCCGTTTGGTAATTTTTTTACTTTTAAATAAATGATCACATTAAAAATACACATTTTAAAAAAAAAATTCTCATTTAAAGAAAGTATAAAAAAACAATTTTCTTTCCCCACTAAATAAAAAAAAAAAAAAAAAAAAAAAAACACTCACTTTTTATATAAAAAGTTAAAAAGATTATCTACAAATCTATTAAAGACATAATACCATCATAACCCCCTTAATTTGATACTTTACATCACTTTTACTTTAATAGTAAATTGCCAATTTGGCCAAGTAAGAAATAGCAAAGGGCCTCATAAGGGTCGGGTCATAAAAATTCCATATCTGCCTGACATATAACCACCCATCCTTGACCCTCCCCACTCATTGATGGGTCTCACATATCATTAATTTTAAACCTGTCCCACAACCTTCCATTGAACTCCATACTTGTCCTGACCTGCCCAATACGTGACGAGTTGGGTCGAGGTGTTTGGTGGTATATTCATAGCATAAAATGCCATATTCAAAAAACAAAAAATTAAATACTAATTATATAAATACTCAAAATTTCTAAAAAATAAAAGCATGCGTCCTAAAAGTTTGTGAAAAATCAAAATATTATCCGTCATCATGTACCAACTCAATTGTCAAAAAAATTTCGCTCCAACTTAATTCCTAACTCAATCAACTACATATTTTTTTCAATTCGATTTAAATTGTAATCCTATCAACCATAGATAATGTTTAATTTAACTTAAGTCCACATACAAGTTAAAAAAATACCCTGAGACAATACATTATTCATAAAATCCCAATCAACGCAATATTCACTAATGGACAATGAGCTATGAAATTAACAAGAATAATAACCAATCGTGTCAATGAGATAAAAACTGAAATTGCCCTTTACCCAAGATGGGTTTTATCAAACCTACCCCTAATTGGAGCCGGTCAAGTCTGGTTCCTTTTAAACCCCAATCCATTGCCACTCCTAAATAGCTTAGAGCCACCTCCTCTCCACATAAATGAATTTCTAGTTGAAATGCTGATGCAGTGACACTTAAGGGACTTGGATAGCGTGGGCGTGCATGTTAGTGAGTTTTTCACTAGAAAGAAAAATTAGTAAACTATATATAGGATTATTTGAAGGGTATTTTAAAAATAAGGACTCCCTAATATAATTAAAGTCATTGGAAAACATTTGACTAATGGTCAAAAGTGGTATTTATAAACATTCAAAAAAAGTTCAAGGGTTTATTTACTAATATAGATATTGATAATAAAAAAATAGGCAAAAAGGTGGAAAATATGCCAAAAAGCCAATTTCTCAAGAAAAACAGCACATACTGCAATCTTATATCGTCGTATTATAACTTTCTTATCGTTTCTATTGAATAATAAATTATTACTCTAATCCAATCATTTTGTTTATTATGATTAAAGAAAATATTTTTGACTTAAAACTTTATTTGTATGTTTTAAATTAAAAGACTATATAAATTGGAAGTGCCTGTCAAGATATTGAGTTTACTTCTCATTTATTTTATTTTACCGAGCTATGCCATTCTTGTTTTTCTTCTTGTGAAACTAACTTTTACTATTTATCCTTTTTCCAAAAACAATGAATATGCTGTTTTCTAAGTGAGCCCTTAAATTTATTTTGAGTTTTCTCCATCTTTTTTCTCTACACCCAAATAATCCTCAAATTGTTAAACTTTATATATATATATATAGAGTTGCGCTACAAAACTCCTCAGGTGCTTTTCTAAAAATAACACCCCTCTTTAGCTAATAAAAGTGTGATACGTGTCATCAGTGATACATATATCCAATTCATTCTCTTAAATATTTTCATACAAAGGTGGATCTCTTAAAATACTAACAAATCATTAGCTATTAGATAGAGGCAAAAACTCCCCATTTAAAATAGGGGAGTTTTTTAGAGTTTCCATATATACATATATATATATATATATATATCTGTTTCTTGGTATGAAAACTTCATTCATAAGTAGACAAAAAGCAACAACAAAACAAACCGGTGCTAGGTTGTAGCTAGGCAAGCAACTCCAAACCCAATCTGGAATACAACCGTCCCAGTAAATAAACAGGACTAAGCCAAAACATGAGCAACCTCATTAAATGATCTAGGCACAACCAAAAAACTCAACCGAGGGAAATCAACTATATCGACGATAAATGTCCAAAATAATAAAATTGATGGTCCAGATTGTTAATTGTATATTGATAATGCAAAATCAAAGTAATCGCAATCGTCTAATTAGTCCAACGGGGGTGTGGGTTGCGGGGAAATTGGGGAGCCCCATAAATTTTGTAAAATCCCCAAATTTTCTGAAATTTTTTTGAATTTTTTTACATGGTCCCCCAAACAAATCTTTTTAACACAGTGGCTATATGTCCCGGTTCACCAACGTCAGGCAACTTAGCTACACCTGATCACCAATGGCAATTGATGCATAGGAAAATCAGAGCAGTTCTGCATACTACAAAGCTGCTTCTCTAGTGAGATTAGCTGCCACCACCATTTTTTTTTTCTTCTTGTTTCAACTTGCGACATGGGGTCCTTCATGTTTATATTTTAAAGTTTGGGAGATAGGGTCCTTTCTTTATTAGTTTTCTTGTAAGCATTGGATACGTTAAGACTCTTTTTCTTTTTTTTTTTCTTTCTTTGTCATACCCAATTGCACTAGTTCACCCACTCCACAGGGAAGAAAGAGGCCCTGATTGACTAAAAGAATCTAATTTTCCTCTTCAAAGGGGTTGGACTGACATTTCCAGCTAGTATGGACAACAAGGGTGACCATATTATAGTGATAATATTTTTATTTTTATTTTTATTTTTATTTTTTTCCCAATAGTGGTTCCTAGTGGAGTACGGAATATGCTTAGGTTCAAAGAGAGCAGACAACTTGTGATTATCTATTTAAAACATGTTTTGAACTTCACTACCAACTTCAGCGTAGGACTTTGATGTTCACAGCCAACTCTGTGCAGTCCAGTCACTTTTGGCCTTGTTTGGGCAAGCAACATCAAGTCTTAGTTCTGATTTATTTTGATGTGGGCATAATGTCATGCATCCAATTAAAAGAATTTCATGTTTAAAGGGAAGTATATGCCATAGTTGGATCACCATCATCATCGAAATCTTGTTCTAATTATGTTGGAGTCAACTATATAAATTTGTTTTTCCATTCTATAGTCTATCTTAAGCAGAACATTTGAATAGATTGAGCTTGTTGTTTAGATTGATCATTTACTACTTTGCCCTATAATAAAGTGGGTGGTACCTATGCTCATCAAGTGTCTCTCTAAAGACCCAACCTTAAAACTCAAGAGCAGTCCAACATATCTTACACAACTGGATCGATCTATTACTAAAAGTCTGGATCCCACCCTGACTCAGGCAATGGACTTGATCCTCCCAAAATGACTTGTACCAGACTCAATTCAGACTGGCCTATATTAACCCTACACAACATTGGTTGGTGTAGGTGTTCCGGGTATGGACCAATCCGAACGTGGCCCAAGTTTTAGATGGGCCAACATTAACCCTAATTGAGCTGACCCAAACTCCATGAGGGCCATACTTGGCCCAATTTTTCCCGATCTGACCTATGTTACAGTCTTTGTTAATACTACAATTTTTTAGAATATTGCAATGGACCAATATATACAAACCCACATTCAAATGGTTCTTTTTTTTTTTTTTGTTTCGTCCTCCTTTTCGGGCGCTGACCTAAAGCTGCAAAATGCCCAACCCAAATTTCGGTTTTGGTCTGGTTGTGCCAAAGAGGCTTCTCAATAGAATAGAATGATTGAACCATAGTTCTACAACATGTTGGGACTTGGTGGATCTCAACCAATCGCTTGGTAGAAAAATTGAGGTCACAGTGTGAAACTTGGTCCTCAATGCTTCAGGTTAACTCAGTCAAGACATAGTAGACTCGGCTAAAATCCTGCAAAGACTATCAATTCACAGCCAAAACTTGTTCAAATAATTCGAGAATAGATACCTGGAATCATCACTATTTTTTTTTTTTCATGTATATTATAGTGAGTTTTGACTACTTGACTCGGTTGAGACCTGGCCGAGTCTCTGAATCGAAACAGCATGGTAACTTTCTGAGGGAAGCCATGTTTTCTGAGTTAAAAACTATGCCAATACCTCACTACTAAATGTTGATAAATGTATGCAACATCAAGGTCTTCAAATCAAATGTTCATCAATTTGTATATATACAATAAGTAAGGAATCAACTTTACATCACTTTCAAGTTCAGTTTTTAATGAGGCAATGAGACAATACTGATAATTCAATTACAAGAAGGTATTGTTGCTGATTTGTCTCATATACCATCGCATCTTTCTATTAAAAAGAAGAACCAAAGAAATTGCATATACAATATTCATTCAAAGACAACGTAGTCAACATCAAAAGGAGAAGAAAGACGACGTAAACATCATTAGAAAAGAACATTAAGAGAGCAAAGCATGCCAAAGCAGTTTCAAGTGGAATGGTCTATTTTGATGTTAAGCCACACTACAAGGATTTTCGAGGTTTTTTGGCTTTTCTACTAAACTTTTTGATCCTTCTTCTGGATCTAAAGCGATGTAAGTCATGTTTGTGGCATTCTTTGGCACTAGATTAATTTTCTTAAAGATAATTTTAGTCAGTTTTCAAGAAAATGTTTGGTAATTTTATTTATCGTATCAATTTGATATTCATTTTTTCTATAGTTGCAGACGGTAGCAGAACCGGAAAATCTTCCTTAGGAGGCTACCATGTAAATATATTTTTGAGAGGCATCGTGTGAAAGGAGCATAAAGTTCCTAAAATATTTAGATACCGTTGGTTTTATGTAATTAAATACCTAGGATTGTTGTATTTGTAAGTGGCTAAAAGTGAAGAATCAAAGGTGAATATCCCAAAGTGACCATTAATAATCTACCCTCTAATAAAAATTGAATCAAGGGAAGATGAAAAATAAAATAAAATAAAATAAAATAAACAACCATCATCCTAGTAATTCAATTAATACCTAGGAAAGTCAAGGTCATACCTACATCCCCACCTTATGTCCTTCAACCCTCACCCCTTTAATAATCCTTCACTGAAGTTCATTTCAATGCAAATTCTTATATATTTTATGCAACCAAATAGGTCCTCAGGTGTTTTCAAATATTTCTGAGAGGGTCATGGCCACCTCCTTCCCTGTTGTAGAATAGAATTCTTCCTATACTTATCTATGATTGATGTGATAAACCTAAGATGATAATGAAATGGATGGCTTTTTTTTTCTTTTAAGGAAATCGATGCCATTTTTATTTTGATATAGCTATTATGCATGGTTCTCTCTGGCTTTCTTATTGAGATAAGATTCAACTGTGATAATCAAGCGTATGCAAGGTGGGTCAGACAAAAGATTATGATTGTATTCAAGCACATGAAATTTGGGCTCTAGTGTATATGCTAATTTTTCCTTTAAGTAGTTATGTATTAAAATATAATACGCCATAGTCTAACTCTAGGGAGGTAATTCTTGACCATATATCTATCAACCTGACCCAAGCCCGATTTGGTAATTTGGGCTTAACATTTTTAATATGTTGGGCTTCGACACATACATGCTAATCAACCCACCAACCCGATGTAGAGATCAACCCGACCTGAGCACAACCTGAATGAATGAACCAACAACTGCCACCCCTTGTCTCAATAAATTAATTATACTATAAACACTTTTATATCTGATAACAAGCCATCCTAAAAGCCCTATTTCTTTCAAAATGAGAGAAGTGTGATTAAAGTGGGCCTGAGAGAGACAAGGGAGATGATGAAGGGATCACACACACATATGACAAAGAAAGACCCAAATGGATTCCAACTAAAGATGTGATTTGTTAAACTGTCAGCTTCAGATTGGGTGGTTCTAACCCATTAAGATGTGGGGATATGAAACTGATAACTACAAGGAATCTTGCTGTAGATACAATGGGCTTCAATACAATATGCTTTGTATGAGCAAGCAAATCAGCTGATGCCTAATAATGTATTACTGTAAAAGGACAACCTAACCAAAACAATCCAGGACTTCATTTTTCATGACAAAGTCATCTAGGATAGAAATCAAGAAGTCCATCTTAATTATCCCTGGCCCCAAGTTAGGACATTTTGCTAATGAAGTGGGCCTCACGGGCACAAAGAAAGGATGGCGACGATGAAATAATCAATGGTCGACAATTGATGATTTCAACTTTTTGATACGATTGATGAGATTGCTTGATCTTTAGGCCATTGAAACTCATGTTAGGACATTCTGCTTAGGATTGTTAAGGGACTAGGCCTGAGTTGCTTCAGGGCCAGACTCTGATCTGTTGGAAAAAATTGACCCAAGCCCGACCCATTAACAGTCCCATTTCTACAAGGAGAAATGCCTAGTGTGTATAGGAGTGCTACTTAAGTCAGGCCCAATGCATACCCAACTAATCAAAATAAGCTCAGGCGGACCATACCTAGATTTGTGTCTTGATTTAGAAACCCGATTTGAAACCAGTTTGTGTTAATGACGGGTTAGGGGTGAGTTAACACCTGAGTGATATTTTTTGAAGTATAATATAGATTATGGGTGTAACTTGGGACAAGTGAGATTGAAGTTGGGTTCAGGTTGACCTTTTGAGAATTCATAATAGGTTCAAGATAGCCCGAGGCCCAACCTAACCCGCCCGAGGTGATCCCTAATTGTGTGTAGGACACCTTTTTTTTTCCTTGTTTACAGCATAAAACACTTCTAACTGGTTCATTTTTAGTTTTGGCAACCCACTTATGCTTTATTGGTAGGCATCTCCCTTCACGCAGGAAGGGCTAGAAATCAATCCCCGGCCAGCCCTGTTGGTTAGCGACTTTTGTAGTGTTTGTGAGCTTGTGGATGAACATTTACCTAAGCAAAGAACTTGGTTAATTTTTCAGCCTTTAATTTAGGCTTGTCCCACTTGGACCACTAGTTGATGCTTAAAATTTTAATTTACAAACTCGACAGAATGGGATAAAAAATAAAAATAAAAATAAAGGTGCAACATCTAGAGAATGAACTTATATCTCTGAAATGTAATGCCCGGCCCTATCTATGAATAATAATAAAAAGTTATAAATGACTGAAACAAATAAATTTTTTTTTTTTTACTCTGAACTGTTAAAAATTATTACAAATCTATGTCAAGTTAAAAGCAGCACTTTATAGTATTGAAAGGATCTCCAAAATGGAGCAAGTAATCTCTAAAAACCACAAATATAAGGATTTCCATTTTCCTTGATTTTTTAGACTTTTTTTCTTTTGGGATTTTAATATCTTTTTATTAGGAAAGAAGAAGAAGAAGAAATCAGGCCAATACATGACTCATATTGATAATATAAAGTCCAATACAGACACTTGAAATCATAAGGTTTAGTGTTGGATTAATAAATCCCCTTGTGAAGACAACCTCAATCTTATTTGGAAAGACATAGGAGTGGCAACGGTTTGTAATTCAGTTGTTACATAAATTTACTGTTTTATCATTAATTTTTGTGTCTTTGTTGTTCTTCTATAGAAAAAATGATTAACAGACTTTGAAAGTGTTAGTATATGAATTTTTCTGTTTGGTAGGAGATGATAGTATTTGATTTAGTGGTTAATTGCCTCATGTGAGAAAAGAGTTTTTTTTTTTTCCTTTTTCTTATCATTCTCCTTTTGGACACAAGAAAAACAGTAAACAAGATTGACCGGGATTGATCCATGGGTTCTCTCCCTACAGTCGCGGGTTTCTCTCCTTTTGTGTGCAGGTTCTCTCCCTGCTCAGCAGGTGTTCTCTCCTATGATTGGTTCTCTCACAGGTTCCAGGCTCCAGTCCCCTTGGCTGTGTACCCAAAAAGAAAAAAGAAAAACTGACCCAGTTAGAGATACAAGAAAGATGACTTCATGAGTCGGTGAGTTGACTCAAATTAATCCACTAATGTGATCCTGAGGTCATGAACAATGTGGCTAAAATGATTTTGGACTGGGCCCACATTTAGACATAGTTGGGCCCTAAAGAACATAGCAGATGCCTAGGATGACCCAGATTTGAATTTTCATTCTATGATAATAGATATGATTTTCGGGCTAAACTTTGACTTGAGGAAATGCTAAATCCAGGTTCTTTAGCTTCTGGGCCGGTTTCAGATGGAATGGCTTTTATGGGCAGGCTTTAAAATGGGCCTGCACCAATTGAATCTCAAGCCCCAATCTTGAATGGGTGCCTTGAATGCCATAACACACAGATTACAGAGTTTCAAGATGAAGGTTATTTGATCAATCCCCCATCATTTAGATTGAAAAAGGATTCCTGTTCTTCCACCATAACACACAGAGTAGGAGATCAGAGCTCAAGAGCATGTGGGTTCTCACTGCAAAGTGTAATTACCGGTCGTCGACAATCGACCCTTCAACGGGTTCTCCAAACATTTCAGATTTAAAAGTGGGCTTACTGGGCCTTGGTTGGTTATCTGATCCCAACAACATTTTTCACAATTAGATGGGCCTTTAGCTAGCCACTGGAGCAAATGAATATGAGTCAATCCTCATCTCTTTCCTTCCATGCACTTTTTTTTTTTTTTTCTTATAGTTTAAAAACTTGTTTTGACTCACCCGGGTCGACTTGGCCCAGAATCACATTCCTGGCTCAGTTAAGCGAGTCCAACTGAGTACTCAACCGGATTTGCCTGACTTACTGGGCTTTATGACCTTCCAGGTCGAGTTGAGCTTCCATATTTCAAGCTAATGCTTTCCCCCAATCTGCAATATAACCTACAGTCAATGGACCCATTTGGATGCAGATTGACTTACAATCCTAGAGAACTTGACCCACTGCTATTAATATTATCATCTTCTCTAGGAGTAAGTTCTATATGGGTGTGAATTGACTAGGGATGTAAATGGTCTCCAATTCTCCTATTACCCGGAGGTTCCGACCCGTTAAAACCAAGTCTGGGTCCTTATTTAGACCCGAATAAATAAATTGGTCCGGGTCCGGCTTCACCTTGGTTCGGACCCATGAACCCGAGACCCGACATATTACATAAATTTTCGAAAACTCTCCTAAAAACCATATTTTTTTTTAATATCATTCTCAACCTAGATCCGACCTGTCCCATATATGGGACTAGTTACGGTTCCAGGGCTAAAAAATCGGTTCCGAAATAGTTTCAGGTCCGGATCCGATTCTACATTTTCCTTAATGGTTCCGGTTCCAGGTCCATAGTGGACCAGACCGGAATCAACCCATTTACCACCCTACAATTGACTGACCCATAAAGCCTTTAAAAATTTTAGAAATTCTGAACTCCTGATGGCTACAGCTATGATGATGGTGGCCCACCATCAAATGATTAAGTGGTGACTTTGGCGTGATGCGGAAAGTGGGAACCGCATTTGCCATCTTTACTTCTTTAGCCATATATAGAGTGGTCATTTCTGGCAACGCTTAGACTAGCCCTAGGTAGGTAATCAAAGGAAAGAGACCTGCTAACATGTGCTCCTGTGAGCACCCAAACTTACCTCTATTGTCTTCATTTGGGCAATTTTAATGATTTTGAGTGAAGGAGGAAGGGTTTTGAAGAGGGGTTGTAAATGGGTCGGTTCCGATCTGGGTTGATGGTGGATCTGGAACCGAAACCATTAAGGAAAAGATGGAACCGGATCCGGACCCGAAACCGTTTTGGAACCAGTTTTTTAGTTTCGAAGCCAGAACCAGAACCATATATGGGACGAATCCGGATTTAGGTAAAGAATGATATTAAAAAAACGTAATTTTTAGGATAGATTTTTTAAAATTAAGGTAATATATCGGGTCTCGAGTCCACAGGTCTGAACCAAGGTGGAACCGAACCCAAACTCATTTACTTATTGGGACCTAAATAAGGACTCAGACTCGATTTTTAACGGTTCGGAACTTCCAGGTAATCGGAGAATTGGGTATCCATTTACATCCCTAGTTTTGAAGAGAACATGGCCTAATAAGATTATATACTATAAAAAATCCTATAAGGTCCATTTGGGCTTATCCTTTCAGGCCTACTTCAATCAACCTATGTGCCCGGGCAAGAGAGGGGCTAGAAAAACAAATCCAACTCAAATTTTAGTCTCAAATATAAACATTCTACCTTGGGTTTATCTCATGCCATTCTTAATGGTCACCCATAAGATAATTGGTGAAGATCACCTGACAATCAGCCTCACCAGCTGCACTGTAGTAGAAACTCCTGTTCACACTAGACTTGGTGGATTGATACCTCCTTAGACAACAAAAACATGAGCTTAGCCACTAGAGATGAAAATTTTAGCACTGATACCCACCAAATTTAGGGATGCCAATAGGTTGGGTTTAAACAAGACACCCATTCATATTAGGGTTTTGGCTTGTGCCTGACCCACCCCAACCCATATGTTTTTGCTTATATATTTCTCAAAAGATTTTAAATATGGTGCTTATTAGTATTGGTGGAATAAGGCAGTGATATTTCGGATTTTGGGTTCAAATTCTATCCTCTATAATTATTTTTTTTCTCATATTTTAAAATAAAAAATCAGCCACCACAAAATCTGACATGTACCTTTATAAACATTTAATCCACAGTTAAGCATTGTTTGAATAATTTAAATGAAAAAATGACTCGAGTGACAACATTATTGACTCTCCAAATCAAAACTTTCTAATAGAATGAGTCATCCAAGTCCTAATGGATTGTTTGCCTACTACACATGTGATAGGAAACTGAGATTTATATACATACATATATATATATATATATACATACACATATATTTATATGAGAAATGCTCGTATAAGAGCATCTCTCACCTTGCTATAAGGGATAATGGTGGATGTGAGGGCCTTTTGATTTTTTTTACATATACAAATGTTACATATGGGATTTACATACACGAAACACATTATCATGTTTGTCAGAATCATGCTATTTTCACGTAAGTATGTGAACATCCAACAGTTTTAGATTTATTTGGGTTCTTTCTTAATGAATTTCACAAATTTTCCAATGTGAATGTAAAATTAAGATATGAAAGTAAACCTCATGATATTAACCATTAATACAAGAGTACCGAACTATTTGGATCATCAACTAGGGCCACAAAAGTAAGAAAAAGCTGATTTATAAGCTTAGACTTTTTTCATAGATCACTCAAAATCTATGAAGTTTTCAACTTAAATATTACGTGGGTTTATTAGTTCAATAAACACTTGATTTGAATAATAAACATGGGGCCATAAAAATAAGAAAATAAGGTGATTGTTGTCTCCACATTAATGCAACCACTTTGTACCTTAAGTGTACTATTTTGCGAGGGAGGTGGGATCACTTTCACACCAATGATTTATTGTTGCATCACATAGGTAATGATATCAAACAAATGTGATGATACAATTTTCTTATGTAAAAGACTAGAATCAAACTACACCTAAGTTTTCTAACCTTGGTATTTGAGTCCTCAGGTATAAATTTCTGGACCTGGATTTGGCCCCAAATTTCACTTGCATGCATATATTGGACCCAAGCCGGACCTAAAAGCCCCACCCATCTTGTGAGTCCAAACCACAGAGGATCTGGACTTTACATGTAGATTCTCCACCGTCCATCTAATTAGACTGAGAAAGCGCGTGGACAGGTTGGCAAACATTTCTTGTCGTGAAGCGTCCACAATGGAAAAGACAAAACGGTCGGAAATCCCAACCAATGAAATTCTTTCTTTGACAAAAAAGCATCATCAGCATGTGGGCCCACAATCGATCCAAACTTTCTTCCTTCCTCTTTTTTTTTTTTTTTTTGGTTTTAATAACTATTCTTCTTCTTCAAGACAACCCCCAATAAGAATAATATAATAATAAAGAATTGTCTTAATGTCCTGTCCTGCTTCCACATCCAACTCACTTTATCATCCATATGTTTGTTGTCTCTCTTGCCTCTTTCTTGTATGCCTACTTCTACTATGATCCTTTTGGCTTTTGATTGAGAAGAGTTTGGGATTTGCAGGATTACCTTTACCTCTCATTTTGTGACTAAAGGTGAGATAATTTTCTATTAATAATTATTCTGATTTACAGATAAAAATATTTTTTAATGGTGCGGTATCGCATAGTGATTTTGTAATTTTTTAATTTATATGATATTGAGCAAAAGTTTCCCTCTTATTGGGTTAAAAAGTAATATATCTATGCGATATCACATAATTAAAGGCATTTTAGTTTGTAAAAACTACACAAGTGTCTGTTTAAAATTATCTCAATATTCGGCACCAGGCATGATTATTAATGACTAAATATTAAGATACCGTTAATATCCCTCATATGGTTGTACCATTGTGGAACCCAAGGGCCATTATGTTTGCATTGGAATTGAATACAAAAGATTCTAGGATTAGATGACTCTAAGAAGTATTATTAAAGAGGTAAGAGATAAATGATATAAGGTGGAGATGCAGATATAACCCTCCTCACCTTCCTAGAGTCTGAATTACGAAGGTCATGACTTGATATTCATTTTTTTTATCTTCCCATAGTTTTTTTTTTTTCATAAAAACGTGAGATAATTTGATGGTCATTTTTTAAAAAATCACTTTTGCTTATTCTATTTCAATCACTTTTATTAATAGAAATCTTATAATTTCTGTATGCCCTTCAATTATATGAAAGAAACCATCTCTAAGTTTAATATCGACTTTTATTCATAAATATCATCATTTGAGCCTCATTCTTTGGTCTATCTAAATTGGCCACAACATCAACTTCTACTTTATTAAGTGGAAAAACACCAATGTTCAATGTGAAAGTCCTCCTCATCAATAAAGAAAGAAAGTGATTAGCTTTTGTAAGCATGAAGTTCTACATGTGTTTCGAGAGGATAAGCGATATGTATTGCAAACAATTAACAACAACAATTGCATCACATAATTTGAATCCTTCTAGAAGAAGAGGCTATTCTCTGTTTTTTTTTTTTCCTTCCTTTTTATTAACAAGGGTGTCAGGCCTCTTCCAGAACCAACTATTCACTAGGCACTTGAAATCCCTATCTCCTACACACACATGATAAGTCAGGCTTTTACCTGGACAAATGACACTTCATTACAACAAATCCTATTGAAACATATTCTTACTTGATGCAAAGTACTTCCTATATATTATCTATTATAAGTATTTTGATTTTTAACAGCCTTGTGGTACCTTTGCTGTGTGTGTGAGAGAGAGTGAGAGACATGTAAAGCATCTGGTCTGGACTGACTCATGCATTTTTTAAGGACGGATTGGTTAAAGAAGTCATGGATTCTATTCCACTGACTCATAAAAGTGGCAGCATCTAGGCTTTATGCCGTCCTTTATCTTGACTAGTCTTGCACCAACCATATCATGCACCAAACATTATAAATTAATCATACCAGATAATATTATGTATAGCACTCTGCCTTTTGAAAATCTGTCTTTACTCATCAAACATTGATCAGCACCTTTGAGAAGTGGGGCTCACAAGTGGGTTGGATACATCCTAGAAATTACAAGACTGGGGAATCCAAACATTTAAATTAATTGTCATATTGTTGTCTGTTATATAATATATAATTGAGTCTGTGGGGTTGGATTGGGTCTAAAATTTGTCCAGAACCAGTCATAGTTTTAAACTCAATTTTAACAGGTTGATTCGATTCAACATGACAGATTTTTGAGTTGGGTAACTCAAATGAATGAGTACTCGGTCAAATCACTCAAGTTACTGACTCAATGACTGAGTTGAGTCGAGTTTTCAAACATGGATCATGTATTTGAGAAGCTGTGGATATGAGACATATCCAATGGAAAGACCTAATAACTCCTGGACCCAAATGTTAAATGAGAATCCCAACCAACTCTAATGTTGTAACAATATATTAGAGTAGCATTATTATTATTATAAGATACTCATTTACTATGTCTATGAGTAAGATTATTCTAGTCTAAGGACTTTTTTTTCCTCCTCTTTTTGGAATATCAGAGAGTTCTCAATCCTTTAGGCTAGACTAATCTCTTTGGACCAGAAGGAAGCCGGGTAAACTCCCCCGTAATCCAGTGTGGTAGTACAGTTTCGAACCCACAACCTCCAGATACAAACCGTATTTCTAGGTCAACTGAGCTTTCCCTTGGTATTCTAGCAGAAGGATTCAACTGCCAACTAAAGTTCGTCACTACCAGCCAAGCCAGGCCAAGGTTTTTTCATTTTAGAAAACAACCATGTTCCAAAATAGAAAACAACCCTGCCCCTGGTTTTGTTCCAAGCGTTAAAATCACATGATGAATGGCCTTTTTCTAGTCCCATCACTTCTGTATTTCTTGCCCACAACTTTTATAAGGTCTCCTGCTATTATTTTCTGAGTAGAAAGAGAAAAATTTAAAACTAATATTACTCAACTTATATAAAACCCTTTACTAAGGGGGATGGGAGGTAGAGTCTACACAAAAACAAAGTTTTATCTAGTATACAATTCTTTAGAATATTTATAATTAAAGAGTTTTGACAAATTAGTCCTTCTTAAATCTAGTTTCTCCAATTTCATGATAGGAACTCAAATATGTCACCATATATAGTCACTTGACTCGTGGTTAACATTTTTTTCTTTAACTTTTTTTTTGCCCTCTATCTCATGAAACTACTTTACCATTCCTTCCCACTTTACTTCAAAATATAGTTTATCCCACCTTTACTGCCCTGTGACATTTACTTTTATTTTATTTTACCATATATATAAATAAACACATCATGATGTATTTGGTGAACTAAAGTTTTTACTTTACTCTACTACTTTGTAATCGTCATTTTGAAATATTCTTATTTTATAAAAAAAAATTCTACAAGGAGAAACTGTATGAGAAGATATTGAGCTTTTTGAAAGACTATAATCTTTTCTTCAAGTTTTTCTTAAGTTACCAAACACACAAAATTTTCTTCTTTAGAAAATAAAAGATTACATTCTATAAAGTGTTATTTTCTTATATTTTCTTGTACATCCACACAAATATCCATTTTTTAGTATGGGGCCTAACATTCAAGCCCCATATTCAGTCCTTGCTAAATATGGGCAGGCAAGGCCACAACTCAGCCAATATAAAGGCCAGACCCAGCCCATTTAACTATAGCAAGAAAATAAGTCGAAATTCAATCAACCCAAATTGAGCCTATGCCCAGTAGAGCTGGTTATCTCATCATGAAAGGATTCGGATCCCCTGTTTGGACCAATTAGGGGGGTGCTACATGGGAAGTGAAATTTTTTTAAGAAGATGAATTTTTTTTTAAGGAGTTGAGATGTGACATCTCAAATCCATGTGGCACCCCGAGTAGCCCTGTTTGGACCAATTTTTATTTTTCTTTTGTAATTATAACAAAAGGTAGGAGTATCTCTGAAAAACTCTCTAAATATTAAACACCCACTGGGACACTGACCTACCCCATCAAAAGTCAAGCCCCCACAATAAATTAAAAACAAAGAGATGCTGGTTCAAGCCAAACCAAGGCCAGGGACCAAACGCCACAGTAATAACACATCCCCCAAAAAACGAGTTTGTCTCTATTCACAGGTGTGCAATTATGACAAGTGATGGCAAGTGGGGCCCACCCAAAGAGAAGCCACAGAAAGAGTGCCAAAAGCCACATGATACCAGGCCCAAAGATGGCAAAAAAAAAAAGATAGAAAGGAAGGAGAAAACGTGGAAAAGAAAAGGTGGGTTGCTGTGTGCAGGGGAAGGTGTTGAAATCTGCTCCATACATATCTATGTCCTCATCCCTATTTTGTTCCGTAGCCATTGACTGAGTCTGCAGAAGATGCCAAAAACTGTTCTTAGTTGTTGACCCAACGCAGTAGAAGCTCAAGGATGGTGGGGTGCACCATTCTAGAAAATGCCATGGAAGGTGCAGTGCATAGAAAACGAGGGTTTGAGAGTGACCCATAGAGAGAGAGAGTGTGTGTGAGAGAGAGAGGCACATGGATAGGTACCTTGCCATGTAAAGACAAGAGGTTCGTCCAAAGATTAAAGCACGCAAGCGTGTTTTCCTAGTCTTTTTATTGGATTGGTTTTCCTTTTGGAGGGATTGTGTGTGACTTTGGGGTGGAGCTTTCACAAGCCATCCCTACTAGTACTCACACATTTGGATGGGGTTCATTTCACATGTGGTTGATTGGGTCATTTGTTTTTGGTGCTATGGGGTTCATTTCACATGTGGTTGATTGGGTCATTTGTTTTTGGTGCTATGTAACATCAAACTTGCGTCCACATTTTGTATACTCCAATTCTCATATGTATTGTGCTGTCTCAGGAAAAATGTTGGAAAATAAATTATTTTTGACAATACTAAAAAGTGAAAGTATATCTATAGTACTATTTAAAATTACTATACATTTTTTTTCTTGACATGTTGAATTTTGATGTTGCTCTGAAAATGTTTTGATACAAGCAAAGAAACTCTTATTTCTTGATAATATCAAGAGAGTTTATGATATTTTTGACAATGGTGTACACACTGATGTGTTTTGTCTTCTTTCTTTGAAGGCACTATTTATATGGGGGCTGCTGGAAAAACAAAATCTAGGTTTGGTTCTGTAAAGCATTCCCCACATCAACATGTGGGGTCTTGCTTACATGTAAAATGAATTCTTATCATCAAGGTGGTTCTACAAAACCAATATTAGGTCTTAAGTGGTGGTTGGTGAAAAATTGTGTGTCCAGCCTACCATGTCGAGCCTAGCCATGGCCATGGTTGAACTCCCCAGAAATTTGACCTGGTAGAGTCTTAATTGGGATTAAGTACTCTTGGTAGAAAAACTTAAATTGACATTGGATTCTCAGTTTGATAGTACTCTTTGCTAGTCAACTAGTGTGGAATTTTAGAGAGGGTAGAGTTCCAATTGTGATTTCTTATGGCTAGTTTATTTAAGGGAGATAGGGCCCTTGATCATTCATCTAAAGTACAGAACATTTGTAGTGAGTTCGTAGAATCTATTTACAGTGATAAAGCAAGTTATTAGAAATCATGTGTATGTAGAAGTTCCAAAAACATTTTAATGATTAAATCCAACAATGGATAAGTGATGCCAAACTAAAAAAAATTGCAGAATCAGCAATAAAGAGAATAGGTGAGGGGGAGACTTTAGATTTATTATAGATGGGCTACATTTTGTGGAATTAAAATGAGGCACAAGCAAAATTTATGCATTTAAATTAGAGTATTATCTTTTCCTAGAAACTAGATTTCTCTTTAGGACCTACAGTACCCAATACATCATTTACTTTAGTATGTATTGTATAAAGTTGATCTTTAATTTTAAAAGGCATGCTAGTATGAATATTTGAGCTGAGGATTAGAGGTTTTTTTTTTCTCCTTTTTGGGACAGTGCTAATTCAATGTTTGATACTGAATATTTTTACATTTTCTTGACAAAAGATTTATGATCTTGAGGATTTAGAGTTCCAGGAAGAAGGGTTGCACCTGTAAAGCCAAACCCGAATCCAAACAACCCAACTCAAATTTCAGTGGAATGAGGGTTTGGGTTTGCCCCAACCCAAATTGTACCCCTTGATCCAGCTAGCAGCTCAGGTTGGCAAGTTGAATGTGAGGTCAGTCCAACTCCAACCAATGAACTTCCATCTTCACAAGAGTGACCTCTTATCCCAATGATAAGAGGCGAAAATTCTTATATGACTTCTTAGCATTCAAACATCGACAGTCATTTTTCATCATTCAAGGGTTGTCCTATCTCTTCCAAGATTTACTAACCTCGTCCAACGGGTCCAACGGGCTCTCTTATCTAATACGAGATCTACTTTCCTCACCATAGAGCTGAGTCCCAAGCCGTGCGAGCAAGGTTAAAAGAAAAAAAAAAAAAAAATTTCTCATCTTCACACCATTCTTTTCTTTCCAAAATAAATGGGACAGTGGTAATTTGGACCAAGAAGATGGGGCAAAAGAGTCACATGTGCGTAGTGACAAGCTACGTTTGTCGTTTGTGTGGGGGGCTCCTTGCGTTGGCCACACGTACCAATCATCGGCTCTCTCTCTCTCTCTGTCTCTCTCTCTCCCCTCAAATTTTATTGGGTGAGGATGTTCATGAGTGGGGCCCACCAAAAAGTCATGCTGATCAAGAGGAGAGAAATCAAAAGATCTCAACAAGACTTGAAGAAGAAGAACAAAAGATGATTTCATTGGACTCAATTAGGGGTGGCTGTGTACACAATATCTATCCATGGCCCTCAAATTTGATAATTTGAAAAGATATTCTTTTTATGCCTTTCTCATAGTGATTAACGAATGGTTAGATTTAGATTGTACTAAATTTAAGCCTATGCCAATTCTCCAAGATGTGCATGTGGGGAACAGTTGAATTAGTTGGGCCGGATGATTCCAAAAATTAGTCAAACAACAATAGGAACTTTGCAGATGATTTTCATCAAAATGTGTTGATATTTATTTATTATATAACAAATATTTCTCCTATTCTCCCACTTTTATTCCCACTCTCTTTCCACCCTTCCCTTTTTTTGTTTTCTTCTTTCCTTCCTTACTAGGTTTGGGCTGCTAGTCAAGACTCTCATGAGTAATATTTTAGATTTGAAGACTAGGAAATCAAATCCGCAAGTGAAATTAATGTGTATGAAACTAAGGTGTCAAGTGCCGAACACCACTTAACTATGAGAGTATTGGCTCTTGGGCTCTTCTTTGCTTTTACTCTTAAGCCTACTTTTGAAAACCTCTAATTCATTGACTGTAGTGGGTGCAATCATACCATTGCTAATTCAATTTCATAATAAGCCGATTGCACAAAGGGTATCACCATTTCCTCCTTTAACAAATGCATAATATTTATTGCAACATATGTTGATACAGAAAAAATGCTCCAAATTAATTTGTTCTTCTTCACTATAGTAAAGCCGGAGCTGGGCACTTCACTCTCCCCCTCCTCCTTTTCCGAAAAAGAGAAGAATAAAGCCATATTTCCGTATATTTCCTTTCCTTTTCTATGGCTTCACACAAATAAGTCCTACATAAATTGACATCCATCCCACTTTTATTCCATTATTAACCATTCTGAAATCAAATAAGAATGAAATAAACTTATAAAATCTATGAAACTCTAAAGCCTAAACAACCAAGTTTTAAAACTCCCAAATAAGAATAATACATATATGCCCTCCTTCACCCAAGAACGAGTGCACCACTACGGAGACTTAAATCATCATCCTAATTACTTGATCAATAATCGATAAATTTTCGCCAACCAAAACGAGCACACAACCGATTCAACGGCCTGATTCATCTGAACGAGTGTGAAACGTAGGATAGAAAACTATTTAAGAGTCTGTTGGAATAGATAATAAGGTGGGGCCCACTAGATATTTAGACAGATGGTGCTCTCCCCCAAAAGGTTTTTATATATCTACCCATGGCCTTTGTGAATTGAATGTTTATTCAGCGGACCCACAAGGTGAGGAAGGCAAAAGTGCAGTCTTGTGGAGTGAAGAAGAGCCCTCAGTAATCAGTAGAACCGGCGTACGATAGACAGATATAATACACCCCCCACCTCCTCTTGTAGGGGCCCACCCTACAGTTTTTATTTGGGCCGTCCCTTTGTCCTCTCCCTTGTCCCAGACTAGACTTCCCACCTCACCACCACAACCCCCAAAGCCCCAACCCCAGCCCCCTGTTCTCCTTCCCTTCCCTTCCCTTCCCTCTTTTGTGCGCCTCTCTTCTTATCCTGCGCACGCTTTAGCTCCTCTCGTTCTTTCTTCTCTGTCGCTTCTAACATACGCACCTAGCGGCTTCTTCTAACCTGCGCACCTTCTCAGCCTTTTGTGTTCTTCACTACGTTTGGTGAAGGAGAAGTGGATTTGGGGGAGATTTGGGATGAAATTAGGGTTAGGGCTTTTGTAGCTTTCTATGGGAGAATGTAGAAAGGAAGAAGCTTTCACCAAAAGATCCGCTGCTTTTTAGGGTTTTCGCCTTTCTTTCTTCTTCTTCCTCGCCTTGTTCTTTATATCCGATTTCCATGGCCGGGGGTAACGAGATTGACGTCAATGAATCTAAGGTATCTGATTTTCCTCCCTTTGTCTATGAAATTTGGGTTTTTGTTTTCTATGTTAGGGTGATTAATATCTGTTACTATAGGTGTTTGTTTTTGGGGTGGGGAAATTAAAAATTCATAATGGGTTTTTTCTGATGAAATATGATTTGGGATGTGTTTGGATGCTGCGAAGGAAGATGGGGTTTTTTTTCTTCTTCTTATTGGGAATGATACAAGGTTGGGTTAGGTTCTATCTGTACTTGGAACGTTGTTCTATTTGATCTGGGTAGAAAGAATTTCCCTGTTTTTAGAACAAGAGTTGGAGAAATCTTACAGGTGTTTCATTTTGGGTTCTTTTTCAAATATTTCTATTGCAGGAACTTTGTGTTTCATGTGGTTTCTGGAATGAGAAATTCGACTATGATTGCAATTTCATAGATTTGGGAACTGATACAATCGTGAAATAATCTTATTTAGATTTTCCAAGGTGTGGGTTCTTGGAACTGTTGTGATTCAGAGAGACTAGAATTGATACTGGTTTTGTGAAGATTACAGCCTGTGCGGAAGCTGTTTCCTTACTGTTTGATTTGAATTTTGATTGCATAATGTTTGTGTTTTAGTGTAAAGAACCATTTGAAGAGAGTAATGTTTTGGTGGTTGATGGTATGCTGTTTCCAATCTGTAGATGGTGGTACCCCTTAATACATGGGTTCTAATCTACAATTTCAAGCTGGCATATAATCTCCTCCGGCGCCCTGATGGCACCTTCAACCGCCACCTAGCTGAATACTTAGACCGCAAGGTCTCTTCCAACGCCACCCCTGTCAATGGGGTGTTCTCCCTTGACATCATCATCGACCGACCTAATGGCCTCTTGAGTCGGATTTACCTTCCATCCCCCGACTTCCAGTCGGGCGTCTTTGCTTTTGAACGGGCACCAAGCCCCACAGTCATCCCTGTTATAATCTTCTTCCATGGCGGGAGTTTTGCGCACTCATCTGCCAACAGTGCCATCTATGACACCCTCTGCCGTCGCCTTGTTGGAAATTGCAAGGCCATTGTGGTCTCTGTCAATTATCGCCGGTCACCAGAGAACCAGTATCCATGTGCCTATGATGATGGGTGGGCTGCTCTCAAATGGGTGAATTCACAAGCCTGGCTACAGAGTGGGGAGGACTCCAGATTGCATGTGTTCTTGGCTGGGGACAGTTCTGGTGGGAACATCGCACACCATGTTGCGATGAGGGCTATGGAATCGGACATTAAAGTCTTGGGTAACATACTTATCAACCCCATGTTTGGCGGCCAGAAGAGAACAGAGTCAGAGAGGCGATTTGATGGGAAATACTTTGTGACAATTCAGGATAGGGATTGGTATTGGAAGGCCTTTCTGCCCGAAGGGGCTGACAGAGATCATCCTGCATGTAACCCGTTTGGTCCCAATGGTATCAAGCTTGAAGGGCTTCCGTTTCCCAAAAGCCTTGTTGTTGTGGCTGGTCTGGATCTTGTGCAAGACTGGCAATTAGCATATGTAGAAGGGCTCAAACAGGCTGGGCAAGATGTCAAACTCATTTATCTTGAGCAGTCTACCATTGGCTTCTACTTGTTGCCAAATACCGATCACTACTATACTGTTATGGAGGAGATCAAGAACTTCGTGAGTTCCAACTGTTAATATACTTAACTACATACATAAAATAGAAGCTTGACATATTACTCGGGGGCTATTTGTTTTTTCTTTTTTGTGGGAGAAAGTGTGCAGTGTATAAGTTGTGTACTATCTACTGTGTTGTTGTTGCTACTATGTATGCACCTTGAGGACTGGTTCTTCTTGTCGGGATTGTCCTTTTTGGCTATTTGGGTGCAGAGCAAGTGTTATATCCGATAAAGCTTGGTTTCAGCGACGTCAATTCGATCAGAAACTCATCAATGTGTGTTCATATAGTTGAATTCTGTGTAACTTTGGTTTGCTGAAGCCATTGTGGATGGGTGTTCGATTGTCCGGTCTGACTCCATGCAGTCGTTGGTGGTGGTGGATTTGGTGGACTCACTACAGTTAGTTTACCCTTTCTAGCTTCTGCAGCAAAGTGAAGGAGATGTAGAGAGGGGGGTAGTTTTTGGAGTCGGTGCTTGTCTAATGTTCAAGAGCTAATTTCTGAACATGGGAAGCATCCATGGTATTGCATACTTTATATTATACTTGTTTGTAGGATTGTTCCAAAGGTGTGGTTTGCTTATGGATGACATGATGCTAATTTGCTAATGACTTTGGAATGTGTATAAAGTATAAATATAATTTTTTTTTTCTCATCTTTGTTCTTCATTTATAAACTGCTATTTTCTGTGTAAACTTTGTCAAATATAGATTGGGGAAGCCTTGATGGTGATTAGCTTGCAATTGTAATCTTCCACATGATGTCTGATTAAAATCACCACACTGAATTTGAATTTTAGGTGCTGTAACATTGGGAACGCGGTTGTAGACTATTCTGATTGGCCTCCTTTTGATCTTTGTCCAACAAGTTGATCCTTTTGGCACTCTTCCTCTGTATTGTTGAACGTTGATTTTGCAATCCTGCCTTCTTGACATGCTCTTTATTTGGCTGTAAAAGTATGTATCTGGATGTGGGGTATATTTGGAGATTGGGGAAATAGGATCAGGAACTCTTATGCTTCATTCAATCAGGGGATCCAAAAATTGCCGGGCTTCTATCCGGGAGTTGTGGGTCTTCTTTTATCAGTTGAAACAAATCCCTTATGATGCATTTGCTCAACTTAGATCTAGGAACCAAATTCTTTTCATTTCTTGTTTATAAATAGCAGGTTCAGTCCCAACATATGCGAAGGCCAGAGTCTCTGGTTTCAATGTGTGCAATGAATTTAGGTTGTGGCAGGAAAGGATGCTATTAGCATTCCGGATGTTTTGTGCCTGAAGAAGAGGAGCTATGAAAGAGCTATGGGCTCCGAGGTCCTAAGCCGGCCTAGGAGATTCGAACCAAAGAAGCTCATGTTAGCAACCAGCCGCACATGCTCTAGGTTAAACAGAGCGGAAGTGAAAGCGATTTTATTTTGTGATATTTTTTGAAAAAGAATATTTTGTGATCTTATCAGATGTAATTTCCCTTTTTAATCTTTTAATTTGGATAAAGGAGGGTGGTTGTCATACTTGACCATTAAAAACACTTCCCAGATCACTTATACCCTAATTTTAACCCTGAGGGGTAGATCAGTTGGCCTATGACCATGGTTTGCACTCGGAAGTTATGGGTTCGAAACTACACTACCATATTGGAGCCACAAGGGAATTTTATCCAGCTTTCTCTCCTGGACCTGTAGGGATTATTCTGGCCTAGAGGGCTTGGAACCCTGCCTTATCAAATATATATATACCCCAATTTTGTTTTAACCCGTAGTTTTGATCATCCCCTTCAATTTTTTCTGTTCCATTTGTCCTCTTTCGAAATATCCGGTCACAAGTCTAATACAGGAGGGGCGGGTTGTATCAGACTGAAAACTGCATTCCAAAGAGTTTAGTAACATAGTTGAATTATTTTTTTACTGTTTAAAAAAGTAACACCCATCCAACCTTAGTAAGCATAAAGTAAGCTATCATAATCCTATGCTGCTACCTCGTATTATCAGGGATGGAAAAATTGAAGAGCCAGTCTATATATATATGGAAAAGTATTATAATGTTCGGTTTTTTTTTTTTTTTTTCATTTTTCTTTTCCTTATAGGGTCAAATTGTTTGCACAGATATTACATAGGCATTCATGCCATAAGTGGTGTGGTTAAAAATAAATATGCAAATGTGAATATATAAAAATGGCCATCAAATAGTCTCCCTTTTAATAGAAAGTGAATCAAGTGAACATGATAATTGAATATTCAACCATCACCCTTTCATATCCTAGGTTGTTCAAGGTCCAATTTATATTGCTACCTCATATCGTTTACTCCTCAACTCATTTCATACATACTTTACCTCTTAAATATTTTACTTCTAATGGAGCTCATTTGCAATTCCTATGTATTTTGTTGCGAACAAACAAGCCTGTCTTCTTCTTATTTACCTACTTTTAAATTTATTAATTAAGATTAATTATCATGAATACATGTGAATTAACACACACATATTAGAATATATTGTAAATACTTAATTTAGTTCAGAATATTTTTGAAATAACTCAACTGAAAACCTACGCTCCCCCATTAGTCAGTTTTCTTGAGTTGACAAGAAAAAGTCTCTCAGAGTTTTCCAACCTTGCTTGTTATTGGCAGAGGACTTTCTAGCGGTGGTTGAGATTGATGCGAAGGTTGGTTTCATAGATATTTTTCAACAAGCATTTCAAGCCATCAGATGCTTATGGACAAGCAATTCTGGCTAGCCTTGGCCTGTTTCCAACATGAGGAATTTTTAATGTGAGACATTGAATTAGACCCCCATGGACATGCAGTTGGAAGTATGAGGGGGACCACCTCTGCCCACCTAAAACATTTTGTCTGTTTTTGATTGCCAAGACAGTGACATGGGGGTACTTGTTACATGTCACACTAACTTTGTTTTGTTGGCCTGACTTTGCAGAAGATGATTAGCATGCCATGTGGCACAACATTTTGGTGTAACACGAGGAGGGTTCTTGTCTGTTCATGGCACGCCGCTAGTGTCGTCTCCTGGTTAGTTGATTAGGCTTGGAACATATTCCCTAATAAGACACTCTTGTCTGATTGTCTCTTCTTAGTGGGTCTTGATTCATTACAATTATCTTTGATTATAGTGATTGTTAGTTTATCTGTCATTCCTATGTTTGTTTTATGTTTTCTTAAACAGGCACGGGTCGCAAAACATGATTGGACTAGCTCATCTGACTGTATTCGACCAGATTAAACCCACTATACTCGGCTAGCAATATAAATCAGTCCATCATCATGGGTCAGAAAATAATTTTTCTTGACCTGCATTCAAATGGGTTTGGTTAGGAACCTGACTTTGCATTATCCACTTCTTTTCCTTCAGCATTTCTGAATTTCTTCCTGGTGAATGCATCCCTCCTAATGAGGTCAAATATACATGAATGTCTGAAGCAATCAAATGGTTTGTCTTATGTATTTTTTAGTTTTTTTTTTCTTTTACAAATTCGCTTATATAACTTTCATCAAATGAAAGGTTTTCCTGTTAATCCTTACTTTTCGGAAAAATTGTTTCTAATACTTTTGCTATATTATAACTTTGGGAGAACGATAAGTTTACCTTTTCTAATCGAATTAGACATTCCAGGTGACATATTTGAGAGAACGATAAGTTTACCTTGTCTCTTCATGTCACGTTCCTATTGTTGTTTCTTGGTTAGATGATAATGTCACTACACCAAAAATCGAAAATTGGAACGGAAAAGCGTTCCTAATCCTCCCGTTCCTAATTCGTTAAACCGTTCCAATTTCCGTTCCAATTTGGTACCAACCGTTCCTAATCCAAATTGGAACGGAAATTGGAACGGTTTAACGGATTAGGAACGGGAGGATTAGGAACGCTTTTCCGTTCCAATTTCCGATTTTTGGTGTAGTGTGTTTGTAACATAGTCCCTAATAAGACATAGGCTTGTCTCATTGGTTCTTGGTAATGGATCTTTGATAACAGTGATTGTTAGTTTATCTATCATTCATGTGTTTATTTTAGCACTTAAATGGGTGGGATTAGGGGAATCCTTCTCCATTTTCTTCCAACCAGTTCCGAAATTATTTTTCTTCAACCCATGGCAAAACTCAAAAACCATTTCATGATTGAGTAGGATTGCTCTTGATGCTGTGATTGTTGTACTCTAGATTTTCCTTTGTTAATAAAACCCTAATCTTTCAAAAAAAAAAAAAAAAAAACTAAATTTCCTACGATTCCTTTGAAAAAGCCTTTTGAGCTGATTTGTGCTTAACATACATAAATTGAGCTCGAGTTTAGCTCAAGCTCAAGTTTAATTAGAAATTGAGCCGACGTAAACCGAAGTTGATCTTGATTTGAGAAGTTAAGCTTATTATATAATATTTATATTGCTACTCTATACATATCTTTAGTAGATGAGTTATCTTAAGAACAATTCATATAATCACTGTAAGGCACCATCTGTGCTGAATAGTTTAGGCTATCATTTACAAAGGAGAAGGCCATCCTGGACAAAAGAAAAAAAGAGAAGGCCCATTCGATGTACAAGGACTAGAGTGTGTGGATGGTTTGGATTTCAAAAGGATGAGACGCTTCACAAGAAAAAGAAAAAAAATTAGGTTTGCCTCTTTTTGGGAGCAAATCTGGTTTGGCTGCTCCCTTGAGAAATGTTGGACACAAAATTTCCAGCTATGTTTGTTAAGGATATTTTTTTTTTTTAAATTTTCCTATAGTGCTTCAAACTAAAATATAGAATAAGGATATTTAAAATAGGCAACGTATCGTATCATGTTTGATACTTTATTTTTTATAGGGATATTGCCCGTACAACGGTTTTTAAACTTAAAATTCACCTATGAATTGTCAAAGTGCAGATTTGTTCATGCAATATCGTAGGGCTGTGTGATATCATGTGTATCACCCTATGCGATATTCTAGTTAGAGTCGTGCAATATCGCACAATATTTGTATGAATAGTTATGCAGAAAATATTTAAACTTCACTTGTTTGGGTTTAAGAGCATTTGTACGGACAATATCCCCTTTTTATATATACACCCATGTCGGATTTGTATTTGGACATACAGGAAAATTATGCTTTTCATTTCAACAGATTAGTGGCTTCCACAAACTCCACATTTCTCCACAAATTCAACATCTTCAATAAAAGAGCATTTATCTCTTCCATGTGTAAAACGTACTTGTGTAACTTGTGTGCATCCAAAGTCAAGAAAGAAGAAAATTCATATCATCTCCACGTCTTCAAGGAAAGGGTGGGAGGGGCAGCCCCACATCCTTTCATGGCAGTCTCCCATCTTCATCACTGAGGAAAAAAAAAGGTCTCTCTTTTGTCATAGAAATGACTTTGTTTTGCATGACTTTTGATGGGAGACTTCCAGCTTTTCTTTTCTGCCCAAGCTGATCCCTATCCACCAAATGTGCTGACCAAAATCTCTAGCACACATAGTGGCCCAACCCCATCAAAAATCAAATCTTGTGAATCCAAGCCTGTAGCCCATTGACTGCCCTCAATCTCTCTAATGTCTCAAGTGTATGCTTGCAAATGACCAAGGCAAGTCCAGACATATGTCAGCTTTGGAACCCAAAAGTAATGGGACTATTTGATCTTTGCAAACCGAGTGCTGGTAATTTACTTTACTCATAAATTGGGCTTACACATTTGGATAACCTGAGTTACCTGCGAGTGAGAGGTATTTTCTGTTTTGCCCAGGGTAAACAAAGTAACATGTAATTAGATTTACAGGAAAATTGATTACAGGCCAGCCGAATCCGGAGGATCTGGGCCAGGCTATGGCCAAAGCTTACTGGGCCTAATATTCAGGGCTGGATACATCATCTTGCTCAGGCTCCTTCAATCTAGTGAAATATTAAGGCCCTTTGAACTACATGCAGTTTTGGGTTGCAAGCCCAACTGCCTATTAGCCATCTCAATGGAAACAGATTAAATAGAAAGTTGGCTGCTAGGGGTCCAGCCCATAGCAGTCGATCCATGTTATTGGTGTGATATTTGATTCACTCCAGCATCACTGATCCCAATTGATATGCATACATACCATATATAAGAGCCATAGAGGCCAATATGAGCATAGGCTGTCTAAGTAAACCTTTTCAGTTAAAATATAATTGCAGTGATACTAGGGCTGATGGATAGAAATTTCACTGGGCTGCCGGGCCCATCTGAATCCTTGGAACAATTTGGATTTCAGAGATAGGCCCACTTATGGATCTAATGGGCTGGGCTGAGAGATCAATTTGGATTTTAGAGATTGGCGCTAAATTTTAGGTATTTGGGTAAGATTGATCTTGGTTGAAATGAAGCTGACTCGTTGAGAATGAATCATGTAGATCAAAGACAGACCAAATCCACTATTTTGCCTAATTAACCTCTAAACAATTCTAAAGAATCATAAGAAAATAAGAATTGTATGACAGCTATGATTAATGCTTACTTAACCTTGATTTGTGAATATGTACTCCTTTATATATATATATATATATATATATATATATATATATATAGTGGAATACTCACACAGACTGCAGCTGTTCTTATTACAAGCTGGAGCCTATGTGAGGCCAGGCAGATCCGTTGGGCCTCACACAGGCTCCAGCTTGTAATAAGAACAGCTGCAGCCTGTGTGAGCATTCCTCATATATATATATATATGTATATAGTTAAAAGAGAGCTTATATTAGAGAAAAAGAAAAAACAAGGGAGCACGTACGTCCACAAAAACAAATCATTGACAAACCTTAAAACACCCAAAAACAGCCCCCAATATCCCAAGCTTTGCAAAATTATGCGCCACCCTATTCAAGTCTCTAGGAACATGACAAAATACTACATCATTAAAACATCTAGGCATACCTCAAATATCCAAGACAATAGGTTCTAAAACTCAATTGGATTTGCCGTTAAATGGCATTCACTACTTCGAGAGCATAAAGAACGTCCAAAGATTGGATTTTCCTAGTTTGACACTTTACTTATACAATAAAAGTCAAGTAAAGCATCCATTTTTTAGATAAGATGTCACATCAAATGCACTTTATTCAAAACTTCCTCTATCTTTTCCAAAGAAAAAAAAAGTAAAAAAATAGCTACCTTATCCATTAAAACCCCAAAAAAACTTCACTTTTCCTTAAAAAAATAAAAAAGATTTTATAACAAACAAATAAAAATAAAATATCATCATTACCCACTTATATTTTATTCTTTCTTCAAAATCATCTTTACTTCACTTGACTCTATTAGTAGAGTTGCCAAACTTACAAGTATTTGGCGATTCCTAGCATAAAGAGAATCACCTTCGCTTCAACTTCTTTAGCTGTAAAGACTCTAGGCAATGAATCTGTCAAGGGAAATAGCAAACCTAAAAGCATAATCCCCATTACAAGTATTGAATGCATCATTTGCGAAAACTTGCACCCTTCCAATGTAAAAGATAAACCTACTTAAACTGTGATAGATTGGGGTCTCATCCGGACAAGGGTCCCTTGGCATAATGGGGAAGAATAAAGCATTTTTATCCCCATAATAACATTTTTGGGACTAGCTTTCTTATTTCTAAAAATTAAATTGCTCTTTGCTCTCCAAATGGATTGCCATTACCATAAAGTTAACGCCCATGCATTGGACCTCGTGTCATGACCCAAAACCCAGATAGGTTAATTCGAACTTCGAAGCAAAATAAATTTGAAACATCATATTAAACATCAGACACCATAAAAGAGCACGAGTGTGGCCAATTAAAATCTTCCAGCATAAATGCAGTGGTGTTGTGATTAGGTATCTGTCACAATAAGGGTCTGTTTGGCAAATCTGACTTGTTTGTAATTGATCTTGCTCAAATTGACTATTTCAAATAGATCTATTTCAAATAGACTCCTTTCCAAATAGACCGTTTGTAAACTCATCCAGTATATTTAATTCAAATAGATCTATTTGATAAAACTTGTTTGGTAAACATAAAAAGAAGAGCTTATTACAGGGGCATTTCTTGTCTTTTCCAAAAAAGTCAATTTAGGAAAGAAATTCAATTTGAAATCCATTACAAATTATTTTTAAATTCATTCAAACAATGTATTATTGCGTCGGTAAAAGCTTGAAAGCTAAAAACAATTTTTTTAATTTTTTTTAATTTTATTTTCCTTTATATACATTAGGACATCATCACAACTTCCAACCTGTGTCATTTGAATAAATTGAAACAGCCAATTCCATTATCCAAGTCCAAAATCTACTACACACCCAACATTCATTTCCATTACAAAACCATCAAAAATATGCAACAAGAAAATTCATTCAACTTCATATTAATATTCAAACATTATTTCAACATTGAATGGACTTTACCATGAAAAAATTAAAACCCATGCTAACATGCTACTCTGTCCAACATTCAAATGCCAATTAAAATTTACATATTCATATATGATTATTTCATTGTTGCACCATTCCAACACCTGCAACCTTTTGTGAAAAAACTTCTTGCACCCCATTTTAACATATAGCAATCGGCAGCAGATAGCATTGAACCGGATGACTTGATCACAAAAGTTGAAGTGAAATCCTCAATTTTCATTCAATCTGCATAAAAAAAAGAAGAGCAAGATTAACATATGAGATGCATGTGAATATGATTCCAAATTTTGTTTAACATATCCATTTCCATATTTATGCTCATTTCTTTATCAAATACACTCTAGAAACTATGTTCCAAGGTGCATTTGCAATTTACTTGAAACTCCAACCAGTTTGAAACTTTCTCTGACAATTTGTCATTATATGGTTGCATTGAGACAATATATGCTTTGCACATTTAGGAAAAAGGAAAGGAGGTCCTATTTGAGACAACGATAGGCTGTAGTGAAATGGCTGAAAAAAAAAATAGAATTCCCATTTCATTCGGGAATGACAAAGGTCAAGTCCTAAAAGTTTTCGCTTCGGGGTGCCCCTGCATTAGATGTTAAATATTTATTATTATATAATAAATACTATATACTAAAAAATGTCAAATAAATATTACCTTTAGATAGTCATCCCATCTCTCGGGATCCATTGTAATTGTTTGAGTTGCTTCATTGAGGCCCAACACCAGTTTGCCCACATAATGTTATCCAAGCGTTATATTGTTTTCTCATTCCATCCCATTGATTCTTTAATTGTTTTTGTCCATACAAAATTCCAGTTTTCTCCTTAAAACCCTCGAGAATTCTTGTCCATGATTGTGTTTTAGATTTGAGCCCGGTCTTTCGCCTTGCAATACTTCTACAATGTATACGTCAATGAAAATCATCTTCATATTATCTGACCAAACAGCCTTATTCATCTCCGCCTTGTCCTTACCCTTATGAGATGGAACCCTTGATTCTGCCATCTACACCTTGCTAAATTATTTTATCAAGAATAAATTAATGTCAAATCAAATTATAGAAAAAGAAGCAAATGAGTCCGGCCAACTTGAAACAAAACAACTATATTCCTTACAAAATAGTGCCCCCCAAAAAGCAAGTGGTAAATAAGAATCATGTCAAGGGAAGTAGAGAGAACTGAACCTAGGTATGGTTTTCAATCTCAGATTGGTTTCTACGTTTTTTTCTGTGTAAAGAAGCAGCAACACACAAAGAGAAGATTTCTTTGAAGTGGGTACTGAAAAAAAAAAGAAGGCAAAGATTTTTAAAACTGAGAGACCCACCAAACTAATAAGTTATGTTTCCATTTATGTTTTTAACGAGGTTGGTGTGATCTGGTATGCATCAAAAGCATTTTATAACAGAGAAAGACAAGCAAACTGCCATTCTCATATGTCATCTATGTTCTGTTGATACGCCCAGTTTGTATCATACATGACCAAAGATCTCTCTATCTCTCTTTCATACAGGCCCTACGAGGCCAATGTGCTCTTGTTTCTATTTCAAAAGCATCCAAGAAAGATAAAAAAAATATATGACCAGATAACAGAATCAATTGAAGAGAAATACAAGGCAACTACATTCAAGTGGTAAATAAGCAATAGGTAGGAATAACTAAACATCCAAGATATAGAAGCAAAAAAAAAAAGATTGAATAATTATAATACAAGATAACAGATAAATAAATAAATAAATCATGATTTGCAAACACTTTGGAGGAGATCAAACAAGCCTCAAATATATGCACATTGAAAAACCTAAGACAACTCACAAAATCAAACCTAAGTGAGTACTCTACTATGGTCGTCGATCTTCTGAACACAAAAGAAAAAAAAAAAAAAAAAACCCAAACCCAATAACAAAGATGAAGAGAGGAATAGAGAGACAAAGCAAGAAAATCACAGACACAAAAGAGAATATTAGGATAGAGGTGCCTTGTCGTTCCTGATAGAGGAATGGAGAAGAGGCGGAGGAAGGAAGAAGACGAGTCTCCTAGGGCTTTTTTGCAAATGAGGATCGAGACTCATCTTTATTGCAAAATAGAAGTAGGGTAAACTTGTCAATCCCAGAAAAAGAAGAGGGCAAACTTGTTCAAAAATAAAGTGCTTCAGACGTTTTTATCTGTCTCAAGTAGCACCGTTTCTGGCCCATTGTAAAATAGGCGGCAAATGTTTATTTTCTATTTGAAACAGACATATAACTGGTGCATCCAAATAGTCTAATGTCTTTCTCAAACATTTTAAAGAGATATAGACCCTGAAATTAGACATGCCAAACGGGACCTAAGTCAAATGCGGAATGGCATAATAAAAGAAAGTAAATATAAGTAACAAGGATGCATTTAACGTTAAAGTTGCTAACGCAAAAGTTAAAAGTTTAATTACACGGCCATATAAAGAACATAGGCCTAACAAAAGATATATAGCATGTGTATATGGCAAGAAGAATCCATCTAAAATGTAATCAGTGGTGTCTCTCAACTACAACATCAACAGAATCTTTACAACATCAACTACGTCGTTGGCACATCACTGGTGGAACTTCTCAGCTGGCGGATCCTTTGGAATTACCCCAACCGGTGGCTCATCGTAGGGTTTGGTACCTAAGCATTAAATGTAGTATCGTCAGATTATACAAACCGACAGGTAAGCAAATGTAAATAACATAATAAAATGCATAAACAATAAATAATGAAAATATTAATCATAAGAGTAGCAATAAGAAATGACTAAGTAGTGCATGAACGTAAGTCATCCCGTAAGAATCACCTATATATATATATGAAAAATATTCAAGTGCATCTATCCCTCACCCTATGGTGAGGGATGCTTCCATAAAGAGGGGATTTCAAGCACATAGGGTGAAGTACAAAAGGGGGATTCATGTGCAAAAAAAGGAAAGTGTCATCACCCTATGGTGAGGGATGGATACACTTGAAACTTTATATATTAATATATATATATATATATATATATAAAAGGCTACACCTGCACACTCTATCAAATAGGTAACCCACATAGGTTAGATGTATGGGATAAAAGCCATACATAAAATATAATGCACAGGTAAGCCCAATAATGATGCATGGGAAAAAAGCCCTGCCAAAGACTAAGTGCATGGAAAGAAGCCCAATTGTAAATATCGGCTCACATTTGTACATCTCGAAACGAAGTACGTGGTGCCCCAGTGGCGTACAACCACCTCTAAAGACCTAATCTGCAGAAGGTAAATACATGTGTACTGATACAATCCTTTCCACAGGGAGTTACCTAGACCAAAGAGACTAAAACAACTGAGTGGTGCCTGAATCATAGGGTTCAAAGATTATAAACACACAGTGTCCGACTAGATCCTCAATTCGAAACGTCGCAATCAAAGCTAAGAGAAACTACTCCATAAACATTTACACTTGGAAATCACACTTAAGTTCAAAACCTGTGTAGTCCTCGACAAAATACACATATAAATCCACTAGCTCAGCACACCCCCAAATGTATCATCTTCCATGAGATACGAACAGATAAACCAAGGCTTGGCCAAAAGACACTAAGTCCATACTAAGTTTACATTGACTCACACTTTACAATAACCGACGAAGACGGAAGATACATGCCCGTCATGTCATGTACACAAACACAACCTATATCCTGATGATTCGTAAGTCAATGAAGCACTTAGAATTTAGAAATAGCCAACCTAGGTTCATAGTCACCTTGCACGTGTGAAAGACCATACCATCCAATCTAGTGGTTACGTGGGTCCCAGATAACTCATATAGTCCATTGGTGCTCCCAAAGTTCGATGCTATCCTTGAGAAATCCATTGCACCACTCACTTGGCCCAATACGGTCCACACGTGGCCTAGTGGGCAGCCCATAATAGGGTATCAAGCTCACACATCCCCTTCTTCTAACACTCTCACATAAACATCATTAGGCTAGGCTAAGGGTCATGGTTTAGGGTAAATGTTAAAAAAATCCATAGTCCTAAACCTTGGAAAACATTGCCTTACAGTTAGCCGTAACCTCCTTACGGCTAATTGTAGGTTCTTTTACGGTGAGCTCACCACTAACTATGAGTTCACCACGAAACACATCTTGTCAATCAGAAGTACCAACATGAACAGTGTCTCAATACAGAACTAAAACGCGGTTAGCCGTGGGGTCTTAGTACTAGCCATAGGTCTTCTATGATCAACTTAATAAAACCCTTGGCCAAGTTCAAGGACCAGGACACTATTATAATGTCATAACCTAAATAATCTAACAAAAATATGAATCTCTTGAGAGTACTGTATTCGATGTCTTTGGAATACATTGTATGCGCTCCACTCTTCATACTCCTGCGGTTCCCCTTCTATCGTGTTTGCATTCTGAGTATCATCAGTTATTACTTCTTCACCTACAAATACTCATTGTAGTATATTAGGTTTATGAAAACCTAGCAAGCATACCATAATTACATTCCATACAATCTCAAATAGATTTATAGATTGACAATAAATCTTCGAAGTTCAATAATAATTGAAAAGGATAGATTATGCAAGAGTAGAGACATTAATATGAGATCATCAAAACACATTAATATGAAATCATCAAAGCAAATCTAAAACATAAAGATATAGCCCAAGCAAAACTGGCAATCCATGTGAGCTAATTAGGTGTCATAAGAAATTACCACTGCCCTCTAAAATGTGACAGGGAAAATAAAGTTGCAACGAGATATTCCAAATTAAAATAATTAGTGCTCAAAATCAATATTTTCATTATGGCCATCAATATCCAAAGGTTGGTACCAAAGTAAAAATTGGTCACTTCCAAAACAAAAAGACCGGCCTGTAGGTTTTCAACCACCTTTCAGATGCAAGTACTATGCTAACTTAAGCCTATGATATCATAGAACCCAAGACACCAATAGATTTGTCTTAAACCATGTTTCAATGACCGCGCGGATCTTCAAATTAGGTTTAGGTCAGCTTATTATTGGCACTTCTAATGGTATTCGGTGTCTAAAAGCTCCATAATATCGTATCTTTGATTAGCATTGTTCTACACTTAGACTAGCATTGTTAATCTACACAGGTTTCTCGCAAGTTTATAGGTGAATGTCAAGCCCAAAATAGTCACCTACTGATGGTCCCATGTTTTTTTTTAATCATTAATTAAGTTCTAAAACCCTAATTCAAATCCAAATTCCCAAATCCTTCAAAACCCTAAATGAGTCTACATGTGGGAACATCAAGAAACTAAGCCACTCATGATAGGGTCAAAAGACCCTAGGAACCCATCCTTATAGATTCAGCCAGCACGGATCACCACCCTATGAGATCCACATCCAAGGCTCCTCATACCAATTCTTGCATATTTTATGTTTTAGGGTTTTCCCCTATGATGAGTTATTGATTTAATAATCATGTCTTACATGATTGCAAATGATTCTTGACAAATCAAACCCGCCAAAACGAATACCAACTATTTAATACAATATTTAAAGTACCCTAATTAGCCCTAATTACATCCACAAATGAGTATAAAAGGAATGCTAAATGATGAAATCTATCAAACCTTAGGCATACATGTAACCCAAAGGATCAACACCTACCTAAGAAGGAAGATCAAGACTCAAAAAGCAAAACCCATGGCCAAAGCATGTCCGGCCAAGACCCGATATGGTTTGACCCTAAGTGCATAGAGTGCGGAGAGGGAGCGGGAGCGGGAGCAGGAGCGCCGGAATGCTAAATTTTAAAATAATTATATGTTCGAAGCACCTCAGGAGCACCCATACAACATAATGGGTATGGGTTGATAAACAACTAACTAATGGACACAAATATATCTTATCCACATATTCAAGTATTAAAATGAAGAAAAAAATTAACTTTGCAATTTGATCACATAAAATAGACAACAATTAATAAGTCAGAAGAAATTTCTTCATTTAAAAGATAAATGACAAGTTTACAGAAAAAGAAAATGCACATAAACTAAAGATTTTGTATAGTTCCCTTCATATTCGATTGATTCGCACTCCGAGCATCTTTGAACCGCGCTCTGAGGATGGATCCGCTTTGAAAAAACCGATCCACGTTTTCGGAGCGGGATCGGGAAGGGGGAGGGGAGGTTCCGGTTACTAAGATCTAACCATGGTGGAATCACCACCAAGGGCCCACGCTAGGTGTGGTTGCGATGCGTTGTGCATCTCCTTGAGAATTCATGTTCGTACACCTTGATCCCCTTAAAATTGTAGGCATTGGGTCCAATTCGCATGCATATATTAGATTAATTTAGTACCTATACCTAGGCTTAGATTTGGGGGAAAATATTCTTTTGCGCAAGTTTTTCATGAAAATCATGCCCAAGAGCAGCTGTGATGCATTTTGTGGTTGGGGCCTGCCTCTGTCACCATCCCTATGCATGGTGCTCATGCAAACCATGCACATGAGATAATTTTTCTATATTAGGGATTTTAGAATTAAATGAAATTTAAAAATAAAAATGACATCATGTATGTGCAAGAATTTATGTTGTTTACTTGCTTTTGGTTGCTTTCTAGTTGATGTTTCCGGCAGTGGGTCAGCAGTGGCGGACCCAAGATTTTTATTTGAGGGGGGGCTGACAATGGTCAATTGAGAATGTCAATCATTATTTTTCTATACTTTCTTCACATTAACAATTTGGAATGAGAGTCTTTTTTGGACTTGAGAATAGTTGAGAAGATTGTGCAATGTATTAATGTCCTACACTCCTACTCAACTCCAATATTTTTAGAAATACACCCTCCAATATATACTTAAATATACAATAAAGAAGAACAAGAGAAGATTGATTATTCATTATGCTTATTAGTACAAATAACCGTCAATAATGGAAAAAAAGTAGTAAGATTTAGTGAGCCTAAAATCTAAAAGTTGAAGTTAGGCTTGTCTAAAATGAGAAATTTCGAATGAATTGAAATAATCAACCTTGGAATGGGCATTTTTATATGATTCACTCTTTCCACATAGTTTTTAAAATGAGTTTTTTGTATATAAACCCCTAAGGTTTATATGATTTGTAAATAGGCCCCCTGTGATTTTAGTATTCGCATATAGGCCCCTACCTTTTCATTTCAATGTCTTTCATGTCTCCAAAATCAGTATTTCTAATGAAAATGGGTAATGACCATAGGATTGTTGTTGAACTTTTATAAAAATAGCAACTTTACCCTTATATCAATTAAGCAAATATGAGTTTATTATTATTTACCAAAATTCCATTATTGTATCCCAATTCCCAATGGTATCTCTCAATAACTTTTTAATGGATATAAAGCCTACTTATGTATTTTAAAACTTTCATCAATTTAACGGTGGGTCATGCATGGATTGGATCAATTGTAACTAATTATATGCATATGCATTGATTGTCATTATAGTAGATTTGGATTTAATGAAATAGGCCCTCTATTGATAAAAAGAAATATACATGCTTTTATTCTCTCATACTAAATATAATTATCAATGTTACAAACTTTAGAGAAAAATAAATTCAAGCCTTTGAATTTAAGTATATAAGGATAAAGAGATGAGCTAATGTGTCATTTCACGCTAAAAACTTTTGATAGTTGGTTAGCTACTGATTTTGGAGACACGAAAGGTATTAAAATAAAAAGGCATGGGCTTATCTGCAAATACTAAAACTATAAAGGCCAATTTACAAATCCTACAAACCTTAGGGAGTATATGCAAAAAGCTCTTTTTAAATAAATGAATAAAGACTTTGCGCACTGTGTTTAATACATACACAGTTTCATATAATAAGCCAATGAAATGATAAAAAAGTTTATAAAAAAAAGATTCCATTCAAGATTTAGTTTACAAATTTGAAAAATCATACCCAAACTTAGGGCTCCACACCACTTGAGAGAGAGAGAGAGAGAGAGAGAGAGAGAGAGAGAGAGAGAGCCAGGGAGAGCCGAATAGGAATGCTAGCTAGAGAGATAGGCTGCAATGTGCCCAATGCAGATGCCAATGTTGACGCCGGAGCCGAATATTGATTTGAGGATTTCCAATTTGGGGAGTTTGAGAGAGAAAAAGAGAGAGTTAGAGAGGGAGGGGGCTTCGATGGGTTTAGGGGCTGGGTGAGATGGGCTATATAGCCTTAATGGGCTTTTTTGGGTATGATGGGGGTTGAAGCCACTAGGTCAATGAATGTAGGTCCGCTACGGGTCTCTAGTTAATAATCCCATATTCACCTTGCCCTAATCCCCCCTTCTCTCTCTCTCTCTCTCTTCCTTCTTACTTCTAAATGTGGGCCAATTGCTTCCTTTCCTATGGGTTATCGATTAGAAGACGTAGGGCATGTTTGTGTAACACTTTTCCGCGGAAAACCCATTTTTCCTGCGTTTGGTGCGGAACAATTCCGCAGAAATGTTTTCCTGCCTTGTCAGCATTTTCCTTGATAATTGTGGAAATGGGTTTCCTATGGGGGGGCATGGGAAATGGTTTTCCTCGGAAAACTTCTCCATCTTTTCCTCACTTTTGTCCATTTCAACCCAAAAACCCTATAATTCTTTCATTTTTTATTTCTTTATATAAATTATTATTTAATGTTAAATAAATAATATACATGTTATGTTATTTTCTTCAAAAAATTATATCACCAAATAAGAAATTTTGATTTTCTATAAGGAATCCACAGCCGCACCAAACAACATCTGCACAAATTCAATGAGGAAACTCTTTTTGCACCAAACATGGATTTCTAAATTCTACGGAAATCCTTTTCCGAAGTTTTCATTTCTATGGAAAATGCTGACGTGGCAATTTCCTCTTTCCGCGGAAAGGATGTGTACACAAACGTGCCCGTAGTGTTTTCATTATTGGGCGGGGAGAGGACCAAGAAAGAGCAGGTCTTTTCACTTTCTATAGACTTGGCTTTGGCTCTTGAGTTTAATTACAACTAGGAGTTTAAAGCCTAATGCAAGTACTTCTTTTCCAAAATTGTAAGTTTCAAATTTTTTTTTCTCAAAATAGTAATTTTTAAAATAAAGTAACTTAACCCAAATAGTAAATTCTCAAAATAATAGTTTTTGCCAAAATTACTAGCCTTTCCTTCTAGATGTATGTGAGAGAAAATGAGGCTTTTATGGCATACAATGCTTGTATAGACTCTTCAATGGAAATCTCCTATTACAATTAGCTTTCCTAAATGCATTAAGATCAATTCTACTAATTCCCATTATCCTCCTAATAAATTAGGACTTCGTTTTCTAGCTTATGTGCTACAAGGACTCCTAACATAATAGGTTAACAAACATCGAGTGGTGGACCCAGGATTTTTTTAAGGGCAACAGACAATGATCATAATGTTAATTTCGGGGGGGGGGGGGGGGTTGTTTAATAAAGCTATGGGACTTTTTTCCCGTATTTTGCCTTGCATGTTTCACGCTATTTTAGGTCCATCGAGTCCCCGTATTTTGGCTTGCATGTTTCACGCTATTTTAGGTCCGCCGAGGGCAAGTGCCTTCAAATAACCTTACTTGGATCTGCCTTGCTAACAACCAAGTAATCCTATATGACTTTCCTTCTATAACTAAAAGTTAAAATTGTAGTGGGAAGTCTTTTTCTTGTGTCATATTCAAACTAGCTAAATAGGCCCGCACTAAGCCCGTGCCCAAAAATATATATATATTTTTGAAATATCTTTTGAGATACTATTAAGAAAAATAAATATTGAACACACAAATATACCATTTTATTTTTTATTGGTAATATAAATATTTCATTAAGGGAAAATACATCATTTTATCATCTTTAGAATCCCATTTATTTTTATTTATTTAAAAGGAGAATGTATAGAAAAACCACATAATTTGCATACCTAAATTTATAAAATTTAATGCATTTTAATCTTTCATGTAAAAAGTCTACATAAAAAAATTGAAATATGGAACAAATTCTAACAAAAATGTAACAATATTTTTTGAAAAGAAAAAATAGAACTTCTATATGAAGTTTATGATTTGCCTCATGGACATCACATCATTATATAATTGTATAACTTTTTAATTGATGGACCTCCTATAGTGGCCCAAGCTTTATCCTCATGTTGGTCATGCGGTAAGCAACTTTGTTCCATGCTAAATTCAGATCCTTATTTAAAAAAATATATAAGTGGTTAACTTAAGGTTTTTTCTTTAAAGGGAAAATTAATAAAATTCAGAATCAACCACACTGCAAAAAGGAAATTCATTTACATGGTAAAATAATATTTTTTGTGTATCTAAACTAATGAAATTAATTCAAAATTTTTAGTCTGTACTTAAACTAATGCATGGATGAAAATTGACTTATTGGGCTCCAAGTTCATCATACTGCCCGCTTATGACTTACCAAATAGATTATGATTTTCAGATGAAAACATTTTTAGATTCCACTTATATATATATTATATTTGAGAATAATGAGAATGTTTATATGGTAACTTGGCTTAATTTTATTAGGGCCAACATTGGAAGGAAGAAATTTCCAATAATATGACTTAAAAAACCATATCTTCTTCTAAGAAATATATCCATTTCTACTATTTAAAAAAAGAAAAAAAATATGGAGCAGCTTCTCTTCAATCCAAGAAGAAAGTAAAATGTAAGAGAAGAACCATTTGGAGACACCTTCAATCCAAACTCAAGGTCACTAATTACAAATAAAAAAAAGTTTTATTTAAAACAAAAATCTTCATTCACAAAAGAAATGAAAGAAATCCATTGTATCAACAATGCAAGCACAGATCTCCTAGTAAAATGAGAAATTTTTTATATGAAATAATTCGATATAAAACATTGGGATTTTGGAAAAAAACAATAAATGCTATTTTTTATATTAAAAATAAAATAGCTCAAAAAAAAAAAAAAAAAACCCCACCTAATCCTTCGTCCATGAGTTTCATTATCTTAATCCTTTTTACACGACCAATCAATATTTTGGCGTTGCCTTAGAGGAGAATTTCTGTGCTTGCATTTTCCGATATAAATGACTACAATAAAGTGTGAAGACACAGAAAATCCCACATTTTTTCCTTCCATGATATGATGGAATTTCAACACAAAATACATCCCAATCAAAATTTATATAAAAAGATCTAAATCTATCCAACAATTCTCAATATATATATGTCTACTAATTACGGACGAATCCAAGAGGTTTAGCCAAATTAGGGTATATCATCTTAAAATTCACCATAAGTTTTATTTAGTTTAGCATTTCTGACCATCCAAAACGAAATCAACTTTGACTTTATTCTCGGTTAAGAAACTTTCACTTGCATCCTGCATTAATAAACAACAAAAAAAAATAAAAAAAATCTTTGTCATAAATCAAGGGGCAGCAGTCTCAATTCTCCAATGTGCAGAACAATTGAAGCAGTGATGTAGATCATCATAGAAATTAAAGTTCTATAGGCCTTTTATACAAATATTTCCTGACAATAACTTATTTAGCTCTATATTATAACATATTACTATTCTTACTGCATAGTGTATACGGAAGTTTCTGCAATTTGAAAAAAAGCAATAAGAAGTGGTATTGATATATGATTGCTTCAATGGTGGCATTCAAAATCAATTGATATTTGATTATTTAAAAAGAAAAAATCAGGACTGGAAAAAGAAAAGAAATAATAGAATTGGATGAAATCAAGAGAGAGAAAATGAGGTCAAAAAGTAAGTAGAAAGCAAACAACCAGTGTCAAAAAGTAAGTAGAAATCAGATAGGCAGAGAGATGGAGACATAGAAAGGGAGAGTAAAGAAAAGAAATCACTGAAAAGAAACAAAAAAAAGTCACCCAAAAAATAGTATTGGGATTTAGAAAATGATAAAAACATGTTCAAATCCATACCAGTACTATTAACAGAATACAAAAGGCAAAGAAACCAATAAACTCATGAAAAGCACATATCCAAAAACAAACGCACAGAATCTATTGCAGCAAACATCATCAAACATCAATCAGAGTGTAAAAGGGTGCTTCTTTCCGCGATAAATGAATTAACATAGATAAACTTATCACCTGCCCCTCAACCAAGCTCTATCTAAATACTTTACTCCACTTCTCATTTATCCAAACAGGCCCTAAGGACCTTAGAGCATAGGAGCTCCTTATTATTTAGATATTCCCGACTTGACTTAGTTAAAAGGGTCAAGTTGTTGTTATTAGAGTCCATTGGACCCAGGCCCCCATTATCTATTGGTTCACATATATCCTGCCATTACATTAAGTCATCTCTCCCTTAGTGTCCGATTAGAGTTCGGATCTTCTGTTTCTACGAAACAAAGAGATACTGTTTCGTCCAATCAAAATCAGCCAGCTGTGTAAAGTCTTTCCAAGGAAGCAATTGAGAGGGTGGCATGAGATTTTACATAGTTAGCTGATTTTGATTGGATTAAACGGTATCTCTCTGTTTTGTAGAAACAGGAGATCCGGACTCCTTAAGATTAATATTTGTTCCATCCTAACCTTAGTTTAGGAACTTTTCTTCTGTAGATTTCTCCTAAATAGAATTAAATAGAACATTCATTGTTCTCATCCCTTAGCAGAGTGATGCAGCATAAGTAGGGAAAGAGTAGCCAGAAGCTACTCTCCAAGCCGAAGCTTAAGGTTCAAAGATCCAACCCCCTTGGTCTCACACCAAAGACACATAACCGAGAGAAAACTCAAGGAAAATAATTTTATTTAATCAATCACCCATTGAATAAGAGGGATTACAATCCATTATATAGAATCCAAACGCTAATTCCATTTTGGAAACAAATCTCAATAAAATAAAAGTCGAAATCAAATAATACTTCTTTAGCAAAACCTTCCAAGAAATCTCATATCTAACCCTAAATCTTAGCCACTACTTTTTTTTTAAAAAAACATCATCTTAGGCTGGAACAATCTAAAAGCACAATCCAGAGATTTTTAATGAGCATTAGTGGGCTTGGTCAACCCATAGTTCATGGGTCTGGCCTGCATCAAAAAGCGTACCTCAAAATGTCAATGACCTTAGACCCATCAGCCTAACTAATGTTATCTATAAGATAATCTCTAAAGTGGTGGTTCCTAGACTAAAATCTATTTTAGATAAGATTATTGACTCTTTCCAAAGTGCTTTTTTCAAAGGTAGGAATATTTCAAATAATTATATATTATTGCGCATGTGATTCTCCATTCAATTAGGAAGAATAATTTAAAAAACATGATGGGCTTAAAATTGGATATGTCTAAAGTGTATGAGAGGACAGAGTGAGACTTTATCTTGGGGGTTCTTGGGGACTTTGCCTTCCATAATGCTTTTATCCAAATAGTCAAAGGTTCCACCTTTGGAAACTTTTATTCCCTCTAGGGGCTAAGACAAAGAGACCCCTTGTCTCAATATCTGTTCATTACAGGGGCTAAGGCTTTGTCTAAATGTTCATCAAAGCCGAAAAGGAGAATCTAATCCATAAAGTCAAAATCACAAAAAGAGCTCCGAGTATATCACATTTATTCTTTGCAAACAGTAGCTTCATTTTTTCTAATACTGTCTTAAATTCAGCCAAAAAAGTCAAGGATATTCTAAATTATTATCTTGTTCTTTCAGTGCAATTAGTCAATTTTGATAACACAATCATTTCCTTTATTAAGAGCTTGTGTAATAAAAAAAAATGTAAAACCATAGCTACTATTTTAGGTGTTAGGTTCATGTCTAGCAATGAGAAATATCTAGGTAATCCCTCTAGGTTTGGTAAAAATAAAGCAGATGTGTTTAACTTGCTAATTAACAAAGTCAAAGCTAAAATTAGGAGCGGGCAAGCGTCACTCCTCTCCCTAGTAGGCAGAATTACCTTAATCAAATCTGTTGCATCTGCTATTTTAGTATATAACATGTCTGTTCTAAGGTTTCCAAGGAAAAACTCAAAGAAAGTTGATAAAATTTATAGAAGGTTTTGGTGGGGGAGATGAGGAAGACTGTGTGAATACGTAGAAGCTGTTAGACTTAGTGGATTGGGGGCCCACAGACATGTCACCAAATATGTCCCAATCACTTAAAGAACAAAAACACCCCTCACTAATTTATACAGACGTTTTCTCCTTTCTTCCTTTTCTGTTTCCCTTCTTAAAAGCAGACACAAATATCTCTTTCAATGTCTCTTCAACGACTCTCTCCACCTAACCTCTATATAAGGAGGTGAGGAAGAAGAAACTATATAAATAGTTTTCTTCCCCTCTTTGATTTGGCCAAGTATTCTAAGATGCCAAGAGGCCTTTGAGGAAAAGAAAAAGGAAGAAACCTCCTCTTGAGATCCAATCCATCCATCAAGAAGTTCACTCATCAGGCATCCATCAGTAAGCCTGTGAACAATAGGGAGTAACTTAAGTGGGTCCATCAGTAATCCTGTGAACAATAGGGAGTGACTTAAGTGGGGAAGATCTCTAGTAAATCTCCTCCAGCAATTTGACAAATACACGATCTCATATTTTGCGAGGATCCGTCTCTTGTGTTGTAGTGGACTCGTGGCACTCAATCCTAAGCTTCCGTGATGATTTCCAACCAACACTGATACATGTGGCATATGATAATAATCGAATTAAATTGTAAGAACGTGGGCCTTTCATCACTAAAACTGGCATACTCATCTTTTAATGCTAACCACATACCTTTAGATGTAGGATTTTGTTCATAAGTGGGCACTAATTCAAAGTGCATGTATCACAACGTGATATTTCCAGCTGTGCGATTATCCTTTACCCACTTTTCATGTGCTTGAAATGCTGGCCTCGTTGTCTGGTCCTCATCTACTAAGGGTAGGTCCATATCTTGTTCATCACACATATATATTATGTTCCAATACCAGTAATCATAATTATAGCAGCCAAGTTCGTCCAGTTCAAGGTCACAAAGAGGTTATTGGATACCATGTACAAGGATATCATGTCCTACAATGTATGAGAATGATGCATAAATTTGGCAAACAGACACAGAAGCAACTCAAGTGCCACTCAACTCAATTAAAGTTTAGTTAATTTTGGAGATTCAGTAAATCGAAAACACCTAATCAAACAATCATAAATGGCAATAGGAATCAAATGTAGAAATCTCTCCGCATAGAAGACTAAACCCTTGGAAAGCCGAAAGATGTTGATGGAAGTTGAGTTCTAAGTAGGGAAAAACTTGATTTTATTTTGAATGAGCTGCTTGGTGAAACTCAAAGCAACTCAACTCAAATGAATGAGACTCCCAAATCAGTTCATTATTTTAAATCAGACGAAATCAGGGTCATATTTTTCTATGTTTCTCTTTTTGTTCTTTTGATTCAGCTAAAGAATCAATCTGAATTTTTTTTTTCATTTTTCCTTTCCTCCCATTTACTAACCACCTGTTGATGTATAACTATCCCAAGTTTGAGTCTTCCCTAACTAATGTTGAGAAACCCTCATTTATGCATAATTTGTGTTCTTACACTTGGTCTATGAAGATCCAAACATGCCATTTGCAACAAATGCTCTAAAGGACCACTGCAGAGCAATTTAACTAATGGTACAATCCCATTAATATATCTAAATCAATAAGGTGTGGTCATTTTTTAATTTTTCGTTCTTAATTATATATGTGGGTGTAAGGTAGAGGAGCAAAGGTAGAGGAGCATGTATCTGGGTTGTTCTTTTATCATCAATCACTAAACATTATCAAAAAAGAAAAAAAGGGGATGGGACTTGGGTGTCCAAGCTGTGATGCAATTTATAGTAAAGCTTTACCATATCATAATCTGGAAGAGAAAGCCATTACCACACAAGTTTGGCACAGAATTCAGAAAAAAGCCAGCCTAACTGATAAACATACATGAGGAAAATGGCCATACATTTCCAGGCTATTCAAACTCGTAACTTTGTTTACTGCCCCACCTCTATCTTATTCCTCTTTTCTACTATTATTTACCTTAGCCTCATCCATGTTTCAAGCACAAGAAGCTTCTATTCCATCATGGGGATCGACCCGCCGGCTGCCAAAATCTGTTGCTCCAGCTACAACCAACATTAAGGAAACATTTTATATAGATAGATAGAGAGATAGATATATAGAGAGAGGGAGGGAGGGAGGGAGGGAGGGAGGGAGAGAGAAGAGAGAGAATTGTACAAGGTTTCAAAGAAAAAGTTCTCACATCAAGTAGAGATTCAAGCTTGCTCTTCACCAGAGAGAACTCATGTTTCACTTGTTGAAGGCATGCTAGACACCTGCACAGGAGCTCTTTTTTTTTAGAGAGTTTACAAAAAATAAGTTCCCATCTGAATACAAATTACTACTACTTTTTTTTTTTCAGTACACTTCAATTAATTGGTCTATTTAGACAGGAGTTGGAATCTTGGGAAGACTTTACTTCACATCCAAATGGTTAAGCATTCAACATTGATACGAAACTTTTAATAGTGCAATATATTTAATATGCGTAACCAAAATCTTGCAATATTTTTGGCTTTGCATCAATAGCTAAGAATTTTGTGAAGTTTTGTCATATGAGAAGTGATGTTACAAGGGTTAGATTGCAACTTCTATGAATTAAATGAATGCATGTAAAAAGACTGTAGATTCAATGAAATTCAATAAACATATGGCAGCTATGTGTTGACTATAATAGCAATCATTTATTTATAAAAAGATCAAAGTACTAGTTTCTCCAAATGTATCAACACTGTGATTGACAAGATTAAGAAAATTAGAAATGCAAGATTTTTAAGTCTTAACACACCCTTCTCTGTCCTTCTCCTCACAAAGGTTGCGGAAGGCGATGCAGGCATTTCTGACTCTTTGTGCCCCTACACTGTTCAACAGAAGCAATTCTCAGCCTTTTCTTTTTGCTTAAATTTATAAAAAAAGGAAAGAATCTCAGGAAGAGAAATCATACAAAAACTGTTCAGAAGGAAGAGACATGGGCTACCAAATGACTGAGGCAATAAAAAGACTAAATATTAAAAGTACATGGATTCTCAGTTTCTTCATCTTTTCAACTGTCCAATACTCACATTCATTCCATCATAACACTGTATATTCTCCATATTATTTATACACCAAACAGGATTATTATCAGCCCGTATATATTAGTCACATCAAATGTAGAAAGATACACACACGCACGCACTCAGCACTGTCGCGCATTGGATCAATGTGCGCACCTCAACGTGGGGCCCACATGGGGCTCCACCTGAGACTGGGACCTAGGGGAATCGAAAAATCTCCCTGGGCCCTTCATTTCTGCAAAAAAAAAAAAAAAAAAAAGCCCCATCCCCAAACACTATCATCCCCATTTAGGCCCTACAAGTTTAACGATGTACAGTTCATTCGGATGGGTGTGCAATTGATCCAACGGTTTAGTCCATACGGATGGGTGCAAAACACAGGGGGCGTGTGAAATTCGGGGGTGGGGCGGTCCAATTGGATGGAAGTCCATTTGATGGAAAGATCTATATGAGACCTACCTTTGTGAAAAATTTTGACTTCATAAGATCATCCTAACCCTTTGATCCATGGCCCTTAAATTTAATGGTTTTATGACATCATTTTCTTATGATTTCAATCTAGTTGTGTGTGTGTGTGCGTGTGTGTGTGTGTTTTTAACAGCTGACAAGAACCTATATCTTTGATCTGGGCTAGCTGTAAAACTTTTGTTAGGTTTTGCTTGAAGTACTACAGGTTGTTAAGTGAGAGTTGGGAAATACATTTAAATTTTTCTCTTCACCACAGGTTTCTGAGATAGAACTATCAAATATGATAGTCATGCAGACTACCAAACTTAGTGGAGGACATATATTTGTATGTACCATAAAGATTTTTACTCTCATTATCCAAGTCAACTCAACAGTAACTATAATATTTGATTGATTGTAATTGGGAGAAGATTGATTGAAATTATCTTGTAAACAAGGAAAGAGGAGAATACAAATAGAGGATCAAATCACAATGGGCATTCACTTAATTCAATCCAAAATTCTCTTATAGCCAAATGATCTTCACCTAACAAGAATTGCAGAATGCACGGATCTCCAGGTGGGCCCCACAATGTCTCGTGATCATATGGGCATGAAATGACTGTTGCACATCCAAGAAAGATAAAAGAGATCATGTCCTGGCGTTGATGCCATGAAAAAACCGAAAACAAATGCAGAAGAGAATATTAGATCGAATCAAGTGATATCTCATTGTGCTTTAATCCTCTATTTGTATTCCCTCTTTCTTTGTTTACAAGATAAATTCAATCAATCTACTCCTAATTACAATCAATCAGATATTCTAATACAGTTGGGTAATCAGAAGCAAAAATCTCCATGGTAAACCTACTGCACATCAAATATAGGTATGCATATTTCTCCTCTATTGTTGTTTGCACCTTGCTTCTTGAATCTTCTTTCTCATCTTTTTTTAGTTTGAAGCCATAAAACTATAGTTCATCTCGTCAATCGGCTTCCTTCCCCTACCAAACTCCTTATATTCATCTTCATTGCCACCATCTTGACAATAGCCATCTTCATACCTTTGGTTCCTCTTGCTTCATTCATTTGCCACCAATCAAACAAACAAAACTTACAGCTCAATCCAACAAATGTGTTTTTTTTTTTTGGGGGTGGGGTGGGGGGGTCGGGGGCACTCCAAATTAAAAGGGATATCTTTTCTATGACCCTACCATCCATTGTACACGCACTTCTCAAAATGTTTTTTTTTTATTCAAAATTCAATATTTCTTTCAACAACACAACATTTCCTCTCTTTCCTCTCCTATCTCAAATCTTTGACTTTTTTTACATTCCTTCCCCTTCCGTCACTCGTTTAAAGCCAGGAGTTGTCTACCACAGCTGAGCACAACACGAGGACTCTACTGCTGTGCATTTATTCCAAGAACGATCCAGGACATCTGGCTTAGCTTCGTGCATTGGCTTGACCTTCCTGTCCACCAAATCACTATGGTATTTCACACTCCTCTTTGTTTACATCTCCACCTTCCTTGAATATTCCTAAGTCTTATTCCCAGGGTGTCAAATATGAATGTTGGAAAAAGGCAATGCAGGAGGAACTAGATGCACTAGCATAGAATCAAATATGAGACCTAATTCCATTCCCTTCCCCATGAGAACATGGGGTAACTATGATGAAACATTTTCTTTTGTCACCAAGATATTGCGGTACATACAGATCTTACAATTGATGCTTCTCCATATTGGCCATTTTTTCAATTGGATGTCAAGAATGCTTTTTTGCATGGAGATCTCAAAGAAGAAGTCTATATGTGACTCCCTCGTGCTCTGATTGCACTAACTAATGAAACTATTTGTAGACTTTGATGATTTCTTTATAGATTGAACTAACTGAAAAATTCCACAAGACCTGAAAAGAAGTTGCTTTCCAACAGAGTCATCTGATCCCTCAATGTTTATCAAATGATCATCGACTGGCATCACAATCTTATTTCTTTATGTTGATGACAGAATTCTCATTGGCAGTGATCTCAATGGATTTGAAAACCTGCAGCATCTTCCACTCCTCATTTCATATGAAGGACCTTGGCTCTCTTACATATTTTTTAGCTCTTGAGTTACCCAGAACAGAAAAAGAAAAGATCACAGAGATCTCATTTCCTAGGCTAAGTTAGAAAACTCTCCACTAGTTGATACACCTCTAGACATAAATGCTAAATATAACAAAGATCATGGAGATCTTTTGTTTGAACCAACTATTTATCAATAGTTAGTTGGAAGCACAGTCTACTTGACTATTACCAGGCATAACATTTCACATGCAGTCAATTCATGGCAGCTCATCATCTTCATTATCTCAAAGGCATGCCAATTTGAGGATTTTTTTATCGGTAAATTGAGGATTGTTATTTCCTGCTGGTTGCAAACTTACGGTTATTGCTTGAAGTAATGATAAGGCTGGTTGTCCTAATTCTTATCAGTCAACCATGGGATGATACATGCATTTGGGCACCTCATTCATCTCATGGAAGTGCAAAAAACAAGATCACTGATTTAAATCTTTCACTGAAGTAGAATACCATGCCATGTGCTATGTTTGTGTTGAGATTATTTGGCTTTGTCGAATATTCTCTGAACTAGGATACAATTAGCACCATCCAACTTCATTTCGTACTGACAATACAAGTCCTATTCAAATAATGGCAAATCCAGTCTTTCACGAGAGGACCAGGCACAGTGAAGGCGACTGTTTCTTCTTCTTTTTTTTTTTTTTTTTTGTAAATCTATTGATTATAAAACCATTACTCTTGCATGTGCCTTCATTCTTCAATCTCCAAACTGTTGAAATTTTTACGAAGGAATTAACTAGGGATTGACACCATTTCTTTGTACACAAATTGCTACTGGTTGATCCTGTAGCATCCATTGAGGAGGACTGTCAAATATGATAGTCATGCAGACTACAAAACTTAGTGGAGTACATATATTTGTATGTACCATAGATGTATCATAAAGATTTCTGATTCTCATTTTCCTAGTCAACTGTAATTTAGAATATTTGATTGATTGTAATTAGGAGTAGATTGGTTGAAATTATCTTGTAAACAAGGAAATAGGTGAATATAAATAGAACATCAAACCACAATGGAAGATCACTTGGTTCAATCCAAAATTTCCTTTTTGGCTTTGCCTTCAGTTTTGTCAAGGACTGCCAACAAACAGTAACTACAGGGTTCGCACTTGTTAATTAGATAAGTTTGGATGTACAATATGCAATAGAATTGATGGCTATCATTTCTACTGTTTTCATTACTTTTCAGCCTCTACTTACTACTTAAAATCAATATTACAATCATCATTAGCACGTTACTGAAGCATCAGAGACCTGATTTGTGAGCTCAACTTCTCTATTTATTCATTGTTAAAGATATGTTTTGTGTCACACTAATTGAGACTGTTAATGATTCGAGAAAAATAGGCAGGAAAATAGTGTCAGCTATTGCAGTTTCTGTCATACTAAAAGTAAGTTGGTGAAGAAGAAAATGGAATCCAACCCAATGTGGTTTTCAATACACCTATCCATGAGAATCTTCACTTTTTTTCACAAAAATGCCCCTGCACAAATGTGCCCTCACAGGCCAGGGCAGGACTGTTACATTGTTCCCTGTAGAACATTATATTGGTACATTCTAAATAATGTAAGAAATGGAAATCTTCATTCATAATTATGTTTTAGTGTACTTTAGATAAAGAATGTAAGAAATGGAAATCTTCATTCATAATTATGTTTTACTTCAGATAAATCATCAAAGCTTTGTCCCAACTATGTTTGAGTCTTTACGTGAATTCTATTTCTTCATTTCGATCTATCTTGAACCAAATCCTCAGATGAGTTGTACTTCTTTAGATTCATTTTTACTACCTCCATCCACATCCTCTTTGGCCTAACCCTTCCCCTTAGTGGGCCGTCAACCTACATAGTCAAACTTTTCCTTACCAACGCTGTTGCCGGCACATGCCCAAACCATCTCAAACTACACCTAAATGCTCTCGAAAGTGCTCAATTTTAATTCTATCATTCCTAATTTTACCACACATTTACTTCAACATTCTCATCTTTGCACTTTATATAAATGATATAATGGTGGAGAAAACAGAGTTTATAATATAGAATGAAAGCACAAAAATAAATTAGGTATAAGGCCATTCTAGGTACATTCAAATGAATCCAACAGTTTCAGAATAGGATTGATAAGATGGGTTCTCCAGAAAGAATAACAATCTTTGGATAGATTCAAGTACCTAGAACTGCTGCCCTTCAACTGGTGAACATTGGCATCAACCTTCTTAAAATCTATAACCTGCTCATCTCTTTAGAGAACAAAGAGGAACCCCAGAACAACAAATCCATGAGCCAGCTTTATTCATTAACGACAAATCTAATTAAACTGAAGAGGATAGAAGAAAAAGATTAAAGAACTCACAAAGCCATGCCCAAATTATTCAGAAGCTTCTCAGAATCATCAAAGAAGAGAGATGCAACTTCAAAAACGAAATCTGGGTTGCTCTCATCCTGCAATTGCTGAAGTTGAGTGAACTGCTCATCCAGGAATCCCTTCACATCATCACCAAAAAAACCCATCATCAAAACCATCTCAATCAATCAAAAGATATAGAAAATCACAAAAGGAGCCAGCTGGGTCATTATTTCTTTTCCTTAAAACCATACTCACCTCATTGTAGAGAGACGAACTGAGATCAATCAAGCGTGCCTGCAACTGACCCACCTCCATGCTTTGCCTTCCTAACGGGCAACCAGTTCTTTTCTCTGCCTTCTAACTGGGATCTGCTCTAAAACCATTTAAGCAGTAATGGGCGCTTACTTTTAGAAATGAAGAAGACGAAAAACAATCTCAAACGGGGAAGTGAGAGATGAGAACAAAATCTTAATGGGATTTGGTGAATTTAATGTTGCCAGAGAAAGAAGGCTTTTTCGTTTGTACATAATAGATTTGTGCCATGTAATTTCACATCTTCCCACCAACAGCTATCTAAGTTTTAAGCAAAGGAAGATAGCTATTATTAAATAGTGGCAAGCAATGTTCGTTTAACTTTCCCTCTCTTTCCTTTTCTCGAAGTTATTGCTCTGTCTCTCTCTCACTCTTCTCATTTTTCATCCTCCCTCCATCATCTCTTCTTATCTTCTACTCCCTTGGGTTTTGCCTTTAAGTTGGATTTTACTTTTAAGAACTTGTTATCTCTTCTTGGGTCGACCACATGGTCAAGTAATTTGGATGTATGGTGGGCCAACCATGGATAGGGGATGCCCCAATACAGGGGCTAGTGAGTCCGAATCTTGTGAGGTAGAGTTCGAATCTCGTGAGGTAAAGTCCAATGGTGACTCTGAGTGGACCATTCACACTCCGTTATGCCACTGCGGGCAACCAACCATATATTCGGGCAAGGGCCACCTACGGTGATGTGGCGGACCCTGAGTGGTCTACTAACGGTCACCATGCATAAACCACTTTGAGGATCTCGATTTGCAAGCTAGTTCCTAGTTATCACTTTTAATTGTTTATAACCACCTATTTGTGGGCCACCAATTGAAGGATGTTGGGGATCTTAGATTTGTCATGGACCCAATGTACAAGAGGGTCCAAGGTTATGATCTTTGAGAGCGGTGTCTTACCTAAGTAGTAAGACACATCAATTCTCACATTTTGGTCTAAGGTTTTACCTTGGCCTCCTCCCTCTCCTCACATGTGTGAGTTCATCTCTCCACGCATGTAGTTATCTTCTCATGTTTGCGGGTTCTTTTTCTCGTATGTGTGAGTCTCTCGGGACCTGCTCCCCTTAGCTGGGAGAAATATATATATATATATATATATATATATATAAAAGAAGGTTATAACCTAGCTATTATTTCTATTTTAATGAATGTTTATTATTGTGTTTAATTGGGTCTTGAAATCCAAAAGACTTGTAGGTCATCTACTGTTTTAAATGTGTGGGACCTGTGGATGGAGAAACCAGGATTTTTAATAAGCCCCACAAACTCTAGGCCCAAGCCTTGATCCATTTACAACCTTAGGCCTCTCTTTCACGATCAAGACTAGCCATCTGATAAGGATGAGAAGATTTGGCCCTTTTCAAAGAATGACAATCTCACTACGAAATCGGCTTATAGAATTATTTATAATAACAATGAAAATGACTCCACTCCATCAATCAATTGGAAAGCCCTTTAGAGGCTCTCCCTTCCACAAACAGTTCTTATGTTCGGTTGGAAATATCTTTAAAATACTATTCCAGTTAGAGTTATTCTCAAATCAAACTTTAGCTCAATTGAAGATAAATGCCGCATGTGTGAAAAAGAGGTGGAATCGGTTGGACATGCTCTCATGCTTTGTGATTATGCTAGGGCAATTTGGTTTGCCTCACTGTGGGGCCTTTGATCCCATTCAATTCGCCATGCGGACATTATGGATTGGTGGAAAAAATACATGTGAGCAAAGCCACCTGACTCCTCCTCTTGGAGATGTGCATTAAAAAATGCAGGTTCTTACCATGTGGTGGACTATTTGGAAAGCTGGAAACGATTTCATTCATAGAAGTCAACCCTTACATCCCCATAAGATTATGGGATTAGTTGGTAAAATGCTAGAAAGTCCCACAAGCCACATTGGAGACCATCCCAATAGGAAAAATGGAAAGCTTGTTGAGGTCCCTGGAGTGATCTCTAACAAAGAAGACTTCGTAATCTTCTCGGATGCAACCAACAAGGCTGAGGGAAATGCCTCTTTCGGATTTATTATGAAGTTTAATAATATCATTGTGGACGCTGGTGCCATCCAAGGATCCAAAGTCTCATATTCAAAAGAGGCCGAAGCGGGGCAGTCTTAGTAGCTTTGGAAAAAGCAAGGAGAAAAGGTTTTGACAGAGCTCGGGTTTTGACGGATGCTAAGGAAGTGATGCAAGTATTGAAGGAAGATAGTGACTGGTCTATAAACTTCATTATTTCATATATTAACGCCTTGGCCGCTTTTTTCTCTTTTGTAGACTTTGATTTTATTCCCAGGACTCTAAATGAGCAAGCACATATGCTTGCTTAGTTTTGCTAAACTACTAGACATGATATAGGTTGGGAATGGGCTTCTATTCTCTTGATGGTTGTGGGTTGAGTTTCTTTCTTTTGCTATTTTTTTGGGTTTTATTTTGTCTTGTATCTTTGCCCTTTCTCCTTTTTAATGAATTGCTTGTTTTACCAAATAAAAAATAAAAAAAAATCATACTGGCCATCTGGTTTTTGTTGTTTGACCTACAACGAGGGAATATATGATCAAACATAGAAGCTTGTCATTTTGTCAACGGACCTTCCATTTCATGTATATAAATTCGATGATCGATAACATCTTGTGAACCTAATGTTTTGTGGATGATTAATCTATAAACATGCAATCATTATCACCATTGTTCAATTCAATGGTGACTAACTGTCGTCTATTAATAATAATAATAATAATAATAATAATAATAGATTAGCATAACATATCGGCTAGTTTGTAATTCATGGGGGTAGGCGTGTAAGTTTGAATTTATGGGAGCCTGACTGAATTGGACTTAGCTAAAGATGGAATGTATGCCCTTCTTGGGGCTGATTCTAATTTTAGCAAGTATTGCTGATAGTGGTTATATATTCTTAAAGAGAAATGTTCATGTACATCTATCCCTCTTAGCTAAAGATGGAATGTATGCCATTCTTGGGGCTGATTCTAATTTTAGGTATTGCTAATAGTGGTTATATTTTCTTAAGGAGAAATGTTCATATACATCTATCCCTCTTAGCTAAAGATGGAATGTATGTCATTCTTGGGGCTGATTCTAATTTTTAGCAAGTATTGCTGATAGTGGTTATATTTTCTTAAAAAAGAATGTTCATATACATCCGTCCATAGCCATAGGGTGGGGGACACTTATGTAATTGAAATGAGTCTAGCTTGTCAAAATCCTAAAGGCAAGTATACAATCAAAATCCCTAATTTCAATTGAACAATGTAAAGGGCATATCTAATTCTAAAGGCAAGTTTATGGTCAAAATCCCTTGAAAATTATTCATGTGCAGAAGAGGGAATACCATGAATGCTCATATACAGAAGATGAATGTTGATGTGTATAGAGGGAAAGCCACAAATGTACATCACTCTGGTGAGAGATGGATGTTCATGAACATTCTTCTATTTTAAATTTTTTTAAAAACTTCTTATCACAATATAATCTTTGATAAATTCAATTTATTGTCATTAATTTTTCTCTCGATATTTGTAATATCTTTGGATGAAAACTAGGATAATATGTTCTAAAAGAACTTACTACATTTTATTTTTTTCCCCCTCTGTATTCAACTACTTACATTAACCAAACCAAGTAAAATTCCCAGTGAGTTGCATCAAATGAGGTAAAATGGCTTAATATTGTAATGGTGAAATCTGAAAGGGGAGGAATGCATCTATCTTCATTTATTGATGCCACTGCACCATGTTGGTCTTCGTTTCTTTTAGAAAAAAATTTTGGTTTCCTCCCACAGTGAGTTTTCTAGGACCCCACTTGGAGAAGGATAAGTTGAGAAGGGGCTTACAATGACAGTGTTTCTATGTCTAGTGAAACAACTACACTTAATAAAGTGAATGCGGACCAAGTTTAGCAGTATCGCGGGAAAGGAAGCCCACACATGTGGGAATGGAAGCCTGCACACTCGAAAAAGGTGGCACATCCAATGTTCGAATCGTGGACGGCGAGCTGGGAACTGCTGCTACTTGCCATTTTGGTAAGGAGCTTTTCTCTCCTTTTGACTTGTTTTGCCATTCAAAAAGTCTATATGGACAAACTTTTTAGTCAGAATTTTGGACAACCCTATGATATCCCTTGAATATTCTTCTATGAATATTCAAGGGATATCATAGGAGTTGTCCAAAATTCTGACAAAAAAGTTTGTCTAAGTAGCACTACTGTTTGCCATTTATGTCAATGCTTTCATTGAGTCCCACCTTCTTTAGACAACAGGAGAAAACCTGCAATGTTCTTTGTTGGGCCTCACACAAAATAAATGTCTTCTTGTTTTTGCCATTGCCGATTGTTTTCTTTATATATTTAGCAATATGTTTCGATCTAACAATGGGCTCAAGCCCTTTTAGTGTGATATTAACAATAAAAGGGAGACATATTTTGAGAAGCTTAGATTTTTAATAAAACAAACTCTACTGAGTTTCTTGAGCTTAAAGAACTTCTGTTATGAAGGATCTAAATAGCTTGTAACCAGATGACTTCTTTTCTGTAAATTAGTTCCTTGGACTTCAGTTTTAACATGGGCTAGTGTCATTGTAGCAGTGGACCCCATATTTGTGTTTGACCGGGGTGGACGCAAATAAGTAGTTGGGTTTTGGGTGAAAACCCAAGATTTTTTAGTGGGTCTTGGGAATGGATCCAAAGTTTTCATTGGATTTTGGAAGCAGACCCAGATCCAACGGGGATGACCGCCCCCAAAAGAATGTACTGGGGTCCGTCCCTGCCATGTGTGACTGGTGTTTAGATCCAAACTAGAAGTGTAGGTTGTTGTATCAAGAGAGTGTCATCCAACGTATCTCTTACTTTACATTTTTTTTATACTTAGGGTCATTTGTTGGCATTCATTTACATATGTAAATGATGATGGACAAACATAAAACCTACACATGATCGAGTGCACTCATTTACACTTCACATGTGTAAATGAGGTATAAAAAATTATGTATAAATGAGGTCATTTCCAGCCTTTCATTTACAGACATGAGGAGGTGATGAATGATTACATATGTAAATGAGGGAAAGGTTGTACACATGCAATAGAGCTTCCGCTCGGTACAAACTGGATGATCGAGTTCCCTTCAATCACATTTTTTGATGAACTTTTGTAAGCCTTAGTTGTTAATCTAACCCATTCCTCATTCATCCTTTTTGTTGGTCTAATAAGCCCTAAGACATTAGTCTCATATCTTAAATCTTCAGACTTTGAAAAAATTATAAAAAAAACATCAAAAAATTTTTAATTTATAAATCTAATTTGCATCTTTTATTGCTTCAAATTCATGATCCGAACAGTTTAATGTTCTTATATTAATAATAAGCATCGAGATGTTTAGCTTCATATAATAAATCTTCATAGATTTTGAGAAACATGTAAAAAATACATAAACATCTAAAACTGTTAGATTTACTCATGTGAAAATGGCGCTTTCAGGCAAATATGATAATGTGACAATTGCATATGAAAAAAGTTACAAAATGAACCTTTTACATATATTGTAAAATCCACTCATATCACATGCGTAAAACGCAAACGACCCTTTGGTTTCAACATCTGTAGCTTAATACAATTATTTCAGTTAGGTTAAAATTTTGAATTTAGGAATAGTTATGTTGCTCTTTTTTTTCTTTTTTTTTGAACGGTTTTCGAAACTTCTTAATCAATTAAAAGAAGGTTACGAAAAAAGAAATAGTTATGTTGCTGTTGATGAAGCCTTTATGTGATCACACATAGGGTTAGGCTGCAGTACAAGGGTCCGGGGGTTGAAGCCCCCACCCAAAGTTCAAAACTTCTTAAGCCCTCTCCCCCTCAACCCGCCCAGCCCTAGGAGAATTTTTTGAGTCTGCCCCTGATCAAGCATGGGTGGTACCAACCATAGGTAAAATACAACTCCATATTTGAAGAGCACATTCCATCCGTTCGAAGAGTTATATGGATCGATTTTGAAAGTGCCCTTACTGGAATGGAAGCTAGTTCCAGTAGTCAATGCATAGCGGAAGTAAAGACTTAAAAAAAAAAAAAAAAATAGCAAGCAAATCTACTAAACACACACCATAAGAAGGCAGGCACAACTTTTACGTGGAAATCATATCAAGGGAGAAAAACCACGATCAGAGAAACCAAACACTATTGAACGATTACAAGATATACTTACAGCTCTCTTTCCTAGTCAGTACATCGACTTAAGGACGGTAGTTGTTCTTGCACAGCTCCTTGTTGCCACGACTACTTACCGTGCATCACTCCCCATGCTTGATCCTCCAACAATCACATTGAGAATCAAGATGAACCAATCTTCTACAAGAGAATAAAAGCACCAAACCTTTTAAAGCAAATTTTCAGCCCAATCTCTCAATGACAGCTCTAGAGAATCAAAGAATCTCTCATAGGATTTTGTCACCTCAGAACAATGAGAAAATTAATTGATGTGTGTCATAGGCTGAAAGAAACACCCTTTATATAGCCATGAATTCATGCAAGAGTCTTCTAGGTATATTCTAATCATAATAGAAATAAGATTCAAAAATAGAAATTATTCATGCGCATGGCTCTTTTCAAAGGCTGAGCGCCTTCTTTGCCCTGGACTTCGCTAAAGCAAAGCATATGTTCTCTATAGCAAACATAGGTTCTGGATTTTGGCTTACCGCTCATAACTCTACAATCTTCACTTTAGGTCTTTCGGTGACTCAGTCACAGTCCATTCTAAAAGAAATAAAAAATTACAACTCAAAAGACCCAAAGTTTTGTCCGACCCCTAAATTAGCCAATACAATAAAATTACTAACATGTTTTGATTTTGGAAAGCATCTTTTGTTAGAAAATGAAAAGAAAAATGTGCCTCCTCCAAATTTTAATCATTTGTTGCTGATTTTCCACAACAAAAACCAGCCAAATACTGAGATTTTAAGATATCAGAGCTCTTGATGGTTTTTTTCATGTTGATATATATATATATATATATATTCTTTTTGCGTGTGGGTGTGCCTACTTGGCCTTCTGTTAAATTTTTTTTCTAATCTCTACATTTTTATTTGTCATTCACACACAAAAAGAAAAAAGAAAAAAGAAAAAAGAAAAAAAAGACAATGCATTTTAACCTGGAATTGACAAGTACGATTATGTTCTGTTCCATATGATCTTCTAATCAAATCCCATTACTCAACATCATACGTAAGTTACCACTTATTTTAATCCTATTTACTGTCTATGGTTGGCATAAAGCTATTTGAAGGTATAAACTATCTTTCAAGTTCTTTAACAATCTACGTTAATCAGCATGAATCGCTTTGAGCATGACATCAAAGCATAGTTACCATCTCTGACTCGTTTTCTTACTCGTTTTCTTTTCACAGGAGCAAGAAGTTTCACCTTTTTTCAAATAGAGTCATGATGTTTTTTTCTTCTCTAATAGGTATTCATCAAGCATCCACACATACACGTCCCTAACAAACGAGCTCCTACAACCAAGAATTAAGCGCTGATTATTTCTAGAGAGGAAGATGTCTCACCATTGAGCTGTTAATATAGATCGACAATCAGTGTCTATGTGTCATGCTAGCTACACGAAGACTACCTTTTTTAAATCCCCTTGATAAACAGCTATATGAAACATGTAGTATGATGCCGAGATGCACATGTCCAATCTGCAGATTCATTGGTGAATTGTAGATTATTAAAATACATCTTCGGACACTTTTACTTGTTTGAGCTTAAGGCAACCATATGGACACAGTAAAAGATTTCATTTTGTTTCATTGGCCAATCAATTTTATCACATTTGTTCGAATTATTAGAAATGTCTGAAAAAAGCTAATTTTCAGTGCACCACCAAGAACCCATATTTGTTCTCCAGCAATTCTGTGCTAGATGAATCACGCAAAGTAATTTAATTAATTTTCATCCAAAGTTCAGTACACAAGTGAAGAATTTGAGGGTACTAACCAGTGACACCAGGTCTCATTAAATTATTGTAGGACACTGAGGACAATAATTTTCCGACCAAACTGACATTTTAATACATCAATCAAGATGTGTATTGGGGGGTTCTAAAGTTGGGAGTCTCTGGCTATGTGATGTGAAATTGTGAACCACATTCCATGCAAATGATAAAGAATCAGCTGATGCATTATCTTAATTATACATCTTCGCAAAAGTCCACACCAAATCTAATCCATGATAATATTGTTCTTGTGAATATAATCTCTAAAAGTAAGTATTACGATTAGAAAGGCGAATCGGAAACCACCGTGGAAGGACTAGGATTCTTTTAGATATACGTTCATCAGTGGGTCTACTTTGCTTGTTTCGATGTGTGGTAAAGTGAAGTGAGATGAGGTAAAGTCTCCATTATCTAAACAAAAAAAGACAAAAAATAATATCAAAAGTACATAATTTCAAAATTTCTTCCATCTTTTTCAAACAATGTAAAAAAAACATCATTTCTCCACTAAAAGACAAAAAAAGCTCTACTTTTTTATATAAAAAGTAAAAAACATTCCATTCCAAACAACCATAGTAGTATTTTTATATATTTTTTTCTATTGATTTGATGTTTCATCTTACTTTAGTTCAATTCACCCTACATCCAAACACGCCCTCAACTGTTCAAAATAACTTTCTTGCAAAGGGCATGGGTGTTGGCTCTTCGACTTATGGCACGGATTTGCCCCGAAGGGCCTTGTGCTTGAATCCCCTGAGATTTACCTTCTGCACATGTGGAGTGTGCGCATACACCGGGAGGAAAAGTCATGACATATTAATACCATAGGGATACTAATTTCATTGTTAACAAAAAAAAAAAAAGATCTGCATTGTTTTATCTCTAAGACAAATTTCACTCCAATGTAGTTTGATTCCTTTTGTTTTTCATATTTAACCACCTGTTATAAACGAAATTTGATTAATATGAAATTTTCAATTCCAAATTGTTTGAGGATTGATTTTCCTAAGGTGACAGTTAAGAAACCAATCAAGTTCCGCCGCATCACCGTGAGGATGACGGCCAGTGGTGACTTCCATTTGGGCAGGCACACAAGGTTACCATGAGGAAAATCCTCACTGAATTCCGTTTTAAAATTTTCTTTTACAACAAAAAAAGGTGGCATAATAATTTTGAATGGCATGGATTTTACAGGTTGTACCTATTGGTAGATTTGTGGCACTACACTGGGAGAATTTTCTTGGTCCTGCTGCAGGTCGAGGACCCATGCATCACCTGCTTTTCCAACATGATTGACTCTTGAGGACGTAGACAATTCCCCACTTCAACAAAGTTCAGGATCATTAATCATATCACTTTTTATCTTAACTTCTCACGTCTGCACTTCGTTTCCCACAGAATCTATGCAAGTTCCATGGATCCATCTTGTTACTGTCGTTGTCACTTTCTAGGATGCTCTCTGGTTGGATGGTTTTTAAAATCAATGTATTGAAAGATGAATGAGTTCATGGTTCAAAGAAACTAGTACCCTTTTCACTTGTGGGCCAGTGTGAGAACATGGGGCGATGAAATGATAACTATGTTATCTTTTCTAATGGGTGGGTGGTGTTGCATTCATGTAACACAGGTTGTAAAAGTGAGACCTTGGGATGGGAACCAGGGAAGGGAAATGACCACAAGGGATGAATATAGTGTACTACAATTTGATTTCAAATGAGAACTAGGAACAGGCAGATCTAGAATCACATGGGTCATGGTACTCATTGATGAAATATTCACTCCATATATGTGATTATGATTGAATTATGTAAGTGCCTAAAAATTACGGTTTCGTTTAGGTGAGTGTGAGACTCATAATAATGTTGTTTAAGTTTTTTTGGGGAAGATGAATCGCCTTAGAATCTGAAAGGGAAGGAGAAATAGAGATCAGAGACCCTTACCGCCGTCAGCCGAAGGCTCTCCGATGCCTGAGTTAGTGTTGTTACTGAACAAAGGATGGATAAGAAGGGCAAGTATGCTAATCTGGTGTTATCTTGCATGACGTTCTGTAATGTGTGATATGGCATACCTGAGAAGGGATTTGTATCCCTGTATATGTAGAGGTTTCACATGACGCTCCCTTAGTAAGGGTAGGTGGAGATACTGTCTAATCAAATCATGAGATGACCTTTCGTATCAATATGGATGTGATTGATAAAGACGACACCTGATCATTATCCAACCATCATCTTGTCTGTCAGCACGTTCTGTAACGTAGCCATGACTTTATGGAAGTACAATTATGGTTTGGTACTCATCTCTGTGGATGTACCGAACTGAAGATAATACCGAGACCAGATTTGGACGCATCCTGGTACTATTGCCGATGTGCCTTATACCGAGACCAAGATGAGCACAGTCGGTACTCTTACCGATGCTAGCTTAAGCTTGGTGCTGGCTGGCACTGTTGCCGAGCCGAAAATGTCTTGGCACTATTGTCGAGCTTGGACATCGAGATCGGGATGAGCTGAGCTGGTACTGCTACCGAGACTAGCGTAATCCTACTCTTAGGAAAACACCCCACATAATTGCCCCGAGCTCTTGACCTCTTAGAGTTCTCCAACTTTTTGAGGTCGGAAGCTAAGTGTTGTGTCTGGAGAGTTTGAGATATCAATTCGAATTTCACCACGGTGTTGGCTGATGACATCTGATCTTTATCATGAAGTCTGTTCGCTTGCCCGAGACAATAAATAGCACGTCGATGACGCTTCGTCTGCCCGAGGTGATAAATATCGAGTTGGTGACGTTTCGTCTGCCCGAGGCAATAAATAGCACGCTGTTGTTTTGCCTGCTCAAGGCAATTAATAGAGCATCTGGATCATAGTGGGAGATGAACTGGCAGTGCCACGTGTTTCCATCCGGTTGATCGTTCAGCGAATTCGAAGGAACGTGTGGCTTCTGGAATTTGAACGGGCGCCAGTCTGTTTATAAATAGGGTTTTTCCTCATTCGTCTCTTCACTTTGGCATTCATCAGAGAAAGCTCTGCTGCAAGAGAGAAGAAAAACCTTGCCGGGGCCCTGTTGGAACTCTGACTTAGCGAATCCGAGTCCGGAGTTCATCTTTGCCTCTTTTTTCTGTGAGTCTTCTCCCTCATCCCTGTCTTTGCGCACTTCCTATCCTCTGTTAGGGGTTCTGCTTTTAGGGTTTAGGGTTTCTGTCCTTTGCCGTTTTCCAGTTTCTCCATTTTTAGAAAAAATAGGATCTTATAAGAGCTGGGCGGACACCCTTGAGGCCATGGCTGGGTTCAAGGAGAAGTATAGGATCTCAGAAGACGTCCTGACCAAGTTAGATAACCCGAAGAATTTCTTCGATGGTTATTCTTTCCGGGATGGCTGGATGCCATTTCCGTTAGTTTCAATAATAGAGGGAGGGGTTAGGTTCCCTATTCACCATCTTCTTAGTGCCTGCTTGGCGACATGGCACCTTGGGCCATGCCAGCTGATGCCCAGTGGTTATAAGGTAATAATGAGTGTCACCGAGCTCAACAAGATTTTGAGCATCAACCTCGGTGTCCATGACATTGAGGATGTATATGACCTTTGCAAGTCCGCGGGGGACGGTCATAGTTACAATCTCCGGGGGAAGCCGAAGTTGGAACCCTTTGTCCACGACCTGCAGGACTCGAACAGACATGCCGAGGACGATCGTCTGCTCGTCTCCGGCAACTGGGAGTTCAGCAAGGCAGAGACCGAGACTGAGGCGGAGAAATTGTTCAGGATTCTTCGACACTTCGGGGCTCCTCCAAGTTATTATCGAGCTCTGAATGCTTTTGTTTTCTTCCTTCTTTTGCTTTGCCGAACTAATGTTATCTTTTGTCATGTAAAGGTCAACCAGAGGAAGCTGGGGGTTGAGCGCGCTGGCTGGAAGAGGAACGACAACTAGTTGAGACTCGTGCACGAGTATCAAGGCCACCACGGCCGAGCTGCCTGGTTCTTGCTCGGATACTAGCCGAGGCACCATACTTACATCAAGAGGAAGGAGCTTGCGCCCGCCTGCTCGGAGGCTGCCGATTTGTTCGAGCTCGTTGAGACCTACTCGTCCCCCTCCAACCGAGAAGAAAAAAAGGGAGAGGAGATGGAGAAAAGACGCCCTGTCTTGAAGGTGAAAGACCTGGGGGCGAAACTTTTTGGAGGTCGAGCTCCCTCCATCTCTACGGTCTCAAGGAGCGTTGGGGTGCTGCTGTTGGTGCTAGTGTTGGAACTGCTGGTGCTAGTGTTGCTGTTGGTGCTAGTGCTACTGCCGGTGCAGCTCGGCAATGCTCCGCCGAGACCACAAGAGAGGGAGGCCAGGCGGAGAAGAGATCGTGGTCTGAGGGTCGAGGTGAGAGAGAGGACCCCGACGGAGAAAAGGCCCAAGGGCGAGGGCTCGTCGGAGAAGGGCCCTGGGCAGGCCTCAGCTTCTTAGCCCGCGGGGGCGGCTCCGTGGAGGCCAAGCCTCCAGCTCGAGCCTGGGAGGCCCTTGACGGTGGAAGACCGTTTATCCAGCAGCCCATTAGTCGTCACCGCTCTCACCAACGCGTGTGCCCTACCACTCGACATGCAAAGGCACAAGGGAGTGGACGATGTGACGCTGCTGACCTCATCTCTGCAGTCGGTCTTCTCGGTAAGTCTCCATCACAGATCTCTGAGTATCTTTCAATTCCGTTTAGCTTCTCTCTGACACCCGTTTCTCTTCTCAAGTTGTGTAGAGGGTTCACGTGGTCCTGGAGAGGACCCGTGAAAGTGGCTACAAGGTCGAAAAGCTGGAAGTAGAGAAGAGAAAACTCGCTGCGGCCTTGGAGGGGAGTAGTCAGGAGCTAAAAGCCGCGGAGGAGAAGATTAGCAGCCAGGGGGCAGAGCTCGAGTTTGCACTCAATGAGCTTTGCAATGTGAAGGCCGAGACCCATGAGCTGAAGGGTGCGGCTGCAATTAAGGCGAATAGGATTCTCGAACTTGAGGCCGAGCTAGTAAAACGGAATGCCGAGCTCGAAATGACGCACAAGGAGAAGGCCGATCTTCAAGTCTCGCTCCAAGCAGAGATTGACACATCTTTTCAGGACGGGGTGGATGCGGCGACAAGAGAATATGAGGCCCAAGTCGAGAATATAAGCTCGGCTCTGTTCGAGCTCGGTTGCCGGGTTGCGCTGAAGAAGGCAGGGATCCCCGAGGATCACCCTGTTTATCAAGACCTGCCCAAGTTTTCTTGCACTGAGCCCGAGCCGAGTTCTGCCCCCATTGGTGAGGTCGTTGCAGAAGTTGCTCTGACTCCGCCTAAGGCTACTCCCCAAGCTACCACGACTGAGCCTTTTGTCTTTTCTTCTTGAAATAGCATGTGTGTGCTTGAATTCTGTTCCACAATTGGGCCCTTAGCATAAACGTCCGACTTTTGACCAAGTAGTTAAGTTCGGTTTAGTAACCGGAACTGAGTGACCATTGGGCAAATGACTTCGGTTCCATAACCAGAAGTGACTTAGGCTAATCGAATTCGGTTCAACAACCGGAATTTCAATTGTACTTAAGTTCATATAACTTTAAGAAGTACCTGTATCTTTGGAGATAGACAACTTTAGGTGGTTTCGCAACCGAACTAGATTATCATAGGAAGCCATTAAGTTCTTCAATTGCATAGTTGGTTCCATAACCGAACTAGGAGAGCTGTCGAGTTCCATAACCTGGCGCGTTGCGCGTTTGGTTCCGTAACCAAGTTGGCTGGTTCCGTAACCGAGCTGAGATTTTGGCCGAGTTCCATAACTTGGCGCTGTACAGCTGGTTCTGTAACCGGGCTGAAACCACCTTGTTCTATAATAAGGTGTTGTACAACTGGTCCGGTAACCGTGCTGAAGCTTTTGTCAAGCTGGTGCTGTCACCGAGTTGAGGCTTCTGCTAAGTTTTGTAACTACGACACTTTGCGCAGCTGGTTCTGTAATCGAGCTGTAGTCTCTTCCATGCCGGTGTTGTCACCAAGCTAAGACTTTTACCGAGTTCTGTAACTGCGGCATTTTGCGCAGCTGGTTCTATAACTGAGTTGTAGTCTCTTCCACGCTGGTGCCGTCACAGAGCTGAGACTTTTGCCGAGTTCTGTAACTGCGGCATTTTGCGCAGCTAGTTCTGTAACCGAGCTGAAGCTTTTGTTGAGCTGGTGTCGTCACCAAGCTAAGACTTTTGCCGAGTTCTGTAACTACAGCATTTTGCGTAGCTGGTTTTGTAACCGAACTGTAGTCTCTTCCATCCCGGTGTCGTGTGTCATCACCGAGCTGAGACTTTTGCTGAGTTCTGTAACTGCGGCATTTTGCACAGCTGGTTCTGTAACCGAGCTGTAGTCTCTTCCATGCTGGTGCCGTCACCGAGCTGAGACTTTTGCCGAGTTCTGTAACTGTGGCATTTTACGCAGCTGGTTCTGTAACCGAGCTGTCGTCTCTTCTATGCTGTTGCCGTCACCGAACTGAGATTTTTGCCGAGTTCTATAACTGTGACATTTTGCGTAGCTGGTTCTATAACCGAGCTAAAACTTTTGTCGAGCTAGTGCCGTCACCAAACTAAGACTTTTGCCGAGTTCTGTAACTGCGGCATTTTACGCAGCTAGTTCTGTAACCGAGCTGTAGTCTCCTCCATGCTGGTGCCGTCACCGAGCTGAGACTTTTGTCGAGTTCTGTAACTGCAGCATTTTGCGCAGCTAGTTTCGTAACCGAGTTGTTGTCTCTTCCACGCTAGTGCCGTCACCGAGCTGAGACTTTTGCCTAGTTTTGTAATTGCAGCAAGAATTGAAGTTACCATGAGAAAAGCTGTTAGGGTCATGGCTGGTGCTGTCACCGAGGCCATTGCCAGGGCTTTGATTTATGTTTAAAGAAGCTAGGCTGATGCTGGCATTGTCACCGAGGCTGCAGCCGGAGCTGTCGAGATTGAACATGTCCGAGCTGTGACTGGTGCTGTCACCGTGGCCACTGTTGGAGCTGTTGATTGCAGAAGCTGAGTTGAGGTTGGTGCAGTTACTGAGCCCGCAGCTGGAGCTTCTACCGGTTTAGCATTTCTACTCGAGCCGTGGCTGATGTTATCGCCGAGGCCATTGCTGGAGCTGTCACGATTGGAACTGTCTGAGCTGTGGTTGGTGGTATCACCGAGCCAGGGCTTGAGGATAAAGACTTAGCATGGCGAGTTAAGGAACTATTTCCAAGAGTGCCTTTTCTTTTCTGAAGGGCTTATCCTGCTAGAGATCGAGGTTGTTCTGAGCTTAAGCTCGAGCCTCGCCTTCTTGGATTACCTGGCTCACCCTGGCGATTAATGCCTTCACCGTGACCATGGGGAACCGAGTTAGGCCCTTTCGAAGCTCATTGCCTAGCGGCAGAACTTATTTGAAGGATGTGAAGGCCACTCTGTTAGTGGCATTTGTTTTTTGGATGACTTTGCGCTCCTGGAACTTTTCCACGAAGGAGTTTAGGAGCTGCCACCAGCTTGTAAATGATCCTTCTGGGAACGCGCAGAACCACCTCAAGGGGAGGTCGTCCCGCTGGACAAAATGTCGGATTTGTGCCGCAGGGTCCGGGTCTTCGTCATGAAGGATGAAACCCGGGTGGACATTTGAGTACGTAGATCAACTCATCTTGTTCCTCGATAACAAGGTTTCGGGCCTAGGTATCCACGAGGAATGGATCTTCGTCATTACTGTTATTGCGGTCCACCTGGTGGAGGGAACGACGAGACCTAGTTGCTGCTGGAGCTTTGCTTTGCAGGGGAGTCTCCAACAGGGTAACACTTATGCTGGGGCGCTCCAGTGGATGAGAGTTTTGCTGGGGAGGTGTTGTCATCCCCTTTGCTGATGAACCTGTCTGAGTTACAGGTCCTTCTACACCTGTCGCACCAGACTTTCCCCCGGACTCCTTCGAAGGGGGATCGTTGGTGATCCTTCACCATTTTTTGAGGCATGACATCTTTGATCTTTCCCACAGATGGCGCCAATTGTAAGTGCCTAAAAATTATGGACTTCGTTTAAGTGAGTGTAAGACTCATAATAATGTTGTTTAAGCTTCTTTGGGAAAAGATGGATCGCCTTAAAACCTGAAAAGGAAGGAGAAATTGAGATCAAAGACCCTGGCTGCCGTCAGCCGAAGGCTTTCCGATGCCTGAGTTAGTGCTGTCACTGAACAAAGGATAGAGAAGAAGGGCAAGTATGCTAGTATGGTGTTATCTTGCATGGCATTCTGTAATGTGTGATATGGCATACCTGAGAAGGGATTTGTATCCCTATATATGTAGAGGTTTCACCTGGCACTCCCTTAGTGGGGGTAGGTGGAGATACTGTCTAGTCGAATCATGAGATGACCTCTCATATCAATGTGGATGTGATTGATAAAGGCGACACTTGATCATTATCCGGCGCCCATCTTGTCTGTCAGCACGTTCTGCAACGTAGTCGTGGTTTTATGGAAGTATAATTATGGTTTGATACTCATCTCTGTGGACGTGCAGAGCTGAATATGATACCGAGACCAGATTTGGACGCATCATGGCACTATTGCCGAGGTGCCTTATACCGAGACCGAGATGAGCATATTCAATACTCTTACCGAGGCTAGTTCAAGCTTGGTGTTGGCTTTTACAGTTGCCGAGCCGAAGATGTCTTTGCACTATTGCTGAGCTTGGACACCGAGATCGGGATGAGCTGAGTTGGTACTGCTACCGAGACTAGAGTATTCCTACTCTTAAGAAACCACCCCACACAACTTAGATGCCTCTTCATTGTAGGAACTATCAATGTGAACAAGGGATCATACCAATATTTTGAATCCCTAGAGAGGTACGTGTCACATGATTAAGACTCATGATTCATCGCTGTCAAGGTCATAATCATCTTAGGCTTGTCCCATGATCTACATTTGACTTCTAAAATTAAATTGCACGTGATGACACATTTCTTGTACACTTACACCAAGCATAGAGTTGAAAATTTGTGAACTCACCCACCTCTTTTGCTGAGCACACCCACCTTTAAAAAAAAAAGGTGGATTTTTTTATGTACGGTGACCCAAAGTCCTCGATTCCTCCCACTTGTCACCAAAGTTAACTATTTTATCCAGAAGTCTTACGTATCGTCTATACCACTATTTTGGCTAAAAAGCATTTTTTTACTTGTGATATCACAACCAATATTGCAATATCACAATTTATGTTGTAATACTGTAAGTTATTCAGTTATGATACCACAAGTTATGTTGTGATATCGCAAAAAGGGTTATGTTAAAAGTCAACGAATGCATCTTTGTTTATAATTTCTTTCCGTTCCGTTGCCTTCGTCTCTGGACTAGGTTCTGTCGAATGTGAATTTTGATCCCCCCCGGAGAGGGAAATCGCCATTCATCTATATGTGTTATTTAAATTTTACATCGAAAATGAGGATTCCGACTATCCTCAAAATTGATGGATCACGATCGCTAGCTACGGTAACAGTCGTAACACCGTTCTTCGACAAAAGCCGAAGAAGAATGAGAGAAAATAAATGGGTAGGTTCTTCATCTCATCTAATGTGTTGCCGACAACACACTACGATTTTCCTGTCACATTAATTTGAGTCTCTTTGGGTCTCTTTAATATAGGGTCAATTCAGGGTTATGAGTCAAAGTCTAAATAAGGTTAATCCTCACATAACAAAATCATAGTGTATCCAAGTAAAACAAAATAATTAAAATAGAGAAAATAAAAGGGGGGAGGTGCCAAATATTTAAGAAGAGGATCGGCCCCGTTCCTGGGTACCCCCTTCTAATCCCTTGGCAAAATAGGGTTTAAATGCTGACTTTTCAAATCAAAATGATGATGCAAATGAGATTTTAACTTGTGATTTCTGTATTTTTCGTGTGCGATACACGAGTAATAAAGTGAAAAGCCGATGGACTGTAATTGATTGAAGGCGGCCGATGGGCCGGTGTTTGTTTTAGAGTGGCCGATGAGCTGAAATTGATTTGGAGGGTGGCCGATGTGCCGAAATAAAAATATGCAAAGTGTGTGAAATCACTCATCTTATCTTATTATTCTCATTTATTCAATTTTAGAAATCAGTTCTTCATTCCCTTTTATCATTAAGCTCGATTAAATATCTGGCACCTAAGATGGAGGAAGAAATAAAGGGAAAATCTTTTTGGATTTATTTTGTTGGTTTTATAGTTTTTATGGATTTTTGATATTGGGCTAGAAGGACCTAACTAGGGGATTTTACTTGGATTTACGTGATTAATGCTTTATTACTGATCATCGGATTGACCCTAACCTAAGGTCGTAGACCGCCCACATCAGCTCTCTCGGTCCCTAGCGGAACAAGAAAAGTGATGGGACGGAGCTTAATGCTCTAATCTATGCTTAATGCTCTAATCTATCTAGCAAGATATTCTAATCTAATCCTAAAGTGCAAACAACCTAAGTTTGATAATTCTGCCTAAGGAATTTGGTTGTGATCTTAATTGGTTTGGTTTGTTTTAAATTGAAGGTTGATTAAGATTTATTTAGGGATGGATTAAAGATGTCTTAAGGTTCTGTTTAATGTGTTTTAAAATATATTAAGGTTCTGTTTTAGTTGTTGAAGGTTCTGCAGTTTCGGGTTTTACTCCAAATGATGGAAAATATCGAAATCAGCAAAACTAGGGTGGTGGAGGACTTGGGCGCACCTATGGTGGCGCCTAGGTCACTCTGGTGACTTGGGCGCACAAACAGTGGCGCCCAAGTACCAGGTCTTGTATGGTTGGCTGGTGACGACAGTATCGATGTTATATCGATGTTATTTTCAGAATTTATGGAGTTTCTATTTGATGCAAGTCTATGTTTTTATGTTGTTTTAGGTTTTGGGTTGTTTTATTTCTATGATCTTAAGTTCGAGAAGCAACTGAATTTCACAACTTGAATTTGACAGAGGACTTGGGCTCATTTATATGTGCGCCTAAGTGGATCTGTGCACTTGGTCGCACCAGTGGTGGCTCCCAAGTCTTAATTTAATGTTCTTTAGTCTTCTGACTTGATTCGAGGTTCCGGATGGGTCTAAGTTGATTAATGTTTTGATTTTAAGGCTGTTATTGGTTCTGTGATGGTCTTGGGGTAGTGATTTTGGATTGAGACTAGAGATGAATAAGGGGTTGGTGGTCCCAGGGATTGAAAATGGACTTGGGCACACTTGTGTGTGCACCTAAGTCTCAATTTAATACTTTTTAGTGTTCTGACTTCGGTTCGAGGTTTTAGGTTAGTTTAAGCTTCTGGCTTCAGTTGTTTCAAATCGTAAAAGTATTCTGGTGTGTTGATTTGGGTCGAGCTTTGAAATCAATAAGGATTCAGTGGTCCCGTGCTAAAATATGACTTGGGCACACCTGTGGTGGCGCCTAGGTCTGCAAAGTGACTTGGGCGCACCTGTGGTGGCGCCTAAGTGGTTGGTTTGCGGGTGTTGACTATTTCCGGGATTTTGTTCACTTAGGATTGGAGTTTCAGGTGATCTATATCAATAATTATGTATCCCGAGCTGGTTTTAAGTTTATAAACCTTAAGTGTGATTGTGACTTGAGTTTGGAAGTTGAAACGTAACCAAAGTGCGTCATGGGATTGAAATAAGTAGTCGGGCACACCTGTGTGGGCGCCCAGGTGTTTGGGATAACTTGGGCGCACCTGTAGTGGCACCCAAGTGGCTGGTTTGTGGGTTTTGGGTCTTTCTAAGTTGGTCTCGTATCTTGGCTGGGGAATGTCTTTATTCTCTGGGTGTAGCTTGGTCTTATTGTCTTAATTAGGTTTTGATTGGGGTCTTAATAGATTGGAGCTTATTAATTAGTTTGTTAATCAGGACTTTGCTTGGGACTTGTTGATTATGGTCTTGTTCAATTAGGATTTTATTAGGAATTGTTAATCAATTTCAGGGATGTAATTAATTAATTCTATGGATTTTAATTGGATGTTTTGATTAAGTATTTTGAGTTAGTTAAGTGTTTTAGATTAAGGTCGATCAAGTTTATTAATTTACTTAGGCACGAATGGAATAACCTAGGATCATCTACTTAATGTCTACTTTTATAATTCTAATACTTCTTTTAATTACTTTCTTTTTGTGTTCTCCTCTCTAATTACTAGAGAGCAAGATGAGAGGAGACGTGTTTTATGATTTTGTGATTTTTTTGGTGTTTTATGTAAGAGCAATGCAACCTAACCTAAAGAACAACTTATGATCCTCTATTTAATGCCTACTCTTATTCCCTTTTTTCATGGACTTTTCTATTTCTTTAAAAAAAAAATTGTTCTCTTCTCTAATTACTAAAGAGCAAGATGAGAAGGGAAGTGTTTTAAGATTTTATATATTTTTTTTTGTATTTTATGCAATATATCCTAACCTAAAGTGTTGATGATTAAATAGTTTGTAATCTAGAAGTTTAGCAATCAATCAAAATCATCACAAAGATGAAACAACAAGTTAAATGAAGTGCAAAATATGGAAAATGCAGGCCAGAAGATGAACTGGGGACTTGGGCGCCACTGTGTGTGTTTGCAGGACTTGGGTGCACACACAGTTGCGCCCAAGTGTTTCCCCTGCAGATTGTAATGTATCCCTGATCTTTGACGATGTTCGGATGCGATTTCCAACAATTTTCGACTAAATGCAGGGTCCTAATATGAACTATTGATATCAAAACTGTCGAATTTGAGAGCAATAATGCGATGATCAAAATTCGGGGGGTGGATCCCTTTGCGGGGACTTGGGCGCATCCACAGTGGCTCCCAAGTGCCTCTGTTTTTTTTTTTTTTTTTTCTTTCTTCTCTTTTCCTTCCTTTCCAACAATAATATTTAATCCTCTTTCGATTCTTTCAATGCTCTTCGCAGACCCGAAAGCTTTGATATTAACTTATATGAGGATGGACTCGGATCTAGGAAACAAAATGTGCATGAAATGGAAATCGGGGCAAAAAGTTTATTTCAAAGACTTGGGCGCACCCCACAATGGCGCCCAAGTGCTTTTTATGCACTTCTCTCTTCTTTTCAGCGATATGTTTGGTCTTCTTCTATTTCTTTCAAGGCTTTTCTCGAATCCGAAGACTTTAATATTAACTTTTACGAGGATAGACTCGGATCTAAGAACCAGAATATACGCGAAATGGGAAATCAGGGCCAAAGCCCAATCCAGAGACTTGGGCGCACACACAGCTGTGCCCAAGTGCTTTCCTGCACTTTTCTTCCTCTTTTGTTTATTTTCTCAATTCTTTTCACGCGATTTGGAACACAAAATTACAGATCTGAAGGTCTCGATATCAATATGTATGAGAATGAGTTCGGATCTAAGAAATGAAATACACTTTATATGAAAATTCAGGTTAAAAACCCTATGCAGACGCTTGGGCACACCCACAGTTGCGCCCAAGTGCTCTGTTGCACCTTTTTTTTTTTTTTTAGATTTGGATTTTCCTTAATGAAAATGAGATGGATGCAAAGTCTACTCTAATCACGAGTTTAGAATGCTAAAAAATGTTGCAGATCAACAGACTAGGAATGATCCTAAGCATGTTACTAATGATAGATGACTACTAAATATTAGATCTACTAAAAGCACTACTATTAATGCAGATCTACAATGCATGCATGATCCTAAGCATGTTTCTAACCATTAATGATGATGAATATTAATTGAAGAGAACTAAATCTAAAAATACCGATTTGAGTTGTATCCTTCAAGTCCTAGATCAAAGCTCTCGCGCAAATCCATGGCTTTCACAAGTCTTCTCCATTGATGATCTTGGAAACCGGAAGGCTTCTTCTTCTCCTTCCTTCTAGATCTAAAGCTCTCTCTATGGTTATGGTGGCTACTCTCTTTTCTTCTAGTTTTGCTCTCTTTCTAGTAGCCTCCTTTGCAAATGGTATAAGAGATACGTTTTATAGAGGTTTTGGCGTGGAGGAGGGTTTAGGGTTGCCATTTGCACGAATCTCCAGAAGTTTCACACAAACCAAGGAGATTTAGGGTTTTCGAGGACTTGGGCGCACACATAGGTGCACCCATGTGGGTCTTAGGACTTGGGCACACACACAGGTGCGCCCAGGTCTTCCCTTGGGGTCAAGTGGGCTCATGGTTTGGTTTCGAATCATTTTCAGGTTGAGGTTGGGTCGGAACTACGAATGGCAGAGCGGAACCCACCTAAATATGCACTAAAGTGCTTTCTAGGGCAACTAGGGACTTGGGCACACCACAAGTGTGACCTTGGGACTTGGGCGCTCCTGTGTGTGCGCCCAAGTTCAATTTGGGACTTGGGCGCACCTATATTGGCGCCCAAGTGTATCCTTGGTGCGGGGCCGCTTGTGTAGCCTTTCGAGGGCCATATCTTTTGATCCGTTGGTCGGAATTGGACGTTCCACATATCGTCAGAAAGCTCTCGAAATGTAGAATCTGTTGGTTCATACACCCTAATGGTCACAGGTCAGGAAAAGTAAGGGATACTTGGATCAATGATTCTAACCTCGTAATTCATGCTAATCGTATCGTACTTAGGCAAACTAAGTGTAATCTCTTTAGGAGCAACCTGAGTGTGTTCTATGTAGTCTGGAAGGAGCTTGGGTAGCGTTGTAGTCCATTCCTTGTATGAGTAGTGGGTTGAACTCGAGACCTCAACGTGATTTTGCCTTTTCTCTCACAGTTTCTATGAATCGTCGAACTAAGTCGAAAATCATCAACGAGCATCTTCATCGTCATTAATTAATTTGAACTATACCATTAACTATTCAATTATGGGTGGAATGGGGGCACCATTATATATGATAGGTGTTTAAGGCTATCATAGGGGGACAAATAAGGTGTCTACAAGTTCACTGCAAGTTAAGCTGGGATGCACTTGCATATATAGCAAGTGATCTCCTGCCACATTCTCTGCAAGTCAACCTCAGGCCATTATCATATATAGTAAGTGAATCTCCTGCCACTTCATTGTCTATGGTGTTCATTCCATGTTTCCCACCTTGTATGTATCTCTCTTATTTATTGTATTATTTTTTTCTTCTTTTGTGTCTTTTGAAGGTAGTTAGGATACAAGGAATTCCACTTGTAGAAACAATTTGTATAAATATTAACAGTGATGAACATGTATAAATATTTACAAATAGGTTGGCGAGGGAGGAGGGGGGTGAAAACGGCTGGGGGAGAGTGTTACCGCAAGTGAAAATGATGCATAGTCGAAACAGGGAGGGATAAAGGATGAAAATGGTTTTTCAAGTTGCGATGTTGCAATACAAATTGCGATATCACAACATAAATTGCGGTATCGCAACTTAATAACTTGTGGTATCGCAACATTCGTCGTGATACCGCAAATAAAAAAAAACACCTTTTGGCCAGCTCATGGTACGGACTATACAGAAAACGTTTGGGTAAAATAGCTAACTTTGATGACATGAGCGAAGAATCAATGACTTTAGGTTACTGTATAGAAAAAATCCCTAAAAAAAATTTACACATGACAAAAATACCACTAAATTACCCCTCTCCCTGTCTCCCTGCTCCGGCAACCTCCGCCCACCCAGCCTCCTTCTCCTCAACCCCGCCGCCGACCCATCTCCCTCTCCTTCCCTCTCTCTCAGTAGCCTACTCCCACTTCTTTCGCATCCACCTACATCCCCTTGGTGCTGCCGAAGGGGAGGGAGCGATAGAGAGAAAGGGAGGGAGAGGGAGAAGGAGAGACAAGAGGGGGAGAAAACACTACTAGAAAAATGAGTTTTGGCGCGTCAAAAACGCGGGCGGCCGCCAGGGGCGGTCGCAAAAGACATCATTAGCGACCGCCATAGGCGGCCGCAGGGCGGTCGCAAAAAGTTTTTTCTTCACTCCCTTCCCACTTCTGTTTTTCCTTCTCCCGCTCTGCTCCCGCGCTCAACCCTTTCCAGCGATTTTTTCCTCTCTCCCAGCGATATTTTCCCTCCCTCTCTCTCTCTCTCTCTCTCTATTTCTCTCTCTCTCTCTCTCTCTCTCTCTCTCTATTTCTCTCTCTCGCTCACTCTCTCCCCCTCCCTCCCTCTCTCGCTCTGCCCTCGCTCCCGCGCGCCGGAACCGTTGCTGACGAGGTGCTGTAACAGCTCCCCTTCTCCGAAATCCTCTCCATTGAGAAGATCTCTCTCGGCGGAAAGGTCAGAACTTTCTCCATGTGCGGATTCGTTTTCCTATTGATTTGGGTGTTGTTTTGGGTTTCTGTGGTTGTTCTTCATTTGAGTTGAGCCGATGAGAGTGTAATGGAGATTTGTCGGCCTCATTTGAGGTCTTCTTGTTATTATTTATGGTTTCTGTTATTGATTTGGTTTTGAAGTGTTTGGAGTGAAATTTTTGAGATTTCTGATTTCACATTTGAGGTTTCATCTGGAGTTTTATTCTAAAACCCATCCGTCCTCACGGACGGCTTTTTCTTCTCTTCCCCTTTCATTTCTCCACTACAGGTTTACTGCGAAACCCTAAAATCTCTGTGTCTCTCCCCCTTTCTTCTTCGTTTATCTTCTCATGATTTTGATTTTGATTTTTGATTTTGACTTTTCTTTTAGAGATTGTAGATCTTATAAGCAAGACAGTTTCATATTTTAACAGTGTGTGTATATATATAAATTGCAAGTTGCAGTTGCGGTTCTTACTTGGCTGGCAATCGACCTCAGAAATCGGAAAAAGGGCTCCTGAAACTCATCGCCAATTTCATCAGCCTTTCAGGTACTTGTACTAATATCATTGTTTGCCCTAAATCGACTATTCTTCCTCTCTCTTTTTTATTTTACCTGTTTTGGGCATGCTTATGTTATGAAGATTTGTATTTTTCTTTTTCTTTTTTTTTTACGTTTCTCAGATCTGTCTGGTTACAGATGGTGTTTTCTTTCTCTTTCTTCTTTTGTATAGGTTTTTTTGGGTTGCAGACCGACACGGATTCTGTTGTGTTGGGTGATGTTTTTTATTGTGTAGCTTTTGAAGTGATTTTTGTCCTTCATAGTTGCGGATTTGGATTCGTAAAACTCAAGGAAGAGCTGGATTTATTTATATATTTTGATGGAAGCTTGATATTTTACATATAGATAGATCTGGAGCTCTGTGCTTAAGCCGAGGAAGGAAGTAGTCAATAGGATTGCACTTACTGATGGTATTCTCATTTGTAGGTTTTTAAGACCATATAAATTATAAACTGTCTTGTTAATTATTCCTCAATTAGAGTTGAAGCATCTCGATTTTTGTAGGAAGTCTATGGTTTAGCAGAAGGAATGTTCAACTAGGACATATGCCTGTTACACCAAAACTCCTGCAGTCGAATTTACCAAGTTATAAGAATAAAAATGATCAAATTTAAAGCTTTCATGCATAAACAAACACAGAGCAACATCTAGTGCTGACATGCAAACACCATGTAAGAGATTTACATAAAAACAGAGGAAACCATTTTAACTTCATGACTTGAAAATTGCAATACATTAAAACTAACATTAGAAGACAGCTTCCACTGACATGAATCACATAGAATTGTAAGAGAAAGATGAAAAGAAAGTTGGGTTGTTCATATGAACCTCAATTGAGTCTATCAAGATGGGACAACGTTATAATGTGGTGATGAGGAGATATAAAAGCAATGCAGGAGAGGAAGTGCTACTTCCAGTGTGAGAGGAGTTGGAATGAGTGAACGGAAAGAGATATATAGAGTAAAGGTGAAGTTGGATGGGGGTAGTCCAAAGGGGTAGTCAGGACTCACACTTTTTTTTTTTGTTTTGCTGAAAGTCTGGACTCACCTGTTGGTAAGAAAGTTGGAATGCCATTTGTCTTTGGTCATATTCACATTCCTATGAATGAAAGCCACTGCTACAAAGGGAATAGTGTGTATTGGGCTCTCTCTGCACTAGTGCCACCTAAATGTTTCTTCTAGATTATACCAATCCAATCTTTGCTATCTTTTGGGAGGAGAATGCATCATGCCAGTGGGCCAGAGAAAGGACAGAATATTGCCCAGCTTTTTAGGTGCCAAGGATAGTGCATTGAATTGATGGGTGAAGATCATTGGGTAATTAATCAGTAGGCCTTACTGCATGTACTCTAAGAAAAGCCAGGAATAGAAGAGGAGTTCATGGGTCCTGGGCCCAATGGCCATTATGTGATGTACCTAATATTTATGCTAAAGCAAGGAAATAGGAAGATGTGGTTAAGGTAATTAGGAGATTAATGGTTAATAGAGTCACCAATAAGATTCCAAAAAAAAAAATATGTTCTGTCTTTTCTTATAAGATGTTCCACACCATTCAGTGTTTCTTTGACTCTTACCTTTAATTGGTCGCAAAAAGACGCTAACAAATTTTATCCATAAAAAATTCGTTTTGGTCCTTTGCGCCTTGAAAACAACCTCAAATATAAATTATCCGAAAGAATGCTTCTTCTTTACACTTCTATTACCTTTCTCACTATTTTAACATTTCTTTTAAAACAAATTATTCAAATATAAGCTAAATCTCTCTTCACTATCATTTGCACCTTAAAGCAAGGCATAAAAAGATTTTCAAATAAGGAACACTCAGTAATCACAGAGATGTTATTGAAAAGGTAATGATAGGATTAAATGTTGTTAACACAAGATACCAATATGAAATCTACAGCCATATACAAGTGTTCCTTGCTTCTTAATCATGTCATGGGTGGCCCATTTGGTGTATATATGGGGACCCTATCCACATTTCATGAATCTTAATTCCACAGAAAACTAAATTCTATGTTTGTGAAACCTGCTTTTCGCTGAAATGATTTTCTTCCCACAACCCTGAAAACAAGCCTAACTCTTGTAAGAGACAACGGAACTCTTGAACGCTTGTTCTAGAGTGATAAGAGTGTGAAGACCAGGAAAAGTAAAAAAAAATGTAAGAAAGAAAGAAAGAACCCCTCTTTTTTAGTGCTATTGTCAATATGTTTTTCTTAATTTTTTTTTCCTTTTAAAAGCAAATGCAGTTTATTTTCATATCATGTTACTATGTGACTCCTGGTTTGCAATTATAGGGAAGCCTTGACATTTGATTTTCTGGGTCAGACTCTTTGTGGGAAAGCATCACTTACAATGGGAATTTGTAGAATTTGACTTGAATTTCAAGTTGCTACAGAAGAAGGAGTTTAGTATCCCAGACCATTTGATGATTCACGACTGGGCTTTCACTGACTCCCACTACATTATCTTTGGCAACCGGATCAAGCTTGATGTCCCTGGTAATATAATCTCTCAACAATAAATACTTGTTCTTCTTCTTCTTGTTGTTGTTGAAGAAGTTAATGATATTTAAGAGATTAGAGGCTAAAGAAGCGCAAAGACAAAAAAGATAAAGCTGATGATGTGAATGCCATTTTTGTGTGTTGTGTGTGGTATGGATGGGAAATGCAGGATCGATGCTAGCTGTGTCTGGGCTCTCCCCCATGATCTCGGCTTTATCGGTGAACCCAAGCAGGCCCACGTCCCCAATTTACTTGTTACCACGCTTCTCAGAAGAAGGCAGCAGCCATCTTGATAAGTGGAGAGTGCCCATCGAAGTACCATCACAGCTTTGGCTATCACATGTGGCAAATTCATTCGAGCAAAAGGACGACAAGGGCAATCTGGAAATTCAAATATATGCTGCTGCTTGCTCCTACCAATGGTTCAATTTGCAGAAAATGTTTGGTAATTCTTGCTTCTTCTTTCTTTCTTTTTTTCTCTTTACATGTGGCGACACATAAGATTATTGGGACTTTTTGGTAGGCCCTATGCTAGTAGACAAGTCGAGGCTTGATCGATACTGCATTGGTTCATTGATCTCAATAATCCAATCAATGGAACTTGGGAAAGAGAAACATCTTCGGTTTTGCAGGATATGATTGGAAGACTGGGAAACTCGATCCTTCCTTCATGAACGCAAGAGAGGGTGAAGAGTCCACACTACCCCACCTAGTTCAGGTATATATATTTCTCTCTACCTGGGCCTTGCATTTGAAATTTGGTTTAAATCAATCATACATTGCATATACATGAGATTGGATGGATGGATTGAATGGGGTCTCTGTTTTTGCAGGAAATGTCATCTCTTTCGGCTTGTTTCTCTCTCCAGTGTAAGTCTTTTAATATTTCCAGTAATTTATATTATTTGCTAAGAGCTTGTTTGTGTAACTGGTGTAATAAGTGTTACTTTGTTCCAACAGAAAATAAGACAACTTTTCTTAGAAAATGAAGATAATAAGACTCAGAGAAATCATGAGTTGAAAGAGTGGAACAAAGACAGGTAACCTATTGCTCAAAATGAATGCCCTCATTATACATGGGATGTCTCATAACAACTACAAGATTGATCACATGATGGATAACATGATTTATAAATATGATTGAAATTGTGTTAATCATGTTATTCATAACGTGCTCAATCTTTAGGTGGCCCAACTCTTATTCTTGAGCGGTTCAAATTCTCAATAGGTTGGATCTCACTGTGGGCTGATGCAAATAGCCTTTTATATTGTGATTGTGGGTCCAAAAGGCCTCTACCCATGGAATAGCACCGGGGAGTCTTGTAGAAGGAGGTGGATCCTTTTCCAAAAATTTCCAAATCGAATGGTTTTATCAAAATGGTGTATTCCCAACGGTTAATGGGGATAATGATTGCTGTGATTTTAGAACATTTTTAATTTTTAACTTGATTCTACCAAATCCATGAAATGAATTCAATGAGAAAGGTAACATTTTTACTGTCCTCTTTGCAGGCCAACCTTTTATAAGATATGGAAGAAACGAGACGTGGAAGATTTCTCTCCAATCCCATACCTTGCAACCTTACTCAACTGCATGCTATGGGTGTTCTATGGTCTCCCTTTTGTGACTCCTAACAGTTTCGTAGTTGTCACTATCAACGGTGCTGAGCTTGTGCTGGAGGGCGTCTACCTCTCCATGTACTACGCCTTCTCAACAAGAAAACAGAGAGTATGTTATCTTGCAGAAGAGAGTGTTATAATGGTAGAAAATCTACAACGGCACCCTGCACAGATTTTTTTTTTTTTTCTGTAATTGCAATGGATGATATAATTTATTGAAACTTTTGTAATGTTTTGAATGTAATTAATATAAGACTTTTTTTTGTTATTTGTAATTTTAATTGATGGTAGTAGTTGTATATTACTCATGGTAGTAGTTGTATATAATACATTCAGGTATAGGTATAAAAAGCAGGAAAAAAATTAAGAAAAAAAAATTTATTAAAAAAAAAAAATCAATTGCTTTAGCGGCCGCTAATACGTGAAAAAAAATAAAAAAAATAAAAAAATAAAAAAATTGAGTATTAGCGGCCGCCGTTTGGAGTATTAGCGACCGCCATGGCGGTCGCTAATACTTGAAAATTTTAAAAAAAATAAAAAAAATAAAAAAATTTGTGCATTAGCGACCGCCGTTTGTAGTATTAGCGACCGCCATAGCAGCCGCTAATACTTTCGAAAATTTTTTTTAAAATTTTTTAGCGACCGCCACCTTGCCATTGCTAAAAGTATTAGCGACCGCCAGTGGCGGTCGCTAATACTTTTAGCGACGAAGTATCCGCGGCGGCTACTTGGCGGTCGCTGGGCGGTCGCTAAAGAGTATTAGCGACCGCCAGACCACTTTTAGCGACGGCTCTTGGCGGCCGCTAAAAGTGACTTTTCTAGTAGTGAAAGGAGACTGGGCAGGCGGAGAGAGGGCGGAGAGCGGGCAGGGAGAGGGGGGGAAAGGGAGAAAGAGGGAGAGGGCCGGCAGGGGCTACGACGACGGGCGAGAGAAAGAGGGAGACTTGGTTGGCGGAGGGCGGGGAGAGGGATAGGGTGGAGTGCGAGTGGGGAGAGGGAGAGGGTGGGCGGGCGGGTGGGGGCTACAGCGGTGGGCGGCGAGCAAGAGGTAGAGAGCGGGAGAGGGAGAGGGAGAAGCAGAGGTCGAAGGGATTTTGGGTAGGGGCCAGTGGCTGGTGAGAGGGAGAGAGGAAGAGAGAGGAAAAGAGAAAGGGGAAGGGGGGAGAGAGGGACGGGGGCTGCCGGCGGTAGGTGAGAGAGATAAAGAGAGGGAGAGGAATTTGCGCCGGGGGGGGGGGGGGGGGGGGGGGTGTGGTTTGGGCGGAGGTGGCCTGAACAGAGAACAGGAAATGAGAGAGGGAGAGGAAAAGAGAGAATAGGAGGTATTTTAGATACTTTTGAAAATGTGGGTGCGCTCAACAAAAGAAGTGTGTGCGTTTAGAATTTCTCCACGAAGCTTGACTAATTTCAAGGATCTCATGTTGGTGTCACCATCTTCTACTTTTGTTGGCACAGACCCTACATGTAATGTTGCAGTCTTTGTACCCACATGGCACAAACATCCAATCAAGAAGAGCAGGTCATTGCCACCTTTGTGTGAAAGCCAGGTCCTACCTTGGTGGGGTACTATACTAGAAAAGAGCCATAAATTTCATTTACCCAAAGCAAGAGGACAAATGCATAGAATGTGTAGGGAGAAAGTATCCAGTACTGTTTATTAAATGGGTGGCCCATGTGCAATGTTCATGTGAGGAAGCAACAAAGCAACAATCAAGGAAGGAGCTATGACTTTTGCTTTGCCAACTTATGTCTGGTATGTATTTTTTTTTTTTTTCTTGTATCCCTCCATTTTTAGTCGGTGACATAAAAGTCAAAAGATTTTGATTATTGGCAACACACTCTGGATTGAGTTTCGTTGGCACTTTAGTTTCACGAACATGCCTAAAGATGGAACCATGGGTCTTCGAGTCTAAAGTATTACTCCCGAGCAATAGCCCAACCTAGCAAAAAAAGATTTTGATTGTTACATTACATACAGATTGACTCTAATAGTTGATTTTGTTTTGGTTTAATCCGGTTAGGCATGTCTTACCCCTACATGGCCCATTAAAATTTTGGCTGTAAAGCTCCTACAATAGAATGAAGACGGATAACCAAGAATGCCTAGTCACCTATGATATCCATACATATGTACAAGTCCAACGTATCGTATATATCCGAGACTTAAATTGGTACCTAATACTGCACCCATACTTTTGGGGAATAAATTTTACATATCCTGCTTATAAAGTCCTTTATTCTATATAGTTTTTTTTTCCTGATATTTTCACATATCATCATAAAAAATGCTAAAAAGGAATGAAAACAATAATAATCTCATTTATTTAGAAGTGATCTAAAGAAAGAAAAAATTCAGACACCCATATCTGTGTCTTTGTCCTAGATTTTAAAAGCAAGGAGTCGTATCCCCCCATATCAGTGTTTGTATTCATACCGGTATCTGGGCATTATAGCCAGGTGCTCACCTAGGGATGCAACTTGTGCAGACCAAATTCAAAAACTTTGCCCTAGCCCATATGAAAATGCAATTTGGGTTGAACTTTTTTGGACTCCGGTTTGGATTTTTGAGGTCCAAGTGAAATCCGGGATGGGCCTGGGCATTGGTATCCAATTGGGCCTAACACTAAATTACGCATATATTGGGAATAGTTTTAATCAGGTGAGAATTGGCTGCACACGGTACCATGATAAGTTAGTTACCTATCTGGCCCATCTAGGGTAATTTCAAACATGGGGAAGGTGGGGGTGTAAAGATCTCAATGAGACCTAGTGTGTGCAAAATGTCAGCTCCATTAAATTATACTAACCTCTTATCTATAGCCCTCTAGTCCAATGGTTTTGAAAGTAACCTTTTCCTTGTATTTCAATCTAACAGTGTGTAAAAGTTGGACTAGCATCAAATCTGAGCTTGTGGCAATTTTCACCTAGGGTAGTGTCAGTGGAGTTCCTACATCACAGGTGAGCCAGAAAACAGAGTGGACTGTACATGAGAACATCGCATTCTTACTTACCATTCCAATATGGCTGTTCATAATGCAGGCCAAAACGCCCAGGTCATTTCAGAGCAGCATCCATGTACGTCCAGGACAAAAGTCTATTTATAAGACAAGGACCCAGCCCATCTGCAAAAATTTAAGTCCATTTTCCTGGGGCAGGCTGTCTGTCTTGTCCTGCTTTTACGCAAACACATGCCTAGGCCTGGCTGGCACAATAGTTGTTGGGCCAGAGAGGGCTTAAAGACCAAGGCAGATGAATTCTGTCAATTCACCATTTGTAGGATATGGGCTCCTCTGATAGAATTTTGCCAAGCAACTCACTCTGACTCAGAATGTCACTGAACCGTGTAACTTGGAGACTCGACTCTGCTCAAAATGCCACCAAGCCGACCGAGTAACTCGAACAACTCTGACCTAGTACTCAATCAGACTCGTTCCGCTTGTCTGACTCGTGACCCATCTATTTGAGTGGACTCAAGCAAGTCAGGGTGAATGAGCAAAGTCTCACCAGACTTCCATCTTTGTATTTGTTTTGCTTTTGTTGCCCGAAAGTCAGCTGTATACAACAAAACAGTCTGATTATGGCTACCAACCATTTCTAGTTTAAACTGTATGAAGCCCACATTCGCATGATTGAATCCACTGATTTTACATGGCTAGCTAAAATTTTACTGCAAATCGAAGTTTCATACACTGTTGAATTGATCATGTATAGAAGAATTTACTTCATATTTTGCAAATGATAAACGAACATGCAGAGTGAAATTGGAGTGACTCTAGACCTAGTGCCCAAAAGAGGGGTGAACTCATCCAAGTCTGTTTGGCTAGAATATCAATTGGGTCACAACTTTAAACCTATGCAAAATACTTCTGTCAATCATGTTAATGTTCTGACTTAGAACCTTAATGGCCGGACATCTAAAATGCTGAATTGCAAATAAAATCTAGACATTTTAATCATATCTGTCGTTGAATCCTGAATTTATCAGATTTGTGCACTTGGATCATCACATTCCCCTCTGGTCTCCACCATAATCGATATTAGAGCGGTTTTGACCTGCCCCTTCCTACCCCAACTTCAACTTCAAACATCTTGCAGCAAACAACTGGAATGAAAGGCATTGTAATAATTTGCACACTAGTACAGACACTTGCCAAATAAGATTCTAAAACTCAAGACCTACCCAGTAAATTCAAGGTCTAAGGACACCCTTACGATAAAAACGCGCGTGCAAAAAAAAACCCATGTGACGATTTTTTGCTACAAGCCCAAATTTGACACTCATTTCAATCACTACTCGCCGTTGGATTGATTTTTAAAGCCATTGATTTGAGGGTCCAAGATTGGGGTATAGGATGGTTTGATGGGGTTGATATTTTGCACAGTGCTTAGGTCTGATTGAGATCTTTCCACCCTACCCCCCTCTCCGCAACCGTTCCCATGATTTAAATGTCCCCACATCCCCACATGGGCTCCACACACCAGAATGCATCATCATTGCGTTCAGACGGTTCTCACATGAAATATATATATATATATATATATATATATATATATATAAATATATGGGACACCCCATGACAAATTCAATCCCTTCAAACCCCCAATGAAATAACTCACACCCTAATTTGGCACTAATCTGAATAATAATTATGAGGTGTCATGGGGTAAGTGTGAGGAGGATGAATTTGTCATGGGGAGTCCCATGCTGTGGTAAAAAGGTTACCTCTTATGCAAGTCCGTGAGGACCTCCTAGCAGAACATAGACCTATATATATATATATGTATGTATGTAATTTATCTATATATTTATTTATATATGAGCCTTATTTCATCTTAGCAAATGATAAAAAGCAAATATGATTTTAGCATATTAGACATAAAAGAACAGAATTATTATGTTCTCAGAAAATACAACACTATCAGTCACAAGCAAGAAAAGAATATAAAAAACGCCAAAACAAGAAAAATACCAGGTGATAAGGTCTTACTCCTACAAGGGCCAGTAGCAAAACCTATTTAGACTACAACAAATGCTCTCCAGAAATAAACCAAAAGTCACCCTGGCTAACACACCTTACAACTCCTTCTACAGTAGCCAGGTATCTCTGTGGATCCCACCATATACTCTGGGTTCTTCGTGCATTCTCCCAGGGCTGCCCACCTCTCACAGCTCGCATTTTGATCCACACATTTTCCATCAGCACCCCCCAGGATCTTATCGAAAGAGTCAACATGTATCCATTTTGTTGCAGACCATTTCTCACCTTCAATCACAGGGCATCCTGCATGTAGACTCATTGGATCTGGAACCGCATTGGGGAGGAGGCTGAAGAAAAGAAGTGCATCTCCACGCCTTGGTTTTACTAAGCATTTGTTGTTAGAAAAAGGAAAAAAATAAGCATGATGTAACTCAGTAAAGGTTTTTCATAGAGAGAAGACTTTGGAGCAATTTATATGTAAATAGTTTTACCTGCAATTCCTTTCTTGGCACAATCTGATAAATCATTGTCCATAACAGGGGCTCTTCTGTGCGGAGGCTCCTATAAACAATAAGCCGTATCACGTTAAAAAGAATGGAAATATATACTTTCCCCAAGCAGGAGGCGACTCTTATTTTGGGTGAAACTGCCTTTCTGTGAAACAAGCCATTCATATGGGGTGGTAACAAAATTTCAGTATTGAAGGGCATATTGACCAAACTCAAAACAGGCATGTGTAACAGACGACACCGCAGCCCATATCATGTGTATGGACTCATTTTTCAAATCATAATAGCTTGCTGGCCAGGCAAGCCCCAGGCCTAAAAGTTACCTAAACAAAAGCCTTGCAAATGAATTTACTTCATTATGGACTGCTGCAAGACTCTGCTATTAGGCCATTAATCACAAAGTAAACACCTCCACTTGAGGAAGATTGTTCACAGCATGATCCTTCCATAGTGGGACTGCACACAAAATGCATCTCTCAAAAGTTTCAGTATAACTGGGTCAATCAAAAACTTGCTGCTTATTTTGATCAAGCATCATATGTAGATAGGTTAAGCAAAAAATTGTTGCCAATTTCAACAATATATAATGCCATGTAGACAATTTCTCCATGACCTCACAGACAATTTTCTTTTGGTTCCTAGAACTGAGATAACTTTAGTTTAAAACACAGACAGGCTGCAGTTTGCTGACATTGAAAGATTTGACAGCCCAATTGCAAACACCATCTGTCCCACAGAGACAGCCCAGAAACACCATGACAGATTATTATAAATTTTTCACAAAGGAACTTCAACTAGTTCATACAGATGGTAAAGGTAAATAGTACAACTAACCTCTGCTGATGGAAATACAGTTTCACCACCTTTCACCACATCAGTGAGATACATAAGTACGGTGGCAATGCGGTGCCCACCCCTAGCAATATTGACCTTGTCAGAGAAGTAATCATAGTGAGGATCATACTTTTCCCCATGCTCATATCTTAGAATTTGTATATCCTCACCATTTTCTGAAAGAAAAGGAACTCCAAATCAGCTTGCTGGCAAAAATCTCAAGCAGAAACAATAAGATGCTTCTTTCTAATTTAACCAAAAAAAAAAAAAAAGGGAAAAAAGAGAGGTTTCTTAGCCACATGTACATGCACAAACAAACCACTACAAACTACCACAGCAGGTCTATACATATAATTAGGAGTGTGTCCTTTTGGAAACATTTTTTATATTTAGATTCAATGACTCGAAAATTAAATAAGAACATTAAAAGAAACAAAAGTATAGGCATAAAATCAGTAAATGCAATACCTTTTGGTAGAAATGTCCATGCTGCAATTTTGTCCTCTATGCCAGCAACAATAGGGTCCTGCACAGGATAAGTTTGTGACATAATATTGGAGTCATGCAACCTTTGAAAGCAAACAGTAGCTACTGATAAAACTTTGGATGAAAAAACTTAAAATAGATTAAAGGTTAAATAATCTGTGAAGAAAGCCACCAGGCTATACAGATAATGCTAACATAGATAAATGGGATAAGCTTACAATGACAAGGATGATTATACAGAACAAACACAAAATCCAATGGCACATTCTCACATAAACACAAAATCCAATGGCACATTCTCACATAACTTCTTTCGAAAAATAAGGAAAATAATAAAATGAACAAGGAAAATGGCATTTAATCTGTGATAATTTCAAATTCCGTATTGTGATGAAAGCAAAAGGGTGGCTAGAAGCATGAAAAGACAACAACCAAAAATCATCTGGGCAATATCCAGATAAGTAACGTCATTGCAGTATTATTTAGCAGTATTATTTAAAAGAGAGAGCTTCAACTTACAGTTACAGGAGAAAGGACCTTACTCATTTCATGCTCCAAGATTCTATATACATGTATTAACAACCAGCAATAACAGGAGAAAGGACCTCACTCATTTCATGCTCCAAGATTCTATATACATGTATTAACAACCAGCAATAACAGGAGAAAGGACCTCACTCATTTCATGCTCCAAGATTCTATATACATGTATTAACAACCAGCAATAATAGTATATCAGATTTCAGTTTTAGCTCAAAGATGGATTTCCTTTTACCCCATAATATATGGTGTGAAGTCACTCACACCCTCCATAGTGTAAAGACATGAGGTTACCCAGGCAAGAAAAGAATGAAGTTTGATAATGAGGCTCCTGCTGCATCAGTTCTGGTATCATGAAGAGCAGTTGAGCCCTCTCATCTCTGATCCAAACATGCTCCCCCCCCCTTCTCTCTCTCTCTCTCTCTCTCTCTCTCTCTCTCTACACATGAAAAATCAAAATTTCCGACCAACATTGCCACAAATCAGAAGCTCGGAAACCATCAACTCACACAGGACAAGAATTCAAGAGACAGCTAGAGACTGCACTTTAAGCTCAACAGCCAGTGGTGACGCGGACGAATTGCAAAAACAACGCAAATTTTGCTCCCACCAAATATTAAAAATAAAATAAAATACCACCAAATGGTTACCCCATAAAAAGAGCCTCTCGCCAAATCTGAATGTAAAATGACCAACAAATGAGCCATCTAGGGAATACCCAAGAAACTCCAAAGATCTTCAAAAAATAACCCAAATAATTCTGGCAAAGGGACAACAAAGCAGCAAATGATTAACTCACCATCTTTCAAGCACAAAATCTAGGCCCAATCGGCTCTAAAAGGACAATAGAAAAATCACCAGTACCATCAGGCCAGGTCAGGCCCAGCCCGGCTCTCAGCCCAAACAAAAAGACTAGAATAAAAGTAGGGATGTAAATGGGTCCCCGATTCTCCGATTACCTGGAGGTTCCATCCCATTAATAACCAAGTTCGGGTCCTTATTTAGGTTCCGATAAGTAAATGGGTCTAGGTCCTAGCTTGTGGACCGGTTCCACCTCGGTTCTAGCCTGTGGACCCAACCGACATATTACCTCAATTTTTGAGAATTCCTCCTAAAAGTTAGTTTTTTCCCCTAAATCATTCTTTACCCGGACCCGTCCCATATACGGAACTGGTTTCGGTTCCGGTTAGGATTTCATGTTCTCATTAAAGGTTCTGGTTCCACCATGGACCCATACTAAAACCAACCTGTTTACATCCATAGACAAAAAGAGGGGATCAAACCACCATATCCCCCACCATCTCAAAGGAAGCATAGACCAAAACATCTGGGTTGTCCACCATCGTATAGAGAGTTGGGAAGGCCTTTTCCAACACAATTCCAAAACATTCTTCCAAAACATATCCAATTATCAACACCAACCCAACCGAATATTGAATATGATGAACAAACACATCATGCACCCCGACAATCCATCGCCACATACCTAAGGCCCAAAAGGGGGGACAAGGGACATCCCACCCCTGATTATGAAGATGTCTTTGCTTCTTTAAGGACATAAATACCATACATACATGAGTGAATCAAGAGAAGGCAAAAGTCAAGCCATGGAGAATAGATCAAAAAAAGAATGCCATTCAATTGATCCCTGAGATTATTTATATAATGCAAAAGAAAATATCAGGAAAGGATAATTTCTGAGATTTCAAAGGACCATGGGAAGAGATATTGTTTTAGCTTGTTGTCAAACAAAATGCGTTAACCTAGGAGGAGCTAAGGGGCCCGCTTTGGATCTGCATAAATCAAGCACAAGCAACTTGAGTTACATGTAAGCAAGCATCCCAAATAATTTCCCAGATACATCAGAATAATCAATTACGGGATTTAATGTCAGATTCATTCTTTTCTTTTAACCATCGGGTCCTAGTCATATGATTTGGTGTTATGATGTTTAAATGGCGTAATCTAAATGAAAGTCTACAGTTCTTTAGTTCATTCTTTTCTTTTAACTATCGGGTCCTAGTCATTTGATTTGGTGTTATGATGTTTAAATGGCGTAATCTACATGTAAGTCTGCAGTTCTTTAGTTCTTTGCAATGACTAATTACCTGATTAGAGTTGTGGGTAACCTGAGTACAGTAATTGAGTTGCAAGGATCTGATCAAAATAAGGCTTACGAACTACTGAACAGATTTGTGGAAAGAGATTCTCTCAATTTCAGATAACGAAGGAATAATGGATTTGCTTGACTACATAGTGCTTGATTCCACCTGAGGATTTAAATGGTTCAGGTTTGAGTAAAGCCCATGGTGGATTTAGAATCGAGCCCGATTAAGTTTGCTGGACCCAAACCTAAACCTAATACCTTGACGAATCTAATACATGTGGATCCAAACCCAAGACTACCTGATAATAATAGGTGGGCTCCTTCAGGTACCTAGGGAACAAGCTCATTGTTATCTTCCACACATTGTTTTGGTCTAAAACACTAGGCCCAAGCTTACCAAATTTGCCATATATAAAGATATTAATCCATTTTGGTATTTGGGTACGGACCTAAGTGGATAGAATTTTTGACCCAATACATAATGGGTCAATAGCTGTGGACCCAATTATCAATTAGTCCTTGGGCATTAGGATTTAGGTTTAGGAAATCATATGGTGATTGCAATTTTCTGTTTTTTTCTATAGGCTTTGGGGTGTTAATGGATGTTCATAAGTGTGCTTCCATATTGTCCTTCTTGGGGCACTAATTGTAAACATTACCATTTAAAAACCAAGAAATAAATACAATAGGGGCAAATACGTTTCCAAACCACCCCCAACCCCTCAGCAAGATGGAGCAGCCAAGAAGAGAAGCAAATACCTTTTAGGAGTGACGAGACCCCCCCCCCACCTCAACAAGATGGAGCAGCCAAAAAGAGAAGCAAATACCTTTTAGGAGTGACGAGGGTTCTCTTGATCAACATGAAGGTGCTGAAAATTTTGTGGCCCTTGATATTTTCAGTTCTAACAAGTTCCTTTTCATTTAAAAATAAACAAGTTCTTTTCTTATAGATAGAATACCTTCTAGTATATTAAACATACAATCGACCATTCAATATTCCCCCCCCCCCCCTCCCAAAAAAAAAATCTATCCTATTCATGTCCCTTCTTGTGTATTTGATGCATTTGTATGTGCATGATCTCTCTAATAAAGAAACTAATTAGATCCTCAAAGAATTAGGTGCGTCTTTGTCTGATGTTCCAGTTTCAGAAATGATACAGATGTTTTTTTAATCCTCACAGTGGAAAACTCTTTACATCAATGGATGTTACCTTTCATAAGATTACTACATATTTTTTGAAAGGAGGAAATATCAGAGCCTTCCAAAATAAGCAGATTCAACCATATGAAATTGTCTTTCCTCTTATCTATGAAGAAACTCCTAATTTAGGTAGTACTAGCCTCATGTTTCCTAAGAAAAATTGTCAATTCCATTCCAATCTGGCCAATTCCAGCTAGAATGTTTTGGAATTGGCATGGGGCGGAGCAGAATGCTTCCCCTGAAAGTTTCTGGGCCAGATTATGGCCCATTCAGGCCCATGTTTCATACTTTCATTCATATGTAGTGAAATCTAAAAAATGGTCAATTGTGGAGAGTAGTTTATTTTAAAGGGATTTTAACCAAAAAAAAATATGATAAAGAGACCCTTCATTTAGCAATTGATGATATAGATCTATCATTTTGCTAAATAATGCTAACCACAAATTAGATGATTTTTATTTTGACAAAATTGCCCATTGCATGACTTATCTTGCCCAAACTCATTCTTTACTCCTTCTACCTCTAAGAAACCCTAACCCCGTTCTCTTTTAATCCTAAACCCTTCTACCTCAGGAAACCCCTGTTTTCCACTCCATATTTCATGAATCTTTACCCAAAGAAAAAGATATAGTTTTCACTCCTCGTCTCATGTGGCCTTGTAGGCAAAACAAACATCAAGATTCGTCTTTTGGGGGGAGTTCCTTGAAAATACACATGATCTTGATTCTTGCCTCCAAGACCCTTACCCTTTTCATTTGGGGTACAATAAAAATGCAGCTATGGATTAGGAAGAAGCCCCCTTACCTCTCCTGGCTTCTCTTTTCTTTGTCTCTGTCGTGGCTTCCATCCTCTACAATGAGAGAACGGGCAGTTTCATGTGGAAAGAGAAGCTACATCTACATACCCCTCATTCCGCATTTCCCTCCCTCCAAAAATCCCTGCCCACAAAACCAAGAGAGCTGAGTATGGTGGGTACTTGTTTGTCTATTATCTTTTACTATTTTGGAGTGCATCGAGAAACCCACCAGATTGGACGTTAATTTTAGTTGCACAACAAACTGCAGCAAGCTGAACATGGATGTATGCAAAGAGCTTAGCTTTGTATCTCCCGACACACACAACAGAATGGTTGAAACTTGAAATTGTTCGTCGGAGAATTAGAGGTCCTTAACCCGTTCAGTCGGCTCTAACATGGATACCGGTTTAAAAACTTGAAATAAAATGCAATCTCAGTCTTCATTTTCTCTAATAAGTGTTACACAATCAGTATTAATTACATTCCAACATGACGAATATTTGCTTTACACAAGTTGAAATTGTTCAAACTCAAATGAAAATGTTTCTTGTGTGCTTGTTGGAACAAAACACGGACAAGGAGCATTGCAGACTATATTTGGGATAGTTTAGCAGATTGGATGTGAAATGGGAAAACTAGGTAGGGTTTGAGAAAAACTATTTTGACATAAAAAATTCACTATTTTTTAGCATCACAGACCACCAAGAATTGTGCCCAGCAGGGATTGTGTGACTTTGGCCTGATCTGCTTCTTGAGCAGCTTCCTGCAGCTCCTTGTGAGGCAAAAATTAAACGCTCACAATTGGGAGGATTTCTTGAGGTAGAAAGGGTTAAAGTTATAAGATAAGGGGAGGATTAACTTTCTTAAGCAGGGGTTTGAAGTGGGTATAAGCCAAAAAAAAGTTATGATATAGCAAGCTATAGGCAATTTTGACAAGGAAAAAATTCTAATGAGTTGTTAGCATTATTTAGCAAAATGGAAAATCTGTCATTAATTGCTAAATAAGAAATTTCTTTATAATCTTTTGGAAAAAACCCCTACTTAAATAATGCAAGTAACCCCAACTACCCATCTTAGGATAAGTTATGAGCATTATATCCCCTTAAAAAAAATCCTAATCCATTCAGAAGAAGGCCACATTGCAAGCCTACTTCCACAAGCATCTACTCATAATCAAAACCAGTAACAATAGCAGAACCAATCTCCTTTAGCAATAACACAAAAAGATGCATCCAAACATTCAACAAGAAACAAAAAATAAAAAATAAAAAAAATTAAGAGAAACGAAAGGACAACCTTAGCCTTTCTAATGAACATTCCAGAACTAGTTCGGACTTGACTAAGCTTGCTTTTCCCAGACAAATTATCAGCAACCGCCGATCTCTTAAGCTCCGATTTCGCCTATGAAACCCCAAAAAAGAATAACACATAAAATCACATCTCAACCCAAATTTAGTAAAAAAAAAAAATGTCTTTTTTTTTAAGAAAGGCGACGTAACAAATCATATCATGGAAAGAAAAGAAATGGGACTCTCTGAAAACAGCATTGAATTGTAGAAAGGGGAAGAGCTTAGGTCAACTTACCAGAGAAATCAAATGATCGCATTCTTCCTCTGTGAGGAGACCTTCGTAGACAAAAGCTCTGCAACTGCCAATGATCAGATTCTGAATAGAAATTGAAGAGAGAGAAAATAAGGGAGAGATTTACTTACATACCTTGGTTTCCATGAGATCTGCTTTACTTTGGCTGGAGAGATGATTGAATTCGGATGGGATGAATCGGAACACGAAGATTCATGGAAGAACAAAGAGATCGATAGGAGGAACGCAAATGAGTTGGCAAAAACCCTAACCCTAGATTGGATCATTTGGAGAGAAAGAGTTGAAATTCCGTGCGGGAAGGAAAACGGGAAATGCTATGTTTCTTCTTCAGCTCTCAACCACCCGAGTCCGCGGAACTGAGATAATTTTTTTTTTTTTTTAAATCATTTTTTATTTTGGGCCTTGGGGTCATGAACTTTTTTTTTTTTAATCAGCAAGGGCCAGGACCCAAGAGGGAGCATAAAAATAAAATAAAAAAAATAAAAAAAAAAAGAAAAAAAGAAAAAGGGGAAGACGGCCCACACAAATTGAAAAAGAGTATGCACGGACGAAAAGAAAGCCCATACAAAGTGAAAAGAGGCCACAATTCCATGATGAATCTGGTGGACCGGCTATTGTGTCTATTGTTTGGAGCTTGTTTGTATGTATTAGAATACATTGAAATTCCCCCTTGGTTGGACACTCTATTGTGTCTATTGTTTAGGGCTTGTTTGTCCCCCTGCCCCGGCCATCTATTGTGTCTACTGTTTAGGGCTTGTTTGTATGTATTAGAATACATAGGGATTCCCGTATGTATTAGAATACATAGGGATTCCAACGCCCCCCCACCCCAGACCACCTATTGTGCCTATTGTTTAGGGCATGTGTGTATGTATTAGAATCCCCCGCCCCGACCATCTATTATGTCTATTGTTTAGGGCTTGTTTGTATGTGTTAGAATACATAGGGATTCCTGTATATATTAGAATACATAGGAATTCCAAGCCCCCGCCCCCGCCCCCAGATCCCTCGAACCACTTATTGTGTCTATTGTTTAGGGCTTGTTTGTATGCCCCCCCCCCCCGAAACAAAAACAAAAAAAAAAAGATCGGTTTGGGTATATGTTTTTCGTGAGTTCCGATCCTCTTACCAGGATAAACCAAGAAAACAAAGAAGGAGATTGAATCCGACCCAAAAGTTGAAAGGGTCAATCAGAACCCTTAATTATAAGGTCGGGTTCAGGCTGAGTTGGAGGTTCATATGAGTCGGCACGGGGTTGGGTTATGGGTCAGATCCCAGTAGCAATAGTAGATCTAACTTGAAATCAACCCATTTATTAGCTGGATTGAAATTATCAAACCCCACACAGCCTGAAGTAAAATAAGACAACTCAAACTGCCAATAACAGAATTGGATCTGAGTTGGGTTGCAGATTGAGTCAAGAATTGACATCCCTAGGAACAAGAGATGGATTCACCCAGTTTTTTCAATTAAATGGATCCGATCCTAATAATAGTTATAAAAAATTCAAACAGAACTAGCCTGGATTTTTAGGCTGTTGACAAGTCAAGTACTTAGGGCTGCTAAAAAGTAGGTCCAACCCAGCCTTTTCTGCTATTGGGCCTAATAGTAAGGCCTTGGTCTCGCTCCCAGGGTACAACCCCTATGCAAAACCTATGTGCCTGTTTATCTTAAATATGAGATTTTGTCAGGAATGTCTTCATGTAAACATCTTGAGCAGATGGCGGGAAGTGGGGGTGGGGCAAGGTGTGTAAAGAAATCGAGACCTCCTAAATTAAATACGCTACTCCGATGTCTCAAAGGAAAAAAAAAAGAAAAAACCTTTTAAGCCCACATAATGGTGTGATATTGGGAATGGCCATAAATAATTAAAAAAAAAGCCCCCGCTCTATGTTTTCCACATTCTCAAATGGGCAAACTTAATGCAAGATTTGCATGGCTACCCTACTATATCCATCAGTGTACTTAAATCCTCTTTCATGGGCATTTCAAGTTTAAGAAAAAACCCTCACTTATTTCACTGTAAACTTGTGCTGTGGAACATTGACATAAACCCCAAAATCTATTAATATTTCTATGTGCTTACTAGTTCCCTTTTAGAATTGAACCTATTAGAAATTCAATTATTGCTCTCTCTCTCTCTCTCTCTCTCTCTCTCTCTCTCTCTCTCTCGTTTTCTTAATTTCTTAATTTTTATTTTTTTGCTAGAAGACTGAGATTATATTTATAAAGGATAAGTTAGTACATAGAGTCAAGTTGAAAGAAGCCCACACATCTATAAATTCCTAAGTATGAAGACAGACATACATATTTAGTATTGATAGCTCAATTGGTGAGGCACTTTCCTTTCACAAAATCAACTCAAGATTAATTTGAAAGTAGGACTGATGACAAGGGCTTGTGTGAGTATGTGGATGTGTGAGTACTTTTAAAAAACAGAAAGTAGAACATGGAGACGGTAAAACACTGTTACCCTTTACTATGGACTCATTAATCTGATCTTGTACAGTATGTTACTATTCTACTCATGCAATGCTCTTTTTCCTTGGACCTCTGAAACTTATTATTATTTCTTCCACCTGATCACTGCTTTTGGTACCTTCATTCTCCTATCAGTCTCTGTGATGGTTATGCTGCAGGCTGGCATATTATTCCTGCAAGCCACAAAAACACATCCATAGGCATAGATCTCATAACTAATGCGAGTGTGGGACAAAACAAACAGGCCAAAGCATGGGCTGCATTCTTAGCTGATCGCCTGTACTTAGGGATGCAAATGGGTATCCCATTCTCCGATTACCTGGAGGTTCCAACCCGTTATGGATCTGGGTTCTTATTTAGACCCCGACAAGTAAATGGGTCCGGGTCCGTTCCACCGGACCTGTGGACCCGAGACCCGACATACTCGAACCGGAACCGACCCGTTTATAACTCTACCTATACTAAATCACAAATCTAGGCTGCTTATTCTAGCAAAGGGGACCACGTATGTGATAGGAGGATTCCACCAATTGCCGAGGTCCCATCATGTGGTTTTTATGAGCCATCAAAGTACAAGCAGGCTTGGTTAGGGCCAGTAGGGCAAGGGTATTCCCCCGCCCAAATTGAGTTCGGCAAGTTGATTGCTAGTGTGGATCCTTAACTTTTCAAGAAACTTAGGCCATGTTTGGAAAATCTTATCTATATGAAATAAACATGTGGATAATAAATTTGTGTAGAATAGATATTTTACTTTTGAAATGTTTGGTAAGTCTAAATCACAGTTTGAAATAGATGTTTTAGAACCCTATGATCTAGTGTTTTTCAAGAATCTCTCGAAATCCATGAGTAATTAGGGACTTAAATTTGGCCCAATTAATGTTCCTAGGCTTAGGAAGAGGTTCAACGGTTCATATCTTAAGATTCGAGCACGTAGAGAAAGTCCATAAACTCGGTGTTTTATGGTCCACGCTTTTTTATAATTACAAGTATCTCGAGATAAATGAAGAATCAATGGTTGAAATTTCAAATTGTGGTTGTGCCTAAGCTTATAAACAGGATCAACGGTTCTGATTGAATTTTAAAGCTCCATAATTACATTTTAAAGAATACTAGATTTCATCACGTGCAATCCTAGTCACTTCAAATGTTAGAGGATTAAAGTTTCGCGTTTTTTCTTTATTTTCTTGGTTTCCACGATGAGCCAAATGTTGAAATTTGATGTCCTAACTGTTGTTGAACTTTTGAAGAGGATCGACTGTTCCAATCTTAATAAAGGGTCCCACATAAGCTTTGAATTTAGATATGTTGGTTCATGGTTTTTCATAAATATCTCGAGATTCGTGCGTCATCAACAGTTCGGATTTGATGCAATGGTCGCACTAAGTTTATACAGAGGATCAACTATTCTGATGGAAGTCTAGTGCCCCATAAATATCTCGAGATTCGTGCGTCATCAACAGTTTGGATTTGATGCAATGGTCGCACTAAGTTTATATAGAGGATCAACTATTTTGATGGAAGTCTAGTGTCCCATAAACCAAACCAAACCAAACCAAATCAAACCAAACATTTTCCTACTAGGTGGGGTCGGCTATATGGATTTGACGACGCCGATCAAATCTGTTTAGGGTCATGTCCTCCGTTAAATCCATGTAGGCAGGGTCATGTTTAATAGTTTCTTTCCAACTTCTTTTGGGTCTCCCTCTCCCTCTCCTACTCCTGACAATCTCCATGTTTTTACACCTTTTAACAGGTGCCTCCGTTGGGCGCCCTCTAACATGGCCAAACCATTTCAGTCGATTTTCTCTCATTTTATCTTCAATCAGTATTATTTCTACTTTGCCCCTAATCTCCTCATTCCTAATCCTATCTCTCCTTGTGATCCCGCACATCCATCTTAGTATTTTCATCTCTGCAACTTCCATCTTCTTAACATGATTATGCTTTACTGCCCAACACTCTGATCCATATAACAACGCTGGACGTACCGCTACCTTATAATACTTTCCTTTAACCTTGAGGGGGACTTTCCGATCACACAAGACCCCCGAAACACTCCTCCATTTGGTCCACCCGGCCTGAATCCTATGACTTACATCAATATCAATCTCTCCATCTTGTTGCACCATAGATCCAAGGTACCTAAAGTTTTCTTTCTCTACAATCTTTTGTGTGCCCAAACTTACTTCTATATTACCAGGTGTCCTACTTTGACTAAACTTGCATTTCATATATTCCGTCTTGCATAGACTTAGCCTAAACCCTTTTGTCTCTAACGTTTTCTGTCACAATTCTAACTTAACATTCACTCATTCTCTCATTTCATCCGCTAAAACAATGTCATCTGCAAATAGCATACACTATAGCATCTTATCCATAACTAGGGCAAACAAGTACGGGCTTAACGCTGAGCCTTGGTGTAGACCAATCGTGATAGAAAACTCTTTAGTCTCTCCGCCAGTGGTTCTTATAGATATCACGACTCTATTATATATATCATTTATCCTCAATATATGCGACACATACTCTTTTCTTTTCCCGTACTCTCCATAGAATCTCCCTAGGAACCCGGTCATGGGCCTTCTCCAAGTCAATGAACACCATATGTAAATCTCTCTGACCTTCTCTATACTGTTCCATTAACCTTCTCAGAAGAAAGATAACATTCATGGTTGATCTCCTAGGCATGAAACCAAATTGATTCTCTAAAACGTTTGTTGTTCTTCTTAGTCTTCTCTAAATGACTGTCTCCCATAATTTCATTGTATGGCTCATCAATTGAATCTCGAGGTAGTTCGCACAATTCTGAATATCTCCTTTGTTCTTGTATATGGATATAAGAATACTTTTTCTCCATGCAGCAGGCATCTTCTTGCTCTTTAGCACTACATTAAAAAGTTTTGTCAACCAACTTATGCCATCCTCCCACAAGCACCTCCAGACCTCAATAGGGATACTATCTGGCCCAACCACTTTCCCATTCTTCATCCTTTTCAATACTTCTTTAATTTCTTTCATACTGATTCTCCTATTGAACATATGATTTGATTCTTCCCTAGAAATGGTAAGCTGTCCCAATTGTATGTCACTACTACTGCTTTCATTAAATAACTTGTAGAAGTAACTCTTCCAATGCTCCTTTATTTCCTCTTCCTTTACTAATACTTTTCATCATCATCCTTAATGCATTTAACAGGACTGGGTTTCATCACATGAAAACCTAGTCACTTTAAACGATACAATCTCAATGGTCCACGGTTTTTATTGATTTTCTCGAGATCCATAATGAATTAGAGGCTAAAATTTCATTTGCTCGTTTAGCTATTCTTGGGTTCTAAAGAGGATCAACTGCTTCGATCTAGAAAAAGTTCCCACAGAAGCCCATAATTTAGATTTGATGGTTCACAATTTTTTTTATAAATTAATATCTCAAAGTTCATACATCATTAATGGCTCAAATTTGACATCGTAACCTTTCTTGAGATTCTTTAATTAGAGTTCTAATGGTTCGGATTTTTATTTAGGTCCTTAGATTCTTTTCTTTTTTTTAAAAAAAGAAAAAAAAAATTGACTGCCCAGTTTCTCACCTAGTACAACGGTATGTCCGCTTTAGACCTTTCTCTTTGTAAGAAAAAGTTGGGATTCTGGGGTCTTTCCCATATAGACATAAAATGTTTATTCTCTGTTTCAAATAAGTATTACTATTGCATTATTCAAACATTCTTATTTATCTAAACCTCAGTTTGAAACCTCTTTAAGAAAAATAAAGGTAAGATTCAGATTTGCCAAATGCCACCTTAGAGAAATCATAAGTTGAAGGAATGAAACTTCATAGTACAACCCACTTATTGAAAATCCTTGCTGCTCAAAATAAAAGTCCTCTTAAGTATTCAAAACATTTATTTCAATAGGAGTTGTCTCTATCATAAAATTGCCTGTTTGATTAAAAAATTGATAATAAATAATGCATTAATTTGTGGTAATCACATATTTTTTCGTCAAACAGTCAAGTTTATATTGGGACTAATTTCTATTGGGGTAAAATGTAGAGATGTCTCATCTACTAGGAGAGCCTTTTATTTTGAATGGCTTATGTTTTCAATAGGTGGGCCCTGTTAGCCAATCCATGGCCCACCTGACCTACCATGGCCCACCTGACCTACCATGGCTCTAATCACAATTACAATAGATTATGATGAAGTTTTGTCTCTATAGAACTCAATCTACATAGAACTCTGTCCTTGTATGCCTTCTTAGAACTCTATCTCTATTCCATTCCACTTCTATTTAAACTTATCTTGATAAGGTTCATATAGTCAGAAATTCTAATAAAAGAACAAGCTCTCAGCTTCTCTATTAGAATTTTAAATTTCAACCACATGAAAAGTCTCAAATAACCTCTCTAATACTTAGGGCCTGTTTGGATGCACAATAAAGTTCAAGATTTTTATTTTTTATTTTTAAGAAAGTCTTCTCATCTTCTAAATTGGAGCAGTTTGGGCCACTCAAAAAACTAACATATTCTTTGTTTTTCTTTTAAACTATCTCAAGATTTGTTTCTACACCCTCACGCTGTAGGAGAAAATCTATAGGAAGATTTTCTTGCATTTATCAGGCTTCACTCATGACAATACCACTTCTTTTAAAAAAAAATACCTTTCTTCATTTCTCGGTGTCTCTGGAACTTCTCTTCTTCTTCTTCTCTTTTGCACTCTCTATTATACCTCTTCATACCTCTTTGTTCTTCTCATTCTCTTCCTCTTCCTCTTCTACTTTCATTAATAGCCCCTCCCAGATCTCTTCTCCTTTTCCTTATATCCCTACCCTTCACTTTTTTCATTTTCAATCTCCATGTCGTCCTCATCCTCTCCCACTTTACTTTTCAGTTCCAAATTCCCATATCCACCATGTAGCATTGATAGGCTTTTTGCTGGTTTTCCTCACATACAAAGTACCCAATTTTATCACCATCAGCAACATCATCCTATCAGAATCACTTACTGCAAACTATATTTTATGCCTTTATTATTATAAGGTTTTATTTGTATTTTAGGGCTTCTTTGCTTGAATGGATTAGAATTTAGTTTTTAGAATGGCTTCAACAAAGGATTATAACAAGTTAAAGTAAAAGAAAAAAAAGAGATTGATTTGGTCATGGAATGGAATGGATTGAAACAAAAACAAGAAAAATAGAGATGGAGAGAAGATAAGTTTATGTTAAGAGGAAGAATAAGAGGAAGTACAACTCTCTCTCTCTCTCTCTCTCTCTCTCTCTCTCTCTCTCTCTCTCTCTTATAAGAATCAAGTAAAAACTCATGTGACTTCAATCGTCTTAATGGTTCTAGAATTCCTATGAGTGGAGGAATCTCGGCCGGTCTTTGTATCGAAAAATCTCATCCTTTCAATAAACACCTTACTTGCATGGACATCTCTCAATTCTAATCAAGTTTGAATACTAGTCATGTTTCAAGCTTTGGATGGTAAATGGGTCCCATAGGGCAGAGCAAGACAAATGAGTGTACCTAGGAAATCCCAGTACTGAAAATTGGAACTTTTTACTTTTTAGGAAAATTGATGTAGCTCTTACACCATATACTCATGGCATCATCAAGTTATTAGAAAATTAATATGGCTATTAGAACTCTTTGAAACAGTTTGGTCTTATCACTTACAGACACAACTTTGGAGTCTAGGAATGCACTTTAATGAGTCATTTTTATGATGCCGCCGGTAAGTACAAAGGAATTTGAACGGATTCTGATGAATTGTATGTGCAAAAATAAATAAATGATAAATAAAATAAAATCTATAACAAGTATGATGAAATCCACTCAATCAAGAATATTGGTTTGAGGACTTAAAGAGATGTGATGTCTATATCCTAACACCTAATTCCGGCATATATTATAATCTTCAAGCAATTGCGAAACAACTAAGCTCAGAATATGTTGAATTCTTCAAAAACTGCCAAACAATTACATTATTGCAACATTATAATATTGTACTATTAGATTCTTTAATATTTTATTCTATTATTATTTAAATATATAAATATTATATTCTGCATGTATCCAAACGGGCCCTTAGAACTTCAACTTCCGTGATATTTGCAAATCCTCTACCCAAGAGGGGGATTTAATTAAGAATCTCAACCAAAGGACTTCTTTCGCAGAGTTTTACAAATTTTCTAGGCATGAGCTCCCTCATTCTTGCTAAAGAAACAAGCCTTTAGGACATGTTGTTTTACTAGAAATCTTGATAGGAATTCCTCATCCTAGGAATAAATAGACATGATGTAATGCTTTGTCCCTCTAGCATCTGTAAATTCCTCATTCTTTGCTAAAGTAATTACAAATTCTAACAACCTGAAAAGTCTCAAATGACCTTTGAAATTCTCAGAATTTCGGTCTCCTTAGCATTTACGAGGATCTACCCCGCGGGGGGGGGGGTTTCACGAATTTTACCCCCAAGGGGACAACTTTTGGAGAATTTATACATGAATTCCATAAATTCTAGTAAACAGGGCCTACATGTTTGTCTTATCTACCAATAAACTATGGTAAACTAACCCTCTGTTTGGAAGGGGGGGGGGGGGGGGGGGGGAAGTGATTTTGGGGGGTGTTTCGGAAGGGGGGAGGGAAAATGGGGGAGGGGGAAATGGAGAGAAAATTTAAAAGTTTTCCCTCAAAAAATTTTCCCCCAAAACAGGGGGGAAAATGAGGGGAAATGGATGAAATGATTAAAGTGCCTTTTTACTCTATTTGAATTTTTTTTTAAAAGCAAAGGTAAAATAGTCTTTATCTCTGTACTTCACAAACAAACAAATTTATACATTTTCACTTTCCTTTCCCCTACTTTTTTACTTCCCAAACAAGAGGAGGGAACCCCTTCATTTTCCTTCCCCCTCAAATTTTCCCTCCCCTCCCCTCCCAAACGGAGCGTAAATGTCAAACTAACGAAAAAGGTAATGGCTAGGTAAGATGTGTTGTTTCGAGTACATACATAATTAATTCAGTATTTAGGAAATAGGTTTGCACTACAGAAAGAACAAAATGACAGCAATAGAATAATTTTGAAAAATAAATCCACTTACTGTTTGACGGTAGAAAACATAGAATTTTTGTTGAAGTTAAGTGATCCGAAAATCCTCAAAAAAAAAAGTTGATCAATGCTAGTATTTGACACTGTCCTTAAGACAAATTTTGCCCCTGCAATGGTGCTAACGAACTTCAATGGCATTTGTTTCCCATGATACAATGATCGATCCACACAGCAGCAGCACTACAAACTATATGACAGGCGAACCAATCGTGGAGTGGAACTCTCACTTGACTCAGACTGATGCCCCAAATGCAATGCAGTTGCAATGAATGGAATGAGCAAAAAGGCATGGACATGATGATATTTATAGCTTGCTTCATGTCTAATCATGGGGTTGTATCTGTTCAGTGAACAAATGCTTCTTTTTTGACACACCTCTTGGGTTGGACACACCCTTTCATATGTGAGTGGACACATCACTTTGGACACACCCTTTCATATGTGAATGGATACACATCACTTTGGACACACCATTTCATATGTGAATGGACACATCCCTTTTGGAAAAAAGAAATTTCTCCAAAAATATATAAATGGGTAGTGGACCGAGTTAGGCCCAACTCACGTGAAGCCCAAGCCCAAGCCCGGTTCAGTTCGGGTGTTTTGAAGGTAATTTCTCATTTACTCCTTAATGAATTAGAGTAACCCAATACATGTTCTTAATCTACTCATGGGGTAGATTACATTCCCATGTATTTTCACCTAAAATGATAAGTGGGTCCCACTTAAATTTTGGCTCAAAGTTGACAAATATAGTGGTGCTCTTAGCAATTTTTCCGACAAAATGAAGTATGCATTATGGTAAGATAAAGATGCATTTTTTTTTATTAGATAAAGTCGGGAAAAGTGGGATGAGAACTCTACTTATCTTTGATGAATGATGATGTGAAAATTATTTGAGGACTGATAAAGAAAAAAATTAAATACTTTATGGTCACTGAAACGTTACCTCCCTACTTATTTTTACCAATCAAACAAAAGATTCTACTTCCATCACTTGCAAACAAAATATCACGCAAGCATCTTGAAAACAAGATGCTAGTGTGAGTAATCTCCAGCAGCAACAAACAAACAGGCCAAAGTCAAAAAAGCCCTGGAGGACTAGAGTCATTGAATTAATAATCCTTGCTCTCCACAGAACTTCAGGGAAAAAACAGACCCATGGCCCCAAGCAACCTGGCATTATTCTACTGACCATGACCATACTCAGTACGATGATTTATTGGTCTGAAAAGAATGGAATTATCATCTGATGATTTCCCATATCCCATGTCATTTCCATGTGAACGGCTAAAAAAGAATGCGGCTGTACATTTCGTGACCAAAATGACAACACCAGTCTGATTAGACTTGACTTTTCATTAATCCCTATGTTCATGATGATGATGTTGTTCTTCTTGCTCTTGCCTGTTTTCGATAGAATTGGATGTAAATAGGAATCTCATTTCCATTGATATGTCATGTGTGTGTGTGAAAAGTTGATGGGGACACTTGCGTATTCGTTTTTGATTTGGACTTTCCACTTCTTTCGTCATTGTGCGATGAACCGCGGTTCCATCAATTCTTCTTTTATATCTTACAAGTTGAGAAGCATGAGATGCCTGGTGGGAACGAGGAGCTGCCGCTTCTCACCCAGGTTTCTATATATAGCATCAACCCAGTAACAGTCGCATTCATGCATATTCATTTATCCATTTAACGTTTCTTCAGATGTAGAAGTATCGGTCTCAAAACGCCGCTTGATTTTCACATCACCATTTATGTACGAGTCTCATCACCTATCGCATTGGTTATATATTTATCGTGAGTTGACGAATAATACTCCGCCACGTCATCCAAAAATTTAGGTTATTTTGAAGTTTAAAAAATATAAATAAGAAGAAAGAGAATCACCTAAATTTTTGAATGACATGATGTGTAAAATGGTGCAAACAAATATAAGATGCGTAATGATTATGCTTGAACCCTTAAATGAGTGTAAACAAATGACTCCTTTATGAGTCCGAAGGGTTATTGCATAGGTTGGATTGATTTTATTTTTTTTTCCTTTAAGTTGTGCTCAGGTTGGTATTTCAAACCAAATTAATAAATGGATTGAGGTTGAGTTGAGTCCACTCTTGCCATGAGTGTCAAACTCAACCATATGTTACTAATTTCACTTTTACTTGCTAATTCAATCTGAACCAACCTCTGAATTAATGGTTCAGATTGGCATTTTTCTTAATCAAACTAATAAATGGGATGATTTTTGGGCTACTTATATATGTTAACAGTAATGCAGAAACCAACCCGCCAACCCACCCAATTGCCATGGCTGAGCCTCTAGTTGAGCTTTTAAGCTTATGGTACTAGATCGACCTCACCCATTGAACCCCCGCAGGGCTATGCTCATAAGCAGTGCCCGGGTGCAAGAACTTGGCCAAAATCCAGCCAATGTAGACAGGGCTTAAGTTAGTCCTGGGCTGTCGACCCACCCATGAGAATCCCCAACATGAGATGATGCATCTGCACTTTGTTTCAATAGTTGAAAGAGGATGGTTTTGAAATTGAGCTAAAACCAATAGCATATTGCCTGATGGGAATAGGTTTTGGCCACAATTAACACTGTTTTTCAATTAATGGATAATTAGTAGGAGAGGAGAATTTTCTTGGACCTCTGTTCTTACCAGCTTTATATCATATATATTTTCTATTTGGTACAACTTATAACACTTAAAAATCAATTAAATATGAAGATTCACAATTTCTTCTATTTTAAAAAATATTTTTGAATTTACTCTATAGTTGGAAAAAGACCCATACAAACTGAAATATCAGTAATATGGGCCAATACATAATGGTATAGGCCAATGCCGATACATTGTCGCACTTTTTAAATCATGATTAATAGAATATATATATATGGGAGGTGCTTCTATGAGAGCATTTCTCACCTTACTATAAGCGATAAATGTGAGGGCCCGCACCTTATATATATATTTATATTTATATAAAGCATTCTTTCTTTCACTAGTCAATTCTCAAAATACTCTTCAAAAATATCTTTATGGATTCTTTTTATTGTTTCTATTTTATTTTGATGTTTCTCATGATTTCTACCACTATTTTTATTTTTTATCAATATTCAAAAATATTATAATAATTTGTGATATATATGAAATATAATCTTTTTAAGAATGTCACGATATTTCCAAAACATCACCAGAAAGTGAGATTATTGTGAGAAAAATAATGAGAAAGTCATATTATATATAAAAATTTAAACTTTAAAAAAATATAAAAAGTATTTGTATTTATTGCTAATTTTTAATTATTTAGAATGATTTCTTTTTCACCACATATTTCTAATAGCATCTCAAGAATAATCTCAAATTTGAAAATTTTCAAACAGTATTTATATCTGTGACAAAGTACTTCACATCAATTGGAAGGCATGCTTTAATTGGAGGTGGGGGCATGTATAGCTGGTAGAATCCTTTAATGCTCTTCCCTATTCACATCTCCTTCTAGAACTTCTTGTGACTGAAAAGGCCCTCCCCACAAGCATGACTGCTCAAAGTAACCATAAGTCAATTCATGACTCATGAGATCATATTACTGCACAAATAGAGGCCCATGTGCAAAAGTTTAGAATATTGTCATCTAGTTTTGAAAAGTGAATCGAACCTACATCTATTTTGCATTTGAATTACATCAAGATGATAAGAAAACTTCACTACTTTTGTCGACTACCTTTCGCACATATTAGACTCGATCATTAATTTGCTTCTATCTTTACATCACATGCTCAACTTTAAATACACATCAGTTCATTTTAATGATTCATGCTCCACAAACAAAATTATAGAGCCATGTGTGAGGGTAAATTACTCCAATTAAAATAAAATTTGATTATACTTTTCTAAACAAAGTAAAAAGACAATATCAATTTAATTCATCTTGAGTGACAATAAAAGACGCTTAGACATTTTACTTTTGAAATGCACTCCTTCCACCTTGAAGGCACGTGGAAGGACATTTTTTGGACCTAAATTAGATATATGCACTACATCAATTGGAACAAATGGTTTTAAGTTTGATCACTTTTGTCGGTCTCTAATGTTTAATGGCTATCCACTATGCAATTCTATTACAAAGTAAATGAAGGGCCTTTGCTGATCAAGGAGGAGGGTAAGTGTCACTACTAGAAAATCGAGTTTTGGCTCATCAAAAACGCTAAAAGTTTTCTTCATGTCCCATCGCTTTCTTTCCTTCCTTCCCACTTCTGTTTTTCCTTTCTCCCGCCCTGTTCCCGCGCTCAACCCAGCGATTTTTTCCTTCCTTCCCAGTGATTTTTCCTCTCTCTCTCTCTCTCTCTCTCTCTCTCTCTCTCTATTTCTCCCTCCCTCCCTCTCCTTCTCGCTATGCACTGTGCCCTCGCTCCCGCTCGCCGGAGCCGTTGCTGACGAGCTGCTGGAACAGCTCCCCTTCTCCGAAATCCTCTCCATTGAGAAGATCTCTCTCGGCGGAAAGGTCAGATCTTTCTCCATGTGCGGATTCGTTTTCCGGTTGATTTGGGTGTTGTTTTGGGTTTCTGTGGTTGATTTCGGTTTCTGGTTCTTTATTTGAGTTGAGCTATTGAGAGTGTAATAGAGATTTCTCGACCTCATTTGAGGTCTTCTTGTTATTATTTATGATTTCTGTTATTAATTTAGTTTTGAAGTGTTTGGAGTGAAATTTTTGAGATTTCTGATTTCACATTTTGAGGTTTCATCTGGAGTTTTATTCTAAAACCCTAACTTCGTTACTCTATAGATCCCACCTCTCCAGTATGCGAAACCCATCCGTCCTCATAGACGCGTTTTTCTTCTCTTCCCCTTTCATTTCTCCACTCCAGGTTTACTAGGAAACCCTAAAATCTCTCTCTCTCTCTCTCTCTCTCTCTCTCTCTCTCTCTCCCCCTTTCTTCTTCGTTTATCTTCTCATGATTTTGATTTTGACTTTTCTTTTAGAGATTGTAGATCTCATAAGCAAGACAGCTTCTTTGTCTGGATCTAGTTACAATTCAGACAAACATTTACCTATGTGTAATCTTGCGATAGAGAGAGAAATCTCCAGTTTCACTCGCTTGATCCTGACCTCTTCTCATGATTTCTCAAGCCCTTTAAAATCTGGAACATTATCATTACATGAATGCATGCATGTATTCATTCATGTATCTCAGTTTTTTGTTTTAATCATCCACATCTTTATTTAAAGTTCTTGCTTTTGGTGTTTCTACATTTTTTTTGTTATCTTCTTAGCTTCATCATATTCCCAAAAAGCCAAGAGAGGGCATATGCAAACACACTCTGTCCCAAAACCATAAATCATAAATGTTTCGTGGCAATTTCTTCGTTTGCAAGATGAAAAGATTATGATTTCCAATTTACTCGTCCCTCACTCAGAGTGAATGATCTGGGGACCTCAGGGACACATGGTTGGAATACATTGCTCTTATTTTCTATTTTCAACTTTTGATTTCATAAGATAGTGCTTCTTTTCCATTTATGTGGTTGTTGGATCAAATTGATTGATGACATGTAGTTATGGGTGATGATTACCAGTGGATGAAAATAGAAACTGACCAGCTTTAGATGTGTAACTTGGGCTTGCTCAAACCAAAAACCCAGATTGACTGGTGGTTGTTGGTTTTGCCTGATTTGGTTTCGAATCTTGCTTGCGCCTGAGTTGAACACACATTGAATTTTGTTTTGGCTCTGGTTTAAGCTTGGGGTTTGGGTACTAGGTTTTATCTGTTTGTTGATGTGTATGTGTTTTGGTATAACATTGCTGTAAAGTAGTATATTTAAGGTTGGGATACCCTGATCTGTAGAACAATTTCTCTCATTGGCCAATTGATACCACTCACATAAGCTGCCAGGGACATTATGTAGGGTTCCAGGGGTTTGTGACTGTGAGTCCGAGTCTCTTGTAATCCATAATAGTGATGATGATGAAGATGACTATGATGAAAACAAAAACAACTCCCCTTTGTTTGCACGATTGGTGCTTGAATGACTATACCACATGTGGTGTGGTTGTGTGGGCCTGTTTGGGGTTTCAATTTGTCCTTGCCAATTTGGGATTGGCATTGCCTACTACTTATATAACTACCTTCACATTTGCTGATGGGGGGATTAGGGACTTAAATTAGATTGTGCTTTGAAAATCCTGGAGTTCTTAATACAATGAAGTTGGCTTGTCAATCGTCTAAAGATTTGAAAGATCTATTAAACCGCGATGCAGTTTAAAAAAATTAAATAAAAAACTTTAGGTGCCAGCGTTATCTAAAGATTTGAAAGATCTATTAAACCGTGTGTTTGCTATTGCAATAGATGGACAAGGGATGGTGGCCCCTAGGTAGGTTTCTCTGTTCTCATGACTCCCCACCAAATGACTATATTAATGATTGAAAAATTAGTTAGTAGTAACTGGTATTTATTTATATAAAAAAAAAGGTGTTTTCTTTCCTATCATCTATAGGTCTTAAACTTCACATTTCTTGTATGATACTTCTCTTAGGCCCAGGCAATTAGGTTTAAGATTGCTCTAAATGGTTGATGATTTTTGTTGTTTTTGCGAATCCATGTTTGACTGCTTGCGGGCAGGGTCCACCTTGCACTTCCACTTGCCTTAACCTTTTGTACTTCGCAGGACTAACTTAAAACTTAACTTAAAATCATAGGTTTAAGTTAGAACGTTAACTTAAAACTTAGAAAATGAGCCTTCGGGCGCCCAAAACGAGCAAACGGGTTCCGTTCCTCGTGAAACTTGACGAGCACGGGCCCCTAGTCATTCATGACTTGCAGAAACTGATGGAACGAGATTCCGAATTCCGGATTGCTTGTACAGTTGAAACGTAAGTTTAAATTAGAACGTTAACTTAAAACTTAGAAAACAAGCATTCGGACGCCCAAATCGAACAAACGGGCTCCGTTGCTCGTGAAACTTGACGGGCACGGGTCCCTAGTCATTCATGACTTGCAGGAACTGACGGAACGAGATTCTGACTTCCGGATTGCTCGTACAGTTGAAACGTAGGTTTAAGTTAGAACGTTAACTTAAATTTTAGAAAATGAGCCTCCGAGCGCTCAAAATGAGCAAGCGGGCTCCGTTGTTCGTGAAACTTGACGGGCACGGGCCTGTAGTCATTCATGACTTGCAGGAACTGATGGAACGAGATTCCGACTCCCGGATTGCTCGTACAGTTAAAACGTATGTTTAAATTTAAATTTTAATTCTTAATTTCTTTATATTTAGTATAAATTGCCAATTTTTATAGTTAACTATTAATATTTATTTTCCTTTTTCTGTTCAGGTTTCAGAGCATCGGATCTTCCACGGCACCCTGCACGGACAATTTTTTTTTTTTTTTGTATTTGTAATGGATATAATTTGTTGAAACTTTTGTAATGTTTTGAATGTAATTAATATAATACTTTCTTAATTAATATAAGACTTTCTTTTGTTACTTGTAATTTTAATTGATGGTTGTAGTTGTATATAATATATTCAGGTTGTATATAATACATTCAGGTACAGGTACAGGTATAAAAAAGAAGGAAAAAAATTGAGAAAATACAGGTCAGTTTTTAAAAAAAAAACTATTCGCTTTAGCGGCTGCCACTGGCGGTCGCTAAAATGAAATTTTTTTACCATTAGCTACTGTAAAATTTTAAAAAATTCAAAAAAATAAAAAAAATAGTGTATTAGCGACCGCTATATGGAGTATTAGCGACCGCTAATGATACCAATTTTTTTTTTTAACTTTTAGCGACCGCCACCTTGCGGTCGCAAACGGTCGCTAATACTTTTTGCGACGAGCCAGTCGCGTCGCCCTCTTGGCGGTCGCTGGGCGGTCGCAAAAGAGTATTAGCGACCGCCAGCCCACTTTTAGTGATGGCTTTTGGCGGTCGCTAAAAGTGTCTTTTCTAGTAGTGTGTGTGGAAAGAGACTAGATTAATTTTAGTTAAGCGTGTACGATACCAAGAAAGGATTTTGGTGACAAGGCTCCTAGATATTCACATTTAAACCTAAATGCTGGCTGTTGATTTTTAAAATAGAAATTACAAAAGAGTTTGTGAGCTCGGCTAACCTTACATATTTAGAACTAGCACAATAACCCATGTTCAGCACAGATATAGCCAACATTGTAATTTAAATATTCATGCATTAAAAAGTTTATAAATTTTAGAAGGAAAAAAAATTAAAGAATAGGAAGGCTATGAAAGTACCTTATTATGCAATTTAAGAGCCAGTGGCAGAAAGAGGAGAATTTGAGTAGAAAGGGAAATACAAAATTTGGTTCGAAATGGAGCTTTTGCAATAGATTTAAAGTGGGGAGTGCTTACACGTGGTTTTCATTATAATAAGATATAGTAGGTAGTTACTTCAGTGAGGAGAGAAATTTTAAAAACTAAATAACTCGTAGTCAAAATCGATTCCAAAACCTTCAGACTTGAATTAATATATTATAATGGTAGGAACTTGAACACAAGAGAGTTTTATTTGAGAAAGCAAAGAGGGAAAAGTAGCTAGACTCTTGTCCAAAGGAGGATCACAAGTGAGACACATATGTGGATGTGGTGACATCATTTACTGGATCCGTATTTAGTGGCACATGCATGTTTTGCACTCACACTACTTCGTATGGTAAAAAAAGAAACCCTTTCTCATATGCATAAATGGAGCTGGTAAATATGATGTCGTCTCTCGCAAACATGAAAAATGCGACCCCACTATTCCCCTGAATTATCTAGAATTCTAGATCTCTGCCAAAACATCTGTATCACCCGACGTATATGATTACGTCTCACCTCCTCATGAACCACGAACAGCGAATAGGATAAGCTCTCTTCCACAAACACATAAATAGCAGCACCTATCATCATACGACACAAGCCAGGCCAAGCCAAGCAAGCAAGCAAGCTAGCTCTCTCTCTCTCTCTCTCTCTCTCTCTCTCTCTCTCTCTCCTCTCTCTCTCAATGGAATACCTTAGCATGCTTTGGGTGGTTTTGCAGCTGTTGATGCTTTCAATCCTTTGGAAGCTCTTCAGTTTTCTTGTATGGAGGCCATATACCTTAACAAAATGGTTTGCAAAACAAGGGATAAGGGGACCTACCTATTCAATGGTATCAGGTTGCCTGGAAGAAATCAAGAGTCTGAGGAGGGATGCAAAGGAGATTGTCATGGATACAGACTCAAATGATATTATTCCAAGGGTCCAACCGCACTACCACAAATGGCTCTCACTATATGGTCATTTTCCATTCTCTCCTCTTCCCTTCTTTACTTTTTTTTTTTTTTTTAAATGAATGGGCATGAGGGAACCTTATGTTTTCATTCATTTGTACTTGCCCTTTTCCATAGCCTTTGGTAACTAAGTGAGATAGCATGGACTGTGAATAAATTCATTATGTTATGGCCTCCCATCTTCATTCCTTCATATAAATATATTATGTGATTGTATGTGGTGTTTTTCAGAAAGGCTCCTGTAGTTTCAAGCAATAACCTCGGAGGGGCTTCTCATCATCTTCTTCTTCTTAATTTTTTTTTTTTTTAAATAAGACCTTCACAAATCCTCACTAGGAACAAAATCCACTGCTCCCATGAAGACAACCACAGACGTAAAAATGTTTGTCCCTTTGTTGTATCGTTGAAAATACATTAGCCTTTTTATGGTTGAATAAGGGACCCTTTTTAGAGAAAAAAAGAAGAAGAAAATCTCTATCTGTAACTTTAAAATTGAAGTATATAGGTGATCCGGACTATTAGTATGTACTGTGGATTGAGGCACATGTGTTACACCTTTGTCTGGAGTTCATGTTCAAAGGGTCTGACCATGTGATGTGCCCACCGTTTCGCGTTACATTGTATGGGAGACATGTTCAAGAGTTTGGCCCTGTGACCCACCTCTTTATATTGTAGGTTTCATGAATTGGAAATCTCTTTCCTTAAACATGTTCTTGTTTTAATGAGCCACAGGAGATACTTTCTTCTACTGGTATGGAACAGAGCCAAGGGTCTTCATATCCGAACCCGAGCAAGCCAAAGAAGTATTATCAAACAAGTTTGGCTTCTATACCAAGCCCAAGGCTAAGCCCACAATAGCAGCCATGATGGGGAACGGATTGGTCTTTGTTGAAGGCCCGGATTGGGTTAGGCACAGGAGAGCTGTCAACCCTGCTTTCAACATAGATAAGCTCAAGGTCAGATATCCATGTTCCATTTCCCTTCTTCTTCTTCTTCTTCTTCTTCTTCTTCTTATTATTATTATTATTATTATTATTATTATTATTATTGCCGCAATTTAAGCTCCTTTTGAGAGATGGCTCTGGGGTTTGTTTGACAGGTGATAACAAAGAGAATGGCAGCTTGCACTCTGTCCATGCTAAATGGGTGGCAAGAAAAGGTGACTGAAGCAAAGGGGAAATGTGTGGAGTTGGAGATGGGTGTGGAATTTAAGCAGCTGACTGCAGATATAATCTCCCATACTGCTTTTGGTACAAGTTTCATGGAAGGGAAGGAAGTGTTTGAGGTCCAAATGGAGCTCCAAGAGAGGGCTATTGCTTCCAGTACTGATATCTTCATACCTGGCACCCAGTAATTACCCTACACTTTTAATAATTAAGGATGTTTTGAACAGCACTCTTAACATATGGAGCATGCTAATTAATCTCATATAATCATTCCCCTCATCAGATAATTTAATAGGTAGTTAGGATATCTATTTTTAAAGATACTTTTAGTTTGGATTGGCCAACCCAACATTAAAGGTGGCCCTCTTCTAATTGTCCCTTATTTATGGCCCCGTTTGTGAGATGCAATATGATGATCCCACTTTGAGTTTTTTCTTTTTCTTTTTCTTTTTTTTTTTCATTTTACACAAGCTTTTTTGGCAACTCTACAAATTGATTCTAGTAAGGTAAAGCCCCAATTTCTCAAAAAAAAAAAAAAAAGTTTCATCAAAACACTTTAATTCAAATTTTCCACCATATTTTTTTAAAAAAAAGGTAAAAAAATAACAACATTTCTCCACTAAAAGACAAAAAAACTTCACAATTAATACAAAAAGTCAAAAAGATCTCATAATAAACAACTAAAAATAAAATACCATCATAACCCACTTATATTTTATTCTTTCTTCAAAATAAGCTTTACTTCACTCAACTCAAATAGTAAAATCCTGCCCAAACAGAGTGAACATTCATATTAGAATAGCACTAATTATTATTGGTTGTATTGCTCACTGAACACCTTTTTGCCTGTAGTCAGAAAAATAATTAAGTGGGTCACTTGGAGAAGCACACAGTCAATACCTAAATGATTTAATAATCTTGCAAACAGTCAATACCTAAATGATATAGTAATCTTGTCCATACTTAATGGCATGGAAGAAAAGTCAAGCAGGATAAATGATTGACAGTATTAAATCACTAATGCTAAGGTGTTTTGTCAAATAAAGCTTACCAAATTATGTTTTATTATTTGAGAAAAAGTATCACTCAGCCAAACCACTTTAATTTGATGGAGGGTCGAAAAATTGGCCAACTAAGAGTTACCACCATCCTATTTTATTAATTCCATGCATAGTTGTGTGACCCCACCCACCTTGTCTTTTGCAGGTATCTTCCAACTAAGTCGAACATAAGAACATGGATACTGAAAAGAAGGTTGAGGAACACACTAAAGAACATCATAGTGAGCAGGTTAAAATCAAAGGGGGATGGAGGCAAAGACACCAGCTATGGTGATGACCTGCTTGGACTGATGATGGGACTATCAACCACAGAGTCCAGCAACAAGCAAGAGGTTGGTCTGGAGCTGAATATGAATGAGATCATGGATGAGTGCAAGACCTTCTTCTTTGCAGGGCATGAGACCACCTCTCATTTGCTAACTTGGACTATGTTCTTGTTGAGCATAAACAAGGAATGGCAGGAGAAGGTTAGAGAAGAAGTGCTGAGGGAGTGTGGGATGGGAATCCCAGATGCAGACAAGCTTAGCAAGTTGAAATTGGTAAGATGTAGTGGATAAGCCCAACTCATGGTTTCAACTAATTTGGTCAATTTCGTAAGTGGGCTGACATAGGTGCACCCGGGCTGGGCTGGACCTTCTCAAAGCCTAGTCCATTTATTTATTTTTCCAAATAAACAGGCCCAAATCTAGCCCTTTGGTAAGTAAAAGGGTCATTTACATTCACTATAATAACTTGATGACCCAATAAACCAAACGCAGCCCTATTCTTTTACTAAAATTGCAATCAGATTCTAGAAAAAGACCTTTAACCACTTCCACTGGCTTTTCATTAAAAACCACTAGAAAAGGAACTTAGCCCTAAAAAAACGAGACTACGGTGCAAAGCGTCATAGTCACTGAAGGTTTTTTTTTTTTTTTTTTTTTTGGTGGTAAATGCACTCAAGTTAGTACATGAAGAAGACAGTAAGCTGGTGTTTTGGTTTAAGTTATTCAAACCGCGGTCAACCGCAAAACTCATGTATATATGCCTCTTTGTATTAGTCACAGCTCAAGATTTCATTCCAATGAAAGTTATATTCACCACTAGAGAAAGGATTAGATTAACAAATGACTGATGAATTTGAAACTGTGACAATTGTTTTGCAGTTGAACATGGTTCTCCTTGAAGCCTTGAGGCTGTACACCCCAGTAATTGTTTTGGTCAGAAAGGCCTCCAAAGAAATGAAGTTGGGGAATCTGACAGTCCCTAAAGATACCCAGATATCTATTCCACTGTCAATAATTCACAGGAACAAGAAGTACTGGGGTGAAGATGCAAATGAGTTCAACCCAATGAGATTTGCTGAAGGAGTGAAGAAAGCCGCAAAGCATCCAAATGCTCTAATTGCATTTTCAATAGGCCCAAGAGCATGCATTGGGCAGAATTTCGCAATCATGGAAGGGAAGACGGTGATGGCACTGATACTTCAGAGGTTTTCCTTCTCCCTCTCCCCTAAATATAAGCATGCACCTGCAGACCGTCTCACATTGCAGCCACAGTATGGCCTTCCTATTCTTCTTAAGCCTCTGCAAGTGTGAAACATTTGTTCAATATATCCAATGTATTTCATAAGCTTCAGTAGGTAGTAGGTTTGGTCACTGTCATGATATGATGCTGTAGTTTGGTTTGGCTCAATCTATGTAACTCCACTATTGCAAAATATTACTAATGGAGCAGCAATACAACTCTGTTCTTAGCTCTAGTTTCTTAGAGAGATAGTGACTGTTTCATTATCTTGTATCCAAATGCATTGGAAATGAAATTGAATTTCTACCAGCCAAACGAATCCCAGTTACACTGCCAAAGAGGGACACGCGACACGTGCCTGACCGTTCAAGTATGACCATTCTTTTATCCAAATTTCGGACCAGCACCCCAAGAGCTGTCAACCACCTAATTGCATGTTGCAGTGTCACAACCCGGGCCCAAAATTATGATAAACTCTGAGGGAACCCCGAGTCGCGTCCATATTTACTCCCGTGAACTCCAAATTAACTGACGTTAAAACAAAACTCACAAGAGATATCATACATTCACATACAATATACATTTTTGCGGAATTATACATAATGATTTATACAGTCTGTTGTATATAACAAAATTTCATTTACACTTTTTAAAACATCTAATTGTATATTTAAATAAAATGCAAGGATGATAATTATGAAACGTTCCAAAACCATTAAATATATCCAATGTATTTCATAAGCTCGGCTAGGCCTCCTGGAGGAACTGGAGCGGTTTCCTCCGCTGGCGCTGCGGTCTAGACAGGACCGAGACAGGCAGTTGGGCATATAATGCCATCAATAACATTGTGAATACAACGATTAAGCAATGTATAAACAGATCTATGACTACATATGTTCAATTACACATTTAATCTGTCTAAATTCAATGTTAGACAATACAATAATAATACTGAATCAATAAGAGTCTTTATTCACAAATTTTCAACTACAATAGCATTTCATTTCATTTCAAATCACATCTTCCCTAAAAGGAATGAATCATCTTCCATAAATGAATGAATCATTTTACAAATATCAAATATTATAAAATTTATCCGTGCCCGAGCCAGGGACTACTGACATCACCACGAAGTTCCGGAACACTCCCAAATCATCTGTTGCAGTAGGAACAGCTCTAATGAGCGTTAACAAAATAACCATGTAGTGGCAAACTCAAGAATTAATACAATTCAATATATATTTAATTCGTTTCAAATTCAAATTAACGGATTCATTTCAATAAACAATCCTTTTTTAATTCAATTCAATTTATAATTCATTTCGGATGCAATTCAATTTACAATTCTATTCATTTCAAAATCAATTACAATAATTTCCTCTTTCAATTCCAACCAACCATTTAGGTGTAATCTTCGATTATTTAATGTACGTGTTATTATTAATGGACACCACAATTTATATAAATTTGTACACTAAAGTCCCATTAATTAACACATATGAAGGTATAAACAATATTATTAGCATTCATATAATCAATAGGATTTTTTTGCACAAATTCAGAAATTAAATCTGAAAATTTTAAATTTTGGTTAATTGTTCAGTCACCTCTCAGTTGACCGAATTGTACAACTCGGTTAATCTTCGGTTAATGAACTTCTTCGATCATCTTTCCAGAAGCTCATTTTTACTGAAAATCTCATTCTTTCAAATTCGGTTAACCCCTCGGTTAACCCTCAATTCACCTCGGTTCCCAATCCAGAGGCCTTCAATTTTCCTTTAAATTCAAGTGTACTCGAGGTCGACCGGACCTTGCTATTCGGTTAACCAAACATAGGTTCGGTCAACTGTCAATTCGCAAACCAGAGACGATTTTCCTCCAAATCCATGTTCGGTCAGCAGTTCGGTCACCTGTCAGTTAACCGAATTGCACCCAGAATGTTGTAGAATTCGTTTCAAAATTCTGTTTTGAAACAAATTCAATCACAACCTGCATAAAACACGTCTTGGAACCTCTTGTTCCCTCCTCCAACATTATCAAACACCACTTCTATACCCAATCCTCTTCTCCAATCAATCAATTACATACACAATTCAATTTTAAGAATCGGATTGAAACCAAAACTATAACAAAATCACAAGAAATCAACACAAATTAGCATTCTAATCATAAAAATTGTTTACACTTGTCTTTGCTTGAGATTAATTGATAAACACCCCTTTGTTAGCTTAGTTTTGAGATCAAAACCTCTATTTAAAACTCTTTGTAACCTAACATCAAGAAAATTCCCAAACAAACAAATCCTTCATGAGCTAGTTATTAGATAAGTAACAGCTCTAATCACACAAGAACATTTGGAAATTTTATAAAGAACCTAAGCTACTTACTTGTAACTCAAAGAAAGGAAAAATCCAGATTTTCTACAAGCTTTGGTTCTAAGAAATGAAAGGAGCCCAATGAAGAAGATGAAGTAGTTAATCTCCTCATAATTCACTTGTACTTCTAGTTCAAACACTTGATCAAAGAAAATGAAAGAAGAAACGAAGAAGGAATGTCAAGTCTGTTGTAGATTTCACTAGAATGATTGAGTGAACCTCATTTGGGATCTTTTGAACCTTTTATAAACTGAATTTTGCACTAAACCAACCCCACACCCCCCCCCCCCCCAATCATTATGTTCATTCTCAATTGAGTCCCCCCAATCATTGTGTTCATTCTCAATTGAGTCTAATAAAGACTCAATTGATCCATTTTAAGTCAAACGAAATAGAGTATATTATGAAAGTTAACGTACTCGTCGAGATACATACGATGACATTAAGCTTCACTGTATTCGACGAAATATGCGGAAATCCGTATTTACGGAAAAGACCTAAATTTCATCAATTTGAGTCTAAAATCAACTCAATCAATTTAATCTCTTTCAAATCTATTTCATTAAGCTCAATTCATTTATTGAAGACTAATTCAACTCATTTTGGTCATTAACCATCATTAGTACCATTAAACACAGTTCATTCACTTTAATCTCAATTAATTAGTGTTAATCCTATTTAGTTCGGGACGGGGTGTAACATGCAGCCACTTGTAACCTGTGGATGAATTGATAATGAAGAGGTAAACAACTTGTGAGTTCGTAATCTAAAAGAGAGCTACTGATATATCCACATGAAACAAAAACAGTATCCTTTGGTTGTTTTTCCCTTGCAGAATAGGTTCTTGAATCTTGATACAAAGTACTTAAAATAAAGAGACCCAAGATGTCAATCCTTTGCAACTTCTAAGTACATTAATATAGACGATAGAAAAACCGATTTCATTCATTCGGGTCACAAAGATCATGTCACTGCTGCCCAATTGACTCACGCATAAAACTAGTTCAAACTGTGATTCTTTTGTACCACCACCATACATGAAAGAAAATTGGTTTCCTAACAAAGACTCTGAACACCCAACTTTGCCTATACCGGAGCACAAACTTTCCCACGTCTAAAAGCTAACCCATGAATTTGTAAATTGTGCATCTACAACATGAACATGAGTAGGAGAGGTACACACTTTTGGCACCATCAAGCTTTACTTGTCAGTCTCCTCACCGTCGTATCAAATTTTTGGGGTCATTTCTTGAATTAGTTGCCTTTCAATCTTGATAATGACTTCTTTCCAATCCAAAATAGGCAACTCAAGGCATAACTTATCTCATGAAGCCTTAGTGTCCCCTGCCTTGGACTTTTTCTGTCACATCCCAGTCCGAATCACCCTGGCCTAAGGTAATCTCCGAGGTGTGACACACGTACTCCCGTGTACTGTACTTGTCTCGAGCCAAGTACAACAAACGAAGGAGAGAAAACGACTTTCCACACACGTGAGTTAAAACTCACTAGAATATATCAAGAACAATTAATCATAGCAGAAGCTGTATTTCATTCATGAGAGGATATCAATTCACATCCGGTCCAATTAACATTTCAAGTTTTAATACAAAAGAATCATACAAGTATATACATTGTTTTACAAAAGAGGGTGAATAAAGAACCATATACAAACAATACGAAAAGTATAACAAAAGAATAACTGCACATCTAAGTGTAGCCCACGTAAAAAGGAGCTAGCCACACACTAAGGAGACTCTCAAAATGTCATCACGCACTCCAAGGAAGACAACTAAGTGGCTCCGGACTCTAGCCACTCCTCTAATCCTGAAGGTACTTTTTGGGTAGCCTTCTTTCCCTCCTTAACTTTCTCAGGACCAGAGGCTGCACCTACGACTGTGACACCAAAAATAGTATCATCAATACGACGACTAAGCAAGTATAGGCAGTAATAAGGAAATACCTCATGTATCAAATTGAATTTTATGATGAATAAATTAATAGATGTCAATAATAAGTATCAACTAGGCAAGTTGTGCGAGAATGAATAATTTATGCATTGCGAAACAAGTATAATGAAAACATACAAAATTGGCTACTACCTTAAGCTCATCCTCTCAAAAGAGAACGAATCTAGTTGGGATGTCGCCAACGGCCCGGCCAAAGGCTAGCTGGCTACTCGGGTCTGGAGTGTTCCGGTGCTCCAGATGACTTATTGCAGTAGTCTCGAATAACTAAACCAAGCTCAACCCCGTCGGGTATCACAGGGTCGAAGCTTAGTAGTGCCGACTCAATCGAATCAAATAATAAAAAAAAAATAATCGGATTTGAGTAAGTTTGTATTCACTTAATCAAAATCAAATCGAATAGTAATCATATATACTCAAATACTTACTCAATCCTCATTTCTCAATTGAATACTAAATCTTGTATAGAATACTAATGTTACGAATTGAATGTAAACAATTGGACTTCAATAAACATAAATGACAGAACTAATCTACTAATCAAGATTTGATTATCAATAAGAAATGATACTCCAATATGAAATGCAGTAACTTAAAGGAATCAAGATATTTTACGAACCAATACTGAAACTATTAATTTTAGTCTTTCACTGTCAAATACAAGGTAAGTTTGGGAAGATCAACGTATTACTACCTTGTTGAGTGTCAATATTTATGAGAAGTACATTGAGTTTCCAAACTAACCCTCATGGCATAGTGTTAGACTAATGTGTACCCTTTGGATCAATTAATAAGGTTGTTGGTTCCATTTTAAGGTCATAAAGGTCTTTAAGGTTCCTAAATCCTATGAAAGCTAGTGTATGCATCTTAGTTATCTATTAGTAGGAATGTAAATGGGTACCCTATTCTCCAATTACCCGAAGGTTCCGACCTGTTAAAAACCGGGTCTGAGTCCTTATTTAGGCCCTGATAAATAAATGGGTCCGGGTCCGGTTCTACCTTGGTTTGGACCCGTGGACCCGAGACTCGATATATTACCTCAATTTTCGAGAATCTCTCCTAAAAACCATATTTTTTTAATATCATTCTCTACTTAAACCCGGACTCGAATCCAGACCCATCCCATATATGGTTTTGGTTCTGGTTCCGGTTCTGGAGCCAAAAAACCGGTTCCGAAAAGGTTCTGGGTCCGAATCCGATTCCACCTTCTCCTTAACGGTTCCAGTTCTGGGTCTATGGTGAACTCAGACCGAAACCGACCCGTTTACAACCCTATCTATTAGGGATAATTAGGAGGGGTTATGATAGGTTAAGGGTGGAGATTCACCCCAAGAATTGGGTCAAAAGGACCAAGTTTGCAGTCTTCAGGTTCGCTCAAACAGACCTAGGTTCATTCGATCGGACCCATCCAGAAGGTTAGTCACTCACGCGTTTTCTTTTATTTGCTTGAGTGAGGTTTTCAGGGGTATAGTCACTTAAGCGGACCCCCATCCAAAAAATGGGTGTCTGAACGATCCTTTTGTTCGCTCGACCCAAAGCTTCAGAAGGATGTTTGCTTGAGTGAATGCTCCAGTTCACTCGAGCAAACTGTCCAGGATCCTTGAACGCGGGTTTTTCATCCATTTCTTCTCCCATCCATTCCTTAACTTCTTCTCATCCTAAACCCTGCATAATGGAGCCTCCATGCTCCCATTTTTACATCGTACAATCCCTCCATTTATTTCCATCATTTAAAACTCATAAATCAAACCAAATTCATCCATTTATTAAGAACTAATGCATTAAATAAGAGTTTCATTGAGTCAATGAAATTTAACAAATATGTAATTAAGTCCAAATTAATCATGCTTATACTTGCCTCTATTTGTGCTTTTCCAAACTATCTCTCCACTATGGCTCAGGAAAACCCAAAAGCCCCAATCTACCAAACCCTAAAGCCACAAATACACATGGAAAATGGCATGAATATGTATGAATGATTGTCCAAGAGTCCTTTGACTCTAATGCAACTCTAAAAACACAAAAGAAGATGTTTTGACTCTTACCTCAACAAGAAATTTGAAGTTGAGAAGGGTAGAGGGTGATGGAGGTAGTTTTCTTGTCCACAAAGAGGAGAAAGGTTGAAGAACATGAAGAATATGATGATGATGAAGGCTTCCTAGATCTTAAGGCACGTGCACTCTCTCTCTCCCTAGTAGTGATTGAAGGAGAAGTGGAGGAGAAGGAGAATGGAGAAGAAGAACAGAGGAAAGAAATGAAAGGAATGAAAAGAATGGGATAAGGTTGTATATATAAGGATAAGGTTGTCATTTTGCAAAAAAGCCCACTAAGATTTGTATATTTCCATTTTGAGTCAAATGAGGGTCCAAATAGTCAACAGTTGATCAAATGAAGGAGAGTCTAATACAAAAATCAATATACTCATCAAAATACACGCGATGATGCTAAAATGACATGCAAATTATGCAAAATGCAAAAACTCATATTTACCAAAAAGCCCTTGACTCTACTCAATCGAGTCAATTCTACTCCAACTCACCTATTCATGGTTCAAAGCTCAATTAACTTAGTCTATAAAGACTAATAAACACTAATTACCATAGTTAGCAATTAAACATAATTAATTTAGCTAAAACACACTTAATTAGTACTAATCAGGGTTAAATCGGGTCGGGGTGTAACATATTCCAAAGGGGAAATTCCCTACTTTCCACAAAGTTAGCTTCTCATAAATTCACATTGCTTGAGAACAATCAACCTGCCAAACAGATACATTATAATGAGCTAAACCCACATCTAAAAGAAACAAATGAAAGAAAAAAGGGGGCACCAAACAATCTAATTAAGAGCATGCACAATTTTCCCTTGTGTTAACAAGGGGTCCATGGTGTGGAAAGCCATTGATCTAATAGTTTTTTTTCCTTTTTAACAGCCATTGATCTGATAGTTAGACCATCAATAGACCATGCCCCAACCTATCTGGTAAATGAGCATTCCCAAACTTCAAATTGGCCAGCGCACGGATACGAAAGAAAAAAATAGCACCACCTAAGGCAGAGTAGATCAGATCATTAGGTTGCCACTGCTATGTGATGTTGATGGACTTACACCTGGTGAGGCTGTAGGATTTTGTGGACTTGACCAACCGACCTGTGCTGGGCAAGCAAGGATTGTTTGAAGCATATGCTAACCACCTGGGGCCCACCTCCATTGGACAATACCCAATGTTCACCCCAACTACCCCTTATCCTCCTTGAGGCATGAATGCATGAGATAACTCAACACACTGAATTTGTTTTTAAAATATCAAGTTTGTCTTCAATTTTAACTACTAATGAGAGAAATTCTATGCATTCAATTCCGGTGTATTTTAATACAAACAAACAGGCCTGAGTGCTTGGCATTAATTCAACTGGTCTGCGGATCTTGATTCTTCCATTTGGACCAACTCATGAATCTGAAAAAGAAGCTTCACAAATCTTGTTCAACTCTTACTTTCTGCCTAAGATCAAATTTTATCAAGTCAACACTTGATCCATCTTGCAAATTGAAGGTATGTTATATCAAAATTAAGGATTTCTCTAAGTGAAAGCCACGATGATTTGGACTCGTTGCCAATGTTTATGACGGTGACGATTTTCTTCTCGTTCTTGCCTTCTTTTGGTTCAACGTTTCTTACACTGTCCATTAAAAACCCTTCAATTATGTTTTTTTTTTTATCGGTAACAGTAACTTATATTAAAAGAGAATAGAATACAAACAAAGAGTACAAGAAGAAAAGAAAAGGGGGGAAAGAAACATACAGGTACAAGAGAAATGTACCCCCTCACACCACAACTACATAATAAAACCCTCCCAAGGGAAAACTCTCTCAACACCTTGCTTGGGTAAAGTGTCCGCCATCATGTTTAATGACCTACTCTTATGCTAAAAGCTAACATTAATGGTGGTGGATAATACCCGGATTTCATTAAAAAGGAACTGAAACTTCCATGGATAAGCCTTCCGTTTCGAAACTCAACTCATTGCATTAGAAGAATCACTCTCCACAATAAGATTGTCATGTTAGTACCTCAAAAAACACCGAAAAGATTCCAAAATAACTAAAACCTCAGCTCTATTAGAGTCACAAACCCCCACATATTTTGTCATGCCCCGAGATCCGAGATCCTTGGGAACCTCAGATCTCACAACGTGACGATCCCATCTAACTCATGTAGGGTCAAATTGCACATTTTTTTTTTAATAAATATCATTCTATGGTAAACAGAGCATAAACTATATTATTTAAAATTAAACAACGAGCTAATGCTGTGAAAACAGAGTTTAGCTCCAAGGCTCCTAATACAAGTTTTCAAATAATTTCTAGGACCTAAATAATAAATAGACTAATTCAGCATGGCTATTTGATACTCCGTCTTCTCTAATTTACGTGGTCAATCACTCAAATCCCGTTTCCCGCATCATCAACATTTACAGAGACCTCCTCACCTGTCCACCAAAACAGATTGGGTGAGTCCTAATATAGTAAGTAGATAAGTTACACTAGTTTGCATGCATTTATTTCTCCAACAAAAAGAGACAATGAAAATAAATTATACCAACAAGTACAGAATTTAAAACAAAAGAAACACTTTAATTCAAAGGTAACCAAAACAAGGTGAGAGTGTCAATTTGCACTAAGACCAATACCAAGTAAAAGGATTACTACCATTAATCATGCAGCAAATCGATGCAAGGTTGAACAACAGCAATAGTGATAAGATCATGATAAATCAAGATAAAGAACTTCAATTCACTAGTTTAGGGATTATGTCCAACTATCATGGAATTACAACCCGTGCATTTAAGAATTTAAGCAAATCTTGTATTGATCTACTTTCCATTCAAATTCCTTAGACAAAGTTAATTTCCCAAAGCTCTTTTAAATTTTGGGTGCACTTGCTAGTACCAACTTCACAGTGCCCACGCAAATTTTGGCGCAACTGCTAGTACCAACTTCACAGTGCCCTTGCAAATTTCAGCGCAACTGCTAGTACCAACTTCACAATGCCCAATCCAATTTCGGCGCAACTGCTAGTACCAACTTCACAGTGCCCATTCCAGTTTCGGCCAAGTGGAATAAATTTAGATGTCAAGTTATAATCTACAGTTCATATAATTTCTAAGAAAACCATCGCCCATGCAACAACAGTATAAGTCCAACCCCTGCGATGTATCCATATTAACAAACATGAGCACATAAAATCCTTCATATATACCGATTCCAAGAAATATCAATCCCAAGGCTGGTGTGATCTACCACGGTTTACACGTGTGTGGGTAGAGTCTGGCCATCATTGATCATTTGCTTACGGTGCTATTACATGAACCTGATCGGATCACACACCCAATACACCTACACTAAATCTAAACGTTATTCTTAACATCTTAGGATCACCATATCACATGAAAGATGTCACATCCGGGACCCGAAATCACCCTGGCCTAGGGTAATCCCCGAGGTGTGTCACACGTACTCCCGTATATTGTACCTGTCTCGAATCAAATACAACATACGAAGGAGAAAAAATTCGACTATCCAACATGTGAGAACACATAACATTTCATATAGCGGAAGTCGTAATGCATTTATATAAGGTATCAAATTCCATCAAGTGCTATTAAACATTTAAGTTTGATACAAAAGGAATAAACATTATATATACTTTGAGTTACAAAAGATGTATCAAAGAAAGGATCCTATACAACCACTACCAAAAGTATATCCAAAAGAATTTCGTATGACTATATGAAAAGGATAATCATACGAACTATGGTATCTACAGTGTAGTCCGCACTCCGAAGAGATAACTTTCAAGCTGGCCCTGGTTCTGGCCACTCTTCTAGTCCTGACGGTATCTCCTGGGTGCATTCCTCTCTCTCCTGGACCTTTTCAGGACCGGGAGTTGCATCTGCGTCTATGACACCAAAGGTAGTATCTCAATACGACTATTAAGCAAGTATAAGCAAAATTAAGATTTTACATAATGTTTCAATTTGAATTTAAGACAAGTAAATTCATAGAGGTCAAGATAAGTATTACTACGCAATTGTGCAACTTCGAATTAATCATGCTGGTGAATCAATTAATGAGAAACATGCAATTTGGCTACTACTTTAGCCCATCCTCTCAAAGAGAGCAATTCTAGTTGGGATGTCACCAGCTGCCCGGCCAAAGGCTAACTAGCTACCCGGTTCTGGAGTTCCGGTACTCCAGGTGACTTACTGCAGTAGTCTCTCATAACTAAACCAAGTGCTGGCCCCGTCGGGCGTCACAAGGTCGAAGGTAGGTAGTGCCGACTCAATCGAATCAAACTAATCAAATAATAAATGGATTCAAGTGAGTTGTAGCCCAAACTGTCTTAAATCAAATCATTTCAACTCATATATTATTATATACTCACTAAATCCACATTGTAAATAAAGGTTGGATCAATATACCATATTGGAAGAATAATGAAGAATTTAGAGAAATTAAACCTCAATGGATTGTCAATGAAGAAAGAAACTTAGATGTTTAAATGAGTGATCGATAAATGAAGATGTAATTCAATATGAAATACAAGAATTTAAGGAATCAAGACATCTTACTAACCAATTCCAACTAATTATTTTAGTCTTTCATCATCCATTTCAAGGTAGGTTTTGAAGATCAATGTATTACTATCCTTTATTTGGTGCCACAGTTTATGAGAAAATACATTAAATTCCTAAACCTACCCTCATGGAATAATTTAAGACCAATGAGTACAATCTATGAATGTTTTCAGCCTCAAATGAACATTCATAGAGCTATGATTTCCCATTTAAATTTCACGATTTAAGGTAATTCGATTCAAGGTATACATCTCATACTACTATGCTTCAATGGGTTTAAAGGGCTTCAAATAGTGGGGGAAATGGGCTGGAAAAAGGGCTGAAATGGGCTGGGAAACAGCCCATAAATTAGCTGAATTGGACTGGAAAACAGCCCTGAAATGGGCTGAAAACAGGCCTGAAGTTGGGCCTGAAATCAGCTTGAAAACTGCCCAGAAATGGGGCCTGAAATTGGCCTGGAAGCTGCCCTGAAAACGGGCCTGCAATCAGCTTGTAAACTACCCAGAATTGGGCCTGAAACAGGGGCCAGGCCCGCTGCTCCTGGGCTCTGCACGCCCAGTTCAGTGCAGATTTTTCCTGCACTGTTTCCTTCTTTCTCTTGCCTTTGTTTTTGAATTTCCCTCCTCCTTCTTTCCATTCCTTTGCATTCTCATCATTCAACTACAACTTTCTCCACTTCTATCAACATTCAATCAACTCCATCCAACCACATTAATCATTTTCATTCCAATGACCATCACCAAACAAGAGTTCAAGATGAAATGGGTTTAAGAAAAACAGAGCTTGGAGAACCCATTTTTCAACATTAAAAAATAGTGACAGATCATGACTTTATGCAATAAAATAGTAACCATTTCCAACATGAAAATCACATACAATCTGATTTCAAATCATGGAGAGAACAACCATTCCAAATCTAAGATAATAATTCAACCAAACTTTGAGAAGAATACCCATTGGTTTGCATGCATTCAAATCTAATTTATTCACTTGCACACACATTGTTCTAAATTCATGCTTATACTTGCCTCAAAGTAGCTTTCCAAAACTCTTCTACACTCTTGGTTTAAAGAACCGTAAAATCCTCAAAATATTGAACCCTAGACACAAATATCCATCACAACACCAATCAAAGTCTATGCATGCTACTAAGAGGTCTTTTGACTCTAATCTAACTCAAAAATAAAAAAGGAGGGTTGACTCTTACCTCTACGAAGAAATCCGAATTGGAGAAACTAGAAGGTGATGGGGTTGCCTTTCTTGCCAACAAGAAGAAAGAAAGATGAAGAAGACGATGAAGGAGAAGACCTCCACCAAGGCTTTCACTTGCAAAGCTAAGGAGCTTGGAGAAAGGAAGGGAAGTTGAAACAAAGAAGAGGAGAAAGGGTCCTCTCCACAGCCACTGTGCAACGAATGAAAGGAAATGAAAGTGGGTTGGGGTTGTTATGGTTGATAAGGATGAGAATTTTGCAAAAAGGCCCATTATATTGATGTATTGCCAAGTTAAGTCAAATGGTGACCCACTCATCCAACGAGTGATCAAATGAAGAAAAGCTGAATACGAAAATCGACGGGCTCGATGAGATACACGCGATGACGCCAAAATGACGTGAAAACGACGAAAAACGAGAAAATCTATAATTACGGAAAAGTCTCTGACTCCTGAGTCAACTCTACTCCACTCGCTTATTCGAGACTCAAGACTCATTTGACTCATTCTAAAAAATACTAAGTCGATGAATTTACTGTAAGTCCATGGGGATCCGAACCCTAGAGGGGGGGTGAATAGGGTGAGCTCCAAATGTGACCAATTTTAATCAAATTTAACTTCTTAAAAGCAAACTAGTCACATGTGATGATTTATCATACAAGATGCGGAAGCTAACAAAAGAATCACCACAAAGCAATCACCATTACACAAGTATTTATAGTGGTTCGGCCTCAATGCCTACATCCACTACCGGCTTGTGATCCAACACCCCACCGGATTTCCACTATTTATGCTTTTCAATAGGCTAAGCAATAACCTTTACAATATGCTTTCCAAGGCTTAGCAATAACCTTACATTGATGTTTTTCAAGGCTTAACATCAACCTATACATTATGCTTTTATAGGCTAAGCAATAACCTCTTCAACCACAAGGTTGGTTATCTCACTAAGTTAGTGTCTTTAATACACTTGATGGAGATACAAATTTAGCTCATTACAATGCCTCTTAAAAAGGCGGATATGGAAGTGTAAAACAAATACACACTCACACTATGAATGCAAAGATGAAAGTATATGAAGTGTGTGTGTGTGGTCCTCAATCATTTTGAAAATGAAAGCTCATAAATGTAAGCCTAATGCTTTTGAAAGTTTTAGCACATAAAACATTTATGATTGAGGAAGTAATGCAATCACATGTTAAAAGTAACAGCTTGTTAATGATATCAAAGTTACACAAGTTGTATGAAATGGATTAGCTCTAAACATGTGATGCATAGGGATGTCAATCAAATCACCAATGAAGCTCAAAACATAAAAATAGATTTGATTGAAAAGAGGGGACAAATCATATGTAATTATAAAGACAACTTGAAAATGATTTACCAATCAAAGTAAGGCAAGTTGTGAAACATTAAAACAATAATACACATATGATTTGTAATGATGTTGAATCCAAAACATAAGATACATTTGAAAGAGATTTTCTTATGATAGAAAACAACAACCAAAGATTCAACAAAGTATATGAATCATGTTACATATTTCATTAACATGATCTACTTAGATTTACCAAAGATAAAGTACTGCTTTGATGAATCAATGGTGATGTATCCAAAACAATAGATCTATTCAAAATATAACACATGCTAAGGATACAACAAATCATAGATTAACATGTTACAAAGATTTACCAATGATAAAACAAAACATGAAAACATATGATTTGTAAAGAAGTTGAATCCAAAACATAAGTTAGTTTTGAGAGAGATGTTCTTATGATGGAAAACAACAACCAAAGATTCAACCAAGTATATGGATCATGTTACATATGATTTACCAAAGTTCTTTCATTAACATGATCTACTTAGATTTACCAAAGTTAAGTACTACTTGGATTGAATCATATGGTGTTGTATCCAAAACAATAAATCAACTCAAAACATAAAACATGTTAAGGACACAACACAAACATAGTTTAACATGCTAGAAATGATTTACCAAAAATAAAACAAGAGCATGAAAACATATGATTAAGGAAGGAAGAGCCTACTTGGTGGTTTAACTTCATTAATCCAAGCTTTAGCTTTCCTAATCTTCCCCTTCATCCCTTGGTTCTTTTCCCTTTTGATATGCCTCAAATCCTCTCAAGGAGGGGTTAAAAATTCCCAACTTTTGGCAAGGGAAAGAACTCATATTTATAGGGAAAAGTGGCCAACGGCTAGTTCTCGGTCGACCGAGAAACAGGCCTCGGTCGACCGAGAACACACAACGGTCATATTTCTGACCGTTGGTGCTCCCAAGCAATTTTTGCCTGCAGTTGTCTCGGTCGACCGAGACCTGCCTCTCGGTCGACCGACGACACTGCCGGGACAACCCCCCTTTTGACAAAAAATCCAACTTTTGTCATTTCAAAGTTATTTCTTTGGGGGACCTTTTGGCCACTAAATCAAGCTTGGAAAACATGTTTTAAAGATTCTAATGGTTTTTAAAACATGACATAAAAAGCCTAAAAAGATTCAAAACTTTTAAAACAAAGGCTTGCTTGATTTCTTGAAAACTCTTTTCTAAATCAAATGCATCCAAGATGAAAAAACAAATCATGCATAAATCAATACTTTTACAAATCTTAAAAGCAATGCATGAATAAAACAAGATTTCAAGTTTATTTAAAACCAATGCAAGTGTGTAAATCAAATGATGCTTTGAATGATAATGCATCCATCAAATTGCAATCTAGAAAATTCCTAACATTTACCACTAAACAAAATTAATTAAGCTAAATTCCCATCAATTAACACTAATAAAGATTAAGTTGGATCGGGGTGTAACATTTCTCCCCCACTAGGACTCATTCGGTGCTTCGAATGATTTTTCCTGGGCGAAGAGTTCGGGATAGTGTCTTGCAACTTGCTCCTCGAGTTCCCACGTGGCTTCTTCAGGTCCATGGTGATCCCAGAGTAGTTTCACCCATCGAATAGTCCTCGTCCGCAACACTTGTTCTTTTTCATCGATGATTCGAAGTGGACGTTCGACGTAAGTGGAATCAGGTTTAATCTGAACTTCTTCATATTGGATGACATGAGATGGATCCCGGATGTACTTGCGAAGCATAGATACATGGAATACATCATGTACTCCTGTGAATTCGGGAGGAAGGTTCAATCTATAAGCCACATCACCTATTCGGCTTTTGATCTCGAACGGTCCCACATTCTTGGGGAGAGTTTTCCTTTTTGTCCGAACTGAATGGTGCCTTTCATCGAAGCTGTCTTCAAAAATACCCAATCTCCAACTTGGAATTCAAGTTTCCTTCTTCTATTGTCTGCATAGCTTTTCTGTCTCGACTGTGCAGTCTTCAACCTTTCTCTGACTTGAAGGACCTTTTCGGTTGTATCTACAGTAATAGTAGGTTCATGAAAACTCCTGGTGCCGACTTCTTCCCAACAAATTGGAGTTGTACACTTACGACCATAAAGAGCTTCAAAAGGAGGCATCCCAATGGTCGAATGAAAGCTGTTATTGTAGGCGAACTCACATAGTGCCAAATGTTCATCCCACTCACCACCAAAATCGAGAACGCTAGCTCGAAGCATGTCTTCTAGGGTTTGTATGGTGCGTTCTGATTGTCCATCAGTCTGCGGATGGTAAGCAGTGCTGAAACTGAGTTTTGTGCCCATGGATTGCTGAAAAGATTGCCAAAAGGAAGAAACAAATCTCGTATCTCTATCGGAGACTATTGAAACAGGAGTGCCGTGTAGTCGGACTATCTCTTTCACAAACAGGTTGGCCATTTCATTAAATTTCATACCCTTCTTGAAAGGAAGGAAATTAGCTGATTTAGTCAGCCTGTCAACTATCACCCAAATCACATTGTTCTTCCGACTAGTCAGCGGTAACCCTGAAACGAAATCCATGGATATATGTTCCCATTTCCACTGAGGGATAGATAAGGGATGTAATAAACCTGGAGGTTTCATGTGCTCAAACTTTACACGCTGACAGGTGTAACACTTAGATACAAATTCTGTGATCTCCCTCTTCATATTATTCCACCAGAATCGCCTTTTAAGATCCTTATACATCTTTGTGCTTCCAGGGTGCATTGCATATCTGGCATTGTGTGCTTCTGTTAAAATTGGAACTATCAATTGATTTGTTTTCGGCACGCACAAGCGATTTCTAAGATATAAGATTCCATCTATCAACTGAAAATCAGGCTTCTCAGCAATGTGGTCTCTTATCTTGACCAAGTTAGGATCTTCGAACTGTTCATTCTTAATTCGATCCATCAACTCTGGTTCATACACTGACATGGCTGCCATCATCACTGAATCATTTAGTAGTCGGACTTCTACATCTAATTCTTCAAAAGCATCAAATTTGAACCATCGTGTTCCCATGGCTGCAACTAGAGAAGATTTTCTACTCAAAGCATCAGGTACTACGTTTCCTTTTCCTGGAATGTATTTGATTGGGAAATCATAGTCCTTTATGAATTCTAGCCACCGTCGCTGTCGCATATTGAGATCCTGTTGAGAAAATAGAAATTGTAGGCTGCGATGATCTGAATGCACTTCAAATTGTTCTCCATATAAATAATGTCTCCAAAGCTTTAGTGCGAACACAATAGCTGCTAATTCCAGATCATGGGTGGCATAATTTCTTTCATGGTTCTTCAATTGCCTTGATCCATAAGCTATAACTTTATCATTCTGCATGAGAACACATCCCAAGCCGACTCTAGAGGCATCTGAATAAATCACAAAACCACCCGTACCTTCCGGTAAAGATAGGACTGGAGTGGTGGTCAACTTCTCCTTTAAAGCTTGGAAACTAGCTTCACATTCCTTGGTCCACACAAAGGGCACATCTTTTCTTGTCAACTTAGTCAACGGGGCTGAGATTTTTGAAAAGTCTTGAACAAATCTACGATAGTACCCTGCAAGGCCTAGAAAACTCCGAATCTCTGCCACTGTCTTTGGACTCTGCCAATTTATCACTGCTTCTACCTTGGCTGGATCAACTCTTAAGCCCTCTCGAGTGATAATGTGTCCCAAAAAGGCAACTTGTTCAAGCCAAAAATCACACTTCGTGAGTTTAGCATACAACTGATGCATCCTCAAAAGTTGAAGTGCTGATCTAAGGTGATCTGCATGCTCTCCCGTAGACTTAGAATACACCAGAATATCGTCGATGAAGACCACAATAAATTGATCAAGATAGGGGGCAAAGATTCTGTTCATTAATGCCATAAATACTGCTGGGGCATTGGTCAAGTCAAAGGGCATCACGAGAAATTCGTAATGACCATATCTGGTTCTGAAGGCTGTCTTCTCGATGTCTTGCTCTCGAACTCTTAGCTGGTGATATCCAGATCTGAGATCGATCTTTGAGAAATAAGCTGCTCCTTGAAGCTGGTCAAACAATTCATCGATTCGAGGCAGTGGATATTTGTTCTTTATCGTTACTTGATTAATCTGCCTGTAGTCGATGCACATTCGGAGAGTCCCGTCTTTCTTTCTCACGAACAACACTGGAGCTCCCCAAGGTGATATGCTAGGGCGTATGAGTCCCTTATCCAACAAGTCTTGCAACTGCACCTTTAGTTCTCGAAGTTCTGCCGGGGCCATTCTGTATGGTGCTTTTGAGATTGGAGCGGTGCCTGGTACTAAATCAATGGGGAAGTCGAGTTCTCTGGACGGAGGCAATCCTGGAATTTCATCTGGAAACACATCTGGAAATTCGCACACCACTGGAATTTCGTCCAACTTCACAGATGGTTTCTTTTCACAAACAAAAGCAAAGTAGCCTTCACAGCCACTCTCTAAAAGCTTGACAGCATCCAATGCTGACACAAGTCCAGACGTGGACCTTTCTCTTCGTACACCTTCGAATATCACATTCGACTCGGGCTCCTCCACCTTAAGGGTGATAGTCTTGTGGAAACAGTCCACACAAGCACGATATTTCGTGAGCCAATCCATTCCAAGGATGACGTCGAAATCTTGCATCGCTAGGATGATTAGGTCTGCTGGCATCAATACTTCCCCGATCTGGACACTACACTCTGGATAGTAGTTATCGCAAACTACTCGCTTACCCACCGGGGTAGTTACCATCAATACAAAAGGAAGCAACTCAGGAAGTTGCTGAAGACTACTAGCAAAAAGAGGCGCCACAAAAGAATGTGTGGATCCCGAATCAAATAAGGTCCTTGCATCTTTAGCACAAATCAGGACAGTACCTTCTACTACATTACCAGCTGTTTCTGCTTGCTCGAGGGTTGTTGCAAAAAGTTTCCCAGCTTGCTGTGGTAATGGTCCAACTTGTTGACGCTGTGGTCCTGGCCTTCCTGGCTGTTGTCGTTGCTGCTGCTGCTGAGGTCTTGGAGGGGGTGCAGGCAATGCTAACCGCTGAGCTGGAGCTGGAAGTGTTGGTCTGATTGGCTGCTGAGGATGTTGTTGCTGGGGTGCTCCATAACTTCCTCTGTTTCTGGGGCAGGCTACTGCTCGGTGCTCCATCGATCCACAAAGAACACATGCACCTGTGTTTCTCCAACACCTCTCAGTAGGGTGTCCTTTTCCACATGTCCCACACTTAGGTGTGTTAGGGCCAATGACTATACCCTTTTGTTTCTTATGTGGAAAGTTCTTTCCAAAGTGAGATACACTCCGTTTAGGATCAGCATTTCTTTTCTTCCGAGCCATTTCCTCCGCCGTATAAGCTCTATCTACTGCATCTTGAAAAGTTTCAGGCCTCTTGTACATTATCACATGCTCCTCATACATAGGATGGAGCCCTCCGACAAACCTTTTCACTTTCTTTTCTTCTGTGTCCACTAAGTCCTTGGCAAACTTGGACAATTGAGTAAAAGTGTGAACATATGTTGCTACTGTCATCTGATTCTGCTTGAGGGAGATAAATTCTTCTTCCTTCTTCCTATACATGTGATCCGGTATGAACTTGCGACGAAACCATTCTTGGAAAGTCTCCCATATAGTGGCATTTGGCATATCTATGTACGCATCCTTGACAGATTTCCACCAGTCCTTGGCGACTCCCCTGAACATTGAGGTAGTGAGAACTACCCTCCGCTTATTATCACATACTACTGTCTCGAAGACATCGTTCATATGATCCAACCATTCATCTGCTTGAATGGTATCTTCTTTCCCGTGAAACTCCGTAGCTCCTCGTTTCCTGATTTTGTCGAACAATGCAGTCGGGTCATTTTCTTTAGATTGAATGACCACTTGAGTGCTCGGGTTTGTTTGCGTTTGACCTTGTCTGGCCATCACTGCTGCTAGATATTCATTTGTCTTGGCCATTTGTTCCATCAAAGCCATCATCCGTGCTTCCATTGGAGGAGGGTCATTGTCTACTTCAACAAAGGGTCCTTCATTGCGTGACTCATTATTTCCTCCACCATTAGTTCCATTGCCGGAACCAGATGCCATTGTCCTGCAAAACAATTATAAGGGTAAGGACTATGGGTAAGAGTAAGGACTATCTCTCTACCCATACAGTACTCACACTAGATGCTAACTACTAGACACGAAATACTACTAATTAACGCACAACTAGTAATAAACTAGCCTGACACTTCTATGCTCACAATCGATTCTAACGTATCTAACGTCTCCTCACAACGTTTCTAATTGTTTCTAAGTCTTTTAAGAAGACTTTCAGGCTCTGATACCATACTTACGTATGTCACATCCCGGTCCCGAAATCACCCTGGCCTAGGGTAATCCCCGAGGTGTGTCACACGTACTCCCGTATATTGTACTTGTCTCGAGTCAAATACAACATACGAAGGGGAAAAATTTCGACTATCCAACATGTGAGAACACATAACATTTCATATAGCGGAAGTCGTAATGCATTTATATAAGGTATCAAATTCCATCAAGTGCTATTAAACATTTAAGTTTGATACAAAAGGAATAAACATTATATATACATTGAGTTACAAAAGATGTATCAAAGAAAGGATCCTATACAACCACTACCAAAAGTATATCCAAAAGAATTTCGTATGACTATATGAAAAGGATAATCATACGAACTATGGTATCTACAGTGTAGTCCGCACTCCGAAGAGATAACTTTCAAGCTGGCCCTGGTTCTGGCCACTCTTCTAGTCCTGACGGTATCTCCTGGGTGCTCTCCTCTCTCTCCTGGACCTTTTCAGGACCGGGAGTTGCATCTGCGTCTATGACACCAAGGGTAGTATCTCAATACGACTATTAAGCAAGTATAAGCAAAATTAAGATTTTACATAATGTTTCAATTTGAATTTAAGACAAGTAAATTCATAGAGGTCAAGATAAGTATTACTACGCAATTGTGCAACTTCGAATTAATCATGCTGGTGAATCAATTAATGAGAAACATGCAATTTGGCTACTACTTTAGCTCATCCTCTCAAAGAGAGCAATTCTAGTTGGGATGTCACCAGCTGCCCGGCCAAAGGCTAACTAGCTACCCGGTTCTAGAGTTCCGGTACTCCAGGTGACTTACTGCAGTAGTCTCTCATAACTAAACCAAGTGCTGGCCCCGTCGGGCGTCACAAGGTCGAAGGTAGGTAGTGCCGACTCAATCGAATCAAACTAATCAAATAATAAATGGATTCAAGTGAGTTGTAGCCCAAACTGTCTCAAATCAAATCATTTCAACTCATATATTATTATATACTCACTAAATCCACATTGTAAATGAAGGTTGGATCAATATACCATATTGGAAGAATAATGAAGAATTTAGAGAAATTAAACCTCAATGGATTGTCAATGAAGAAAGAAACTTAGATGTTTAAATGAGTGATCGATAAATGAAGATGTAATTCAATATGAAATACAAGAATTTAAGGAATCAAGACATCTTACTAACCAATTCCAACTAATTATTTTAGTCTTTCATCATCCATTTCAAGGTAGGTTTTGAAGATCAATGTATTACTATCCTTTATTTGGTGCCACAGTTTATGAGAAAATACATTAAATTCCTAAACCTACCCTCATGGAATAATTTAAGACCAATGAGTACAATCTATGAATGTTTTCAGCCTCAAATGAACATTCATAGAGTTATGATTTCCCATTTAAATTTCATGATTTAAGGTAATTCGATTCAAGGTATACATCTCATACTACTATGCTTCAATGGGTTTAAAGGGCTTCAAATAGTGGGGGAAATGGGCTGGAAAAAGGGCTGAAATGGGCTGGGAAACAGCCCATAAATTAGCTGAATTGGGCTGGAAAACAGCCCTGAAATGGGCTGAAAACAGGCCTGAAATCAGCTTGAAAACTGCCCAGAAATGGGGCCTGAAATTGGCCTGGAAGCTGCCCTGAAAACGGGCCTGCAATCAGCTTGTAAACTACCCAGAATTGGGCCTGAAACAGGGGCCAGGCCCGCTGCTCCTGGGCTCTGCACGCCCAGTTCAGTGCAGATTTTTCCTGCACTGTTTCCTTCTTTCTCTTGCCTTTGTTTTTGAATTTCCCTCCTCCTTCTTTCCATTCCTTTGCATTCTCATCATTCAACTACAACTTTCTCCACTTCTATCAACATTCAATCAACTCCATCCAACCACATTAATCATTTTCATTCCAATGACCATCACCAAACAAGAGTTCAAGATGAAATGGGTTTAAGAAAAACAGAGCTTGGAGAACCCATTTTTCAACATTAAAAAATAGTGACAGATCATGACTTTATGCAATAAAATAGTAACCATTTCCAACATGAAAATCACATACAATCTAATTTCAAATCATGGAGAGAACAACCATTCCAAATCTAAGATAATAATTCAACAAAACTTTGAGAAGAATACCCATTGGTTTGCATGCATTCAAATCTAATTTATTCACTTGCACACACATTGTTCTAAATTCATGCTTATACTTGCCTCAAAGTAGCTTTCCAAAACTCTTCTACACTCTTGGTTTAAAGAACCCTAAAATCCCCAAAATATTCAACCCTAGACACAAATATCCATCACAACACCAATCAAAGTCTATACATGCTACTAAGAGGTCTTTTGCCTCTAATCTAACTCAAAAATAAAAAAGAAGGAGGGTTGACTCTTACCTCTACAAAGAAATCCGAATTGGAGAAACTAGAAGGTGATGGGGTTGCCTTTCTTGCCAACAAGAAGAAAGAAAGATGAAGAAGACGATGAAGGAGAAGACCTCCACCAAGGCTTTCACTTGCAAAGCTAAGGAGCTTGGAGAAAGGAAGGGAAGTTGAAAGAAAGAAGAGGAGAAAGGGTCCTCTCCACAGCCACTGTGCAACGAATGAAAGGAAATGAAAGTGGGTTGGGGTTGTTATGGTTGATAAGGATGAGAATTTTGCAAAAAGGCCCATTATATTGATGTATTGCCAAGTTAAGTCAAATGGTGGCCCACTCATCCAACGAGTGATCAAATGAAGAAAAGCTGAATACGAAAATCGACGGGCTCGACGAGATACACGCGATGACGCCAAAATGACGTGAAAACGACGAAAAACGAGAAAATCTATAATTACGGAAAAGTCTCTGACTCCTGAGTCAACTCTACTCCACTCGCTTATTCGAGACTCAAGACTCATTTGACTCATTCTAAAAAATACTAAGTCGATGAATTTACCACTAAACAAAATTAATTAAGCTAAATTCCCATCAATTAACACTAATAAAGATTAAGTTGGATGGGGTGTAACAAAAGAAGATAACAAGTCCAATCCCTATCCTGAGTTCTTGGAACACAAATAAATTAGGAGAACATGCATTCAATGAGTGTAGTTTATCCACCTACCTGCACTTCCCAGATGCAAAATTGACGAAGATGAGATGGTGAGGATGATGCTCGCCCCGTACGATCCCACTCCCCTTGCTCTCTCTCACCTTCTTCCCCTCTCTCTCTCTCTCTCTCTCTCTCTCTCTCTCTCTAAGTCGTGCAATCAGGCATGAGGATCCAGGTCAATAGCAGATTAACATGGGTTTATAGTTTTGGCTGTCCATATCCCCATTTGAATTAGAAATCCTAACTGCAACTCAGTCTCTTGATTCGATCAAACTCTACTTCCTAATACTATCCATGCTAGGAATTTACATAGGGTCAGGACTCTACTTGTTGAAGTAAGAGTCCAACAATCATGGTTATCAGTGGAATATGCCCTACCACCAAACCGCCCATGTCATAGGATTTAGTGGGCCTCATTGAAGTTAGGCATTAGCCAATTGGATTCTTCCAACGAAATGGCCTCATGCACGATTTATGATGTGTCTATCCTGCTAAATGTGAATTAAATAATTATATTTGCATGAAATGTTTATCCAAACAACACTCGTGATCTACATGTGGCTATCTAGTTTCCCCAATCTATTGGATTCCTTTCTTAGATGGCAATCCTAATCAGGGCACACTTTTTTCTTTAGTCCAATAACCCATCATCGATAGGCCTTACTAAATTGAATTCTCATGCAACTTAGAGTCCTTTCTAAATTTGAATTGGCTCATACCCAGGTCCTTACCTAACCATTTTTCGCCTTAGGGTTCAACGTGGTCAGACTTAGTGCATTTAATGGTGGTGCAAGATCTAATCTTGGCCAAGCAATCACATGCGCATGATCTAAGAAGTATTTAATTGATGCATGTTGATATAATTAAACCCAATCCATAGTTGTGGAACACTATGGGTCCCACATAGCTCCCCCATGAATGTAATACAACGTTGCACACGATCAATTTTATTTAAACAAAGGCATTTACATTTATCAACAATAATAATTCAATAAATAATAATTCTTGGAAATCATCAAGTAATAATCCAATCATTGATAAAATTATTCTCAAAGAAAGAATCAAATTCTTATTCAACAACAACATTAATAACAATAATATTAATATTAATGCATGAGATCCAGGGTGGGGTCTTACAAGACTACCACTCATTATCAATCTACAGCCAAGATTTAAAATCTGAAAATCGGGTCCTTACATATTTGGAGAATATAAATAAAATGTCCCTATTGCAATTTCGAAGCACCCCTCCAATACTAGCTGATTCAGGTTTCCTTCTTGCGGCTCCATCAACATTGAATTTAAACAAACCAATAGGAGGAGGGGATTGATTGGGCCACACCCACCCCATACATGATTCCTAATTAATAAGAATGTCATGAAGAGAAAAATTAGAGAATTCATTTCTACCCAAAGCCCACTTCGTGATCATTAAAGTGATCTTAGAGAACAACTCTCCAAATGTCTTTTAAGTCCATTGAAACTGTGCTACCAAAAAAAATTGTAAATTGAAACTGAAGTCCTCCGTTTGATGGGGAGATTAATGGGGCCGGCCAACACTTGCTCGGGCCTGTTTGTTAGCAGGAATTCTTAGAGTTCTTATTGGAAGAATATACAAATACTCAAATGTTGTTCCTTAGAAGGATTTTCAATCGCTTAATACAATTTAGCAATTAGGAAGGGAGAAGTTCATAGGCCATTACAATTTAGAAGGCAAAGGGAACCCAAATGCTCCATATAGCCATCAATTGACGCACTGGCAGAAATTTTCAACATATGAAATTCTCATCAGAAACTCCACTCATATATAGGGGAATCCATGGGCTGCAACAGGCCGGGCCAACACTTACTGAGCCTAGCTTATTCAGCTGTTACACCTCAAGGCTTGTTTGTTTGTTAGAATTCTGAGAGTTTTTGATGGGAGAATATAATGTTGGAATTCTGAAAATTTTGTTCCGAATATATACTAATTCTTCAAATGCTGTTCCTCGATCAATAGGATTTTCAAAAGATCAAGTACAACCCAACAATTAAGAAGCTAAAATTACAAGAATTTCATAGGCCAAAAGTGACGATTCAGAATGCTAAATTGTTAGAATCTAACTGATTAAAAAATGAATTCCAAATGATCCATGAACATTTGTTGACATGCTTGTAAAAACTCTCAACATATAAAATTCTTGTAAAAAATTCCTCTAAACAAATATGCTCTCGGACTAAAGAATTAAGGCCCAAGCCCATCCTTTTTACAAAATGCGCATGTCCTTTGTCTTAAACATTGCTTGTTTCTTTAGGAGAATTTTCTTGAAAAAGACTTCTCATAATTAATGGGGATTTCTGACATTGATATGATGGTTGTTCCCCTTGGCATTTCAAGTGCCTTTTTTTTTTTTTTTTTGTTAGAATTCTGAATTCAAACCCTTCTAACCCACCTAAAAAATCTTGAATAGTCTTTAAAATTATCAAGCTCCCAGTATTTCAAGTGCTAGATGTGAGATGAGGACTGGAATTCCATGTGGAGGACAATACTTGGAGAACTTTAAATTCTCTGAATATGAATTCTAAGAATTCTACTAAAGAAACAAAGCATTTTATGGGGTGGGAATTCCTAAGGTGAACCACCAACCAACTCAAACCCTATGTGACAAGCTTTGTTGGGTTGACCCTTAATTTCTTCAAGTTGTGGTCATGGTGACTTTTCAAGCTGAATCAAAAAATGGTTTGGGTTTGAGTTGTGTCCATTCTTGCTAAATGTCATGAACACAACCCTACCCAACTAATTACATTATCACCTGCCAAATCAACCTGATCGGTCCATAAATTAATAGTTCAAGTTGGCATTTCTGTCCAATTACTTGTACATATTAATCATAGTGCTCAACCCAACAAAAAAAACCAACGCAACCAATTGCCACTCCCGGGTCTGAGCCTATATAGTCGGTCCTTTAAGCTTGTATGCGCCCATAAACCATCAAGCTATAGGCTCAGAACCAACCCAAGGGTGCAAAAACTTATAAGCCCAAAGTCAGACAATGTAAAACAGGCTTAAGTCAGTTTTGAGCTGACCCACCCATAAGCATTTCCCACCATAAGGTGATGCTCATGCAAAGTAACTGCTTTAGGACCCTTTACTTACTATAAACTTTTCAACTTACTATGGTAGAATGAATGTGACATCTAACATTACTTTAAATCTCCATAGAAGTTTCAGTCAGTTTCTATGTAAATTGGGAGGAAAGTAAAGTGTTGTGCTTTACATATAAATAGCAGTAACCATCATCATAACACTCAAGCCAAGCCACCTCTGCTCTCCCTCTCTCCATGGAATACCTTACGATGTTTTGTGTGGTTTTGGAGCTGTTGATGCTCTCGATCCTTTGGAAGCTCTTCAGTTTTCTTGTTTGAAGGCCATATACATTAACAAAATGGTTTGCAAAGCAAGGGATAAGGGGACCTACCTATTCACTAGTATCAGGTTGCCTGGAAGAAATCAAGAGTTTGAGGAGGCATGCAGAGGAGACTGTCATGGATACAGACTCGAATGATATTATTCCAAGGGTTCAACCTCATTACCACAAAAGGCTCTCACTATATGGTCATTTTCTATCCTCTTCTCTTCTTTATTTAAATGAATGGACAAGTGAGAGTCCTTTGTTTTCATTCATTTATACTTGCCCCTTTCCATTACCTGTAGTACTTAACTGAGATAGCGTGGACTATCAATGAAATTCATATGTTATTGTCTCCCATCTTCGTTAATTACTTCTTGTAATACTATAGTATAAATATGATTGCAAGAAGAAATGAAGATGGGAGAGAGAAAAGAAGGCTCCCTGAGGTTGTTTGATACTAAAGGCTCCTATAGCTTTTTGGACAACCTTAGAGAGGCTCTTTTCTTTTCTTTTCTTTTTTTCAAATTAAAACCTTCCTTTTTCTTATAAACATTCTTTGACTCATGGGCAAATGACCTACCTTATGTTTTAATTCCATCCCAAATCCTAACTGGAACCAAATCCACTATTCCCATGAAGGTATCCACAATACATGATAAATGTTGTTGGAAATCGTGCGGCTCATATGCAAATGGTTCCACATCAGATCTAGTATGGCAGTGATCAATAGAGAAATTAGTACTTCACTATAAATAAAAGACTTGATTTGTACCCAAGGATAAAACTCTCAACATGATTAATATGGATATGGATTTCTAGTGAAGAAGTCTTCAGAAAGCGTGACACCATGGGACTGCCTATATAAGAGATATGAGAGCTCTATGGTTGGTATTCTATGCATTATGCTCTATCCCATAGGTATAGGCATATGGGAAGAGATTCATGAAGCTTTCCAATCGCTGGAATGCATATAGATCTCCGGCCGTATGTTAGAGTCTCGCACTTCCTGATCCATCACATGTCAGTTAGAAGGCGCCATAGCGGAAGACGAAGATATTGCCGCTACAAATGGCGATCTCAGACTGAGTCTGTTTATATCAAGCGCTAATGGTGAAGATCAATGCCTGACTACTAAATATCAATTATGTGATTGATCACTCTTCATAATCCAAGGGCCGGGATGGGCTCTCCAAACATGGAAGAAGATGGATGGAACATACAGATCTCATGGAAAGAAGAGGACAGTAGGGTTTCCTTCATATGGGTGTTAAACGACCAACTCTCCCTTTTCCCTCTTCAGTAGCTTTTTATTTTGGAAAGGTGATAAGGTCAAACCAAATTGGGAGAGGGATTATATGGATAGGGGACGCATCCTTGTGTCGGCAACATGTCTGAGAACTTTTTAGGAGCACATCTTTTATGATTGAAGGCCTATCCTAATGTGAACAAATGTGGGTCAGATGTCAAAAATAAAAATGTTTGTCCTTCGCTATAACTGGGTTGGTTAGAGACATGGTGTATGACTAAGAATTTCTGATATCTGACTCGTTCAAGTTTCTAACCATGTGCCCACCTTTGTGTTACACTGTAGGGCAAAGCTACAACACAGCGGTACGATGCAGCGCCTGGCATATGCACATGGGTGGGGCCACTTTTAGGAAATCCAACCCATTCATCATCTTTTACACTCATCATGTCCTTTGCATGTACAAATTCAAAGTGTATTTCTTGAGGTCCATCGTTAGATTGATCAGTTGATTTTAAACATGTGCCGATCTTCTCTTTCCTAATGAATCATGTGTTCGGGATTTAGCTCATCCAACAGTGCGCATCTGCTGATTTGAATAATATTTTCCATGTACATACCATAGTGGGTGTTAGAACCAATGAAAGGATTAGATTTTTTAAAGGTGGCCCCACTCATGTGCATACCAAGCGCTGTATCATAGTATTAGCTTTGCCCTACATTGCATGGAGGACATGTTCAAGAGCCTGACCATGTGAACCACCTTTTTATGTTACAATTGTTAAGGGGGCCACAGTGAAGCTTAGCGTTACTGGATCTATTAAGGTGGGCCACATGCTGCATCCCATGGTAATATTTGCTTTCCAAGAGGTAAAAGTAAACATGTTGAAAAGTAATCTCAGCTACCATATTTTTCACTTGTGTAAAAAAAATCTTTTACATAAAACACTGCAAAAGCACTGCAAGTGGTTACTTAATTTACGTTACTTCACATTATATCCTCAGTAAATTAGTCAAATATGAGGATTCAGAAATCTCTTGCCTTGAACATGTTCATGATTTAATGGTTTGACTGAGACTGATGTCTTTGTTCGAGCAACAGGGGAGGCTTTCTTCTACTGGGATGGGACAGAACCAAGGGTCTTCATATCCGAACTCGAGCAAGCCAAAGAAGTATTATCAAACAAGTTAAGCTTCTATCCCAAACCCAAGGCCATGCCCATAATAACAGCCATGAATGGGAATGGATTGATATTTGTTGAAGGGCCGGATTGGGTGAGGCACAGGAGAGCTGTTGGCCCTGCTTTTAACATCGACAAGCTCAAGGTCAGATGCCCATGTTTTATTTCCCTTCTCAATACACTTTATTATGATGATCATCATCATCGTACTTGCAGCAATTTAAGCTCCTGATGAAAAATTGTTCATGGGTGTTTTTGACAGGTGATGACAGAGAATGGTAGCTTGCATTTTGTCCATGATTAATGGTTGGCAAGAGAAGTTGATTGAAGCAAAGGGGCAATGTGTGGAAATGGAGATGGGTATGGAATTTAAGCAGCTGACTGCAGATATAATCTCCTATACTACTTTTGGTACCAGTTTTATGGAAGGGAAGGAAGTGTTTGAGATTCAAATGGAGCTAATGGAGAGGGCTATTGCTTCTATTACTGATATATCTTCATCCCTGGCATCCAGTAATTATCATACACCTGAAATAATTATGTTTTAAACAGCACTCTTATGTCTTAACACATGGAGCATGCTAAATTGCTAATGTCATATCATCATCCCCTCATTAGATAATTTAATATGTAGTTAGAATATCACTTGGCCTGCTTTGATAAATGAGGAGTGAAGTAAAATGAAGTAGAATTCACATGAAGAGTGAAGTGGATGAGAAGTAGTTTGAAGTTAAAGTTGAGTGCTTCACTTCATTGCATTTGGATGCTTATTGTGAAGTTAAGGTTTGGAGTAAAATTCACTTTTACTCGACGAAATGAAAGTATTCACAACATTATTTTATCTATCGGGCCAGACTTATCCAAACAGAGTAGAGTTAAAATTTTAACTGTTATGGCTCATTTAGCTTCACTGTACTCTATTTTTAACCGATCCAAATAGGCCTTTAGCCATGGCCCCCTTTTGAGATGCATTGACATGACCCCACTTTGAGGGTTTTGAGAACAATCCAAGTATGACTCCTGGCACTTGGTGAGAGTGGGATACATTTACCACTGCTATATATCTCGTGCTTCTCAACATGCTGACAGAGTCAACAAATAAGGGGTGCGGGTTTAGATCTGGGCATAACCTATCTCTAAGGCATAGATTATCCTAGTTTTAACTTCACACACATTCAAGAACCATATTATATGACTTGGTATTCCACACTACAAGAATAAAATACCAAAAGAGATCTTGCATTAATACAAGAATCCAACAATGGATAAAATCAATGTCATATAATCAAATCATTTAAAATAAAACCCTAGAACCTATACATCACCATAAACACAAAAATAGGGCTTCATCACAACTCTAAAATGGAGATTTAGTTACTCATGGAAGACGATTGGCGAAGAATCCCTTACGAAATCCCCATTGACGCTCTTCCAAAGCTCCAAGAATAGCCTCCAGAATTTCTCTCTTGATGTTGAATGACTCTAAAACGAGATTATGGCTTTCATTTATAGGCTTTGGAATGAAAACCTCGTAAAAACGCGGAGAGGCGGACTCTTAAGACGGTCCGGGCGTCCGGACGCCAGGAAAAAATAATTTCTTGCGACTTTCTGTGACCGGGCGTCCGGACGCCCGGAGCCAGTAAGCCCCGTTTAATTGGATTTTCAGCATTTTTCTGATTTCTTCCTGTTTTGCACCAATTTCTTCCCAATGCTCCTAGGGACCTGTAAACATAAAAATAACATAATTAGACTAATTAAACTCATCGGAGTGTATATCAAAGTCTAAACTGAAGGGCCTAAATGGTACATTTTAGGCTCTTATCAAACCCCCTAAATGAGTGTAAACAAATTACCCCTTTATGAGTCTGAAGGGTTATTGCATAGGTTGGGTTGATTTTTTTTTATTCTTTAAGTTGTGCTCAGGTTGGTATTTTAAACCAAATTAATAAATGGATTGAGGTTGAGTTGAGTCCACTCTTGCCATGAGTGTCAAACTCAACCATATGTGACTAATTTCACTTATTTTGCTAATTCAATCTGAACCAACGTCTGAATTAATGGTTCAGATTGGCATTTTTTTTTTATCAAATTAATAAACGGGATGGTTTTTGGGCTACTTATATATGTTAACAGTAATGCAGAAACCAACACAACCCACCCAATTGCCATGGCTGAGCCTCTAGTTGAGCTTTTAAGCTTATGGTACTAGATCGACCTCACCCATTTAACCCCCGCGGGGCTATGCTCATAAGCAGCCCCTGGGTGAAAGAACTTGACCAAAATCGAGCCGATGTAGACAGGGCTTAAGTCAGTCTTGGGCTGTCGACCCACCCATGAGAATCCCCAACATGAGATGATGCAGCTGCACTTTGTTTCAACAGTTGAAAGAGGATGGTTTTGAAATTGGGCTAAAACCATATCGTATTGCCTGATGGGAATAGGTTTTGGCCACAATTAACACTGTTTTTCAATGGATAATTAGTAGGAGAGGAGAATATTCTTGGACCTCTGTCCTTACCAGCTTTATATCATATATATTTTCTATTTTACATCTTAAAACACTTTAAAATCAATTAAATATGAAGATTCACAATTTCTTCTATTTTAAAAAATATTTTTGAATTTACTCTTTAGTTGGAAAAAGACCCATACAAACTGAAATATCAGTAATATGGGCCAATACATAATGGTATAGGCCGATGCTGATACATTGTCGCACTTTTTAAACCATGATTACAACATATATATATATATATATGTAGAGAGAGAGAGGACTCCCATAAGCTGTAGCTTAACTTATCTTAAACTGAAAGAGTACTACAAGAAAATTGATTTTTAGTGGCGACTTTTTTTGCCGCGGTCTAATTTTTTCCACTAAAAACCTACCTTTAGTGGCAAATATTTGATGTTGCTACAGAAGGCATTATAATGCCCACATTTAGTGGCAACTTATAAGTTGTAGCTAAATTTCGCCACTAATTCCTTGGCGGGAATTTTTTGTGCCATGGGATTTTGGAGGGAAAGAGATTTAGTGGCAAGTTTCAATTTATCGCCACTAATGTTGTACGGTTTTAGTGACAATTTTTTATGATCGTCACTAATTTTTTAGATTTTTACATGTAGCCGCGGTATATTTTTTGCCACTATATATATGTTTTATTTTTTGTGGCTACTTTATATTGCCACTAAAGATATACCACAAGAAAGTTGACTTTTAATGATAACACTTTTTGTCACAATTTAATTTTCGCCACTAAAAACTCACATTTAGTGGCGAAGCTTGATGTTGACACTAAAGGTATTATGTGATCACATTTAATGACAACTTATATGTTGTAACTAAAGGTCATTTTGGAGGCGAAGGAGATTTAGTGGCAAGTTTTCTTTTTGTGCCACTAATGGTCTAGGAGTTTAGTGGTAACTTTTTATTTTCGTGGCTAGATGTTTAGTTGTCTTATTTTCTCCACCTTTTGCGGTGACTTTCTATTGCCACTAAAAATATATTATATAAAAGAAAGCTATTAGTGGCGACACTTCTAGCCACAATGTTATTTTTGCCACAAAAGACTTACTTCAGTAAAGATATTATAGTGATCACAGTTAGGGGCAACTTATATGTTGTGGCTAAAGATCATTTTGGAGGGGAAAGAGAATTAGTGGCGAGTTTTAATCTTTCACCCCTAATGTGGTCTGGGAGTCTTACTTTTACCTATACCCTTTTATGGGGCACGTCAAATTTTACTTTGAATGGAGTGGGTTCCACTGCACGACTGATCACACACTATCAAAGATGCCAACAAAGTCTTCTAGCATAATCAATGAGTCTTAAAATCAAGTTTGGTTGACATTTGAGCTAAAAAATATACTAATGAGTGAAATTGAGGCCCACTCCAAGAATTTGCACTTTTACCTGGGTTTTTTTCCGGCACAATCATTAAACGCCAGGGAAAGTATAACTTATCTATTTCACTGGAAAAATATAGGACTTTCTCGGCGACATATTTTCATCGGCAAAGATATATTTTTCTTGGCGAATTGCCTTTTTCACTGGCAAAGGTCAATATTTTCCCCACGTTCTTTTTTTATTTTTTTTTCACCAGCAAATGTTAGCCCGCTAACTCCCCCAAATGAAGGTACCTAAAATTTTCTTTTGCCGGCGCACCAATTGCGCGGGGCAATGTTTTTTCTCAAGATATTTTTGTTTTTCCTACTAAGGCCCAAACCCCGGGCCCATCTATCTTCCCTTTGTTATTCTCAATCGTTAATCCCCTTATGCGCCCTCTCATCAGTCTCCATCTCACGATCCCTCCTCACCCTCTCGATCTCGGCTCCATCTCACGATCCCTCCTCTCCCTCTCGATCTCGGCCCTCTCTCTCTCTCTCTCTCCATCTCGCAACCCCCTGCGCAGACCCATCTCAGAGGCAGCCCCCCCCCCTCCCTCCATTCTCTCTGCTATTCATCTCTGTCACGCCCGCGGAACGTCGACCCTTCTTCCTCCACGCGCAGACCGCACCATCACCACCAGCAGCGCAGAGCCCCATCATCTCTCCCTCTTCTCCCTCCACGCGCAGAACTCATCTCATTCACAGGTAAGAGCCTCTCTCCCTCTTCTCTGCATCACCATCCCCGAGCAGCCTTCTCATCTCGTATAAGGTATGGGTTTTTTCTTGTCAGATTACATGTTCTGATTTCTTCCCCCTTTTAGCAATTTTCAGAATATGTTGTCATGTTCTGGCATTCCCCCTATTGATGGCTTCTTGTACACTTGATGTTCTTCTATTTCCTTTGTACTGTGATGTTCTGTTTAGGTTGAAGGTGAAGAGGGATTTTGGGGGTTCCTTTGTATCGGAGGTTGGTTTGATGTTCTGGGTTTTGACTTGATCGAGCTTCCGATTTTTGACTTCTTTAGATTTTGACCTAGGAGCCCTCAGAGATATAGTGCAGTGTCAGCTGTTTCTGTGTTCATCTTTTTGGCTTTTTTGTCTCCTTTTCTCTGATGTTGTTGAGCCAAGATATATCAAGAAGCATAGGATCTTTCTCCTACAGGATTTCCTTCCTGCTACCAGCGGCTGGTGTTTATTTTTGTTCTGTTTTGGGGAGCAAGCTTTTAGTCGTGCAGTAGGATCCCCTTCAATTTTTGCTGTGCAGAGTTCTGCTGTTTCCCATGAGTTCAGCAGTATTTTTCTCTGTTTGAAGTGGTGTTCAACAGTTCTCCCCTCCTGAGCCAAAGGAGTGGCCCTCTTGCGGTCCTAGAGTTGGTCCTGCTGTGCTTTTGTGAAGAGCTGCATTCCCATGCTGTGCTGGTTTGCTTTGTTGTGTAGTAGTGCAAGGTTTAGTTATCGAGCCTTGTTGTGCTGCTTTCTGTGTTCTCTTGTTGATCTGAGCAGTGTTATTCATCCCTGCGCTGTGCTGCTCTGTAGTGCTTCTTTATGTTGTGTATAGCTTCTTGATGGGTTTGTCTCTCCTGTTCTCTGTTTTCCTTCCTCTCTTTTTGGGTATTCTTGCTTTTCTGGGTTGGCATTTTTTGTGAGCCATCCCTCTCTGTTTTGTCTTGTTTTTAGGGGCTCTTGCCCAGTTCCTCTTTTCTCCTAATATTAATTTACCTTTCAGCAAAAAAAAAAAAAAAATGATCCTGTTTGGTTGCAGTTTTGATGGGGGAAGAACTCAGACCAATTGGAGTTTTCTTTGGTATGGATAAGCTGATTAAATAGCCGAGTGGTTGGGATAGGCCAAAAATGACTCTACATTTGCTGAGGCTGAGGACTCCACAATTTCTCACTATAGCAATTTGAGTGGAGTGCCGGTCTCTGAAAGAGCTGGATATCATGAATCTAGCATGCAACCACTTGGAAATGTAGGGAAGAGAGGCGGGGGGAGGCAGAGAAAATGGCTGAGGGAGGTTATGAGGGTACTACTGCAAATGCCCAACAGAACATATTGCATGATTGTGCTACTATAGACTGTAGAAGGGGAGGATGAGGAAATGAGAAAAAAAGTAGGAAAAGGTGCAAAAGGAGAGATTGGTATTTTCAAGTGAAGTTGGTCAATGCTTCAAACATTGCCAATTCAAAATTCTCCACTGAGAAAAACTAAAAACCATCATGTGATGGCTTTGCAGGTCACCATCACTCTCTCTCTCTCCAAAGCTCTTGTACCCTCTGCAGGAAAAAAATGTGGATACTCTCTCACTAACTTTCTGCTGTAAAAAGGCCATTGCTTCAGGAGCTACAACAAGTTTACTATACCCAATGGCTCTCTTCACCTGCACTTTCCCATTTTCAAACTAATATGACAGAATGCATGGACTTGATACTAATAATTCCTCTCCTCTTATGTCTTGACAGAATATATGGGTTGTTATCTTGTAGACACTCAGCTGTAAAGATCTATCAAATCAAGTTTTGAGTTTTTTTTTTTTAATGAAAGTAACATCCACCTACCATGTGAATAGTCCATTATAGTTGAAATGATATGGTACATGTAATTTTGTAAATGTTACTAGTGTATATGAGTGAATTTATTGGCAACCAGAGGATGGAGTATATGAGTAGATTATGTATATGGGTTGTCTAGTTTGGTTCGTACGGGAGCCTCCAACAGTTGGGGGCTTGCTGGCCTGTGAAGCACTGCTTGAGACAATTTACCTATGCTTTTTTAGTTTTATGTCATTGCTTAAGTAGCCTCTTACTCATTAAATTTAACATGATCCTAATTTTAACAAGTTCTTTCATGATGAGATCTTTCTTTGGCATCCCTTTCATTGATATATGCCTTTTGACACGAGTGTATAAAATCATTACGAGCTCAAAATTCAAATATATAAACTTTAGACAGCAGGGTTCTAGTTAAAACATATTTTACAAGCCTGCTTTGAGTATTCTGCTTAGTATTGGTTATGCATTCTTAATTCCTCAACAGCTATGATGTAAACTAAAGTTCTCATCATATAACGGTGACAATATATGTTGTTGGAGGGTATAGGATTGGGCATGGCTAGGACTGGGTACATATTATTGGTGCGGCTATGACTGGCTACTGCTGTTTCATCATCAGCAGATATTTTCCCAATGGCTTTTTCAACTGTGTTGTAGCCTGATTGGTATTTATTTTCACACATTGAATCCCAGGTAAATCTAGGAGCTAAAGCCTCCCAAGGCAGGAAACTCTGTATGGAGCAGCAATCGTGCATCTTGACTGTTTTTAATGACTTAGAAATATCATTGGTTAGATTTTGAATTATCTGAAATCTTCTTTCCTCGATAAATCTTAGATCCCAATATGAGGCAGCATTCTGAGCTAGACTGACAACACCAGTCAGTGATTTAGCAAAACTGATTTTCATTTAAATCCTTTGTTTCAAGGACACAGTTCATAGCCTTTTGCCATTTTAACCTTCATGCATTCTTACCCAAAAGAAAAAAAGAAAAGAAAAGGAAAAATTCAGAGACTCAATGGAATGGAAAATGTTTTCCTTTCTTTCTTTCCCCCCTCTCCTAATGTCATCACAATCCAAGTTTAGGATGGAGTGCGAATCAACTGGTTTTGGTTATTCTTTTTCGGATGTATCTTGCAGTCTTGTCTATTAACTGGTGTCAATTCCCTGAATTTCATTAATTCAACTATTCAGGAACATGAACTATTAAAATTGATTGTTGCATGGTGGGATCAGAGAAATAAGTGTTATTTAGTTTAATGATAAAGAAGTATGTAGAAACCCAGTTCTTTGTACTGATTCAAGTTCAAAATTTTCCTCGGCTGCTGGAAGTGCTTCTTGGAACTTGCATTGATTGGTGAGGTTACATGGGCTATTGATGGCAGCTCAGTTTGCCAACAATCAATATCGGTAAGGTATCTGACAAGGAATGGATGAAATATTTGCTAACTATTTCATATGCCAGATTACACACGTCTGCACATTACAACATTTTTAACACTCGACGAGCATGGGGCCTCTTTTTGTTGCTCTGCGTGGACTCGAACCCGGGACATGTTGGTTGGCTCTGATACCATTTCAAGGTGCTAACCAATACACCCAAAAGCCTAGGCATTAGAGGTGCACCAAATTAACTACTCATTACATGCATCAAATTAGAGCTTGAAGCTTAATAAATGTCATGCGATAGAAACTTCAGCTGATAGGAAATTCTCAATTACTGTGGCCATGCTCAACTGTTTATTTCTTATTATTTGTTAAATAATTTATCTTCTGTTGCAGTTCTATTTGTTTTCTTTAACCAGTCGTTTGTTTCAGTTTTATTATTTTGTCGTCGTTGTTGTTGTTGTAGGATGGATATGGATGTATCGTTTATAGTCATTTGAAGAACTGTTCCAAGAACCTTAAAATGCATCTTGAGTTGTGATACCTAAATAGTTCAAATAGGCAATGTATTTATATCATATATTATTTGATATTTTATTTTACGTGTAAAATCCATGTCTGTCTTTATTCCTGGACTTATTCATGTTGTGGTGTTCTGGGAATAATTGATGATCATTGATACTCAATTAAAAAAGCCTTATATCATTGGTCTATCTGAGAATGCTTCAAAAACTTAACACCATTCATGAAGCTTTTCCACTGTTAGGTTAAGCCATTTCATCTTGTCACATAACACCATTGTCGTTGGCGTCGGCTATTTGTTTGTTTGCCTTAGTGCTATGGACTACAATGTAGAATTTGTTACCTGTTGGAGTACCCTGTCATCTCCCAAAGAGAAGCCTCGTCTGCTATAATGTCATTACTGGGGTCAGCACTAGAGCAATAACGTTTGAGCCTTGAGGGGCTCTGTTGGTTTTGTTTCTTTGTAAGCTCAGGGTTCATTTGATGGACCTAAATTTACTACCAATTTGAATCTTTGGTGAACATTTGGGATGTTAGATAAATCAAAGACCAAATTATAGAATATTGCTTCTACTTATTCAGGCCAATATCATTATTGTTAATTGGTATTAATGATACTTTGGGGTAGAATGGCAAAAATGGAACAGGTATCTACTCTGCCAAGATACACAAACCACTTGAGTTACTGGGTAAATTCAAACACACTCTAGATACAATTTGTATGTATGCAATTACTCATTCTCACGTTGGGATTGGATTATTTTACTTTGAAAAACTTTGGCAGCTGATTTGCTCCTTATTTCTGAACTTGCAGGTTTAGCTTCTCTACTTTGTTTTTCACCCATAGTAAGTTAAACTATGCTTCTTATTTACATTAGATTGAAATACTGCTTAGTGAAAACTTCTCTAATTTCACTTAATGTTGCTTTTCATTCTTTCCATCGGGGAGAGGTCCAGCAATACAACTAACGCAAGCAGCTCATCTCATTAGGTTTGTCTGCTTGTCTTTTGAAATTTTCTTACAGATCAGTTAATACTTCATAAGTATCTGGATTTAGCTGATTTGTATTAACTTTGTAGTCCATTTTGTAATAGAAATCTCACTCATTTCTAAAAGATAAATCTTTACATATTTTAGACTAATACATGTATTGAAAGATGAAAGTTTCAAGTGATTATCACAAGAGAACAAATGTTCCAGCCCTTTCTCTTCTTTTTTTTTTTTTCTTCTCTGTTTGAAACTGTTTCCTCAGTCATGTATCTAAGAAAGTGGAACTTGTGCATATGAACATAAAGCTTATAGCCTTATACAAGAGCTTTACTTCCGTGAATGCTGTCCATTTATGTGATGATGTTTCTTAAAGTTGTACTCTTATGCTACCTGGACACACTAATATGGGCAATTTAGCAATATGAATTACTTCATGCCACAAACAGCACATTCCCAATGCCTAGGTGGGTAGCTTAGGTTGTATTCATAAGCTTAGAACTTTATAATAGGTTGTATTCATGTCAACCAGATGGGTTCCATGGCTGCAAGTGCAAGCAGATGGCCATAACCTTAATTAACTCGTGTAAGGCAGATCAAGATTTTAAATAGCAGACAACGTCTTCCAAAATAAGTGTCTCAGGCTCCTCCTGCATAAAAAGAAAAGCAGATTTTCTTTTCTTTTTTTAGAATTTGAATGGCAAGGAAAAAGCAGATTTTCTTCTGGTTTTCCTTTTACCTAGCTTTTCCAATCAGTAGGTAATCTTTTCTCCAATGAAATGTGTCATCTTACCTCTAACAGAGAGAAGTGTGGTTTAAAAGGGGTATGAAATGGAAGTTGTCTTTTCAACTGGTAGATTTCATCTCTCATGATCCATGAGATGTTCTTGGATATTGATGTTGGGCAGAAAAGCCAGCAAAACTGGGTCCAGCATGATGCAGATTATGAAATCCATACCACCCCAAAACTACAACATTATCAGATGGCCATTCACAGTCTACAGAAAAAGCCTCAGGGATCCATAAAATTAAATTGGCATTGTGAGAGGTGAGTTGGGCCCAAATGCAGTTGCTATTTAGTACCATAGTGAACTTGTTGCAGTTTCTGAAACAAAGGTCTAATAAAATCATTGAGAGATGTGATTACGCGCACTAAGCTCTCCTCTAATCAAAGTATTGAACTTTCATAAACAAAATCATTGTAATGTTTGATGATCTGGATGTTCTCTTGTGTACAACATTTCATGTAGGAGAAAGCCAGCAAATCACTTTCATTGATGATCCTAATCATTTTAATTACCAGTGTCAGAAGTGATGGTTGAAATAAAAAAAGAAAATTATAATCATTATCCAAGAAAATAATTAAATTTAGTGAAAATTGTTGGCTCAGAGTAAAATGCACTTGTAGAATATCATGATAGATTTTTTATAACTCAGTATTCACAGCTGTAATCTGTAACCTCTTTCAATCAATAATGCTCCCAAATTAGCTGTTTTGTAGTCATTTGAAGAATTGGATTATATAGGATTCAACTATACTCCCAAATTAGTTGTTTTGTTTGAGTACTCCCAAATTAGCATTTATTGCTTGTTTTAGTACACCAATATAATATAGTGAACAAAAGCATTTATTGCTTGTTTTGTTTTAGTACTCCCAAAAGCTGGTGGTTTAGTCTTTATTCTGTAAGCTACATTGGCTAGGATTGGATCTTCTCTCCCTGTCAGTATCTGGGAATTAGGGTAGGTTCTAATTAGTCAATGGAATTTTATTTGTATGCAGGGCTGTTTGCCTATAGTGATCTCGATTTACTGTTCAATATTTTGAGGGAAAAAATGGCATAAAGTTGTGAAACTTTCCCTTTTGTGTGAAGCATATTGAGAAGTCCTTGTACAGACTTGTGAAGACTTCTTGGTGTGGGTGTAAACCTTTCTGTGCCATGCAAGAATTAGGTCCAAGTTTGGGATATCCGGCCACATCTCTCATAATACTTTTTTTTTATCAATCTTCTTATATTATATATGATACTAAATTGATAAATAATAACAATTGTTTTTTTAATGTAGGAGGACCTTAAGAGATTAGAGTCTCGGCCACTAGAGGAGGCGTACTGAGGCGGATACAAGGCGCTTGGAGTTGTTGGAAAAGGAGAATAGTGAGATGGCTTCACGAATGGAGTCCTTAGAGTCCCAACTAGTCTCGCAGCAAACACAAGTGCAAGTTCAGGTGCAGGCAGCACTCCAGTCCAAGGCAAAATTGCAACAGACACAGGTGCATGCTCAGGTGCAAGCTGCGTTACAGTCCCAGCTTAACATCCTCCTCCACCAATTCAAGGAGTCAGGCCAAATTCCAATGTGATGCATAACTACTCAAAAGCCAGATGATAATGATTTTTTTTATTTTATTTATATTTTTTCTATGCTAATGTAAATTTTACTCTTGCTACTCAAGTACCTTAGAACTTAATGTTTTTAAATTTGAGGTTATTTTTTAATACATGATGGTGATGAAGTTTTCATTTTCTTATATTATATAAGCAGGTTCATGAAAATTTGAAAAGGGGTCAATAAATTAATTTTATTCTTCCTTTTAATTAATTTTAACATTTTAGTCGCGGGAACAAGTCGTTGGTAGAACTACTATATTTAATACTTTTAGTGATGACTTGTAGCTGAAAGTAAAACGTTCAGCTGCGATTGCAAGTCGCCGCTGAAACTACCACTAAAGGTGTTATACCTAGTACCTGTAGTGGCAATTTGCGTCGCAACTAAAATTTAAACATTTAGCCGTGATAACAAATTGCCACTCAAATTACTATACACACTACTTTTAGTGGTGACTTATAGTTGCCGCTAAAATTAAACTTTTAGCCGCGATAACAAATTGCCACTAAAATTACTATACACACTACTTTTAGTGGCGACTTATAGTTGCCGCTAAAATTAAACTTTTAGCCGCGACTTAAGATCGCCCCTAAAACCCTACTTTCATATGTTTGTAATAAATTTTTAGCGACGATTTTACCTTTTTAGTGACAACAATTTTTTAAATAAGCGGCGATAAATCTTGCGGCTAATTATTAGACTTTTAGCTACAACTTTGGAGTTGTAGGTAAAAGTCCAACTTTTAGCCGCGATGTTTTAAAATCGTGGCTAAAAGAATTAGTGACAACACTTATAGCAACGACTCAGCGGCGATCAAAATATTGTCGCTAAAACTTTTAGCTGCACCTTTAAGACCTTAAGCCGCGAAAATTTTCGCAGCTAAATGTCAAGTTTCTTGTAGGCCAATGCTGATACATTGTCGCACTTTTTAAACCATGATTACAACATATATATATATATAGAGAGAGAGAGAGAGGGGGGGGGGGGGGGGGGGGGACTTCCATAAGCTGTAGCTTAACTTATCTTAAACTGAAAGAGTGCTGGTCCTACAAGGTCTTATAAATAAAAGTCGATTATCTCTATTTTTTAGTATGATGATTGTCTCCAAAATCAAGATAAATCAAATTAAAACTGAAATTTTAAATTCCATCATGTCAAAAACAGAATAATCGACTTTTATTTGTGAAACCAGCACTATTTCAACTTAGAATAAGTTAAGCTGCAACTTAGAAGAGCCCTTATCTCTCTCTCTCTCTCTCTCTCTCTATATATATATATATATATAAAGCATTCTTTCTTTCACTAGTCAAGTCTCAAAATACTCTTCAAAATATCTATATGGATTCTTTTTATTTTTTCTATTTTATTTTGATGTTTCTCATGATTTCTACCACTATTTTTATTTTTTATCAATATTCAAAAATATTATAATAATTTGTGATATATATGAAATATAATCTTTTTAAGAATGTCACGATATTTCCAAAACATCACCAAAAAGTGAGATTATTGTGAGAAAAATAATGAGAAAGTCAGATTAAATAAAAAAAATTTAATTTTAAAAAAATATAAAAAGTATTTGTATTTATTGCTAATTTTCAATTATTTAGAATGATTTCTTTTTCACCACATATTTCTAATAGCATCTCAAGAATAATCTAAAATTTGAAAATTTTCAAACAGTACTTATATCTGTGACAAAGTACTTCACATCAAGTGGAAGGCATGATTTATTTGGAGGTGGGGGCATGTATAGCTGGTAGAATCCTTTAATGCTCTTCCCTATTCACATCTCCTAGAACTTCTTGTGACTGAAAAGGCCCTCCCCATAAGCATGACTGCTCAAAGTAACCATAAGTCAATTCGTGACTCATGGGATCATATTACTGCACAATTAGAGGCCCATGTGCAAAAGATTAGAATAGTGTCATCTAGTTTTGAAAAGTGAATCGAACCTACGTCTATTTTGCATTTGAATTACATCAAGATGATAAGGAAACTTCACTACTTTTGTCGACTACCTTTCGCACATATTAGACTCGATCATTCATTTGCTTCTATCTTTACATCACATGCTCAACTTTAAATACACGTCAGTTCATTTTAATGATTCATGCTCCACAAACAAAATTATAGAGCCATGCGTGAGTGTAAATTACTCCAATTAAAATAAAATTTGATTATACTTTTCTAAACAAAGTAAAAAGACGACATCAATTTAATTCATCTTGAGTGACAATAAAAGACGCTTAGACATTTTTCTTTTGAAATGCACTCCTTCCACCTTGAAGGCAAGTGGAAGGACATTTTTGGACCTAAATTAGATATATGCACTACATCAATTGGAGCAAATGGTTTTAAGTTTTATCACTTTTGTTGGTCTCTAATGTTTAATGGCTATCCACTATGCAATCCTATTACAAAGTAAATGAAGGGCCTTAATTTACTGATCAAGGAGGAGGGTAAGTGTGTGGAAAGAGACTAGATTAATTTTAGTTAAGCATGTATGATACCAAGAAAGGATTTTGGTGACAAGGCTCCATAGATATTCACATTTAAACCTAAATGTTGGCTGTTGATTTTTAAAATAGAAATTACAAAAGAGTTTGTGAGCGCGGCTAACCTTACATAATTAGAACTAGCACAATAACCCATGTTCAGCACAGATATAGCCAACATTGTAATTTAAATATTCATGCATTAAAAAGTTCATAGATTTTAAAAGAAAAAAAAATTAAAGAATAGAAATTAAGGTTATGAAAGTACCTTATTATGTAATTTAAAAACTAGTGGCAGAAATAGGAGAATTTGAGTAGAAAGGGAAATACAAAATTTGGTTTCAAATGGAACTTTTGCAATAGATTTAAAGTGGGGAGTGGTTACACGTGGTTTTCATTATAATGAGATAAAGTAAGTATTGCTTCAGTAGGGAGAGAAATTTTAAAAACTAAATAACTTGTAGTCAAAATTATAACTATTGGTCAAAATCGATTCCAAAACCTTCTGACTTGATTTAATATATTATAATGGTAGAGACTTGAACACAAGAGAGTTTTATTTGAGAAAGCAAAGAGGGAAAAGTAGCTGGACTCTTGTCCAAAGGAGGATCACAAGTGTGACAGATATGTGGTGACATCATTTACTGGATCCGTATTTAGTGGTACATGCATGTTACTGACTGCCAACTTCACTTTCACAGGTTGCTTCTAGAATAGTAAATAAAGCACTCACACTACTTCGTATGGGAAAAGACGAAACCCTTCTTATTCATAAGGGGATTTTATCCAAAAAAATCCCCTAAAATATGGTATAGATCAAAGAGGAAACATTAAACATCTATTGCCCAGAGTGGTCCCAAGGGCTATTTTTGGTTCATTTGTTTGTTGCTTTTCATGGGCAGCGATAGCGCCACTACTTAAATCAAATGAACGGCGATAACGCCGCTCGTGTTTTCTCATATATATCTATATATATATATATATATATATATATATATCTTACGAGTTCCTTTCTCGTTTTGCCCTTTTCTCATTTCCCTTTATGCCCTTTTCTAGTCAGAACGAGGCTTGAGGTATGTCTGCAACTCCTTTATCTTCCATTTGACCTTTTGGGCATTTAATCTATTTTACTTCATTAAAGGGGAGGTTTGACTCTATTAAAGGGGACGTTGGACTCCATTGAAGAGGTTGGGAATTGGGATACACAACCCAAGAATATAATATATGGGTTTGAGGGTTTCAAATCAATTTTTAAAACTTTGTATTCAAACCTATAATTTCTTTGTTGATTAGTCAGTAGTTTATACTCCACTAAGGAGTTTGGTCAATTCCATTGGTAACACTTCACATAGGCATGGAGATAACACACTACAAACCTAGGTTCCACTAAATATTACTGAAATAACACATATGTCTTTCAATACCACTTTCACAGGTCTTATTATGGATAATACATCCCACTTGGTTTTCATTTGTTTTTTCATATTGTTGTAGTCCTCCTTTTTTGTGTTTCAACAAGAATATTTAATTCTACCATACAAATTTAGAATATGTAATTTACCATGTGGTGAAATTTTTATTTATTTTCTGTCATAAACTCTTGATATACATAGTGACGCAACCATGACACATAGAAGCAAACAGTTTAAAGGTATCAAAAGTAATTAAGTTGTTAATAGGCATTGCTAATGGTATGTCCTCGTTGGTATTTTTAACTTTTTTTTTCCATTATAAGTTATGAAGTTATTTCAATTCATAAGGTTGTTAATACAAGTCAAATGATTTGTATCATGTATCAAGAGGATGCCAGACGATGAAGCTTTGACCATATTCCACTATGATGGAGAGATTGATTATGATAGTACGCGTCCTTCTTACAAAAATGGAAATCAAAAGATGAGGTATCTCTCAAATGACATGTCATATACATCGTTGCTTAATATTGCACTTGAAGTATCTAAGTGGGAAGAACCTGGTGAGAAGCTGACTTTACAATACCTTTTTCACAATGGAATTGCATTCTCGTATATTACTATAGAAGAAGATGTGGATGTGAAGGCAATGTTTAGAGCATTGGAAAGTATGAATGGGTTATATTTATACGTTAGCAAAAGTGCAAAGGAGAAAGCAACTAATCCACCTCAAGACCAATCCAGGTACGTGTCCTCTTTAGAAATTTGATATTGTTAAAAGAAAAGTGCCATATTTTGTCAAGTACAACTTTTAATTCTTGTGTTTTTGTTGTATTGAAGGTTTCAACGAATGTGTTTAAATGGGACAAGTCGCGATGGGTGTAATATGCGGATGGAAAACATCAAAGAAAAGATGGTTCATACACCCGTGCAGGAATATCCCACGATAAATCTTCATGAAGACAATTATATTTATTTCTCGGAGGCACCTACTTATGATGTCATTGAGCAACTTAAAGAAGCTGATCGTGTTGTTGAAGAAATGGAGGATGAAGAGGCAGTTGATAATGTACCATTGGATAGAAACTCAATAAGCGTTAAGGGCCCAAATGCAAAACTTGCTAATCCAGTAAATGATGCAGACGTCTCAATGTTTGTGCCGAATGCTAACTTAGAGGACACCATGGTTCCTCTAGAGCAGATTATGGAGCCATATCAAATGTCTGCACGAGAGATGTGGTTAGGGAGAAAGTTTCCGGATCGCGACATGTTCCGCAAAACTCTAGCGAAATTTGCAATTTACAATAATTTCACTCTAAAGCACTTGAAGACGAACCGCACCAAAGTTACAAACCGTTGCAGTGATAATAACTGTCTTTGGCGTATTCATGCTTCCAAGGTGGAATCTGGGCCACAATTTCAAATACGAACGTATTATCCAACACATTCTTGTTCGAAGCCAATGATGGGCATGACACATCGGCAAGCGTCTACAGAACTGATCGCAGAATTCATCTTAGATAGGGTCTGATTTAATAATAAGTTGACACCAAAGGAGATTATTAAGGAGTATCAAACAGAGTTCGGATGTCTTATTACTTACAGGAGGGCACACAAAGCAAAGGATATTGCCCTTCGTGCAATTCGAGGATCCTATGAAGAGTCCTTCCAGATTTTCCCTCTCTATTGCATTGAATTGAAGAAGACGAATCCAGGTACATTGACAAATATTAAAACGGCAGATGATGACACCTTCCAGAGATTTTTTGGGCTTTCAGACCATGCATCCGTTCATTCCTGTCGACGTTGAGGCCGATGATTGTTGTTGATGGTTCACACCTTCGAGGTAAGTATCCAGGTGTGTTATTAGTCGATGTAACCCATGATGGGAATCATAAGCTCTTTCCTATTGCCTTTACCTTCATCGAAGTTGAACGACGCGACAGTTGGGAGTGGTTCCTCGCAAATTTATTTCTTGTCCTCGATCAGCCCCTGAATTTGACCATTGTGTCTGACCCGCAAAAAGGGCTTGTACCTGCTCTTGCCAACACCATTCCAAGTGCACGACATTGCTATTGTTGTTATCACATTGCTGAAAATGTGAAGAGGCATTTCAAAGATGATGCTATTGTTAGGAAATTATGGTTTGCTGCAAAGTCATATAGGCCATGTGAGTATGAGGCATACATGAATGATATTCGAGCTGTTGATGAACTTGCTTATAATTACATTCACGCAATTGGGAAAGAACACTGGGCAAATGCATTCATTGCAGGACGACGCTATGATATGCTCACAAGCAATGCAGCCGAGTGCACAAATAGTCTTTTAAAGGACATACGTAAACTAGGACCATAAAATCTGTTGATAGATGGGAAGAGGAGCATGCAATGAAGGGATGATGCTGCTATATATATGTGTGAAAAATCTAAGAAAAGAAAAGGGAATGATCCATACTTTGGAATATCTAGGACTTTCCAGTGATCACCAGCTTAGCTGCATCATCCCTTCATTGCATTCTGATCCTAAGCGCATCTATCAACAGATCATGGTATTGTTGTTCTTATCCTGTTCCTTTTATTCAACTTAGTAGGGGATACTGATAGTTCAGAATTCAGATAGCAGTTTAAAAGTTAATTGTAATATTTATCTTCCAATTGCTTCAGAGCTGTGGCCACATTTGGGTTGAATGCACTTTATGGGAGAAAAAATCCTACAAGTCAAGGAGACCCTTGGACAAGAGCATGGAATCCCTCAAATGCCCGCGACTTCATTCAATACACCAATTCTAAGGGATATCAGATTGAGTCATGGGAATTTGGTAATTAAAACCATAACCTTGGATTTTAAATCCAAGTATCCATCTATTATATTTTTTTTCTGCATGAGTTGTCAATTTGACTAAATTGTTCTACATCCCATCAGGAAATGAGCTATGTGGAGGTGGTGTTGCTGCAAGGGTAGATGCTTACCACACTACAACAAACTGCACTTTTGCCGACAATATTTGCCGACGCAGTGAAAATTTGCGTTGGCAAAAGTCTTATTTCCAACGCATATTTTCACTGCGTTGGCAAAAGTCACAAAAATTGCTACTTTTACCGATGCAAGTAAGACCGCGTTGGCAAAAGCTGTGGTAACCATATTGGCGCCAACAAAAAAACCCCAAAAGAGAGAAAGTTTTACCAACGCGTGTTTTTCTAAAGCCGACGCAATAATGCGTTGGCAATTATCTTACCTACTTGCGACGCACAGGTGTGCGTTGGGAAAGGTCTGAGTTTTTATTCGCACCATTGCCGACGCATGAGTTACGTCCGCAAAGCCCCATCTATGACAAACTTACCTTTATCGACACTATTTTCCAACGCAGTGAAAATTTGCATTGGCAAAAGTCACAGAGAATTGCTACTTTTACCGATGCAAGTAAGACCGCGTTGGCAAAAGCGGTGGAAAACCTTTCCCAACACTATTTGCCAACGCACTGAAAATTTGCGTTGGTAAAAGTCTTATTTCCGATGCATATTTAGACTGCGTTGGCAAAAGTCACAGAGGATCGCTATTTTTATCGACTCAAGTAAGACCACGTTGGCAAAAGTTGTGGAAAACACGTTGGCAATTATTTTTTCCAATGGCGATGCACAGGGAAAGCTCCGACTTCTTATCTGCACCATTGGCAACGCACGATAGCGTCCGCAAAGCCCCATTTAGTTTTTTTTTTTCCAAAATAACCTGAGCACACCGTTTTCAACTTTTTTATTTATTCCCAACCCTCTGCCGTTTTCAACTCTGATTTATTCCTAACCCTCTGACAAAGTTGACCCCACTAAAATTCAATTTCTTATTAACTTATAGCGACGACCATAACAAAGGTTGCCGGTAAAAAAAAGTTTCAACGACAGCCCCATCATTTGGCAGGAAATTTTTGTCATTTTACCTTCTAACTTTTAATAGCAGCTAATATTTTTTAGGGTAAAAATCACTTTTAACAGCGGGCAGAATGTAGCCCCTATTAGAAGTTATTAATAGCAGCGAACATAAGTGGCCCTGCTAAAAGGTAAAAATTATATATTTTTAAAACCCTAAATTTATAAATTAGTCTTTTGTTTCCCTCGTTTTTCCTCTCTCTATATGTTTTGTTTCCCTTGTTTTTGCTCATCACTGCAGTTTCTCTCGGTCTCTTTGGCAAATGCTTCCACCACTACAAGAAATCTAGGCTGTTATGACGAAATTTGATGACGAAATTTCTTTTTGTCTTAAAAGAACACCCCGGCGGCCGATAAAATTCATCGCTATTGTATACTTATAGCGGCGGCCAAAGCTGATGCTGGCTATAATGCAATTTTTGAGCTACTTTTATCGGCAGCATTCGCTATGTCCGTCGCTAAAAAAATTGATCCAATGGCACCAAGGTCTGGCGGGAATTTTTTTATTTTTACAGTCGAATATATAACGGCGGCCAATTTTTTCGAAGGTAAACTGTCTTCGTAGCATTAGTCAAGTTTTGGCCACCGCTATAAATTATTTGTTGCGGCGGCCATAAGTGTCCCCCACGGTAAGAGTCTTAGTTATATCGATTTCAGTTGTTGGAGGTAGATATATAACCTAATGGTTGAGTAGGTATGACCAATTCCTTCCTTATTTTTTGAAATAACACTTTTGATAGGCCTAAATAATGAACCTAAAAGTGGTACCTGGCCGGGCGTAAAAAGGGCCATTCAAAAGGCTTTGACTTTGTTGGAGGACTCGTTTTTTATGGATCGATCAAGTTGGTACTAGAAAATGGAATGAGAAATTGGCAATTTCTTGATTTATCAAGTTGTAAAAATTTCCTGATTTTAGGAGTTATCGATTTTGAATTTCTGTAAGTCAGGATTTGAGGAAAGCCCGGCTCACTCTTAAGTCTTAACATCAATCCCTCTCTCGCTCTCCCATTCTCTCACGCACCTGCATGTCTCCCTCCCCTGCGCACCAAGCAGCCCTCCATCTCTCGACCTCATTCCTCTCTGGCCCTACCATCACTGAGTAGGCAGGGTTGAGGAAAAAAGGGATTGACAACCTTTCTTTTTGTGAGTTTACCACCACCCTGTGCTCGACGCTCTCGTACTTGTCGTTACTCCCGATCTTTAAAAACACATTGGTTAATTGATGTTTTAGAGCCCTTTTAAAATATTCTTCCATTATTTCAAGATTTCTGAAAATTATGGTTATGACAGATTCCTAAACAACAATGCATTTGGGAAAGCCCAACATTGCAGTACTTAGCAGTACCTAAATACTGTCATCGATAGTGGCAGTCCAAAAGAAGGGAAATGTTGCGATAGACTATCTTCACTCTTTCAATTAGGACCACTTGCAATTGAAAGAAACAATGTCAACAATGATAGAAATCATGGTATCTAGACACTTTGAAATGGATGCAATACATGAAATTGATACTTCATATAATAGACAGTACACAATCTCACTGCATTGCGCATGCTAAGACACTATGGTAGTGCTTTTGCTTTCTAAAGATTGAAGATGTGTTGACTGTTTTTATATAAATATGTATGAATATATGCTTATATGTTTATAATTCATTTTGGTATCTCATAAATTCAAAACATAATATCTTACTTTCTGCCCCGGGCTAAGTACGGGGCGTTGTTGCTAGTTTATTGCTACTTGCATTCTGACAGTGTTCTTTTTTGGTTTTGTAGATTGATTTTGGATATTATTGTGCTAGCTGCGGGCTCTTAGGGATTACTTTTTTTATTTTGGTTATACATTTGTATATGTTTAAGATTCTTGGAAATTATCAAGTAGTAATTTTTGTGTATTTTAGAGATTTGTGGGTTTATTTTGGTCCATGGATGTAGGATATTTGGTTGTGGATGTTATTTTCGATTTGTTAATGAATCAATTTTAAATTGGGTTGTGCATCAAGTTTGTTGGTTTGAACAGGTATTCAATTTTTTTTTGTGGTATATAGGGAAAAATGAAAATTTAATTAAAAATAATAATAATAATCTTTCCCGACGCACCAGCGTGCGTTGCAAAAAAGAAAATTTATTACAACATTTCCCGACGTGATTTGCGCGTTGGCGAAGTTGCATTTCCCAACGTGTTAGCCCAAAGATATAGCGCATTCCCAACGCATTGGTAGCGTTGGCTATTTCATATATTCCAAACGCATTAGTAGCGTCGGCTATTTCATGAATTCCCAACGCATTGGTAGCGTCGGCTATTTCATGCATTCCCAACGCTTTGATAGTGTCGGCTATTTTATGAATTCCCAACGCTTAATCATCGTCGACCGTTACCATGAATTCCCAACGCACTACAAGCGTTGGCTATTACTATAAATTCCTAACGCGACGCCAGCGTCGGCCATTACTAGGAACTCCCAACGCACTACCAGCGCTGGCAAATATAGTTTTCGAATTAGAAAAGTTGGACTTTTTGCCGACGCACATCTCTTTGCCGACGTATTGGCCGACGCTGCAGTGCGTTGGCAATTGTACAGGGTTATGCCGACGCAGTTAAAATAGCGTCGGCTATGGATTTGGCTACACGTGATTGCCGACGCGCTGCTGACGCGTTGAAATGCGTTGGGAAATCTTTTGCCGACACAAAACCCACCTTTCTAGACGCAATGAATGCGTTGGCAAAACTGTGTTTTGTTGTAGTGCCAATATGGAAAAGACATGGTTGTCCTTAAATATCTTTTCAATGAGTTATATCTGAATTCTGGCATCCAACCAAAGATTTTAGGCCCTGGAGGTTTCTTTGATCAGAAATGGTTTATACAGAACTTCAAGTGTCAGGACCTAATGTTGTTGATATAATATCTCATCATATCTACAACCTTGGTCCAGGTTAGTGATGCATTTTGTTCAATTCTTTTCTATACCAACACATTTCTAATCTACACCTATGAACAGATATTTTATGAATTATGTATCATGAATGTTCATGTGTTTAATGTTTAGGTGTTGATCCTAACTTATTTGAGAAGATGCAAGATCCATATGTTCTAGATAACACTGCTCAGACATACAAAGATGTTGATGCAACTGTTCGGAACTCTGGCTCTTGGGCATCCTCTTGGGTGCCGGAGTCGGGTGGTGCATACAATAGTGGAGGCAAACTCGTGTCGCATGCCTTTGTCGATAGCTTCTGGTTGCGACTAATTTCCCCCATTATCTTTTTTTCTTGGGTCATTGGTATATTTCAATGTTGGTTACTTTTTTCTTTATGCGAAATTTCGGTCCTAATAATTGAAGCGAAGTCCCATCTATCAGGGTCAGCTTTGTGAAGTTAAAATTTTCACACAATCTTTGATTTCCTATTTTATTGGTGTTTCCTGTTAGGTTGCTATTTTTGCATTGGCTGGATAATTAGTGCATTTGCTAATAAATTCCTACAGGTACCTGGATCAACTTGGCATGGCATCATCTCACAACCATCAGGCCTTCTCCCAACAAACATTTATTGGTGGTAACTATGGTCTTCTCAATACAGCAACAACGCTGTCCAACCCAGATTACTATAGGTAACTCTCTGTTTTAATCAGTTTTCTATTGCATTTCACACTCATATTTTTACCCTTCTTATAAAATATTTTAATTAATCATGTTGTTCTTATTGTGTCTTATTGTGTCAACACTCTTCTTTTCCATCACTTAATGGGAACTCGTGTTCTTGATACCACTCATAATGGTTCTCCTTACTTCCGCGCATATTCTCATTGTTCTAGGCACAAGGTATTTGGATTTTACTGTCATCATTTTGCTACTTAGGAAGGTTTCTACTATAGTTGTAATTTAATTTGTCTGTTCCAATATTGTATTTGATTTCTTTTTTGGCCAGCATGGAGTTACGTTGCTGCTGATTAATCTATCCAATTCAACTTCACTCAATGTTTCAATTGCTAATGATTTGAATTTTTATCCATATGAAGTTGCTATAGATTCTTCAGTGGGGCAAGTTGAAACAACAGGCAGAAGAGAGGAATACCATCTGACTGCAAAAGATGGCAATCTGAAGAGCACTACAATGCTGCTAAAAGGAATTCCATTGGAGCTTACTTGTGATGGAGAAGTTACTCCCTTAAAACCAGTTTATTCCAATGTTGCTGGGCCTTTTATTGTTGCTCACTCCTCCATTGATTTTGTCACTCTCAGGGAAATCAAGGCCCCTGCATGCTCTTAGTTGACTGCTGTGCTATATATGCGAGTTCACACAATTCGCTTTCAGATATATCTTTCTATTATTTTTCCCTCTTCCTTCAGAAGTAGGAAAAAGATATGTTGATTTCGATTACTATTGTGGTCTTCCAATAGAAATCTTGTGGAACATTTAGCTCTCCTCCCCCACCCCAACTATCTGTTCAAGAAACAGATCAAATCTAAAGAATGCTAAAAAATTCTACGTATGAAAAATACTATGCACATGCCTGTTTTCGCTAAACTGTACAACCAGCCTAAGATCATCTAAAACTCAATATAATGGCTGAAATTTGAACCTTGATGTTCCATGAATCCAACAAAAAAAAAAAAACAGAGAGCAAAAATCTTTTAAACCGAGAAAGTTATGACTATTTAAAGACGCCCAATTGAAAATGCGGTGCTGCCGTCTTCCAAATCTGCCTTGCTGAGTACCCTTGTTCGTGCAACTATTTGACCCACTGCCCAATCAATTTTTGGGCTGAAATTTGGGGGTCTCAAGGTTCTCATTATAAACTATAAATCTGCTATTTTTTAGGACAAAACAATCACATTTTCCTGATTTTCAACTCGCGTACTTTTGGAACATAGTCAGACTGAAACAGTGCTTTCCTTTTCAACTTTCAGCTTAATAAACCATGCCAGGTCCGGATTTGGCATTCTTAATCAACCATTAGACACTGCACATATGGTATTCACAACACATCCTCCACCTACATTACACCCTTCTTCTTCTTTTTTTTTCGTAAAACCCACATTACACCATTACATTCCACCATTTATACAACCGTTTCCACATTCGAAACCTCCACCCACATTTCACAATTCCACTAGTTTGAGCAAGTTCAGAGTCACATAGACCAGTAAAATCACAAAAAAATAAAAATAAAAAAATAGTTCACATGATCCCGACGCAAAATGGTGCTTTTTTAACATTCACATTAACCCATATAGATCATTCTGCGTTTTTCATAATGTTGCAAATTCATATGTGAAATGTACAAATCAAGGGTCCCCCATTTGTTTCAACACTTCCACATGCCCTTTTATACTTCTCTAGGCATGCACAAGGGGCTTGAGTTCAGAAAGTGCTACTATGCCAGAACATACCCAACCCGCAGTATGAGAATTCATGACAATATTGGCGTATGTGAGATGGAGAGTTTGAATGGGGATTATTTCTTGTCCTTTCCTTCTCCTTCTTTTTCCTTTGAAGATAACCATTTCTATCAAACACTTTCAACCATAAAATCAAATACACTGGCAAAGAGAAAAACCTAAGTACAATGAAAAACTTCTTCTATTAAACACATTCAAACCTACATGCAAGGAACGTACGTGGTCTTCATATGAGAAAGATAATGGAAAACCACTTCTATCAAACATATTCAAACCTAAAATCAAATACATTAAACAGAGGGATGGAACCTACATGACATTGAAAGCAAAACCAAAATAGAAATTGGAATACATGCAAGATACATACGTGGTTTACCATGACGTCGTGGAGCAGTGTGGTATATTATTGGATTTTGATTTGTGCATAAACCCTCCTCGATCTTCAAGCTTGGGGGCCACGAAGAGGAAGAAGCCAACTGGGATCTTCACGTGGCTGGTAATAAGTGAAAATGGGAGGAAGAAGAAGTGTTGAAGCAGATGGGGACCAGTCGAGTGGCAAAGGAGGGAGGAGGGAAACGAAAAGGGAAGAAGTTGAAAAGGGGGATGGGCAGGATCGATTATACAAAGGAGAGTATAAGCAACGATATTCCCTTTATGAGTTAAGTGATAAAAGATAGGCCTGATCAGACCTGTTGAAAATTTTTTAGGCACTTTTTGAACTTCAGCCCATTCTAGAGGGTTTTTCTGGTAAAATCCTCTATTCATAAATGGAGCTGGTAAATATGATGTCGTCTCTCGCAAACATGAAAAACGCGACCCCATGCACTATTCCCCGGAATTATTTAGAATTCTAGATCTCTGCCAAAACATCTCTATCACCCGACGTATACGATTACGTCTCACCTCCTCATGAACCACGAACAGCGAATAGGATAAGCTCTCTTCCACAAACACATAAATAGCAGCACCTATCATCATACGACACAAGCCAGGCCAAGCCAAGCAAGCTAGCTCTCTCTCTCTCTCTCTCTCTCTCTCTCTCTCAATGGAATACCTTAGCATGCTTTGGGTGGTTTTGCAGCTGTTGATGCTTTCAATCCTTTGGAAGCTCTTCAGTTTTCTTGTATGGAGGCCATATACCATAACAACATGGTTTGCAAAACAAGGGATAAGGGGACCTACCTATTCAATGCTATCAGGTTCCCTGGAAGAAATCAAGAGTCTGAGGAGGGATGCAAGGGAGATTGTCATGGATACAGACTCAAATGATATTATTCCAAGGGTTCAACCGCACTACCACAAATGGCTCTCACTATATGGTCATTTTCCATTCTCTCCTCTTCCCTTCTTTACTTTTTTTTTTTTTTTTTTTTTTTTTTAAATGAATGGGCATGCATGAGGGAACCTTATGTTTTCATTCATTTGTACTTGCCCTTTTCCATAGCCTTTGGTAACTAAGTGAGATAGCATGGACTGTGAATAAACTCATTATGTTATGGCCTCCCATCTTCATTCCTTCATATAAATATATGATGTGATTATATGTGGTGTTTTTCAGAAAGGCTCCTGTAGTTTCAAGCAATAACCTCGGAGGGGCTTCTCATCTTCTTCTTCTTCTTCTTCTTCTTCTTCTTCTTCTTTTTTTTAAATAAGACCTTCACAAATCCTCACTAGGAACAAAATCCACTGCTCCCATGAAGACAACCACAGACGTAAAAATGTTTGTCCCTGTGTTGTATCGTTGAAAATACATTAGCCTTTTTAAGGTTGAATAAGGGACCCTTTTTAGAGAAAAAAAAGAAGAAGAAAATCTCTATCTATAACTTTAAAATTGAAGTATATAGGTGATCCGGACTATTAGTATGTACTGTGGATTGAGGCACATGTGTTACACCTTTGTCTGGAGTTCATGTTCAAAGGGTCTGACCATGTGATGTGCCCACCTTTTCGCGTTACATTGTATGGGAGACATGTTCAAGAGTTTGGCCCTGTGACCCACCTCTTTATATTGTAGGTTTCATGAATTGGAAATCCCTTTCCTTAAACATGTTCTTGTTTTAATGAGCCACAGGAGATACTTTCTTCTACTGGTATGGAACAGAACCAAGGGTCTTCATATCCGAACCCGAGCAAGCCAAAGAAGTATTATCAAACAAGTTTGGCTTCTATACCAAGCCCAAGGCTAAGCCCACAATAGCAGCCGTGATGGGGAAGGGATTGGCCTTTGTTGAAGGCCCTGATTGGGTTAGGCACAGGAGAGCTGTCGGCCCTGCTTTCAACATAGATAAGCTCAAGGTCAGATATCCATGTTCCATTTCCCTTCTTCTTTTTCTTCTTCTTCTTCTTATTATTATTATTATTGCCGCAATTTAAGCTCCTTTTGAGAGATGGCTGTGGGGTTTGTTTGACAGGTGATGACAAAGAGAATGGCAGCTTGCACTCTGTCCATGCTAAATGGGTGGCAAGAAAAGGTGACTGAAGCAAAGGGGAAATGTGTGGAGTTGGAGATGGGTATGGAATTTAGGCAGCTGACTGCAGATATAATCTCCCATACTGCTTTTGGTACAAGTTTCATGGAAGGGAAGGAAGTGTTTGAGGTCCAAATGGAGCTCCAAGAGAGGGCTATTGCTTCCAGTACTGATATCTTCATACCTGGCACCCAGTAATTACCCTACACTTGTAATAAGGATGTTTTGAACAGCACTCTTAACAAGGATGTTTTGAACAGCACTCTTAACATATGGAGCATGCTAATTAATCTCATATAATCATTCCCCTCATCAGATAATTTAATAGGTAGTTAGGATATCCATTTTTAAAGATACTTTTAGTTTGGATTGGCCAACCCAACATTAAAGGTGGCCATCTTCTAATTGTCCCTTATTTATGGCCCCGTTTGTGAGATGCAATATGATGATCCCACTTTGAGTTTTTCCTTTTTTTTCTTTTTTTTTATTTAATTTCCCAACATGTCTCTCATTCTTTAGCTTGTGTAAACAAGCTTTTTTGGCAATTCTACAAATTGATTCAAGTAAGGTAAAGCCCCAATTTCTCAAAAAAAAAAAAAAAAAAAAAGTGCCATTAAAAAACTTTGATTCAAATTTTCCACCATATTTTTCAAAAAAATAAATAAATAAGTAACAACATTTCTCCACTAAAAGATAAAAAAGCTCCACAATCAATACAAAAAGTCAAAAAGATTCCTTGATAAACAACTAAAAATAAAATATCATCATAACCCACTTATATTATTCTTTCTTCAAAATAAGCTTTACTTCACTCAACTCAAATAGTATAACCCCGCCCCAAATAGAGTGAATATTCATATTAGAATAGCACTAATTATTATTGGTTGTATTGCTCACTGAACACCTTTTTGCCTGTAGTCAGAAAAATAATTAAGTGGGTCACTTGGAGAAGCACACAGTCAATACCTAAATGATTTAGTAATCTTGCACAGAGTGATCAATACCTAAATGATTTAGTAATCTTGTCCATACTTAATGACATGGAAGAAAAGTCAAGCAGGATAAATGATGCTAAGGTGTTTTGTCAAATAAAGCTTACCAAATTATGTTTTATTATTTGAGAAAAAGTATCACTCAGCCAAACCACTTTAATTTGATGGAGGGCCGGAAAATTGGCCAACTAAGAGTTACCACCATCCTATTTTATTCCATGCATAGTTGTGTGACCCCACCCACCTTGTCTTTTGCAGGTATCTTCCAACTAAGTCGAACATAAGAACATGGATACTGAAAAGAAGGTTGAGGAACACGCTAAAGAACATCATAGTGAGCAGGTTAAAATCAAAGGGGGATGGAGGCAAAGACACCAGCTATGGTGATGACCTGCTTGGACTGATGATGGGACTATCAACCACAGAGTCCAGCAACAAGCAAGAGGTTGGTCTGGAGCTGAATATGAATGAGATCATGGATGAGTGCAAGACCTTCTTCTTTGCAGGGCATGAGACCACCTCTCATTTGCTAACTTGGACTATGTTCTTGTTGAGCATAAACAAGGAATGGCAGGAGAAGGTTAGAGAAGAAGTGCTGAGGGAGTGTGGGATGGGAATCCCAGATGCAGACAAGCTTAGCAAGTTGAAATTGGTAAGATGTAGTGGATAAGCCCAACTCATGGTTTCAACTAATTTGGTCAATTTCGTAAGTGGGCTGACATAGGTGCACCCGGGCTGGGCTGGACCTCCTCAAAACCTAGTCCATTTATTTATTTTTCCAAATAAACAGGCCCAAATCTAGCCCTTTGGTAAGTAAAAGGGTCATTTACATTCACTATAATAACTTGATGACCCAATAAACCAAACGCAGCCCTATTCTTTTACTAAAACTGCATTCAGATTCTAGAAAAAGACCTTTAACCACTTCCACTAGTTTTTTATAAAAAAACTACTAGAAAAAGAACTTAGCCCTAGAAAAAGAGACTAAGGTGAAAAACGACATAGTCACAAAAAAAAATTTATTTTTTTATTTTTTTTGTGGTAAATGCACTCAAGTTAGTAGGCAGTGAGCTGGTGTTTTGGTTTAAGTTATTCAAACCGCGGTCAACCGCAAAACTCATGTATATATGCCTCTTTGTATTAGTCACAGCTCAAGATTTCATTCCAATGAAAGTTAATTCACCACTAGAGAAAGGATTAGATTAACAAATTACTGATGAATTTGAAACTGTGACAATTGTTTTGCAGTTGAACATGGTTCTCCTTGAAGCCTTGAGGCTCTACACCCCAGCAATTGTTTTGGTCAGAAAGGCCTCCAAAGAAATGAAGTTGGGGAATCTGACAGTCCCTAAAGATACCCAGATATCTATTCCACTGTCAATAATTCACAGGAACAAGAAGTACTGGGGTGAAGATGCAAATGAGTTCAACCCAATGAGATTTGCTGAAGGAGTGAAGAAAGCCGCAAAGCATCCAAATGCTCTAATTGCATTTTCAATAGGCCCAAGAGCATGCATTGGGCAGAATTTCGCAATCATGGAAGGGAAGACGGTGATGGCACTGATACTTCAGAGGTTTTCCTTCTCCCTCTCCCCTAAATATAAACATGCACCTACAGACCGTCTCACATTGCAGCCGCAGTATGGCCTTCCTATTCTTCTTAAGCCTCTGCAAGTGTGAAACATTTGTTCAATATATCCAATGTATTTCATAAGCTTCAATAAGTAGTATGTTTGGTCATTGTCATGATATGATGCTGTAGTTTGGTTTGGCTCAATCTATGTAACTCCACTATTGCAAAATATTACTAATGGAGCAGCAATACAACTCTGTTCTTAGCTCTAGTTTCTTAGAGAGATAGTGACTGTTTCATTATCTTGTATCCAAATGCTTTGGAAATGAAATTGAATTTCTACCGGCCAAACGAATCCCAGTTACACTGCCAAAGAGGGACACGCGACACGTGCATGACCGTTCAAGTATGACCATTCCTTTATCCAAATTTCGGACCAGCACCCCAAGAACTGTCAACCACCTAATTGCATGTTGCAGTGTCACCACCCGAGCCTAAAATTATGATAAACTCCAAGTGAATCCCGAGTCACGTCCATACTTGCTCCCGTGAACTCTGAATTAACTGACGTTAAAACAAAATTCACATGGGATATCATACCTTCACATACAATATACATTTTTGCGGAATTATACATAATGATTTATAAAGTCTGTTGTATATAACAAAATTTAATTTACACTATTTAAAACATCTAATTGGATATTTAAATAAAATGCAAGGATGATAATTATAAATTGTTTCAAAACCATTAAATATATCCAATGTATTTCATAAGCTCGGCTAGGCCTCCTGGAGGAACTAGAGTGGTCTCATCCGCTGGCGCTACGGCCTAGACAGAACCGGCACTGGCAGTTGGGCCTATAATGCCATCAATAACACTGTGAATACGACGATTCAGCAACGTATAAACAGATCTATGACTACATATGTTCAATTACACATTTAATCTGTCTAAATTCAATATTAGACAATAAAATAATAATATTGAATCAATAAGAGTCTTTATTCACAAATTTTCAACTACAATAGCATTTCATTTCAAATCACATCTTCCCTAAAATGTATGAATCATCTTACATAAATGAATGAATCATTTTACAAATATCAAATATTATAAAATTTATTCGTGCCCGAGTCAGGGACTACTGACATCACAACGGAGTTCCGGAACACTCCCAAATCATCTGCTGCAGTAGGAACAACTCTAATGAGCGTTAACAAAATAACCATGTAGTGCCAAACTCAAGAATTAATACAATTCAATATATTTAATTTGTTTCAAATTCAAATTAACGGATTCATTTCAATAAACAATCCTTTTTGAATTCAATTCAATTTATAATTCATTTCGGATACGATTCAATTAACAATTCTATTCATTTCAAATTCAATTACAATCATTTCCTCTTTCAATTCCAACCAATCATTCAGGTGTAATCTGAAAGTCCTTGGGATCCTAACCCTAGAGCGGGGGGGGGTGAATAGGGTTTGCTACAACTATGACCAATATAAAACAAATTTAACTTCTTAACATAAACTAGTCACATGTGATGATTAATCAAACAATATGCGGAAGCTAATAAAAGAATCACCACAAGCAAGCACCACAACACCAAGGTTTATAGTGGTTCGGCCTCAATGCCTATGTCCACTACCGGCTTGTGATCCAATCACCCCACCGGATTCCACTATTTATGCTTTTTACCAGGCTAAGCAATAACCCTTACAATGTTATTTTTCTAGGCTAAACAACAACCTCTCAATGTACTTTTCTAGGCTAAGCAATAACCTTTACAAAATGCTTTTCTTAGGCTAAGCAATAACCTTACAAGATGCTTTTCTTATGCTAAGCAATAACCTTACAAGATGCTTTTCTTAGGCTAAGCAATAACCTTTACAAAAGAATATTTCTCTAAGATGGTGTCTTCACAAAAGAACACTCCAAGAGATACAATTTAAGCACAATGGAATTGCCTCTTAAATAGGCTAATGTGAAAGTGAAATTCCAATTACAATCATACACTAAAACAAGTTAAAGTGTGTGCACAAGTGTATGAATGCTTTTCTTCAATCAATTTCTACAATGAAGCTCCTAAATGAATGCATGATGCATTTTAAAATCAAAGCTTATAAAATGATGATTGAAGATAAAATTAATCGCATGGAAGATTCACACAACTTAAAGAAATGATCTAAAACATGTTGTATGAATATAAAAGTCTAAGAACACATGTGATTTAGATGAGAGTGATTGCAAACCATTCTAATATACCAATGAAGATAATGAGTTTGCAAAACAATTCTTTAAAAGCTAGAAATTATGCATAAATGAAAATACAAAGATTTAAACATGCATTGATTCTACTTTTAATGGAAATCAAAATGATAAGTAAGATGTACCTTTTTAAAACTCAAGCATTTGATTTCCAAATAGCCCTCTAGCCTTTCCAACTTCTTCCCCTTTCCTTGGCTCCAAAATAGTCTCAAAAGTTCATGGTTCAAGCCTTGAAAAAGGTTGGAAATGAATGGACTTTATAGCCAAAAAGTGCCCAACGGCTAGTCCTCGGTCGACCATGAAACAGGTCTCGGTCGACCTAGAAGGCACAACGGATATAAATCTGACCGTTGGAAAACTCTGCTCAAAACTGCCTTTAAAAGCTGCAGTGTTCCCGGTCGACCAGCAAGCCTGGCCCGGTTGACCGGCGACACTGCCGGGCCACCCCCCCTTTTGACAAAAATTCCAATTTTTGCACATTTGAAGGTATTTCTTTGGGAGGATTTTTGGGCCACTAAACCAAGCTTGGTAACATGTTTTAGATCAATATAAGATGTTTAAAAACATGAAACACAAAGAGCCTAAAATGATTTGAAACTTTAAATCCAAAGGCTAGCTTGATTTCTAAAAACTCTTTTCAAATGAAAATGCATACAAAACTGATTCTGAAAATGGTGAATGTATGCAAGGCTCAAACCTAAAATCTCAAAATGATTTTCCAAATATAATGCACAAAGAATTAGGTTTTCAAAAGAGTTTGTATTCTAAAATCAATGCATCCAAGTTTAGAAACAAAACATGCATAAAACAAAACTTTTACCAATCTTAAAAGCAATGCATGTATAAAACCAGATTTCAAGATATTCTAAAACAATGCATGAGTGTAAATTCAAATGATATGAATATGTTAATGCATCCATCAAATTGCAAATACAAAATCCCTAACATAGTCTTCGGTTATTTAATATACGTGTTATTATTGATGGACACCACAATTTATATAAATTTGTACATTAAAGTCTCATTAATTAACACATATGAAGGTATAAACAGTATTATCAGCGTTCATATAATCAATAGGCTTTTTTTTCCATAAATTCATAAATTAAATCTGAAAATTTTAAATTTTGGTTAACTGTTCGGTCACCTATCAATTGACCGAATTGTACGACTCGGTTAATCTTTGGTTAACAAACTTCTTCGATCATCTTTCCAGAAGCTCATTTTTACTAAAAATCTCATTCTTCAAATTCGGTTAACCCCTCTGTTAACCCTCAATTCACCTCGGTTCCCAATCCAAAGGCCTTCAATTTTCCTTTAAATTCAAGTGGACTCGAGGTCAACCGGACCTTGCTATTCGGTTAACCAAACATAGGTTCGGTCAACTGTCGATTCGCAAACCAAAGACATTTTTCCTACAAATCCATGTTCGGTCAGCAATTCGGTCACCTATCAGTTAACCGAACTGCACCCAGAATGTTGCAGAATTCGTTTCAAAATTCTTTTTTGAAACCCATTTAATCACAACTTGCATAAAACACGTCTTGGAACCTCTTGTTCCCTCCTCCAACATTATCAAACACCACTTCTATAGCCAATCTTCTTCTCCAATCAATCAATTACATACACAATTCAATTTTAAGAATCGGATTGAAACCAAAACTATAACAAAATCACAAGAAATCAACACAAATTAGCATTCTAATCATAAAAATTGTTTACACTTGTCTTTGCTTGAGATTAATTGATAAACACCCCTTTGTTAGCTTAGTTTTGAGATCAAAACCTCTATTTAAAACCCTCTTTGTAACCTAACATCAAGAAAATTCCCAAACAAATCCTTCATAAGCTAGTTATTAGATAAGTAACAACTCTAATCACACAAGAACATTTGGAAATTTTAAGAACCTAAGCTACTTACTTGTAACTCAAAGAAAGGAAAATTCCAGATTTTCTACAAGTTTTGGCTCTAAGAAATTAAAGGAGCCCAATGAAGAAGATGAAGTACTTAATCTCCTCACAATTCACTTGTACTTCTTGTTCAAACACTTGATCAAAGAAAATGAAAGAAGAAACGAAGAAGGAAAGTCCAGTCTGCTGAAGATTTCACTAGAATGATTGAGTGAACCTCATTTGGGTTCTTTTGAACCTTTTATAAACTGAATTTTGCAGTAAACCCCCCCTTTATTATGTTCATTCTCAATTGAGTCAAATGAAGACTCAATTGATCCATTTTAAGTCAAACGAAATAGAGTATATTACGAAAGTTAACGTGCTCATCGAGATACACACGATGACATCAAGCTTCACTGTATTCGACGAAATATGCGGAAATCTGCATTTATGGAAAAGTCCTAAATTTCATCAATTTGAGTCTAAAATCAACTCAATCAATTTAATCTCTTTCAAATCTATTTCATTAAGCTCAATTCATCTATTGAAGACTAATTCAACTCATTTTGGTCATTAACCATCATTAGTACCATTAAACACAGTTCATTCACTTTAATCTCAATTAATTAGTGTTCGGGACGGGGTGTAACATGCAGTCACTTGTAACCTGTGGATGAATTGATAATGAAGAGGTAAACAACTTGTGAGTTCGTGATCTAAAAGAGAGCTACTGATATATCCACATGAAACAAAAATAGTATCCTTTGGTTGTTTTTCCCCTGCAGAATAGGTTCTTGAATCTTGATACAAAGTACTTAAAATAGAGAGACCCAAGATGTCAATCCGTTGCAACTTCTAAGTATATTAATTTAAACGATAGAAAAACCAATTTCATTCATTCGGGTCACAAAGATCATGTCACTGCTCCCCAATTGACTCACACATAAAACTAGTTCAAACTGTGATTCTTTTGTACCACCACCATACATGAATGAAAGTTGGTTTCCTAACAAAGACTGTGAACACCCAACTTTGCCTATACCGGAGCACAAACTTTCCCACATCTAAAAGCTAACCCATGAATTTGTAAATTGTGCATCTACAACATGAACATGAGCAAGAGAGGTACACACTTTTGGCACCATCAAGCTTTACTTGTCAGTCTCCTCATCGTCGTATCAAATTTTTTGGGTCATTTCTTGAATTAGTTGCCTTTCCATCTTGATAATGACTTCTTTCCAATCCAAAATAGGCAACTCAAGGCATAACTTATCTCATGAAGCCTTAGTGTCCCCTGCATTGGACTGATTCTGTCACATCCCAATCCGAATCACCCTGGCCTAGGGTAATCTCCGAGGTGTGACACACGTACTCCCGTGTACTGTGCCTGTCTCGAGCTAAGTACAACAAACGAAGGAGAGAAAACGACTTTCCACACACGTGAGTTAAAACTCACTAGAACATATCAAGAACAATTAATCATAGTAGAAGTTGTATTTCATTCATGAGAGGATATCAATTCACATCCAGTCCAATTAACCTTTCAAGTTTTAATACAAAAGAATCATACAAGTATATACATTGTTTTACAAAAGAGGGTGAATAAAGAACCATATACAAACAATACCAAAAGTATAACAAAAGAATAACTGCACATCTAAGTGTAGCCCATGCAAAAAGGGGCTAGCCACACACTATGGAAGCTCCCAAAATGGCATCACGCACTCCGAGGAAGACCACTAAGTGGCTCCGAACTCTAGCCAGTCCTCTAATCCTGAAGGTACTTTTTGGGTAGCCTTCTCTCCCTCCTTAGCCTTCTCAAGACCAAAGGCTGCACCTACGACTGTGACACTAAAAGTAGTATCATCAATACGACGATTAAGCAAGTATAGGCAGTAATAAGGAAATGCCTCATGTATCAAATTGAATTTTATGATGAATAAATTAATAGATGTCAATAATAAGTATCAACTAGGCAAGTTGTGGGAGAATGAATAATTTATGCATTGCGAAACAAGTATTTTGAAAACATTCAAAATTGACTACTACCTTAAGCTCATCCTCTTAAAAGAGAACGAATCTAGTTAGGATGTTACCAGCGGCCCGACCAAAGGCTAGCTGGCTACCCTGGTCTGGAGTTCCGGTGCTCCAGATGACTTATTGCAGTAGTCTCGAATAACTAAACCAAGTTCAGCCCCGTCACGTATCACATGGTCAAAGCTAAGTAGTGTCGACTCAATCGAATCAAATAATAATCAAAGAATAATCGGATTTGAGTAAATTTCTTTTCACTTAATCAAAATCAAATAGAATAGTAATCATATATACTCAAATACTTACTCAATCCTCATTTTTCAATTGAATACTAAATCTAGTATAGATTACTGATGTTACGAATTGAATGTAAACAATTGGTCTTCAATAAATATTAATGACGAAACTAATCTACTAATCAGGATTTGATTATCAATAAGACATGACACTCCAATATGAAATGCAGTCACTTAAAGGAATCAAGATATTTTACAAACCAATACTGAAATAATTAATTTTAGTCTTTCATTGTCCAATACAAGGTAAGTTTGGGAAGATCAACATATTACTACCTTGCTGGGTGTTAATATTTATGAGAAGTACATTGAGTTTCCAAACTAACCCTCACGGCATAGTGTTAGACTAATGTGTACCCATTGGACCAATTAATAAGGTTGCCGGTCACATTTTAAGGTCATAAAGGTCTTTAAGGTTCCTAAATCCTATGAAAGCTAGTGTATGCATCTTAGTTATCTATTAGTAGGGATGTAAATGGGTACCCGATTCTCCAATTACCCGGAGGTTCCGACCCGTTAAAAACCGGGTCTGAGTCCTTATTTAGGCCTCGATAAGTAAATGGGTCCGGGTCCGGTTCCACCTTGGTTCGGACCCGTGGACCCGAGTCCTGATATATTACCTCAATTTTCAAGAATCTCTCCTAAAAATCATATTTTTTTAATATCATTCTCTACCTAAACCCGGACACGAATCCAAACCCATCCCATATATGGTTCTGGTTCCGGTTTCGGAGCCAAGAAACCGGTTCCGAAACGGTTCCAGTTCTGGGTCCATGGAGGACCCAGACCAAAACCGACCCATTTACAACCCTATCTATTAGGGATAATTAAGAGGGGTTATGATAGGTTAAGGGTGGAGATTCACCCTAAGAATTGGGTCAAAAGGACCAAGTTTGAAGTCTTCAGGTTCGCTCAAGCGGACCCACGTTCGTTCAAGGGGACCCATCCAGAAGGTTGGTCGCTCGCGCGTTTCCTTTCGTTTGCTTGAGCGAGGTTTTCAGGGGTATGGTCACTTAAGTGGACCCCCATCCAAAAAGATGGGTGTCTGAACGATCCTTTTGTTCGCTCGACCCAAAGCTTCAGAAGGATGTTTGCTTGAGCGAATGCTCCAGTTCGCTTGAGCGAATGCTCCAGTTCACTCGAGCAAACTGTCCAGGATCCTTGAACACTGGTTTTTCATCCATATCTTCTCCCATCCATTCCTTAACTTCTTCTCATCCTAAACCCTGCATAATGGAGCCTCCATGCTCCCATTTTTACATCATACAATCCCTCCATTCATTTCCATCATTTAAAACTCATAAATCAAACCAAATTCATCCATTTATTAAGAACTAATGCATAGAATAAGAGTTTCATTGAGTCAATGAAATTTAACAAATATGTAAGTCAAAATCATGCTTATACTTGCCTCTATTTGTGATTTTCCAAACTCTCTCTCCACTATGGCTCAAAGAAACCCAAAAGCCCCAATCTACCAAATCCTAAAGAGACAAATACACATGGAAAATGGCATGAATATACATGAATGATTGTCCAAGAGTCCTTTGACTCTAATGCAACTCTAAAAACACAAAAGAAGACATTTTGGCTCTTACCTCAACAAGAAATTTGAAGTTGAGAAGGGTAGAGGGTGATGGAGGTAGTTTTCTTGTCCACAAAGAGGAGAAAGGTTGAAGAAGATGAAGAATATGATGATGATGAAGGCTTCCTAGATCTTAAGGCACATGCACTCTCTTTCTCTCTAGTAGTGACTGAAGGAGAAGTGGAGGAGAAGAAGGAGAATGGAGAAGAAAAGTAGAGGAAAGAAATGAAAGGAATGAAAAGAATGGGATAAGGTTGTATATATAAGGGTAAGGTTGTCATTTTGCAAAAAAGTCCACTAAGATTTGTATATTTCCATTTTGAGTCAAATGATGGTTCAAATAGTCAACAGTTGATCAAATGAAGGAGAGTCTAATACAAAAATCAATATACTCATCAAAATACACGCGATGATGCTAAAATGACATGCAAATTATGCAAAATGCAAAAACTCATATTTACGAAAAAGCCCTTGACTCTACTCAATCGAGTCAATTCTACTCCAACTCACTTATTCATGGTTCAAAGCTCAATTAACTTAGTCTATAACGACTAATAAACACTAATTATCATAGTTAGCAATTAAACATAATTAATTTAGCTAAAACACACTTAATTAGTACTAATCAGAGTTAAATCGGGTCGAGATGTAACACATTCCAGAGGGGAAATTCCCAACTTTCCACAAAGTTAGCTTTTCATAAATTCACATTGCTTGAGAACAATCAACCTGCCAAACACATACATTATAATGAGCTAAACCCACATCTAAAGGAAACAAATGAAAGAAAAAAGGGGGCACTAAACAATCTAATTAAGAGCATGCACAATTTTCCCTTCTGTTAACAAGGGGTCCATGGTGTGGAAAGCCATTGATCTGATAGTTTTTTTTTTTTTAACAGCCATTGGTTTGATAGTTAGACCATCAATAGACCATGCCCCAACCTATCTGGTCAATGAGCATTCCCAGACTTCAAATTGGCCAGCATATACGGATACGAAAGAAAAAAATAGCACCACCTAAGGCAGAGTAGATCAGATCATTAGGTTGCCACTGCTATGTGATGTTGATGGACTTACACCAGGTGAGGCTGTAGGATTTTGTGGACTTGACCAACCGACCTGTGCTTGACAAGCAAGGATTGTTTGAAGCATATGCTAACCACCTGGGGCCCACCTCCATTGGACAATACCCAATGTTCACCCCAACTACCCCTTATCCTCCTTGAGGCATGAATGCATGAGATAACTCAGCACACTGAATTTGTTTTTAAAATATCAAGTTTGTCTTCAATTTTAACTACTAATCAGAGAAATTCTATGTATTCAATTCTGGTGTAACAAACAGGCCTGAGTGCTTGGCATTGATTCAACTGGTCTGCGGGTCTTGATTCTTCTTCCATTTGGACCAACTCATGAATCTGAAAAAGAAGCTTCACAAATCTTGTTCAACTCTTACTTTCTGCCTAAGATCAAATTTTATCAAGTCAACACTTGATCCATCTTGCAAATTGAAGGTATGTTATATCCAAATTAAGGATTTCTCTAAGTGAAAGCCACGATGATCTGAACTCGTTGCCAATGTTTATGACGGTGATGATTAATTTTCTTCTCGTTCCTACCTTCTTTTGGTTCAACATTTCTTACACTGTCCATTAAAATCCCTTCAATTATGTCTTTTTGTTTATCAGTAACAGTAACTTATATTAGAAGAGAATAGAATACAAACAAAGAGTACAAGAAGAAAAGAAAAGGGGGGAAAGAAACATACAGGTACAAGAGAAATGTACCCCCTCACACCACAACTACATAATAAAACCCTCCCAAGGGAAAACTCTCTCAGCACCTTACTCGAATAAAGCGTCCGCCATCATGTTTAATGACCTACTTTACTCGGATAAAGCGTCCGCCATCATGTTTAATGACCTACTCTTATGCTAAAAGCTAACATTAATGGTAGTGGATAATACCCGGATTTCATTGAAAAGGAACTGAAACTTTCATGGATAAGCCTTCCGTTTCGAAACTCAACTCACTGCATTAGAAGAATCACTCTCTACAATAAGATTGTCATGGTAGTACCTAGAAAAACACTGAAGAGATTCCAAAGTAGCTAAAACCTCAGATTCATTAGAGTCACAAACCCCCACATATTTTGTCACGCCCCAAAATCCGAGATCCTTAGGAACCTCATATTTCACAGCATGATGATCCCATCTAACTCATGTAGGGTCAAATTGCACATTTTTTTTAATAAATATCATTCTATGGTAAACAGAGCATAAACTATATTATTTAAAATTAAACAACGAGCTAATACTGTGAAAACAAAGTTTAGTTCCAAGGCTCCTAATACAAGTTTCCAAATAATTTCTAGGACCTAAATAATAAATAGACTAATTCAGCATGGCCATTTGATGCTCCATCTTCTCTAATTTACGTGGTCAATCACTGATCAGATCCCGTTTCCCACGTCATCTTCTCTAATTTACTTGGTCAATCACTCAGATCCCATTTCCCACGTCATCATCTCTAATTTACTTGGTCAATCACTCAGATCCCATTTCCCACGTCATCAACATTTACAGAGACCTCCTCATCTGTCCACCAAAACCGATTGGGTGAGTCCTAATATAGTAAGTAGATAAATTACACTAGTTTGCATGCATTTATTTCTCCAACAAAAAGAGACATTGAAAATAAATTATACCAACAAGTACAGAATTTAAAACAAAAGAAACACTTTAATTCAAAGGTAACCAAAACAAGATGAGAGTGTCAATTTGCTCTAAGACCAATGCCAAGTAAAAGGATTACTACCAATCATGCAGCAAATCGATGCAAGGCTGAACAACAGCAATAGTGATAAGACCTTGATAAATCAAGATAAAGAACTTCTATTTACTAGTTTAGGGATTATGTCCAACGATCGTGGAATTACAACCCGTGCATTTAAGAATTTAAGCAAATCTTGTTTTCATCTACTTTCCATTCAAATTCCTTAGACATAGTTAATTTCCCAAAGCTCTTTTAAATTTTGGGTGCACTTGCTAGTACCAACTTCACAGTGCCCATGCAAATTTTAGCGCAACTGCTAGTACCAACTTCACAGTGCCCTTGCAAATTTCAGCGCAACTGCTAGTACCAACTTCACAATGCCCAATCCAATTTTGGTGCAACTGCTAGTACCAACTTCACAGTGCCCATTCCAATTTCGGCCAAGTGGAATAAATTTAGATGTCAAGTTATAATCTACAATTCATATAATTGCTAAGAAAACCATCGCCCATGCCACAACAGTATAAGTCCAACCCCTGCGATGTATCCATATTGACAAACATGAACACTTAAAATCCTTCATACAGATTCCAAGAAATATCAATCCCAAGGTTGCTGTGATCTACCACTTTTTAACACGTGTGTGGGTAGAGTCTGGCCATCATTGATCATTTGCTTACGGTGCTATTACATTAACCTGTTTGGATCACACACCCAAAACACCTACACTAAATCTAAACGTTATTTTTAACATCTTAGGATCACCATATCACATGAAAGAAGATAACAAGTCCAATCCCTATCCTGAGTTCTTGGAACACAAATAAATTAGGAGAACATGCATTCAATGAGTGTAGTTTATCCACCTACCTGCACTTCCCAGATGCAAAATTGACGAAGATGAGATGGTGAGGATGATGCTTGTTAGGCTCCGTCCCGAGTTAATCAAGATTAACTCTGATTAATTGAGATTAAGGCGCACTAAGTAGGTTTAATTGAATGAATAATGAATTAGAGCCAAATGGAATTGAATTAGCCTAATATGACTAACTTAGGCTTAATGAAATAATAAACAAGATTATGAAATGAATTGAATAGGAATAGAAGTTCAAACGAAGGACTTTTTCAAAAATACGGATCTTTACGTATTTGGGCGAATACGGAAACGCTTGATACCAACATGTGTATCTTGACGAGTATGACGAATTTCGTAAAAGACTTGAAGTTGTTCGACGAATATCGGATCGAATGGAACTTCATTTGACTTGAATTGTAATTAAGAGGGATTAATGGGTTTAAATGCAAAACTTATACTTATATAAGATCAAATGAACTCAATTGAGTTCATTCATCTCCAGCAACCCTAGGCAACTTGCTGTTTTCATGCTTTTCTTTTCTTTCTTCCGTTTCTTCGTCATTGAGTGAGTGTGAGTTGAAGTGATTAGAGCGAAGGAGTTCATCTTCTCCATTTTCCTCATCATCTTCTTAGAGTGGTATTGAAATCAAAGCTTCAAGTTAAGGAATTCCCACTCAATCCAAGCTAAGAGAGGAGTGTTGTATCAAGCAAGCTTTACCTAAGGCAAGTAATTCATGTGTTTATGCTTGTTAAGGTATCTTTATTGAGTTTGATGGAAATAGATGATGAATTAGATATTAAGGTATATTAGGGGTTTAAAACCCTAATTAGGTTATGCACCTAATGAAATAGATTATGTTAAGGAAGTTAGATTAGATGAGTTATTGAGATTCATATGCTCTTGTTGTTTGCATAAGTGATCAAATTCATATCAGGTTCAAGGAAGAAATGAATGGATTGAAATCCATTCAGTGCAGTAACAGAACAGATGTTCTGTTTCTGCAGTGTGGCCGGTCGATCGGCCACCTGGCCCAGTCGACCGAGCACATAGGGTCAGGTTCGCAGGAACCTGACCAAATTACTGTTCCTGGATTTTTGTTTACAACTCGGGGTCGACCGGGCAACGGTCAGGTCGACCTGGCCAACTAGAAATTCTGAAAACCTTCCAATTTGACTCGGAATCTTTTGAATTAATTAACTTGATGATAGAAACTGATACCGTTCATAACTAGACCATCATAAGTGTTAACGAGGGTTATCTTAATGCATAACTTTAACTAACTAAGTAATGTCATCGACAGTAATACGTGCATTAATAACCACCGTTCACTCAATGATTGGTTAGAGGAGTGATTTAGAATTGGAATAGAATTGATGTGAATGGATGATGGGTCTGGCACTACATAGTGGTTTCCGAACTCATTATGGAATTGAACTGAATGAACAGTTACGAAGAGTAACAATGAACTGAATAATCCTACTGCAGTAGATAGAATTGGGGGCGTTCCGGAGCTCCGTGGTGATACCAGTGATCTCTGATCAAGACACTGGGAGATCCCACCTTATTGGACCGAAAAGTCATTGATTGAAAAATCATATATTGGACTGACGAGTCCTATTGATAAGTCATTAATAAAGGCTGAATATAATGAATGAATGAATATGAAATGCTTCCTTTTGGAAGAACTTAATCGAGTTGAAACCAATGTTAGTGTAGTTGCCAATATTATTGTCAGGCTTACTTGTGTTTATTATTGATTGTCTAGAACTGGAAATTAATGAATTGTTAGGAATTGTCAAACATGCTATAAATATATGGATATCATGTTGAACCGTCGTGTTCACGGTATTACTGATGATATTACAGGCTCAGTTACTCGGTTCCTCCGAGACCGTCCCGCCAGCAGAGGAGGCCCATTCGATACCTCCAGGAGGTCTAGTCGAATGGACATGTTCTGCTAGTGCATAGTGCATACATGGAAATCTTGTGGAGGCTTTTTGTTAAAGATATTTTGTATAGTCATTTTGGTATTGTAGATATTGTAAGTGATGTCCCCTTCATTGTATTTTGATTATGCAGTGGTTGATCGTAGGAGAAATGAAATCATGTAAAGTGAACTTTACATTTCAAAGTAAAGGATCTGATTCATTTTGTTAAAGAGTTGTCAATGTATCTATGTATGTATATTTCCGCATAACTGTACATTGACAGGTACAATGCAAGATCCCTTGTGGACTTCGTTTTAACTTCGGTTAATCCGGGGTTTAGCCCTAATGACTCTAATCTCGGGCCTCGGTCGTGACAATGCTGGCCCCAGAAGATCCCACTTCCCTTGCTCTCTCTCACCTTCTTCCCCTCTCTCTCTCTAAGTCGTGCAATCAGGCATGAGGATCCAGGTCAATAGCAGATTAACATGGCTTTATAGTTTTGGCTGTCCATATCCCCATTTGAATTAGAAATCCTAACTGCAACTCAGTCTCTTGATTCGATCAAACTCTACTTCCTAATACTATCCATGCTAGGAATTTACATAGGGTCAGGACTCTACTTGTTGAAGTAAGAGTCCAACAATCATGGTTATCAGTGGAATATGCCCTACCACCAAACCGCCCATGTCATAGGATTTAGTGGGCCTCATTGAAGTTAGGCATTAGCCAATTGGATTCTTCCAACGAAATGGCCTCATGCACGATTTCTGATGTGTCTATCCTAAATGTGAATTAAATAATCATATTTGCATGAAATGTTTATCCAAACAACACTCATGATCTACATGTGGCTATCTAGTTTCCCCAACCTATTGGATTCCTTTCTTAGATGGCAATCCTAATCAGGGCACACTTTTTTCTTTAGTCCAATAACCCATCATCGATAGGCCTTACTAAATTGAATTCTCATGCAACTTAGAGTCCTTTCTAAATTTGAATTGGCTCATACCCAGGCCCTTACCTAACCATTTTTCGTCTTAGGGTTCAACGTGGTGATCAGACTTAGTGCACATTTAATGGTGGTGCAAGATCTAATCTTGGCCAAGCAATCACATGCGCATGATCTAAGAAGTATTTAATTGATGCATGTTGATATAATTAAACCCAATCCATAGTTGTGGAACACTATGGGTCCCACATAGCTCCCCCCATGAATGTAATACAACGTTGCATGATCAATTTTATTTAAACAAAGGCATTTACATTTATTATCAATAATAATTCAATAAATAATAATTCTTGGAAATTATCAAGTAATAATCCAATCATTGATAAAATTATTCTCAAAGAAAGAATCAAATTCTTATTCAACAACAACATTAATAACAATAATATTAATATTAATGCATGAGATCCAGGGTGGGGTCTTACAAGACTACCACTCATTATCAATCTACAGCCAAGATTTAAAATCTGAAAATCGGGTCCTTACATATTTGGAGAATATAAATAAATGTCCCTATTGCAATTTAGAAGCACCCCTCCAATACCAATTGATCCAGTTTTCCTTCTTGCGGCCCCATCCACTTTGAACTTAAACAAACCAATAGGAGGAGGGGATTGATTGGGCCACACCCACCCCATACATGATTCCTAATTAATAAGAATGTCATGAAGAGAAAAATTAGAGAATTCATTTCTACCCAAAGCCCACTTCGCGATCATTAAAGTGATCTTAGAGAACAACTCTCCAAATGTCTTTTAAGTCCATTGAAACTTTGCTACCAAAAAAAAATTGTAAATTGAAACTGAAGTCCTCCGTTTGATGGGGAGATTAATGGGGCCGGCCAACACTTGCTCGGGCCTGTTTGTTAGCAGGAATTCTTAGAGTTCTTATTGGAAGAATATACAAATACTCAAATGTTGTTCCTTAGAAGGATTTTCAATCGCTTAATACAATTTAGCAATTAGGAAGGGAGAAGTTCATAGGCCATTACAATTTAGAAGGCAAAGGGAACCCAAATGCTCCATATAGCCATCAATTGACGCACTGGCAGAAATTTTCAACATATGAAATTCTAGTCAGAAACTCCACTCATATATAGGGGAATCCATGGGCTGCAACAGGCCGGGCCAACACTTACTGAGCCTAGCTTATTCAGCTGTTACACCTCAAGGCTTGTTTTTTTTTTTTGCTAAATTGCAAATTGAATTAAGAAAGGGAGAAAAGATTACAGCCAAAAGCAACAACAACCTGCAACAAGAGAAAGGAACAAAAGAGCACTAGTTCAACCCTTGGGAAGGCTGATTACAGAGAAGAAAAAAATAATCTAGGGTGCTGCTGGAGAAGGAAGAAGAGAAATAACTTAGAGCAATAGAGGCATCCACTGAAAAGAAATTAATCACAGATTGGAGAGAGGGCACCTTGTTAGAGAAGAGGACCATATTCCTTTCTTTCCAGATGCTGAAGAGAGCCACAATGAAGAGGGCAGCCAGACCTTTCCTCGCTTTCGAGCAGGAGTTTGCGGAGAAGGCTTTCCATTTAGCTGAGGCTGAGCTGGAAGAAGAAGACTGCAAGTCTCCTTTCAACTCCAACCAATCCCAAAAGGAGGAAGCTAAGGGGCAGAGGAAGAACAGGGAAGCGGATTCCTGAGAGTTTTGATGGGAGAATATAATGTTGGAATTCTGAAAATTTTGTTCCGAATATATACTAATTCTTCAAATGCTGTTCCTCGAACAATAGGATTTTCAAAAGATCAAGTACAACCCAACAATTAAGAAGCTAAAATTACAAGAATTTCATAGGCCAAAAGTGACGATTCAGAATGCTAAATTGTTAGAATCTAACTGATTAAAAAATGAATTCCAAATGATCCATGGACATTTGTTGACATGCTTGTAAAAACTCTCAACATATAAAATTCTTGTCAAAAATTCCTCTAAACAAATATGCTCTCGGACTAAAGAATTAAGGCCCGAGCCCATCCTTTTTACAAAATGCACATGTCCTTTGTCTTAAACATTGCTTGTTTCTTTAGGAGAATTTTCTTGAAAAAGACTTCTCATAATTAATGGGGATTTCTGACATTGATATGATGGTTGTTCCCCTTGGCATTTCAAGTGCCTTTTTTTTTTTTTTTTTTGTTAGAATTCTGAATTCAAACCCTTCAAACCCACCTAAAAAGTCTTAAATAGTCTTTAAAATTATCAAGCTCCCAGTATTTCAAGTGCTAGATGTGAGATGAGGACTGGAATTCCATGTGGAGGACAATACTTGGAGAACTTTAAATTCTCTGAATATGAATTCTAAGAATTCTACTAAAGAAACAAAGCATTTTATGGGGTGGGAATTCCTAAGGTGAACCACCAACCAACTTAAACCCTATGTGACAAGCTTTGTTGGGTTGACCCTTAATATCTTCAAGTTGTGGTCATGGTGACTTTTCAAGCTGAATCAAAAAATGGTTTGGGTTTGAGTTGTGTCCATTCTTGCTAAATGTCATGAACACAACCCTACCCAACTAATTACATTATCACCTGCCAAATCAACCTGATCGGTCCATAAATTAATAGTTCAAGTTGGCATTTCGGTCCAATTACTTGTACATATATATTAATCATAGTGCTCAACCCAACAAAAAAAACCAACGCAACCAATTGCCACTCCCGGGTCTGAGCCTATACGGGAGTCTGAGCCTATATAGTCGGTCCTTTAAGCTTGTATGCGCCCATAAACCATCAAGCTATAGGCTCAGAACCAACCCAAGGGTGCAAAAACTTATAAGCCCAAAGTCAGACAATGTAAAACAGGCTAAAGTCAGTTTTGAGCTGACCCTCCCATAAGCATTTCCCACCATAAGGTAATGCTCATGCAAAGTAACTGCTTTAGGACCCTTTACTTTACTATAAACTTTTCAACTAGTATAAATATGGTTGCAAGAAGAAATGAAGATGGGAGAGACAAAAGAAGGCTCTCTGAGGTTGTTTGACACTAAAGGCTCCTATAGCTTTTTGGACAACCTTAGAGAGGCTCTTTTCTTTTCTTTTCTTTTTTTCAAATTAAAACCTTCCTTTTCCTTATAAACATTCTTTGACTCATGGGCAAATGACCTACCTTATGTTTTAATTCCATCCCAAATCCTAACTGGAACCAAATCCACTATTCCCATGAAGGTATCCACAATACATAAATGTTGTTGGAAATTGTGCGGCTCATATGCAAATGGTCCCACATCAGATCTAGTATGGCAGTGATCAATAGAGAAATTAGTATTTCACTATAAATAAAAGACTTGATTTGTACCCAAGGATAAAACTCTCAACATGATTAATATGGATATGGATTTCTAGTGAAGAAGTCTTCAGAAAGCGTGACACCATGGGACTGCCTATATAAGAGATATGAGAGCTCTATGGTTGGTATTCTATGCATTATGCTCTATCCCATAGGTATAGGCATATGGGAAGAGATTCATGAAGCTTTCCAATCGCTGGAATGCATATAGATCTCCGGCCGTATGTTAGAGTCTCGCATTTCCTAATCCGTCACATGTCAGTTAGAAGGCGCCGTAGCGGAATGAAGACGAAGATATTGCCGCTACAAATGGCGATCTCAGACTGAGTCTGTTTATATCAAGCGCTAATGGTGAAGATCAATGACTGACTTCTAGATATCAATTATGTGATTCATAATCCAAGGGCCGGGATGGGCTCTCCAAACATGGAAGAAGATGGATGGAACATACAGATCTCATGGAAAGAAGAGGACAGTAGGGTTTCCTTCATATGGGTGTTAAACGACCCACTCTCCCTTTTCCCTCTTCAGTAGCTTTTTATTTTGGAAAGGTGATAAGGTCAAACCAAATTGGGAGAGGGATTATATGGATAGGGGACGCATCCTTGTGTCGGCAACATGTCTGAGAATTTTTTAGGAGCACATCTTTTATGATTGAAGGCCTATCCTAATGTGAACAAATGTGGGTCAGATGTCAAAAATAAAAATGTTTGTCCTTCGCTATAACTGGGTTGGTTAGAGACATGGGTGTATGACTAAGAATTTCTGATGTCTGACTCGTTCAAGTTTCTAACCTTTGTGTTACACAGTAGGGCAAAGCTACAACACAGCGGTACCATGCAGCGTGCACATGGGTGGGGCCACTTTTAGGAAATCCAACCCATTCATCATCTTTTACACTCATCATGTCCTTTGCATGTACAAATTCAAAGTGTATTTCGTGAGGTCTATCGTTAGATTGATCAGTTGATTTTAAACATGTGCCGATCTTCTCTTTCCTAATGAATCATGTGTTCAGGATTTAGCTCATCCAACAGTGTGCATTAGCTGATTTGAATAATATTTTCCATGTACATACCATAGTGGGTGTTAGAACCAATGAAAGAATTTGATTTTTTAAAGGTGCCCCACTCATGTGCATACCAAGCGCTGTATCATATATAGTATTAGCTTTGCCCTACATTGCATGGAGGACATGTTCAAGAGCCTGACCATGTGAACCACCTTTTTATGTTACAATTATTGTTAAGGGGGCCACAGTGAAGCTTAGCGTTACTGGATCTATTAAGGTGGGCCACATGCTGCATCCCATGGTAATATTTGCTTTCCAAGAGGTAAAAGTAAACATGTTGAAAAGTAATCTCAGCTACCATATTTTTCACTTGTGTAAAAAAAATCTTTTACATAAAACACTGCAAAAACACTGCAAGTGGTTACTTAATTTACGCTACTTCACATTATATCCTCAGTAAATTAGTCAAATATGAGGATTCATAAATCTCTTGCCTTGAACATGTTCATGATTTAATGGTTTGACTGAGACTGAAGTCTTTGTTCGAGCAACAGGAGAGACTTTCTTCTACTGGGATGGAACAGAACCATGGGTCTTCATATCCGAACTCGAGCAAGCCAAAGAAGTATATATTATCAAACAAGTTTAGCTTCTATCCCAAGCCCAAGGCCATGCCCATAATAACAGCCATGAATGGGAATGGATTGATATTTGTTGAAGGGCCGGATTGGGTTAGGCACAGGAGAGCTGTTAGCCCTGCTTTCAACATCGACAAGCTCAAGGTCAGACACCCATGTTATATTTCCCTTCTCAATACCCTTTATCATCATCATCATACTTGCAGCAATTTAAGCTCCTTTTGAGAGATGGCTGTGGGGTTTGTTTGACAGGTGATGACCAAGAGAATGGCAGCTTGCACTTTGTCCATGATTAATGGTTGGCAAGAGAAGTTGATTGAAGCAAAGGGGCAATGTGTGGAAATGGAGATGGGTATGGAATTTAAGCAGCTGACTGCAGATATAATCTCCTATACTACTTTTGGTACCAGTTTTATGGAAGGGAAGGAAGTGTTTGAGATTCAAATGGAGCTAATGGAGAGGGCTATTGCTTCTATTACTGATATCTTCATCCCTGGCATCCAGTAATTATCATACACCTGAAATGATGATGTTTTAAACAGCACTCTTATGTCTTAACACATGGAGCATGCTAAATTGCTAATGTCATATCATCATCCCCTCATTAGATAATTTAATACGTAGTTAGAATATCCCTTGGCCTGCTTTGATAAATGAGGAGTGAAGTAAAATGAAGTAGAATTCACATGAAGAGTGAAGTGGATGAGAAGTAGTTTGAAGTTAAAGTTGAGTGCTTCACTTCATTGCATTTGGATGCTTATTGTGAAGTTTATGTTTAGAGTAAAATCCACTTTTACTCGACGAAATGAAAGTATTCACAACATTATTTTATCTATCGGGCCAGACTTATCCAAATAGAGTAGATTTAAAATTTTAACTGTTATGGCTCATTTAGCTTCACTGTACTCTATTTTTAACCGATCCAAATAGGCCTTTAGCCATGGCCCCCTTTTGAGATGCATTGACATGACCCCACTTTGAGGGTTTTGAGAACAATCCAAGTATGACTCCTGGCACTTGGTGAGAGTGGGATACATTTACCAGTGCTATATATCTCGTGCTTCTCAACATGCTTACAGAGTCAACAAATAAGGGGTGCGGGTTTAGATCTGGGCATAACCTATCTCTAAGGCATAGATTATCCAAGTTTTAACTCCACACATTCAAGAACCATATTATATGACTTGGTATTCCACACTACAAGAATAAAATACCAAAAGAGATCTTGCATTAATACAAGAATCCAACAATGGATAAAATCAATGTCATATAATCAAAGCATTTAAAATAAAACCCTAGAACCTATACATCACCATAAACACAAAACTAGGGCTTCATCACAACCCTAAAATGGAGATTTAGTTACTCATGGAAGACGATTGGCGAATAATCCCTTACGAAATTCCCATTGACACTCTTCCAAAGCTCCAAGAATAGCCTCCAGAATTTCTCTCTTGATGTTGAATGACTCTAAAACGAGATTAGGGCTTTCATTTATAGGTTTTGGAATGAAAATCTCGTAAAAACGCGGAGACGCAGACTCTTAAGACGGTCTGGGCGTCCGGACGCCAGGAAAAAATAATTTCTTGCGACTTTCTGTGACCGGGCGTCCGGACGCCCGGAGCCAGTAAGCCCCGTTTAATTGGATTTTCAACATTTTTCTGATTTCTTCCTGTTTTACACCAATTTCTTCTCAATGCTCCTAGGGACCTGTAAACATAAAAATAACATAATTAGACTAATTAAACTCATCGGAGTGTATATCAAAGTCTAAACTGAGGGGCCTAAATGGTACATTTTAGGCTCTTATCAAACCCTTAAATGAGTGTAAACAAATTACCCCTTTATGAGTCCGAAGGATTATTGCATAGGTTGGGTTGATTTTTTTTTATTCTTTAAGTTGTGCTCAGGTTGGTATTTTAAACCAAATTAATAAATGGATTGAGGTTGAGTTGAGTCCACTCTTGCCATGAGTGTCAAACTCAACAATATGTGACTAATTTCACTTTTAGTTGCTAATTCAATCTGAACCAACCTCTGAATTAATGGTTCAGATCGGCATTTTTTTTTATCAAATTAATAAATGGGATGGTTTTTGGGCTACTTATATATGTTAACAGTAATGCAGAAACCAACCCAACCCACCCAATTGCCAACTGAGCCTCTAGTTGAGCTTTTAAGCCTATGGTACTAGATCGACCTCACCCATTTAACCCCCGCGGGGCTATGCTCATAAGCAGCCCCTGGGAGCAAGAACTTGACCAAAATCCAGCCGATGTAGACAGGGCTTAAGTCAGTCTTGGGCTGTCGACCCACCCATGAGAGTCCCCAACATGAGATGATGCAGCTGCACTTTGTTTCAATAGTTGAAAGAGGATGGTTTTGAAATTGGGCTAAAACCATATCGTATTGCCTGATGGGAATAGGTTTTGGCCACAATTAACACTGTTTTTCAATGGATAATTAGTAGGAGAGGAGAATATTCTTGGACCTCTGTCCTTACCAGCTTTATATCATATATATTTTCTATTTTACATCTTAAAACACTTTAAAATCAATTAAATATGAAGATTCACAATTTCTTCTATATATTTTAAAAAATATTTTTGAATTTACTCTTTAGTTGGAAAAAGACCCATACAAACTGAAATATCAGTAATATGGGCCAATACATAATGGTATAGGCCAATGCTAATACATTGTCGCACTTTTTAAACCATGATTACAACATATATATATATAGAGAGAGAGAGAGAGAGGACTCTCATAAGCTGTAGCTTAATTTATCCTAAACTGAAAGAGTGCTGGTCCTACAAATAAAAGTCGATTATCTCTATTTTTAGTATGATGATTGTCTCCAAAATCAAGATAAATCAAATGAAAACTGAAATTTTCAATTTCATCATGTCAAAAATAAAGATAATCAACTTTTATTTGTGGGACCAACACTATTTCAGCTTAAAATAAATTAAGCTGCAACTTAGAAGAGCCCTTATCTCTCTCTCTCTCTCTCTCTCTCTCTCTCTCTCTCTATATATATATATATATTCTTTCTTTCACTAGTCATGTCTCAAAATACTCTTTAAAATATCTTTATGGATTCTTTTTATTGTTTCTATTTTATTTTGATGTTTCTCATGATTTCTACCACTATTTTTATTTTTTATCACTATTCAAAAATATTATAATAATTTGTGATATATATGAAATATAATCTTTTTAAGAATGTCACGATATTTCCAAAACATCACTAGAAAGTGAGATTATTGTGAGAAAAATAATGAGAAAGTCAGATTAAATATAAAAATTTTAATTTTAAAAAAATATAAAAAGTCTTTGTATTTATTGCTAATTTTCAATTATTTAGAATGATTTCTTTTTCACCACATATTTCTAATAGCATCTCAAGAATAATCTTAAATTTGAAATTTTTCAAACAGTACTTATATCTGTGACAAGTACCTCACATCAAGTGGAAGGCATGCTTTAATTGGAGGTGGGGGCATGTATAGCTGGTAGAATCCTTTGCTCTTCCCTATTCACATCTCCTTCTAGAACTTCTTGTGACTGAAAAGGCCCTCCCACAAGCATGACTGCTCAAAGTAACCATAAGCCAATTCATGACTCATGAGTTCATATTACTGCAAAAATAGAGGCCCATGTGCAAAAGATTGGAATATTGTCATCTAGTTTTGAAAAGTGAATCGAACCAACATCTATTTTGCATTTGAATTACATCAAGATGATATATAAGGAAACTTCACTACTTTTGTCGACTACCTTTCCCAAATATGAGACTCGATCATTCATTTGCTTATATCTTTACATCACATGCTCAACTTTAAATACACGTCAGTTCATTTTAATGATTCATGCTCCACAAAACAAAATTATAGAGCCATGTGTGAGTGTAAATAACTCCAATTAAAATAAAATTTAATTATACTTTTCTAAACAAAGTGAAAAGACGACATCAATTTAATTCATCTTGAATGACAATAAAAGACGCTTAGACATTTTTCTTTTGAAATGCAATACTCCTTCCTCCTTGAAGGCACGTGGAAGGACATTTTGGACCTAAATTAGATATATGCACTAGATCAATTGGAAGTTGGAACAAATGGTTTTAAGTTTTATCACTTTTGTTGGTCTCTAATGTTTAATGGCTATCCACTATGCAATCCAATTACAAAGTAAATGAAGGGCCTTTGCTGATTAAGGAAGAGGGAAAGTGTGTGGAAAGAGACTAGATAAACTTTAGTTAAGCATGTACAAAGCCAAGAAAGGATTTTGGTGAAAAGGCTCCACAGATATTCACATTTGAACCTAAATGTTGGTTGTTGATTTTTAAAATAGAAATTACAAAAGAGTTTGTGAGCTCGGCTAACCTCACATAATTAGAACTAGCACAATAATTCGGGCATAACACAGATATGACCAACATTGTAATTTAAATATTCATGCATTAAAATTTTAATAGATTTTAAAAGGAAAAATAAATAAATAATAGGAAGGTTATGAAAATACTTTATTATGCAATTTAAAAACTAATTGCAGAAAGAGAAGAATTTGAGTAGAAAGGGAAATACAGAATTTAGTTTGAAATAGAACTTTTGCAATAGATTTAAAGTGGGGAGTAGTTACACGTGGTTTTCACTATAATGAGATAAAATATGTAGTTGCATAAGTGGGGAGGAGAGAAATTTTGAAAACAAAATTAACTTGTGGTTAAAATTATATCTACCGGTCAAAATCGATTCCAAAACCTTCTGAATTAACTTAATATGTTATAATGGTAGTGACTTGAACACGAGAGTTTTATTTGAGAAAGCAAAGAGGGAAAAGTCCCTAGACTCATGTCGAAAGGAGGATCAAAAGTGAGACACATATGTGGTGACATCATTCACTGGATCCGTATTTAGTCGCACATGCATCTTACTGACTGCCACTTCACTTTCACAGGTTGCTTCTAGAATAGTAAAAAAAGCACGCACACTACTTTGTATGGGAATAAAACACAAACCCTTTCTCATATGCATAAATGGAGCTGGTAAATATGATGTCGTCTCTCGCAAACATGAAAAATGCGACCCCACTATTCCCCTGAATTATCTAGAATTCTAGATCTCTGCCAAAACATCTCTATCACCCGACGTATATGATTACGTCTCACCTCCTCATGAACCACAAACAGTGAATAGGATAAGCTCGATCTCTTCGAGAGACACATAAATAGCAGCAACTATCATCATATATACCACACAAGCCAACTCTCTCTCTCTCTCTCTCTCTCTCTCTCTCTCCCTCACTCTCTCTCTCCCCCAATGGAATACCTTAGCATGCTTTGGGTGGTCTTGCAGCTGTTGATGCTTTCAATCCTTTGGAAGCTCTACAGTTTTCTTGTATGGAGGCCATAAACCTTAACAAAATGGTTTGCAAAGCAAGGGATAAGGGGACCTACCTATTCAATGCTATCAGGTTGCCTGGAAGAAATCAAGAGTCTGAGGAGGGATGCAAGGGAGATTGTCATGGATACAGACTCAAATGATATTATTCCAAGGGTTCAACCGCACTACCACAAATGGCTCTCACTATATGGTCATTTTCCATTCTCTCCTCTTCCCTTCTTTACTTTTTTTTTTTTTTTTTTAAATGAATGGGCATGCATGAGGGAACCTTAAGTTTTCATTCATTTGTACTTGCCCTTTTCCATAGCCTTTGGTAACTAAGTGAGATAGCATGGACTGTGAATAAACTCATTATGTTATGGCCTCCCATCTTCATTCCTTCATATAACAATATTATGTGATTATATGTGGTGTTTTTCAGAAATGCTCCTGTAGTATCAAGCAATAACCTCGGAGGGGCTTCTCATCTTCTTCTTCTTCTTTTTTTTTAAAAAATAAGACCTTCACAAATCCTCACTAGGAACAAAATCCACTGCTCCCATGAAGACAACCACAGACGTAAAAATGTTTGTCCCTTTGTTGTATCATTAAAAATACATTAGCCTTTTTAAGGTTGAATAAGGGACCCTTTTTAGAGAAAAAAAGAAGAAGAAAATCTCTATCTATAACTTTAAAATTGAAGTATATAGGTGATCCGGACTATTAGTATGTACTGTGGATTGAGGCACATGTGTTACACCTTTGTCTGGAGTTCATGTTCAAAGGGTCTGACCATGTGATGTGCCCACCTTTTCGCGTTACATTGTATGGGAGACATGTTCAAGAGTTTGGCCCTGTGACCCACCTCTTTATATTGTAGGTTTCATGAATTGGAAATCTCTTTCCTTAAACATGTTCTTGTTTTAATGAGCCACAGGAGATACTTTCTTCTACTGGTATGGAACAGAGCCAAGGGTCTTCATATCCGAACCCGAGCAAGCCAAAGAAGTATTATCAAACAAGTTTGGCTTCTATACCAAGCCCAAGGCTAAGCCCACAATAGCAGCCCTGATGGGGAAGGGATTGGTCTTTGTTGAAGGCCCGGATTGGGTTAGGCACAGGAGAGCTGTCAGCCCTGCTTTCAACATAGATAAGCTCAAGGTCAGATATCCATGTTCCATTTCCCTTCTTCTTCTTCTTCTTCTTCTTATTATTATTATTATTATTATTGCCGCAATTTAAGCTCCTTTTGAGAGATGGCTGTGGGGTTTGTTTGACAGGTGATAACAAAGAGAATGGCAGCTTGCACTTTGTCCATGCTAAATGGGTGGCAAGAAAAGGTGACTGAAGCAAAGGGGAAATGTGTGGAGTTGGAGATGGGTATGGAATTTAAGCAGCTGACTGCAGATATAATCTCCTATACTGCTTTTGGTACAAGTTTCATGGAAGGGAAGGAAGTGTTTGAGGTCCAAATGGAGCTCCAAGAGAGGGCTATTGCTTCCAGTACTGATATCTTCATACCTGGCACCCAGTAATTACACTACACTTTTAATAAGGATGTTTTGAACAGCACTCTTGACAAGGATGTTTTGAACAGCACTCTTAACATATGGAGCATGCTAATTAATCTCATATAATCATTCCCCTCATCAGATAATTTAATGAGTAGTTAGGATATCCATTTTTAAAGATACTTTTAGTTTGGATTGGCCAACCCAACATTAAAGGTGGCCATCTTCTAATTGTCCCTTATTTATGGCCCCGTTTGTGAGACGCAATAAGATGATCCCACTTTGAGTTTTTTTTTTTTAATTTCATTTTCTAACATGTCTCTCATTCTTTAGCTTGTGTAAACAAGCTTCTTTGGCAACTCTGTAAGGAAATTAATTTAGGCCCATTACTTGGACCACAAGTCCTTTCCTTTCTAGAAGTGTGGTCATAATAGGAATTCAGTTTTCATAGGATACATATGCTATAATTACTCAATAAGGTTTCCTAATGAGATAGTTTCCTTAATATTCTCTACCTTGATGGACGGTTGAGATTAAATCTAAAGTAAACCTAATTGGGAAATTTGGTCCTCTCTCCACCTATAAATAAAGCCTTTGGTCCATCACAAAGACTACACACAAAATCAACACATTAAGGTTTATAGGCAAGGAGAGAGAAACCAAAACCATTCATCCAGTCTCTTCTTCGACGGATCTCAACAACAGTGCCAGACAGCAGGATCAGAAAGCTCTCTGCATCAGAATGTCTGGAGGTACTCTTCAACTTATTTAAGATTGAATCCTATATGTGATTATCATGCTGTTCTCGATCTTAGGATTCATGTTAATAATGATATAACATGTGGTATCAGAGCATGGTTTTAGAACACATGATCGTCCATTAATTAAGTTTTGAATTTTTTTTTATTATTATGATGCATAAAACTCCTGCATAAGTTTAAAAAAAAAAAAAAAAAAAAAAAAAAAGTTTGCCGATTATGGGAGGAATAGGATTTCTGACTCTCTTGGTTTATTTATAATCCTTGCGGAGTCAGAACTAAGAAACCTAATCTGGTCGTGATGGATTCAAGATGTCTGGAGAGATAGAGCCTTACAGACTAGAATATATTATTTTTGTCACGCCTTATCAAAAGATTTCACAGTCAAGATCATCTTTATGGAGTTGTTGGTCAACAGACGCCATGGGAGCCATTGTGTGGTGACCATGCATACATACAAAAAAAAAAAAAAAAAAAAAAAACAAAGGGTTCCACGTCAGCGGCTTTTGGACATCAGTTTCTTTGCACCTTCCTCCATGCATGCATCATGTCATGTCAAGTCAAGTCATGCAATGCATGATAAAACATACATGCATAGACATTCAATCTCTCTAACTTGTGCTGAGGCATTATCAATGACGGGAAGTCCTCCCGTGGGTTCCACGTCAATTTGACTGAGGCATTATCAATGACAATTAACCTTTGCTGGAACTGACCAAGCACCACTAATGGTGCTGTTAGGATTTTTAATGGGCTGGATTTTTTTTCAATGGGCTGGTTTATCAGTACCTTTTATATATATCAAATTATCTATCATGAATGCATGCAACATATAATGTTTATGTTCATATTAAGCTAATTTTGATCATCATAGTTGTATGCTTATGGTTAGGTCTCACCACAGTGACCCTAACAATAAAATACTGATATTTGGCCCTAATAATACCATCATGATGTCTACATTACATATTGTTCAAACGCATGAAACAATTAATCGTCCACAGGCGGATTATATTCATACGTTTGAATAATAATTAAGGAGTGTTTGTTCATAATTAAGAGTAACATCACTCATCAGCACCATCTTGAATATGACGACCCTAGATGGTATAATGTGTAGAAATTATGGTGACTACCCACAGGAGCACCTAAATTTTATGTCGTATATATTCATATCTTATGCATGTGTTGTCTTATTTTAATTAGAGCCTTATTGTTGTTTCTCTATTACAGTTGTTGTACCCATTAATCTGAATTCGCATGCTACCTCTGTCACTAAGCTCAATGGAACCAACTTTTCAGAATGGAAAGAGCAAGTTGAGTTCACATTGGGGGTACTCGAACTGGATATGGCTCTTCTTAAAGATAAGCCAGCTTCACTCACTGAAAAAAGTACCCCTGACGAAAAGGCCCTCTTTAATACTTGGGAGAGGTCTGACAGACTAAGCACCATGTTTATGCGAATGACTATTGCCACCAACATCAAAACATCACTTCCCACACCTGAGAATGCTAAGGACTATATGAAGGCCATTGAAGATAGGTTTAAGACTGCAGACAAATCCCTTGCTGGGAAGCTAATGGCAGATCTTACAACCATAAAGTTTGATGGCACTCGCTCAATGCATGAGCATGTCATTGAGATGACCAACCTTGCTGCTAAACTCAAGAATTTGGGATTATCAGTGGATGAGGCTTTTCTCGTCCAATTTATCCTAAATAGTTTACCTCCTCAGTACGGGCCTTTCCAAATTCACTACAACACTATTACGGACAAGTGGACAGTGAATGAATTGGCTAATAAACTGGTTCAAGAGGAGGCCAGGCTGAATCAACAAGGTATTAAAGTAGCTCATCTCGTTCAAGGAGCTGGACATAAAGCTGGGAAAAAGAATAAATCAGGCCAGAAAAGGGCACCACCCAGACCTAATGAGGCTAGTCAAAACCCCAAGAAGAAAAAGAAGGAAAACGTATGCAGATTTTGCAAGAAACCTGGACATTTTCAGGCAGACTGCATCAAACGTAAAGAATGGTTCGAAAAGAAAGGTAACCCTATGGGTTTCGTAAGTTATTTCGAATCAAATCTTACTTATGTTTCTTCTGGCACTTGGTGGATTGACACTGGTGCTAATGTTCATGTTTCCAATTCAATGCAGGGATTCCTTACGATCCAAACCATAAACCCAAGTGAGAACTTCCTTTTTATGGGGAACAAAGACAAAGCTCCAGTTGAAGCTATTGGCACTTTTCGTCTTGTTTTAGATAGCGGTTATCAGTTAGACTTATGTCAAACTCTTTATGTTCCGTCTATTTCTCGTAATTTGGTTTCTGTAAGCGCACTTGATAAAGTTGGTTATTCGTTTGAAGTAGGAAATGGTAATTTCAGTTTATTTAAAAATTCTAGTCGCATTGGTTCTGGAATATTGACTGACGGGCTATACAAGTTACATCTTAATAGTCCATTTACTGAAACTAATCTTACCCTGCATTCTAAGGAAACAAAACGAAAGTCATCTAAAAATGACTCTTATTTCTTGTGGCATAAAAGACTGGGTCACATATCCAGTGAAAGAATCAAACGATTAGTAAAAGATGGTGTCCTTCCGGATCTAGATTTTACTAATATTACAGTATGTGTGGATTGTATTAAAGGCAAAACAACAAAACACACAAAGAAAGGAGCCACAAGAAGTACTCAGCTTCTTGAAATAATTCATACAGATATTTGCGGACCCTTTGATGTTCCAACCTTTGGGGGAGAAAAATACTTCATTACCTTTATTGATGATTACTCACGTTACTGTTACCTATACTTGTTGCATGACAAATCTCAGTCTGTGGATGCTGTACAAGTATTCATTACTGAAGTCGAAAGGCAACTAGATAGAAAAGTGAAAATCATAAGGTCAGATAAAGGTGGTGAGTTTTATGGTAGGTATGATGAAACAGGACAGCATCCTGGACCTTTTGCAAAACTCCTCCAAAAGCTTGGAATTGTTGCCCAATACACAACGCCTGGTTCTCCATGGCAGAATGGTGTAGCTGAAAGGCGAAATCGTACATACATGGAAATGGTTAGATCCATGATGAGTTATGCCAACTTACCTATATCCTTGTGGATGGATGCTCTACGCACAGTTGTTTATATCTTGAATAGGGTTCCCAGTAAGGCAGTTCCAAAGACACCTTTTGAACTGTGGAAAGGATGGAAACCTAGTTTAAGACATCTCCAAATTTGGGGTTGCCCAGCTGAGGCTAGAGTCTACAACCCACATGAAAAGAAATTGGACCTTAAAACAATCAGTGGTTACTTTATAGGTTACCCAGAAAAGTCCAAAGGATTTAGGTTCTACTGTCCTAACCATAGTACGAGAATTGTTGAAACCGGTAATGCTAGATTCTTTGAAAATGGTGAAATCAGTGGGAGTAATAAACCTAAAGATGTGATCATACAGGAAATCAGGGTACATATCCCTTTACCCTCTATTCCGAAAGATGTTGGAAATCCTCCCGTTGTTGAACCATTTAACAATGAGGAAAATCCAATAAATGATCAACAACTCCATAATGAGATTGTCACCAACGAACATATGGATGAAGCACCAGAGGAGCCAGCATTAAGAATGTCTCAAAGACAAAAGAGATCAGCTATTTCCGATGATTACATGCTTTACCAAGTAGAATCTGAAGAAGGGACAATTAAAGATCCGGTTTCTTATTCACAGGCCATTAAGGATGTTAATTCTAGTAAATGGATTGATGCCATGAAGGAAGAATTGAAATCTATGGATGAAAATCAAGTATGGGAAGTTGTTCAATTGCCTCCAGGACACAAACCAGTTGGCTGTAAATGGGTCTTCAAGACCAAACGCGACTGCAAAGGCAATATTGAACGACATAAAGCCAGACTTGTTGCCAAAGGTTTTAATCAGAAAGAAGGCATTGATTATACTGAGACTTTTTCCCCTGTGTCCAGGAAGGATTCTCTTAGAATTATCATGGCATTAGTAGCTCACTATGACCTCGAGTTACATCAGATGGATGTGAAAACTGCCTTTCTTAATGGAGACTTGGAAGAAGAAGTCTACATGCGTCAACCTGAAGGCTTCATAATTGAAGGTCAGGAAGACATGGTCTGCAAACTTAAGAAATCAATATATGGACTGAAGCAAGCTTCGAGGCAATGGTATCTAAAGTTTCATGAAATCATTACTGCCTTCGATTTCAAAGAAAACATAGTTGACCCTTGCATATATCTCAAGATCAGTGGGAGTAAGTTCATATTTTTGGTTCTGTATGTTGATGACATATTACTGGCTAGCAGCGACCTTGGTCTGTTACATGAGACAAAGGATTATCTCTTTAAGAACTTTGAAATGAAAGATATGGGTGAGGCTTCCTATGTGATAGGAATAGAAATATTCCGTGACAGGTCACTTGGTATTTTGGGATTGTCTCAGCAAGCATATATTGACAAAGTTCTAGAGAGATTTGGCATGATGACATGTTCTTCTAGTCCTGTTCCACTGCATAAAGGAGACAAACTTGATCTTACGCAGTGTCCACAGAACGAATTGGAACGTAAAGAAATGGAAAAATATCCTTATGCTTCTCTTGTAGGAAGTTTGATGTATGCACAGGTCTGTACCAGACCTGACATTAGTCATGCTGTTGGCATGCTGGGTAGATTTCAAAGTAACCCAGGAATCGCTCATTGGAAAGCTGCAAAGAAAGTACTGCGATACCTCAAGGGAACAAGGAAGTATATGCTCACATACAGAAAATCAAGTCACCTACAGGTGACTGGTTATTCCGATTCAGATTTTGCTGGATGTCCTGACACCAGACTCTGCACTCTTGGCTATGTGTATCTCTTATGTGGATGAGCAATATCATGGAAAAGCCAGAAATCAGAGTTGCTTTACACATCCACCATGATGGCTGAATATGTGGCATGTAATGAGGCTGCAATTCAAGGAACATGGTTGCGTAATTTTATCACTCAGTTTGGAGCCTTGAGTTTCATCTCTAAGCCATTAACTATTTACTGTGATAATGATGCTGCAACCTTCTTCTCTAAGCATGACAGGATATCTAAGGGATCCAAACACATGGACCTTAAATATCTATCACTGAAGCAAGATGTTAGATTACAAAAATTTGTCATTGAGTCTATACGTACAGATTTCATGGTCGCAGACATATTCACGAAAGGACTACCTCCAAAGACCTTTCAAGGACATACTGAAAGCATGGGTCTTCAAGATAGTTCTTAATTATCATTTTCTGCCCTTTTATTTCTGTACTTGTATTTGACATTTATTGAGCTCTTAATGCAACTCTACATCTACTATTTCTGTTTTTCCATTGTGTACATAATTATGTTTGGATAAATGATAAACAGAAACAGTCTTTAAACAAAGACATTATGGGACCATTATGTAAATCTCATCTTATGGTCTAGTTATGACGGTTGTAAATGATGTGGTACATGGAAGTAAACATGTTGCAAAATAATATGTGCACGCCATGACTCCCATTAACAACCGAATTAGCCAAGACACTTATGATAACCGACTAAAGGAGTGTTTAGCATATAATGCGCGCCTTATGATTCCTAAAAATGAAAACATTAATGGATCTTCCTATTGACCAAGTGGGAGACTGTAAGGAAATTAATTTAGGCCCATTACTTGGACCACAAGTCCTTTCCTTTCTAGAAGTGTGGTCATAATAGGAATTCAGTTTTCATAGGATACATATGCTATAATTACTCAATAAGGTTTCCTAATGAGATAGTTTCCTTAATATTCTCTACCTTGATGGACGGTTGAGATTAAATCTAAAGTAAACCTAATTGGGAAATTTGGTCCTCTCTCCACCTATAAATAAAGCCTTTGGTCCATCACAAAGACTACACACAAAATCAACACATTAAGGTTTATAGGCAAGGAGAGAGAAACCAAAACCATTCATCCAGTCTCTTCTTCGACGGATCTCAACAACAGTGCCAGACAGCAGGATCAGAAAGCTCTCTGCATCAGAATGTCTGGAGGTACTCTTCAACTTATTTAAGATTGAATCCTATATGTGATTATCATGCTGTTCTCGATCTTAGGATTCATGTTAATAATGATATAACAAACTCTACAAATTGAGTCAGGTAAGGTAAAGCCCCAATTTCTCACAAAAAAAAAGTTCCATCAAAAGCACTTTAATTTTAATTTCCCACCATATTTTTCAAAAAAAAAGTCAAAAAGTAACATCATTTCTCCACTAAAAGACAAAAAAACTCCACAATCAATACAAAAAGTCAAAAAGATTCCATAATAAATTAACAACTAAAAATAAAATACCATCATAACATACTTATATTTTATTCTTTCTTCAAAATAAGCTTTACTTCACTCAACTCAAATAGTAAAGTCCCGCCCCAAAGAGAGTGAACATTATATTAGAATAGCACTAATTATTATTGATTGCATTGCTCACTGAACACCTTTTTGCCTGTAGTCTGAAAAATAACTAAGTGGGTCACTTGGAGAAGCACACAGTCAATACCTAAATGATTTAGTAATCTTGCACACAGTCAATACCTAAATGATTTAGTAATCTTGTCCATACTCAATGCCATGGAAGAAAAGTCAAGCAGGATAAATGATTGACAGTATTAAATCACTAATGCTAAGGTGTTTTGTCAAATAAAGCTTACCAAATTATGTTTTATTATTTGAGAAAAAGTATCACTCAGCCAAACCACTTAAATTTGATGAAGGGTCGAAAAATTGGCCAACTAAGAGTTACCACCATCCTATTTTATTCCATGCATAGTTGTGTGACCCCACCCACCTTGTCTTTTGCAGGTATCTTCCAACTAAGTGGAACATAAGAACATGGATACTGAAAAGAAGGTTGAGGAACACACTAAAGAACATCATAGTGAGCAGGTTAAAATCAAAGGGGGATGGAAGCAAATACACCAGCTATGGTGATGACCTGCTTGGACTGATGATGGGACTATCAACCACAGAGTCCAGCAACAAGCAAGAGGTTGGTCTGGAGCTGAATATGAATGAGATCATGGATGAGTGCAAGACCTTCTTCTTTGCAGGGCATGAGACCACCTCTCATTTGCTAACTTGGACTATGTTCTTGTTGAGCATAAACAAGGAATGGCAGGAGAAGGTTAGAGAAGAAGTGCTGAGGGAGTGTGGGATGGGAATCCCAGATGCAGACAAGCTTAGCAAGTTGAAATTGGTAAGATGTAGTGGATAAGCCCTACTCATGGTTTCAACTAATTTGGTCAATTTCGTAAGTGGGCTGACATAGGTGCACCCGGGCTGGGCTGTACCTTCTCAAAGCCTAGTCCATTTATTTATTTTTCCAAATAATCAGGCCCAAATCTAGCCCTTTGGTAAGTAAAAGGGCCATTTACATTCACTATAATAACTTGATGACCCAGTAAACCAAACGCAGCCCTATTCTGCAATCAGAGTCTAGAAAAAGACCTTCAACCCTAAAAAAAAAGAGACTACGGTGCAAAACGTCATAGTCACTGAAGGTTTTTTTTTTTTTTTTGGTGGTAAATGCACTCAAGTTAGTACATGAAGAAGACAGTAAGCTGGTGTTTTGGTTTAAGTTATTCAAACTGCGGTCAACCGCAAAACTCATTTATATATATATATATATATATATATATATATATATATATATATATATGCCTCTTTGTATTAGTCACAGCTCAAGATTTCATTCCAATGAAAGTTATATTCACCACTAGAGAAAGGATTAGATTAACAAATTACTGATGAATTTGAAACTGTGACAATTGTTTTGCAGTTGAACATGGTTCTCCTTGAAGCCTTGAGGCTGTACACCCCAGCAATTGTTTTGTTCAGAAAGGCCTCCAAAGAAATGAAGTTGGGGAATCTGACAGTCCCTAAAGATACCCAGATATCTATTCCACTGTCAATAATTCACAGGAACAAGAAGTACTGGGGGGAAGACGCAAATGAGTTCAACCCAATGAGATTTGCTGAAGGAGTGAAGAAAGCCGCAAAGCATCCAAATGCTCTAATTGCATTTTCAATAGGCCCAAGAGCATGCATTGGGCAGAATTTCGCAATCATGGAAGGGAAGACGGTGATGGCACTGATACTTCAGAGGTTTTCCTTCTCCCTCTCCCCTAAATATAAGCATGCACCTGCAGACCGTCTCACATTGCAGCCACAGTATGGCCTTCCTATTCTTCTTAAGCCTCTGCAAGTGTGAAACATTTGTTCAATATATCCAATGTATTTCATAAGCTTCAGTAAGTAGTAGGTTTGGTCATTGTCATCATACGATGCTGTAGTTTGGTTTGGCTTAATCTATGTATCTCCACTAGTACAAAATATTGCTATTGGAGCAGCAATACAACTCTGTTCTTATGTCACATCCCGGACCCGAGAATCCCTTGCTTAGGGTGGTTTCCAAGGTGTGACACGTGTACTCCCGTGAACTCGCACTTGTTCCGGACCAAATCCGAATTCACGAAGAAGAAAATTCCACATTTTACGTGTGAGGATTACTCACTGACACCTATCAATGCACAATTATCTGCGGAACGTGTACAATATAGAAATCAAAGCCGTGATAAGTCCAATAACCAATCCATTATATTACAATTTCTCTTTAACAAAACTAATTATTTAAATATCTTAAATGCATAGTACACCAATACTCTAATGAACAACTACTAGATGCTTATCACAAGGGAATAAATTCCTAATACAATGCGAAATAAAACTAATCAAATGCATTACCTTGAACTAAGTACGATTAAATTACCTCGGCTCAAACTCAAGGTTACCCTTCTAATTCGCACTCCGACAGTCATAACTAACCGTTAAGCTTACCAAATAACCTCACATTTGAATGGCTAAAAGTAACTCTCTTTGGTGCCTTGAATCCCTATGACACCAAGAATAGTATCTCAAATACAACGATTTGGCAAGTATAGGCATTAATAAGCAAGTACATGATGTATCAAATTGAATTAAATAACAGTTGATCAAAAGATGTCAAAGATAAGTATTGACTAGGCAATTGTGCTAAATCAAATCTTTTATGCTTGAGAATCATATTAAAATGAAAACATACAAATTGGCTACTACTTTAAGCTCATCCTCTCAAAAGAGAGCAAATCTAGTTGGGATGTCACCAGCGGCCCGGCCAAAGGCTAACTGGCTACCCGGTTCTGGAGTTCCAGTGCTCCAGATAACTTACTGCAGTAGTCTCAAATACGAAACTAAGTGCTGGCCCCGTCGGGCGTCACAAGGTCGAAGCTAAGTGGTGCCGACTCAATCGAATCAATAATAATCGAAATAATAAGTGGATTTGAGTGAGTTTGTATTTCAACTGTCTATAACCAAATCAAATCAAATGCTAATCTCAAATCACGATATACTTACTCAATCCACACTCAACCCACATTTCCCACAATTAGAAATTTGGTATATAATACTGAAGAATTTCGAAAGAAAAGTAATAATTGGACCTCAAGGAGTATAGATAATGCAATAAATCTACTAATTGTGATTGATATACAAAATGAAAGTATACTTCAATATGAAATGCAATGATTTAAGGAATCAAGGGAATTACTAGCCAATCTAATCTAACTACTCATTATTCTTCACCATCCAATTCGATATAGGTTTAGAGAATCCATGTATTCCTATTCTATTAGGTGTCACAGTGTGTAAGTAAATACAAAAGGTTCACTAAACTAGTATCCATGGAATGGTGATAGATTTCCGAATAGTAAACATGAGTCTATCCCAGCCTCTCGAGATATCTCAGGCTCTAGACCTCTCCGTTGGACATACAAGGGTTTAAGGTTTCCCTGTTAAGGTCATAAGAGTCATACGAAATCCTAATTTCCTATGGAAACAAGGTATGCACCATAATCCACTTAATGGAGGATTAAGGAGGGTTAAAATAGGTTCCATTGTAACGTCATAAGCGTCAATTAAAACATTTATCACCTATTGGTTTAAGGTATACACCATATTCCTCTTTAGAGAGTTTTATTAGAGGATAGAATATCATTACTCCTTCTAATTGGGTCAAAAAGGGTCCAACCTAGGAATTCTTGCCCAAGCAATGAAATAATAAATGGGCTTGTAATTCCTCATCTGCACATGCATTTAACTAATCCAAGCTTCTATTAACTACTTTGAAAAAAGTAGGAATTCAGTTTATGCCTTGAAATATTAAAATGGGCTTCAATTAGTGGTGAAAAGGGGCTGGAAATAGAGCCTAATATGGGCTGGAAAACAGCCCAGGAATTGAGCTAAAAATCAAAAAGTGTTGACTCTTACCTCAACCAAGAAATCCGAATTGAAGAAAAATGGAAGTTCCTTGACCACAAAGAAGAGAGGAAGATGAAGAAGAAAAGCTCCACACTTGTCTCCACTTGCCCTTGCACAACAAGACTTGGAGAAAGGAAAAGAAATGGAAAGGAATAATGGAGAAGGAGGTTCTCTCCACAACCCACATGCAACAACCGAATGAAATGAGTGAAATGGGGTTGGTGTAGGTGATAAAGATGGACATTTTGCAGAAAAGCCCACTATGTTTATGTATTTTTATTTTGAGTCAAATGGTAGCCCACTTCTTCAATGGTTGGTCAAATGAAAGAAAGCTTAATACGAAAATCAACGTGCTCAACGAGATACACGCGATAATACCTTAATTAGTCACTAAGTATGATTAATTTAACTAAAACACAATTAATTAGCATTAAACAAGATTAGTTCGGGTTGGGGTGTAACATCTTAGCTCTAGTTTCTTAGAGAGATAGTGACTGCTTCATTATCTTCTATCCAAATGCATTGGAAATGAAATTGAATTTCTACCAGCCAAACGAATCCTTGTTACACTGCCAAAGAGGGACACAGGTTCAAGTATGACCCTTATTTTATCCACGTTTGGGACCAGCACCCACGAACTGCCAACCACCTAATTGCATGTTGCAGTGTCACGACCCGAGCCCAAGATTATGATAAACTCCGAGTTAACCTCGAGTCGCGTCCATACTTACTTCCGTGAACTCCGAATTAACTGACGTTAAAACGAAACTGACAAGGGATATCATACATTCACATACAATATACATTTTTGCGGAATTATACATAATGATTTATATAGTCCGTTGTATATAACAAAATTTTATTTACACTATTTAAAACATCCAACTGTATATTTAAATAAATTGCAAGGATGATAATTATGAAACGTTTCATAACCAATTCCCTTTCAAAAGTTTCCATTCTGTTATCGTTTTCCAATATCATATGATATGATATCGCATTATCTCTACTCGGTTAGTCCTCTTGGAGAAACTGGAGCGGTTTCCTCCGCTAGCGCTGCGGCCTAGACAGGACCGGCACGGGCAGTTGGGCCTATAATGTCATCAATAACACTATGAATACGACGATTCACCAATGTATAAACAGATCTATGACTACATATGTTCAATTACACATTTAAACTGTCTAAATTCAATATTAGACAGTACAATAATAATACAGAATCAATAAGAGTCTTTATTCACAAATTTTCAACTACAATAGCATTTCATTTCAAATCACATCTTCCCTAAAAAGAATGAATCATCTTCCATAACTGAATGAATCATTTTACAAATATCAAATATTATAAAATTTATCCATGCCAGGGCTAGGGACTACTGACATCACCATGAAATTCCGGCACTCTCAAATCATCTACTGCAGTAGGAACAACTCTAATGAGCGTTAACAAAATAACCATGTAGTGCCAGACTCAAGAATTAGTAAAATTCAATATATATTTAATTAGTTTCAAATTCAAATTAACGGGTTCATTTCAATAAACAATCCTTTTTTAATTCAATTCAATTTATAATTCATTTTGAATACAATTCAATTTACAATTCTATTCATTTCAAATTCAATTACAATCATTTCCTCTTTCAATTACAACCAACCATTCAGGTGAAATCTTCGGTTATTTAATGTACGTGTTATTCTTAATGGACATCACAATTTATATAAATTTATACATTAAAGTCTCATTAATTAACACATATGAAGGCATAAACAGTATTATTAGCGTTCATATAATCAATAGGCTTTTTTTCCCATGAATTCAGAAATTAAATCTGAAAATTTTCAATTTCGGTTAATTGTTTGGTCACCTGTCGGTTTACCGAATTGTACGACTCAATTAATCTTCAGTTAACGAACTTCTTCGATCATTTTTCCAGAGAAGCTCATTTTTACTGAAAATCTCATTCTTCAAATTCGGTTAACCCTCGATTAACCTTCAATTCATCTCGGTCCCCAATCCAAAGGCCTTAAATTTTCTTTTAAATTCAAGTGTACTCGAGGTCGACCGGACCTTGCTATTCGGTTAACCAAACATAAGTTCAGTCAACTGTCGGTTCGCAAACCAGAGACATTTTTCCTCCAAATTCATGTTCGGTCAGCAGTTCGGTCACCTGTCAGTTAACCGAATTGCACCCAAAATGTAAAAGAATTCATTTCAAAATTCTGTTTTGAAACTCATTCAATCACAACCTGCATAAAACACATCTTGGAACCTCCTGTTCCCTCCTCAAGCATTATCAAACACCACTTCTGTATCCAATCAATTACATACACAATTCAATTTTAAGAAACACAAGAAATCTATACAAATTAGCATTCTAATCATAAAAATTGTTTACACTTGTCTTTGCTTGAGATTAATTGATAAACACCCCTTTGTTAGCTTAGTTTTGAAATCAAAACCTCTATTTAAAACCCTCTTTGTAACCTAACATCAAGAAAATTCACAAACACATCCTTCAAGAGCTAATTATTAGATAAGTAACAGCTCTAATCGCACAAGAACATTTGGAAATTCTATAAAGAACCTAAGCTACTTACTTGTAACTCAAAGAAAGGAAAAATCCAGATTTTCTACAAGCTTTGGCTCTAAGAAATGAAAGGAGCCCAACGAAGAAGATGAAGTAGTTAATCTCCTCACAATTCACTTGTACTTCTTGTTCAAACACTTGATCAGAGAAAATGAAAGAAGAAACGAAGAAGGAAAGTCTGGTCTGCTGTAGATTTCACTAGAATGATCGAGTGAAACTCATTTGGGTTCTTTTGAACCTTTAATAAACTGAATTTTGCACTAAACCCCCCTTTATTATGTTCATTCCCAATTTAAGTCAAATGAAGACTCATTTGATCCATTTTAAGTCAAACGAAATAGTGTATATTATGAAAGTTAACGTACTCGTCGAGATACACACGATGACATTAAGCTTCACTGTATTCGACGAAATACGCGAAAATTCGTATTTACGGAAAAGTCCTAAATTTCATCAATTTGAGTCTAAAATCAACTCAATCAATTTAATATCTTTCAAATCTATTTTTTTAAGCTCAATTCATCTATTAAAGACTAATTCAACTCATTTTGGTCATTAACCATCATTAGTACCATTAAACACACTTCATTCACTTTAATCTCAATTAATTAGTGTTAATCATATTTAGTTTGAGACGGGGTGTAACATGCAGTCACTTGTAACCTGTGGATGAATTGATAATGAAGAGGTAAACAACTTGTGAGTTCATAATCTAAAAGAGAGCTGGGTAAACAACTTGTGAGTTCATAATCTAAAAGAGAGCTGGGTAAACAACTTGTGAGTTCATAATCTAAAAGAGAGCTACTGATATATCCACATGAAACAAAAACAGTATCCTTTGGTTGTTTTTCCCCTGCAGAATAGGTTCTTGAATCTTGATACAAAGTACTTAAAATAGAGAGACCCAAGATGTCAATCCTTTGCAACTTGTAAGTACATTAATATAGAAGATAGATAAACCAATTTCATTCATTCGGGTCACAAAGATCATGTCACTGCTGCCCAATTGACTCACGCAGCAAACTAGTTCAAACTGTGATTCTTTTGTACCACCACCATACTTGAAAGAAAGTTGGTTTCCTAACAGAGACTGTGAACACCCAACTCTGCCTATACCGGAGAACAAACTTTCCCACGTCTAAAAGCTAACCCATGAATTTATAAATTGTGCATCTACAACATGAACATGAGCGGGAGAGGTACACACTTTTGGCACCATCAAGCTTTACTTGTCAGTCTCCTCTCAGTCGTATCAAGTTTTGTGGGTCATTCCTTGAATCAGTTGCCTTTCTATCTTGATAATGACTTCTTTCAAATCCGAAATAGGCAACTCAAGGCATAACTTATCTCATGAAGCCTTTGCGTCCCCTGCCTTGGACTTTTTCCAAAAGGGAAATTACCAACTTCCCACAAAGTTAGCTTCTCATAAATTCACATTGCCTGAGAACAATCAACCTGCCAAACAGATACATTATAATGAGCTAAACCCACATCTAGAAGAAACAAATGAAAGAAAAAACGGGGCACTGAACAATCTAATTAAGAGCATGCACAATTTTCCCTTGTGTTAACAAGGGGTCCATGGTGTGGAAAGCCATTGATCTGATAGTTTTTTTTAACAGTCATTGATCTGATAGTTAGACCATCAATAGACCATGCCCCAACCTATCTGGTCAATTAGCATTCCCAGACTTCAAATTGGCCAGCATATACGGATACGAAAGAAAAAAAATAGCACCACCTAAGGCAGAGTAGATCAGATCATTAGGCTGCCACTGCTATGTGATGTTGGTAAAAGTCTACCGACCCTGATCCAACGGTCCCCTGGGAGCCCGGGTTCCAGTCGAGCTCCCAGCATCGGGGTGTGTAGCACCCCTCGTGATGTTGATGGACTAACACCTGGTGAGGCTGTAGGATTTTGTGGACTTGAACAACCAACCTGTACTTGACAAGCAAGGATTGTTTGAAGCATATGCTAACCACCTGGGGCGAGGGACAGACCTACATGTAGGCCTAGGGGGGGCGCCCCCTTTGAGTTTTCAAATTGTTACTTTTTACAACAAAAAATATTTTAAAATTTTCTTTTAATAATTTCCATTTGGCCCCCCCCTAGTTCCATTTTCTGGGTCCACCCCAGACTGGGGTCCACCTCCATGGGACAATACCCAATGTTCACCCCCAACTACGCCTTGTCCTCCTTGAGGCATGAATGCATGAGATAACTCAGCACACTGAATTTGTTTTTAAAATATCAAGTTTGTCTTCAATTTTAACTACTAATGAGAGAAATTCTATGTATTCAATTCCGGTATATTTTAATGCAAACAAACAGGCCTGGGTGCTTGGCATTGATTCAACTGGCCTGCGGGTCCTGATTCTTCCATTTGGACCAACTCATGAATCTGAAAAAGAAGCTTCACAAATCTTGTTCAACTCTTACTTTCTGCCCAAGATCAAATTTTATCAAGTCAACACTTGATCCATCTTGCAAATTGAAGGTATGTTATATCCAAATTAAGGATTTATCTAAGTCAAAGCCACGATGATCTGGACTCGTTGCCAATGTTTATGACGGTGATGATTTTCTTCTCGTTCCTGCCTTCTTTTGGTTCAACATTTCTTACACTGTCCATTAAAATACCCCTTCAATTATGTCTTTCTAAAACTCCCCAAATGTTCCCTTCTTCACAGCAAAAAAAAAAAAAAAAACTCCCCAAATGTCTTTTAAGTCCATTGAAACCGTGCTACCAAAAAACTGAAAGCGCAAAAAAAAAAAAAAAAAAAAGAGTAAATTGAAACTGAAGTCCTCCGTTAGATAGGGGGATTCATGGGGCCGGCCAACACTTGCTTAGGGTCTGTTTGTTTGCAGGAATTCTTAGAGTTCTTATTGGAAGAAAATACGAAGACTCAAATGTTGTTCCTTAGTAGGATTTTCAAAGGCTTAGTACAATTTGGCAATTAGGAAGGGAGAAGTTCATAGGCCATTACAATTTAGAAGGCTGAAACTAATAATAAAAAGGGAACCCAAATGCTCCATATAGCCGTCAATTGGCGTACTGGGAGAAATTTTCAACATATGAAATTCTAGTCGGAAACTCCACCCATAGATAGGGGAATCCATGGGCTGCGACAGGCCGGGCCAACACTTGTTGAGCCTAGCCCATTCAGCTGTTAGGCCTCAAGGCTTGTTTGTTTGTTAGAATTCTGAGAGTTTTGTTGGGAGAATATAATGTTGGAATTCTGAAAATTTTGTTGGGAATATATACTAATTCTTCAAATGTTGTTCCTTGATCAATAGAATTTTCAAAAGATCAAGAACAACCCAACAATTAAGAAGCTAAAATTACAAGAATTTCATAAGCCAAAAGTGACGATTCAGAAGGCTAAATTGTTAGAATCTAACTGATTAAAAAATGAATTCCAAATGCTCCATGGACATCTGTTGACATGCTTGTAAAAACTCTCAACATATAAAATTCTTGTCAAAAATTCATCCAAACAAATATGCCCTCGAACTTAAGAATTAAGGCTCAAGCCAATTCTTTTTATAAAATGTGTGTGTCCTTTGTCTTAAACATAGCTTGTTTCTTTAGGAGAATTTTCCTTATATAAAGACTTCTCATAGTGGGGATTTCTAACATTGATATGATGGTTGTTCCCCTTGGCATTTCAAGTGCGATATTTATTTTTATTTTTTTTTGTTAGAATTCTAAATTCAAACCCTTCTGACCCACCTAAAAAGTCTTAAGTAGTCTTTGAAATTCTCAAGCTTCCAGCATTTCGAGTGCTAGGTGTGAGATGAGGACTGAAATTCTATGTGGAGGATAATACTTGGAGAACTTTAAATTCTCTTAACATGAATTCTAAGAATTCTACTAAAGAAACAAGCATTTTAAGGGGTGGGAATTCCTAAGGTGAACCACCAACCAACTCAAACCCTATGTGACAGACAAGCTTTGTTGGGTTGACCCTTAATTTCTTCAAGTTGTGTTCATGGTACTGACTTTTCAAGCTGAATCAAAAACTGGTTTGGGTTTGAGTTGTGTCCATTCTTGCTACATGTCTTGAACACAACCCTACCCAACTAATTACATTATCACCTGCCAAATCAACCTGATCGGTCCATAAATTAATAGTTCAAGTTGGCATTTCTGTCCAATTACTTGTACATATTAATCATAGTGCTCAACCCAAAAAAAAAAAAAAACAACCCAACCCAACCAAACCAATTGCCACTCCCAGGTCTGAGCCTATCGTCGGTCCTTTAAACTTGTATGCGCCCATAAACCATCACGCTAGGCTTAGAACCAACCCAAGGGTGCAAAAACTTATAAGCCCAAAGTCAGACAATGTAAATCAGGCTTAAGTCAGTTTTGGGCTGACCCACTCATAAGCATTTCCCACCATAAGGTGATGCAACCGCTCTTCGTTTTAAAACTTGGCTGAAAGTCTAAAACCATGTTGCATCGCCTGATAGGTAAAGGTTTCCAGTGATGAGTCATACTTTTTTTTGCATGAATTTAGTAGGAAATGAAAATAAATTGGAATCATATGTTCTTTTTATTTTTAACATCTTTAACACTTTAACCTCAATTTAAAATGAAGATTCATAGTTTTTTTTTTTTTTTTGTAACATTATCTAATTCACTATTTTAGTTTTTTTTTTCTTAAAAAAAAACCACCAGAACTATGCATTGAACTTTTTCTTTGATAACAATTCTTGCTTCAAGTGTACTTAGAAGATTACATGCATCACTCACATATATATATATAATATTGTTTCTTTGGTAGTTTCTCTCATTCATGACATTTAACATGGGTGTTTCATCTCATGCAAAGTAACTGCTTTAGGACCCTTTACTTGCTATAAACTTTTCAACTTACTATATGGTAGAATGAATGTGAGATCTAACATTACTTTAGATCTCCATAGAAGTTTCAGTTAGTTTCTGTGTTAATTGGGAGGAAAGTAAAGTGCTGTGCTTTACATATAAATAGCAGTAACCATCATCATAACACTCAAGAGAAGCCAATTCACCTCTCTCCGGCCCTCTCTCTCCATGGAATACCTTACGATGTTTTGTGTGGTTTTGGAGCTGTTGATGCTCTCGATCCTTTGGAAGCTCTTCAGTTTTTTTGTTTGGAGGCCATATATATTAACAAAATGGTTTGCAAAGCAAGGGATAAGGGGACCCACCTATTCACTAGTATCAGGTTGCCTGGAAGAAATCAAGAGTTTGAGGAGGCATGCAGAGGAGACTGTCATGGATACAGACTCGAATGATATTATTCCAAGGGTTCAACCTCATTACCACAAATGGCTCTCACTATATGGTCATTTTCCATCCTGTTCTCTTCTTTATGTAAATGAATGGACATGTGAGAGTCTTCTGTTTTCATTCATTTATACTTGCCCTTTTCCATAACCTGTAGTATCCTTTCTCTAGTATCATTTTAGATTCTTTTTTCTCTCTTTGTAATCAGCTCTATCCATCTATGAGATAGAGTTCTGCTTCTTGGTGCTCTGTTGGTTCTCTTCTGCTGCCTGTTTTGGCAGTTGTTGTTTCCTCCTTTTCTTTTCTTAATTCAATTTGCATCTTAGCAAAAAAACTGAGATAGCGTGGACTATGAATGAAATTCATATGTTATTGTCTCCCATCTTCGTTAATTACTTCTTGTAATACTATAGTATAAATATGGTTGCAAGAAGAAATGAAGAAGGGAGAGACAAAAGAAGGCTCTCTGAGGTTGTTTGACACTAAAGGCACCTATAGCTTTTTGGACAACCTTAGAGAGGCTCTTTTCTTTTCTTTTCTTTTTTTCAAATTAAAACCTTCCTTTTTCTTATAAACATTCTTTGACTCATGGGCAAATGACCTACCTTATGTTTTAATTCCATCCCAAATCCTAACTGGAACCAAATCCACTATTCCCATGAAGGTATCCACAATACATAAATGTTGTTGGAAATCGTGCTGCTCATATGCAACTGGTCCCACATCAGATCATGTATGGCAGTGATCAATAGAGAAATTAGTCCTATATAAGAGATATGAGAGCTCTATGGTTGGTATTCTATGCATTATGCTCTATCCCATAGGTATAGGCATATGGGAAGAGATTCATGAAGCTTTCCAATCGCTGGAATGCATATAGATCTCCGGCCATATGTTAGAGTCTCACACTTCCTAATCCGTCACATGTCAGTTAGAAGGCGCCGTAGCGGAATGAAGACGAAGATATTGCCGCTACAAATGGCGATCTCAGACTGAGTCTGTTTATATCAAGCGTTAATGGTGAAGATCAATGACTGACTACTAGATATCAATTATGTGATTCACTCTTCATAATCCAAGGCCAGGATGGGCTCTCCAAACATGGAAGAAGATGGATGGAACATACAGATCTCATGGAAGGAAGGGGACAGTAGGGTTTCCTTCATATGGGTGTTAAACGACCAACCAACTCTTTCCTTTCCCTCTATCCCTCCTTCAGTAGCTTTTTATTTTGGAAAGGTGATAAGGTCAAACCAAATTGGGAGAGGGATTATATGGATAGGGGACGCATCCTTGTGTCGGCAACATGTCTGAGAATTTTTTAGGAGCACATCTTTTATGATTGAAGGCCTATCCTAATGTGAACAAATGTGGGTCAGATGTCAAAAATAAAAATGTTTGTCCTTCGCTATAACTGGGTTGGTCTGAGACGTAGGTGTGTGACTAAGAATTTCTGATGTCTGACTCGTTCAAGTTTCTAACCATGTGCCCACCTTTGTGTTACATTGTAGGGCAAAGCTACAATACAGCGGTACGATGCCGCGGCCGGCATATGTACATGGGTGGGGCCACTTTTAAAAAATCCAACTCATTCATCATCTTTTACACTCATCATGTCCTTTGCATGTACAAATTCAAAGTGTATTTCGTGAGGTCTATCGTTAGATTGATCAGTTGATTTTAAACATGTGCCGATCTTCTCTTTCCTAATGAATCATGTGTTCAGGATTTAGCTCATCTAACAGTGTGCATTTGCTGATTTGAATAATATTTTCCATGTACATACCACAGTGGGTGTGAGAACCAATGAAAGGATTAGATTTTTTTAAGGTGGCCCCCACTCATGTGCATACCAGGCGCTGTATCATAGTATTAGCTTTGCCCTACATTGCATGGAGGACATGTTCAAGAGCCTGACCATGTGACCCACCTTTTTATGTTACAATTATTGTTAAGGGGGCCACAGTGAAGCTTAGCGTTATTGGATCTATTAAGGTGGGCCACATGCTGCATCCCAAGAGGTAAAAGTAAACATGTTGAAAAGTAATCTCAGCTACCATATTTTTCAATTGTGTAAAAAAAATCTTTTACATAAAACACTGCAAAAACACTGCAAGTGGTTACTTTACTTTACTTCACATTATATCCTCAGTAGCCAGCAAAAAATATATATATATATCCTCAGTAAATTAGTCAAATATGAGGATTCAGAAATCTCTTGCCTTGAACATGTTCATGATTTAATGGTTTGACTGAGACTGATGTCTTTGTTCGAGCAACAGGAGAGACTTTCTTCTACTGGGATGGGACAGAACCAAGGGTCTTCATATCCGATCTCGAGCAAGCCAAAGAAGTATTATCAAACAAGTTTAGCTTCTATCCCAAGCCCAAGGCCAGGCCCATAATAACAGCCATGATGGGGAATGGATTGATATTTGTTGAAGGGCCGGATTGGGTGAGGCACAGGAGAGCTGTTAGCCCTGCTTTCAACATCGACAAGCTCAAGGTCAGATGCCCATGTTTTATTTCCCTTCTCAATACCCTTTATTATGATGATCATCATCATCGTACTTGCAGCAATTTAAGCTCCTGATGAAACATTGTTCATGGGTATTTTTGACAGGTGATGACAAAGAGAATGGCAGCTTGCACTTTGTCCGTGATTAATGGTTGGCAAGAGAAGTTGATTGAAGCAAAGGGGCAATGTGTGGAAATGGAGATGGGTATGGAATTTAAGCAGCTGACTGCAGATATAATCTCCTATACTACTTTTGGTACCAGCTTTATGGAAGGGAAGGAAGTGTTTGAGATTCAAATGGAGCTAATGGAGAGAGCTATTGCTTCTATTACTGATATCTTCATCCCTGGCATCCAGTAACTATCATGCACCTGAAATAATGATGTTTTAAACAGCACTCTTATGTCTTAACATATGGAGCATGCTAAATTGCTATTGTCATATCATGGTCCCCTCATTAGATAATTTAATACGTAGTTAGAATATCCCTTGGGCTGCTTTGATAAATGAGGAGTGAAGTAAAATGAAGTGGAATTCATATGAAAAGTGAAGTGGAGGAGAAGTAGTTTGAAGTTAAAGTGGAGTACTTCACTTCATTCCATTTGGATGCTTATTGTGATGTTATGGTTTGGAGTAGAATCCACTTTTACTCGAGAAAATGAAAGTATTTAGGGTTGAAGTGAATGGAGTACTTGTGGCTGACAATGTTACTTTATCTATCAGGCCAGATTTATCCAACCAGAATAGAGTTAAAATTTTAACCGTTAAGGTCCATTTAGCTTCACTTTACTATGTTTGTATCCTATCCAAGTAGGCCTTTAGCAATGGCCCCCTTTTGAGATGCATTGACATGACCCCACTCTGAGGGTTTTGAGAACAATCCACGTATGACTCCATGTGCCAGAGGTCGATCCCAGGCACTTGGTGAGAGTGGGATACATGGTAAATGGCTATATATCCCGTGCTTCTCAACATACTGGGAATGTATTAAAGACTCTTATATTTTAAGAGATGAAGTTGGAAGGGACAATAGGAAGGTTAGAGAGAGATTAGAAAAGTGGTTTTAGTTTGAGTTATTTGAATGGGTTTTTTTTTTTATTGTATATGTTGGAAAGTTTTCTCTTACTAAATCACTAACCCATTGTTTGTGAAAAATGTAGCCTCTTAAGTTTTACATGGTATAAAAGCCATAGCTGGATTGCGATCTTGTGATCAAGTCAACCATGGTCTTAGCCATTTTGCTTTAATGATTTTCTTTCTCTTTTGAATGAGAGAATCTCAACATCTTACCTTGTCCATACATTCATCCAAGCCTCATGATCTAATAGCTTTTGGAAGTAACCATGACAGATCTGATCTAGATTGTATATATTGGAAAGTTTCTATTCATGAATTAATGACCAATTATTTGTGAATGTTAACTTTTACATTATATAAAAGCCATGGCTCAGTTGTGATCTTACAATCAGGCTAGCTATACCATGTAAAGCCATGACATAAGGTCTTATACCCTTTTTGCTTTAGCATTTTTTTCCTTCGAATCAAAAGGCCACCTCATTCTTTCTCTTCTATATATTCATTCAAACCCCGTGATTTCATCATGTCTATCAAACCCCGCAATCCAATGGTTTTGAAAGAGATCATGACAGATCTAATCTAGTAGGCAACCAACACTGACTGACTGAAAAAGAACAAATTGCGACAATGATGGACTTGTTAGGAGAGATCAAGATCCCTATCAAAGGATCTTAATCATGCAAGATATCAAGAGAGATCAAAGTTTGTGATTTTTTTAACATTAACAATCTCACGGTCCTTTTCACAAAGTGGAAAGGATCATGCGATTTAGGGAGGGTGTAAGGGATATGAGGAAGTTCTTTGTGTTTTTTCTTATTTTTTATTTGTCTGTAAGGTAAGTCCTCAGACACGCAAAAGGTATATCACACTCACTCAAGCCTTCATCATCAGCTACAGATTAATCATTGGTTGTCTACGTGGAAGGAGGTGCCGCACCAACTCAGCTCCCAGTATATTACAGAGTAGTAGATGTTAAGAGATAAAGTTAAGAGGATAATAGGAAGGTGAGAGAGAGATTAAGAAAGTATTCTTTTAATAAACAACCGAACAATTCGTTTGTGGAAATGTACACTGTTAAATTTAAACAATCTCACTGACATTTTAGTATCACTAAGTTTATCATACAGCCCAGTAATCATCTTTGTATCCTTTGAAAAATAATGGGGTTTTTGTATATACCCAATGGAAACAGAGTCAAGCAGGATGGATGATTCACAGTACTAAAATCATAATGCTAGACCCTTTGTCAAATAAAGTTTATCCAATTATATTTTAAGTATTCTTTGAGAAAAAGTATCACTCATCCAAGTCACGATATAAATTTGACTAGGGCTCGAAGAATTAGCCAACCAAAGGTTTACCACCACACCCATCTATTATTACCTTGTTATTCTACTAAACTATCTCCAACCCATAATAAATTTCATGCATAGTTGTGTGACCCACTTTGCTTTTTGCAGGTATCTTCCAACAAGGTGGAACAGAAGAACATGGATACTGAAAAGAAGGATGAGAAACACACTAAAGAACATCATAGTGAGCAGGTTAAAGTCAAAGGTGGATGGAGTATCAGACACTATCTACGGTGATGACCTGCTTGGACTGATGATGGGACTATCTACCATAGAGTCCAGCAAAAAGGAAGAGAGTGGTCTGGAGCTGAACATGGACGAGATCATGGATGAGTGCAAGACCTTCTTCCTAGCAGGTCATGAGACCACCTCTCATTTGCTAACTTGGACTATGTTCTTGTTGGGCAAAAACAAGAAGTGGCAGGAGAAGGTTAGGGAAGAAGTGTTGAGAGAGTGTGGGATGGGAATCCCAGATGCAGACAAGCTTAGCAAGTTGAAATTGGTAAGATGTAGTGGTTAACCCAACTGATCATGTTCCCCACCAATTTGGCCAATTTCTTGAGTGGGCTTGGTTCGGCGCACCTGGGCTAGGCCGAAGCTTCTCAAAGATAGTCCATTTAATTATTTGGCCAAGATAATCAGGCCCAATTAGTACATTCAACATTGGATATGTTGGGCTAAGTCCTAGCCAAATAACTGAGCCTTGAAGCAAATATCAACTTGGCACAACCATCTGGATAAAACATTATGAAACCCAGACTATTTCTGTTATGTGAAGTGGATCCACCTGGATTAACCCAAAATCTTTTGCAATACAATTACCCACCATTGGATTGAATCATAATTAAGCTAAGCATTTGTCATAGGATTTTGGAAGTTTGGGCAAAAATATGTGCAATCCCACTTTTTTTAGGATTAGGTGGGTAATCACAATAATAACTTTGTTACACAATAAGCCAAACGCAGCCCTGATCTCTTATTTATACCGCAACCAAAGCATGGAAAAAAGACCTTTAACCACTTTTAATTTTTTACCAAAGACAAAAAAAAGGAACCAGTTCCACTAGCCCTTCATTTAGAACTACCTGAAAAGGATTTCACCTTAAAATAGACTATGGTGAAAAGTACCAAAGTCACTCAAGTTAGTACATTAACAAGACTGTAATTTGGTGTTTTGGTTTAGTAACTCAAACCATTGTCAACCACAATTCATTTGTTATGAGCAAGTGTAATAAAGGGCATTCTATTTATTCATTTATTAAGTACTTCAAATTCGATTCGTTCATCATTGCAAGAAAAAAAAGGGCCGAATGCCTCCTTGTATTAATCACTACTACAAATTTCATTCCAATTGGAGTTATATTCACCATTAGAGACAAATGATAGATTCACAAAACTACTGACTTGTACTGCATTTAAACTGTGATACTTGTTTTGCAGGTGAATATGGTTCTTCTTGAAGCCTTGAGGCTGTACACCCCAGTAATAGTTTTGTTCAGAAAGGCTACTAAAGAAATGAAGTTGGGAAATCTCAGTGTCCCCAAAAACACCCAAATATCAATTCCACTAGCAATAATTCATAGGAACAAGAAGTACTGGGGTGAAGATGCAAATGAGTTCAACCCAATGAGATTCGCAGAAGGAGTGAAGAAAGCAGCAAAACACCCAAATGCTCTAGTTGCATTTTCAGTAGGCCCAAGAGCATGCATTGGGCAGAATTTCGCGATAATGGAAGGGAAGACAGTGATGGCGCTGATCCTTCAGAGGTTTTCCTTCTCCCTCTCCCCTAATTATAAGCATGCGCCCACAGATCGGCTCACACTGCAGCCGCAATATGGCCTTCCAATTCTTCTTAAGCCTCTGCAAGTGTGAGACATTTGTTCAATATATCCATTATCCAATGTATTTCATAAGCTTCAGTAAGCAGGAGGTTTGATAATTGTCGTGATATGATGTTGTAGGTTTGGTTTGTCTCAATCTGTTATTCTCCTTTGTGGCAAAATATTACATATGGAGCAACAACACATCTCTGTTCTTGGCTCAAGTTTCTTAGACAGATGGTGGTGTTGTTTCATTATCTTGTATCCAAATGCACTGGAAATAAAAAAAAAAAAAAAAGAGATTTCTAACTGCCACACAAATCCTGTTACAATGCCAAAGTACCCATGGCACTTGAACGATCAACTGTGACCCTTCTTTTATCTAGGCTTGGGACCATACAGGACGAACTGTCGACCACCTAATTATATGTTGCAGTTCCTTGCAACCAGAGGATAAATTGATAATGAGGAGTTAAAACAACTCGCAAATTCACAATCTAACAAGAAAACAGCAGCCAAGACAGAGTGGGAACTAGTGAAATATCCACATGGAATATAAATAGTCTCCTTTAGTTCTTTTTCCTCTAACAAATGAGAGAGAGAGAGAGAGAGAGAGAGAGAGAGAGAGGGGTCACACTTTGACACCTTCAAGGTTTACCCTTCAGTTTCGTCACCTTTTTATCAAATTTTATGGGTCATTGCTTGAGTCAGTTGCCTTTCAATCTTAATAATGACTTCTTTCCAATCTGAGAAAAGCAATGCAAGGCACAGAAACTCAACTAATAAAGCATTTAGCGTCCGTTAAAAATTGTACAATACAACCCTACCTCGGAATTATTTCGAAGTAAAGTAACCCACTTTCCACAAAGTTAGCTAAGCTTCTCATAAATTCACATTGCCTCCAAACAATCAACATGCCAAACAGATACAATACAAAGAGCTAAACCCACAGCTAAAAGGAACAAATGAAAGAAAAAGGGAACTAAATCCTCAATTAAGGACATGCTCAATTTACCCTTTGTTAACAAGGGGTCTATGGTGTGCAAAACCATCAATCTGATAGTTACACCTTCAATAAACCATGCCCCATCATATGTGGTGAGTGAATCAACCCCCGACTTAAAAATGGTCAGCATATACATTGATAAAATAAAAAATAAAAAAAAATAGCACCACCTGAGGTAGAGTCGATCAGACCATTAATTCGGAATCACTTAACAGGCAACAAAGTTGCCACCACCGGGTGATGTTGATGGACTAACAACTGGAGAGGGTGTAAGATTTTGTGGATCTAACCTACCAGTGTTTGATGAGAGGATTGTTTAAAACATAAGCTAACCACCTGGAGCCCATCGCCATTGGACCATACCCAATGTCCACACTAACTGCTCCTCCTCTTTGAGGCTTGAGACATGGGATAATTCAGCACACTAGTGAATTTGTTTTCTAGACTGATACCATCCTCTTTGCCAAAAAATAAAAAAATAAAAAAACCATAAGAAAAGAAAAGGAAAAAGAATGCATGCATATCAAAGCAGTATGTATGCAACAAATGCAGCAAACAATCAGTAATACTCAACCTGTGTCTCCAACTGAAGGTATCTCAAAAACATAAAACCTTGTGAGCATGACATGCATGCAAGCATGAAAACTATATTGTTCATTTATCGTTTGCCATGAAGAACTAGCCATAGGTGAGATGAAACTCTTATAAAGCATATCAACGAAATTTCAAGAATATTTATTTATTTAATACATGAGGGACTACTTACTCAGTCAAACACATGAATAAAATATCAAAATAAGTCTACATGTTTTATACTTGGGGGCTATTTTCTAATATAAATTCTCAAAAAGGTATGCGTGTTTCATATATTAGGGGTTACTTACTCATACAAAACACATTTGTAAAAATAATAAAAATATGTTTTTACACATAGGGGCTACTTTCTTGTATAAAATACATCAATAAGATGTTAAAACATGATATGAACTTTATACATTAGGGGCTACTTTCTCAGATAGTAAATGCCCAATTGCGATCCAAAGCATTAGAAACACAGGTCTTAGATGTTTAGGTATTGAAAAGTCGTTACCAAATATAAGTTATTTTTAGAAAGATGCTTTTATACTATCAAATAAAAAATATGAAGATTTTCTCTTACAACAACCATTCATTCCTCGCAATTTTAGAAGAAAAAAAATCCGCATACTCAAACTTCGCTTTTAGTTAAAATCAAGCTTGGTTTGTTCGAATCCAAAACAAATTTTCTAATACATAACTCAAATTAAGATTTGTTTATGGATAAAAGACAAATTATGCAATTTTTATGGCCAAGTAACTTCAAGTTATTTTGTTCTCTGTCATTAAAAAAACGAAAACAAAAACAATTACTCTAAGTAAAATAAGAGTTGCAGCCTGTAAGACAACCAGAATGCAGGAGGGAACCAAACTTCCAAAGATAATCTAGCCTATCCTTTAGGCAGGTTGAACCCATTTAGCTACCAAGCCCGACTAGAAATCTAGTCAGGCATGAGTATGACATTTCTAGTCAGGAATGAGAGTGACTATCTACAGATTGTGGAGTTTTGGGCCTTCCTCCTGTTTTGGCATGGAAAGCAATAGACAACAAACCAGAGCATATCGTTATAGAACACAATATTACGCATTTACTTTTACAAACCCAATGGAGTAAACCCCAAATGGAAATAATGCCATCAGTAAATACCATACAGAAATACTATCATGCATAGAGATGCAAGGGCAACATCTGCCATCAGTAAATACCACACAGAAATACTGTTCATGGCTGTGTCATTTATATTCACAAACTTACGACTACAACAGAAGCCCAAACAAGAGACAGCTCTTGCTCATTCAATTTCTTCCTTTTCAACTGCTTTGGCTCTACCATAAGCATAATTTCAGGTACTAATGGAAGGGTGCTGCACTGCTGCACATTCAGCGTGTAGCCCGTTTCTTAAGGTGCTGAAATGTCCGTTGTTTTATCCACTGCCTGTCATATGGCAAGTATGCTTGGATTGAATGGTCATAACTGTAGCCAGAGTGAGGTAGCAAGCATCAGTTCAATCTGCTTTTGGATATTACCAAAAAAAGAAAAAAAGGAAAAGAAAATGGTGGTCTACATTGAAATGCATGAGCTGGAAGGGAAAAATAGTACATACACTAAGGCGCTCATGTCTGCAAGGCCATCAATGAAATTGTAGAGATCAGCAATGTCATAAGTGATATTTAGGATGGCAGGGTTGAGATCCTTGAGCTTCCTTTCATATAGTCCACAGATCCCTGAAATACCAGATATAATTGTAATAATAAGAGTGCTAAACCGATCAAGGAAAAAAAAATAAAAAAACACATGCCTGTCATTCAAAAAAGTCTGGGTCTGTCATCTTCTCTTGTTCCTTTAATTGGTTTGCTGTCATCTTATATTAAAGTAACACAACTTACAAAATGCACTCTTCTATTATCAACTCAACCAACCATATTCCATCATTGAATCCTGTCAGAGATTTACAACAGAAAGACCCCACTATTTGCTTAATGGAATTGAGGGCTATGATAACTGAACACAGTAAGAAACAGGATAGATCAATTGATACAGTGATATCCCATTAATCTCAAAGTACCTAGGTATGGAAGGTTTTACCTCAAATATGTAAGTAATCAAGGAGGCCCACGACAATTGGTTACGAGTAGAATGAATACAATCAAGAACTTCTCCCAGGCCTCCCACGGGGTGTAACTTTGTATGTTTTTACTTGTATAAATATACAAGAGTAGAATGATATCCCTACTCCATTCTTTTTGTAATTTCTCCTTCCAAGTCCCAGGTTCTCTCTCTTTCTTTCCCTTTTCCTTTAATGGAAGTTTGTTACCGATCCAAATAATAATAATAATAATAATAATAATATACAAGACATTCCTCATGTCATAATTTCTGGTCACTTCTTAGTGGATGTAGCACTTCCCTTGTGGTGATTTTGTGATAAGGGGTTTGTTTTCACTCATTGCGCATAAATAAAGTTGCCTTTTGTCACACCAAGTGAACACGAAGGAAGAGTTTTTCACAATGAAAACCCTCTTTTGGTATTTACATCTAACAAACTCATAACCACAAAGTTCTGTCAATGGTTGCAGCCTTGGAAATATTTCTTGGAGGCAAATCTAAATTAGGTTATATCAGTGGGAAAAGTAAGGAGCCTCCTGAAAATGATCTCAAAAATGCTGGTGGAAATCCAATAACATGCTTGTAAGGTCTTGGATGCTAAACTCTATGAGGGCTGATGTTGGTTAGGAATTAAATGGGTTACTTTTACGGAAAAGGAAATTTAGGATTTGTTGCATGAACCTTATTTTGATACAAATCTGGCTGAATTTATGAGTTAAAACATGGTATAGCAGCCCATCATCAAGGTGAAAAGACTGTGGCTAAGTATAATACTAAGATGAAAACTTATTGGCAGAAGCTAACGTATCTACATGATGTTCTTCAGTAAAAGGCAAAAGAATAGTTAGCTCTGTGCTCACCACGCGGCTGCGTTACATGATGTTGTTCTTCATCATGCAAAAGATTCACAAGAACATAAAGAAATCAGTATTCCAAATTTCTCGCAGGCCTCTTTCCTAAGTTTGAACTGTGTAGGAGCATAGTTACTGAGTAACACAGATCCACCATCTCCAAGAGGTGTATATCCTCTTGTTCGCTGTGATGAATGACAAGATCAGTTATGCCAGCTATAACCCTATGAAAAATCAGCACTAGCAGTTAAGAATAAATCCAATGGTACAGGTAGAGGCCTGGGGAGGGAGAGGGAGGCAGAATGGTAGTTGTGGTCCTAGTGGATGCCATAGTCGAGGACAGGTTGAGTAACCACAGACAACAAAATTCTGGTTCTTCTGATCTTGCTGCGCATCTTGCTACTCCTGCAGAAATACCTTCAACTGAAACAGTAAGATCTCCAAGAATGAGTATTAAGGAATTAATTAAAGAGCCGCCTCATCTCAACAGGGCTTTCACTTCCTCTACTGGATTGGTACAATCAGGTATCTCAAATGCATTACATGTAACTACTACTACTGGCACTATAGTTCATTGATCAAGTGCTACTAATTATGTCGGGTACTCCCGACCACTGTCGATCCATTAAGAATTTGTCTAGATATGGGCAAAGTGAGACTTGCTGATGGAACCAGTAGTAGAAGAGGAAACATTAATTTACCTTCCCTGTCTTTGTCAACTATTCTTCCAGTACCTAGTTAGTTGGTTAGGTTGTCCATTAGAAGCATACCTAAACTCTAGTGTATTCTTCATCTTTCATCATCATCATCAAAGCCTTGTCCCAACTATTTGGGGTCGGCCACATGAATTTTGTGTCTCCATTCTAGTCTATCATGGGCCAAATCCTCAGACACATTGCACTTCTTCATATCTAACCTCGCTACTTCCATCCATGTCTTTTCGGCTAAATCCTTTTTCTTGGCAGGCCATCAACTTTCATAGAAAGACTTTTACTCGCCGGCATCATAACTGGCCTGCGTTGGACATGTCCAAACCACCTCAAATGAGTCTCCTAATTTATCACCTCGTGATGCTACCCCTAAATGCTCCCAAATGTGCCTGTTTCTATTTCTATCTTTCCTAGTTTTACCGTACAACCATCTCAACATTCTCATCTCTGGTATACTCATTTTATGCATGTGTTGCTTCTTGATTGGCCAACATTTTGCTCCAAAGGTCATAGTTGGTCTAATCATTGTCCTATAAAATCTTCCTTTAAACTAGTTGCTAGGCGTCAATCACAAAACGCTCTAGAAGCAAGTCTCCACTTCAGCCATCATGCTTTTCTCATATGGTAGACATCTTCCTCAATCTCTCCAGCCTAATTATCAACCCTAAACTCTAGTTTATTATGAACTTTTGTCCCTCATTGTATTATACAAAATATGCACGAGGAATAAGCTAATTTGTGGGAATAGAGAGAGATGGACTGTACATGCTTTGTCCTCAGTTGAAGAATTCTATTAGTAGTTATTATCTTAACAGCGATTATATTTGTAAGTTGCACTGTCAGCTGGGCCACCCTTCTACTGTTGCTTTGAGACTTTCTTTTTCATCCTTTATTTTTAAACTAAGGATAATTTTAAATTTAAATGTCAGACTTGTGCTTGGGCGAAACACAAGTGAAGTATGTTCCCTACCAGTTTATATAAGATATCTGATGTTGATATTCTTATTAGTACATTCAAATGTCTGGATTGCACCTCAAATATATGATGGTTTGTGCAACTTTGTTTCATTCAGTGATGCTGCATCAGATATGACTTGGGTTTAAGAATGAGGTTTTCTCCGCATTTAAATTGTTTCATTATGGGTGAAAAATCACTTCAATACCAAAACCACTCTCGGTGAATGGTGAAGACCTGCCACATGAATCTTTTTACTTGTAGAATGAAGGAATATATTCTCAAATGACTCGCCCACCTACTCCACAGCAAAATGGGTTTTTCAAGCAGAAAAAACTGTCACCTCCTTGTGACTCGTTCATTGTTGACTGGTATGTCTGATCCAACTCTTTGGCCTGATGTAGTTTCAACATGTAATAGTATTAACCACGTACCATCTAGAGTGTTGAATGATAACACCCCCATACAATATTTTCCTACCTACTAGCATGTTCCTGAAACTAAATTGCACATGTCTGGGTGCATACGTCATGTTTATAAATTTGATTTTACTCTTTTTTTTTTTTTTTTTGGATGCTGAGATGATTAATCACCTTCAATTTGTTGATGACACTTATTTTCTATGAAGCAAATGAAGACCAAGTTATGAACATAAAGGCTACTCGTCTTTGGTTTGAAGTTGATTTGAGCGTAAAGGCGAACTTCAAAAGCAAGCTCATTGATGTGCAGTTTGAAGACCAGCTCCAGACATCATGAGGTACAGAGCAAAATCTCTTCTGGCATCATATCTTGGTGTCCCATTCCGTATATGGTATGCCTCAGAAGCCCTATGGAGTATGGAGCATGGTTTTAGAGAGAGAATGAAAGGAAATTGGCAACTTGGAAAGTAAGACAAGACAACTCTCATCGAGTCAGCTCTATCAAATCTCCCGGTGTACTTCGTGTCCCTATTCAAATGTTCAATGGCCCTAATCAATAGGATAGAGAAGTGTGACTCCTTGTGGCAAGGAAATGAAGCTGAGAAGAAATACCATGAATCGGCTTCTGTTTGCAAACCCAAAAGGAAAGGTGGTCTTGGACTTCGACAAATGAAACAGACCAAGCAAGCTCTCATAGTGGTTGTGGAGATTAGGGGAGGAATCTGAAGGTCTATGGAAGCCAAGCATGGAGTATCAGCGCAGCCATGGAACCACAAGTATTAAGGGAAGGATAGGACGTCTAGAAAGCTAGCTGCTGTCACCAGGCTCTGTGGAGGAGCATCTTATCTTTGAATGAGGAATTTGATAAAAATATTAGATATCAAGTGGGAACAGATGAGAAGATGTACTTTGAGCTTGATAGATGGGGGTATAAGGAATTGGTGTAATTATTCGGGATGGTGGTGCGGACAGCGGATCAAGGCAGGGTGGGAAGGGATGGAGAATTGGAGATAGAAGATGTCGGGATATATTTGGGCCTCACCCTTGAAATGGAGGGGCTTCACACCCGATGGCCTCATGCCATACCCTTTCCAGGGGAGATAATAGAGTATACACTCGGTCTTTTTTTCTTTCATTAATCATCTAGTCTATCCAAGAGGAGGCATTACACCAATATATAAGCAAAAGGGAAACCCTATAACTAATCTCAGCCATTAAAACAACCTCCGGACGAGATTAAAACATCTTAACCGAAATAAAGTAAGAGACACAAACATTAAAACAACTCTAACTAAAATAAAAAATAATATAAACTAAATAGGCTGGGCCCAAAGGGCCGGTTGACCCTTGGGGTCATGGGCCTATCCTGAATTAGCGGTCGTGGTGAGCGTAGCAGCCAGTGGCCAAAACACTAGGTAGGGGTTGCAGCATAACGGTGTGAATTTTTTAAGTGATAAAAAAGTTTGAATCTTGTGTGGCAGCCAATCTTGCATTTTGTTTGGTGATTTGGAACCAAATAAGGGTACAAACAACTTTAGAAAAGGCTATTGAGGAGAAATAGGAAAAAATGGCGTTTGAAATTAAAGTTGTGAGGCTTTTCTAGCAGCCAATTTTTTTTATAACAGTAAATGTCATTGCTCCAAAAGAAAAAAGGACTGAAAAAAACACTGACCAGCACTAAAACAAACAACCAGAAATAGAAACATAATAATCAAACATCATTAGACATCAAAAGAAACAGAATCAAGAGACACTACCTCCTTAGCGAGACCATCGGCCGTTAAATTAGTATCTTTTTTTTTTTTGAATGGTTACTTTGATTAATAAAAGCAAACAGTACAAGAGAAAAGTACTGACAAGCTAAAAACGGGAGCAGGAAAACAAAAAAAAATCAAGAACCCAAAACCAACCACCTAAGGCTCTGCTTAAGAGAAAGCCAGCTCTTTCCATTGATACGCTATTTGATCTATGGAGTACCCTTTAAAAGACGGGTTGATGGATACCCAGAGAGCCACTAAAAACTTGGTTTTCGCCATCAAACTACTTTTGCCGGATGATATCCCTTCAAAACATCTCGAATTCATTTCCTTCCATATCTTCCAGATGACCACCAAAAATGTAAACCTCCACATCTCATTGCCTCTAGGATACCCGAATGGAGCCTTCTAAGCCCGGAAGAGCTCGAGGAGAGAATTAGGAAGGACCCATCAACAATCAAACCACCCTACCTCTGTCATCCAAATAGATTGACCTGTTTTGCAATTCAACATGAGATGGTCCACGGGTTCCTCGTACCTCAAGAAAAAAGGGGCAGCCATTTACTATAGCCATCCTCTCCTTAAAATATCCATAGTAGGAATTCTTTTCCAAAGGGCCACCCACCCAAAGACGATCAGGGGAGCCTTCAGCTTCCATATGTTGTACACTACACTCCTCTCCCTCGGATTGTTAAGAATAGTCTTGAAGAAAGAGAAAACTGAAAAAAATCCCATCTTTTGAGGCTTCCCACACCCTGGCATCTTCCCCACCATTCGGGATGTTTATATCATTCAGGAAGTTTAGGAGTGATATAAATTGGGATTCTTCATAGTCCGTTACGTTCCTTCTAAAAGTAGGACACCAAACCACCTGCCCTCCAATTCTATTCATACAAGAATTGACCTTTGCTTCCTTATCCTTCGCACACCTAAACAGATTCGGGAATTGAGTACTCATAGTTCTCTCCAACCCACTGATCTTTCCAAAAGAGGATCCTCTCCCCTAATCCTATTTGGTATCTAATGTTCTCCATAAAGAGCTTCTAAACCGAGAGGATTCCTTTCCAAATTGCAGACGAGTTCGTTGGGGCCTCCAGGACTTCCCATCCATGTCTCGAAAGATTATATTTCCTTTCCAGCACCTATTTCCATAAACCATCCATACCATCTCCTATCCTCGACAACCATTTGCCCAATAGGGCACCGATTACCAAACCTCCTTCTTCCTTTGGTTTACAGATGGAAGCCCCATCCACCAAGTGAAGCTTCTTCTGAGTCTTATTTCCATACCATAAGAATTCTCTCTGCAACCAGGCATTTAAAAATGGAGAAGTAATAGACTGGCAGATTCAATAACACTGATTTGATTAGGATGACTCTTCCTCCAATAGACAAATAATTTGCTTCCACTACTGGGTTCCACAAAGATTTAGTTACCTGCCCTGAGCACAAAGGTGTGCCTAAATGCATAGCTGGTAGCTTCCCAACCTTACATCCCAATATTTCTGAATATTTAAGAAGCATCGACTGCTTAGTTCTTAGCCCAATCACCTCACTCTTGAAGAAGTTAACTTTTAGACCTGCTACCGATTCAAAACATTGGATCGTGGCTTTGACATTTTTTACTTGGTCTTCTTCAGCACCACAAAAAATGCGTGTCATCCGCAAACTGCAAGTGGTTGATTGCAGGGGTATTTCTAGCGACTTTAAAGCCTTCAAACAAACCTGCGCTCACTGCCTCTTTAATCATTCTACCCAGCGCTTCTACCGCTATTAGAAAGAGAAAAGGGGAGAGAGGATCCCCTTGTCTTAGCCCCTTTCCAGCTGTAAAAAAGCCCTTTGGAGACCCATTCACCAAAATAGAGAACCACGCTGACGAGACACTCTTGGATACACTTCCCCCATTTTTCCCCAAACCCCATTCTTCTAAGCATGTATTGAAGAAATTTCCAATCCACTCTATCATAGGCCTTCTCCAAGTCTAGCTTACATATGAACCCCAGCAACCTCTCCTTGAGCCTAGAGTGCAAACACTCATTGGCCACCAGGATGTCATCCAAGATTTGCCTCCCCTTAACAAAAGCTCATTGCTCATTGGATACTATTTTCGGAAGCACCTTTTGAATTCTCACCGCGAGGACTTTGGTTAGGATTTTGTAGCGGCTTCCAAGAAGACTAATGGGCTTGTAGTCCTTGATCCCAAGTTCACCTACCTTCTTCGGGAATAGCACGATAAAAATAAAAATAAAGCCCCCATGCCTTTGGACAGCTTGCCCCTCTAGTAGAATTCCTCCATAAAATCTAAGATATACTTCTTCAATATTTTCCAGAAGCGTTGAAAGAAGGCCATCAGAAGCCCATCTGTGCCTGGAGCCTTATCACCTGCAAGATCAAAGACCGCCTGACAAACTTCCTTCTCTTCAAACTTTGTTTCTAACCACTGAGCATCCTGCTCTCCAATGACCTCAAAGGCTAGGTTTTCAAGAGATGGTCTCTCCCAACCCTCATCAACATAAAGAGAGTAAAAATAGTCTTTTATATGGTTTATTATCTTCTCTTTCCTCTCCAACCTTTTTTCCCCATCCATAATGCTTGAAATCCTATAAACCCTTCTTCTCGAGGATGCCATTCCATGGAAGAACTTTGTATTTTTATCCCCTTCCTTCAACCAATTGCATCTCAATCTCTGTTTCCACCTTATCTCCTCCTCTCTTAGCTTTCTATGGAACTCTTCCTTTAGATGCAGACTTTTCTTTTCTTCTTCAAGGGTCAAATTATCACCTCCTCCATCCATGGACATTGTTAATGGCCGTTAAGTTAGGATCTCAAAAAATATTGTGAAAGACGCATCGAGCGGAGAAGAAATGTCCTCCACATCCTCCACCCAATCTACCAATCTCCAAGGATATGAAGTCTTCCCTGACCCCCACTGGATCGCTGAGAAAGAATCCCCTTCAATGATTGTCAGAAGACTGCCCAACTTAAGTAATTCCCGATAGCCAACCAATAAAGCATACATTTCAGCTTCATTTGCATCTGAAGCTTCCACATGCCCACAAAACCTTCGAACAATATTACCAAAAGAATCCTTAATAACACTACTGATACCACCCCTCCTAAGAGACTTTTGATAGCTACCATCAAAATTAAGCTTAAGAATGCGATGAGGAGGCATCCAAAACCTTTGGCATGCCGAAGTAGCCATCAACCCCCCATCTAAGATCGCCAACCAGGACGTAATACCGTCATCCACTAAATTCCATCAAACTCTATCCATTTCCTAGCCCATTCCAAAACTGTCTTGATAATAATATTAACATTCTCCTCCACCGACTGAACCTTATTACTGAAAATTCTGTTTTTCCTCTCTCGTCATATCATCCAACAAGCCGCATATAACATAAACTTCCATAAGATCCTACCACAAGCAAAATAGCATCAAAAGGACCATTATTAGAAAAGTTATGCAGCTGACCAAGGCATAACCCACTACATATCAAACCTAGCAAAAAGAGCCACCCAAACATTATAAGCAAAATTACAATGAATGACTAAATGATTAGCTGTTTCCTCATCCCTTAAGCACATAGGACAGCCATTAACAATGAAGTCATTTCGCCGCCTCAAATTGTCTATTGTCAAAAAAACATTCCCTCCTAGCCAACCAGCAAAACACTAGAACTCTAGGCAGAATGTAGTGGTCCCAAAACCGGCGCCAATCGTCTGATGTACCAAAATTATCAATCAAGACATTATAAAGACACTTAACTGAAAAACTTTCCCTTAACATCAGGTTTCCATAATCTGACATCGGGCTTGCTCAAAGACAAATTTCCCTTGTCCAAGAATCCATACATTCTACAAAGATCTGACTTTTCAAGATCTGTCAAATTCCTTCTTAAACAAAAATTCCAAACTACAGAACCACGCATAAATTCAAATTGCTCCACTATAAACGCATGTTGCTGCCGGTCCAAAAGATAGAGATTAGGAACTTGCGGACTCAAAACTTGTTGTCATCATGACAGAATTTTATACACTGCCCATCATGAACTTTGTGCTGAACCCACTGATCAAAAGCACCCTTCACAGAAAGAATCAACCTCCAAATACCTGAAGCTTTGTAATCTCTTCCAGACACAAACCAACCATCCCTTTCTAATTTATATTTGTGAATTAAAACACGCTGCCACAAGCATTTACCACCCTCCCCCACTCTCCACAACCATTTCCTTAATAAAGCCTTATTAACATTATCAATGGAACAAATTCCCGACCCACCATTGGCAACAGGTTGACAAACAAGGTCCCACTTCGCCAAATGGTATTTTTTATGCTCCACAGAATCATTCCAAAAAACAAAACAAAAAAAAAAACTCAATCTTTCGCACCACACTTTTAGGACACATGAAATAGGACAAAAAATAGATGGGGAGCAACAAGGATTTAATAGGAATAAAACGGCCTCCCAATGATAAGTATCTGCTCTTCCAAGGGCTCAATCTAATTTCAATCCGTTCCACTACCGGATCCCATAAAGATATTTTAGGCAACCCCAGATATTTAGTTGGAAGCTTCCCAACTTTAAAACCAAACTTCTTAGCCAAAGAAGCAAGCAGATGTTGCTCTAGATGAACACCCACAAGCTCACACTTTTCATAATTAATCTCTAGGCCCAAAAGTAACTCAAACCATTTCAAAAAAAGTTTCAAATTATCCACCTGCATCAATCCACAGAACAGTTGATCGCTGTGCTGCTTCTAGCTCCAGGTGCCGGGTCCTCCTCCTCCTCCACTTCTTCTTCTTCTTCTTCTTCTTCTTCTTCTTCTTCTTCTTCTTCTTCTTCTTCTTCTTCTTCTTTTTTCATTCATGCCCTAAGATGCCAACGAAGGGGAAAACTGGAAAAGAACCCATCGCCTTTTATAAAGGAGTACGAGCGTTGGGCCTTCTTTTATTTCCTTCTCTTTTTTTAATGTTGGGCTACTGGGCTACTGAGCCAGTCGACCCACGTTTCTTTTCTTTTCTTTTTTATACATGAGACATGATCTAGTGAGGCCCACCTCATTGAAAATTTGATCCAGACAACAGGCCTTGTAATATTTGAGCCCTAAATTGAAATAAAACAAATATTCCACCTAAAATAAATTCCTAATCAAGTATTTATATGTATCTATTTTTAGAAATGCCGTACCCATATCTGTGTCCCAAATTTTTTAAGTTGCCGTATCAAACCCTCGTTCCCGTACCCGTGTCCGTATCTGGGCATCATAGGTTTTGATCCAGTCATAAAGAAGTGATATGTTTTTGTGAACATTGAATTCTTTGAAAATCTTCCTTTTTTCTAATACAGGCAAAAGAAGTTGTTTGATTGACTCTCATCCTCAGTTGCAGTTCTTCTGAGGCCTGTTCTTGAGATTGTCAGGCAGGCCTAATGCCAATAGTAATACAAATAAGAACCTGCAGGTGTACAAAAGGATGATGCTCACTGCATTATGATCCAGTTTTTCCTCTATCCACAGCTCAGTGGATCCTGATGCAGGTAACACATTATCTGGTTGACTGGTTCAACTTCTACTGTTTCACCAAAAAATATTTCACCTTCAAATTGCTCTTCGAAAAGAATAAAGAGCATGCACTAATCATCTGACTGTTAGATTTGTATCCTATCAATCTCTTTCTCTATGTTACAAGGCATTCATTGCTGCTATCTATTCCACTTCTTAACTTAGAGTATCATTGAAGCTCTTTGTGATCCTCAATGGAGAAAGGTTATGGAAGAGAAGATGGGTTCCCTAGAAAAAATAATGCACTTGGGAAATGACTGAACCACTTGCAGGAGAACATCCAGTTGGATGCAAGTGGGTTTTCACACTTGAATACACTTATATGGTAGCATTGGTTGCTACAAGGCTTGACTTGTTGGTTGTTGCAAAGGGGTTTATGCAAATCTATTGAAATGATTGTTTTTGAAATGATACTAAGATTTGTGTGATTTTAAGTATTTTTTGGGTGTAGAGGCCTCTCATTCTAATAAGGGTATTTTTCTCTAACAAAGGAAGTATGCCCATGATTTATTACACACCACAATCAAATAAGGTGCAAAGCCCTCATATACACTCACAAAATTTGTGCAGAAGATGGTCAGCGTTTCAAGTTTTAGAGGACCCATGGGCATTTCAGAGGTAAGTGGGTAAACTTATCTTACTATTACTAGACCTGATCTATCATGTTGTAAGTGGAATCAGTCAGAATATGCATGCACCTAGACATGTAATATGGAGATAGTGAAATGCATTCTAAGATATATATATATATATAAAGGCCTTCAGGAAAAGGAGTGTTATATAGTCATGTACATTTGAATTTAGTGGCTATTCAGTGCAGACTTGGTCAGATCTTGAGATGATCGTCATGAACATTTGAATTTAGAGGGCTATTCAGATGCAGACTAGACCAGCTCCCTAGATGATCTACATCTGGTGATCGCACTTCCCTTGGTGGTAATTTAGTAATACAGAAAACAAAGAAGCACTCAATAGTTGCTCATGCTAGTGCTGAAGAAGTAGGATGTTGGGCATGGCACATACAGTGTGCGAATTTCCTAGGTTGAGGCCACTAATGGAAGAACTAGGATATCCAATAAACCTATTTCAATGCCTTGCAACAATGAAGCCGCAACTCATATAACATCAGATCCAGTTTTACATGAAAGGACAAAACATGTAGAAGTATATTGCCATCATTCATGAAAAAAGTAACAGCAGTGTTTATTGGTGCACCGTTTGTGGGATCTTTGAATCAGTTAGGCTAAGGAGATGTAATTCCCAAGTCTCTTTCAAGAACTCAAATGCAAAATATCCTTACCAAGTTGAGCATGATAGATATGTATGGGCCAACTTAAAGGGGAGTGTTAGATGGGGGAGATTTTTAAATTTCTATTTTCTACGGACTACTGTCCTGATCAGTAATTTATAAAAATATGAGGGGTTTTAAAAAGGCGCTGTGTTCAGGTGAGGTTATCTCCCACAGAAGACCCTGCGAGACAGCCTGTGGAGCCAGGCACACCTAGGCCCCACCAATAACCTAAGCATCCAAGTGGGCATGCATGGCCCATTTATGAAATTTCAAGTCAATCACATCATCCCAACCCATGATCTATGGCCCAAAAGTATAATGGTTTTAAAATCAAAAGGAAATTTCAATTTCAATCCAATGGGTCACTGGTCCAAATCCATATGGAACGGTGTAAACCCATGGGATCCATAACATACAGGAGGGGGAGGAGAGGGGAAGGGAGGATGGGGTTGGTTTGGATGATGGATCAAATTGATCAGGTGGGCCCCATGGACTATCTCATGTGGTCCGTTATATCCGCAGCTGAACAAATCCGTTTTTATAAATATTAGAAAATTTGATGAATAATAAAGCACCTGTGCAACGCACTGTTCCATGTTCTAGCACAGAGTTTTGGGCTACAGAATAACCAATCCGACTCACACACCAAAAAAAAAAAAACCCTCGACAATCAGTCCAATTTCATCTCATTCAAAAGGCCTAAACCGATTTCAAGATCAAAAGTATAGAGTGAAACTGCTAAAAAGCTCCACTAAAAATAAACAGAAAAAGAAAAAAATTACATTCAAAAAGAAGATGCCACTTAAAAAGCTCAACAGTAAGATTGACAAAGACAAAGTGTTGAGCCCTTTGCAAGAGAAAAAAAACACCGACATAAAAAGGTCCTGAAAAAAAAATCATATATAACTGCTAAGGGTCAAAAAAAAAGAAACACAAGTAAAAGCAACACTAAATGCAACTCTTAAAAACATATTTTACTAACATGATCCACTCATTGTCATAAGCATCGACTGTCATGGTTCAAAATCCTAGTATTGGAACACCTGTGAGATGTGGCTCCTGAGATAATAATTCTCAGTAACTGATCAAATGATGACAAGGGTGATGATTGATGATACCAATGCATATAATTTGAATGTAGCAGGATATACCGGCATATATTTTTCAGCATTGTGACGATCAAAATGATTTAAACATTATGAGTTTTCCTAATTTCTACATATGAAGAGAAGTTTCAACCTTGGCGATGCTGGATTTTATGCACAATAGATGGAGCTTTCCCAAATATACATTTAGGAAGTTGGATAATTATGATAAATATATACATTTCTCAGAAAATACAAGCAAGATACGGTTGGAGCCTGGATTCCATACCATCCATAGCTTGACTAATTGAATCATAATCCATAAATGTTCTAGTTGCTCTGTTCTGTGACGTCTGCATCAGAATAATTGTGTGCCTGTTAGCCTGCATATGATGAGAAAAGATAATAAATCAGTGCATGAGTACTGAAAATATTCAAACAAAGTTTTTACTTTGTTTAAATACTCAAACATAGTAAAAAAGTAATAACTGGCTAATCATATTGAAGAAATATAAACACAGACCACGTAGATTGAAAGAAACACATAGTAACAAGTGTGTGTGTGTGTGTGTGTGTGTGTGAGAGAGAGAGAGAGAGAGAGAGATCATGATGAGGTTTTGCCTTAAGAGAAAGTATCATTTGTATCAATATTTGGGCAATAATGATGTTTTTCTTTAAGAGAGAGCATCATCTGTATCAATAGTTGGGCAATAATGAGGTTTTGCTTTAAGAGAAAGTATCATTTGTATCAATATTTGGGCATAATGCCGTTTTGCTTTAAGAGAAAGTATCAAGAAAAGGTCATTTGAGAAATAGCATATACCATTAATTCCAACATCTAAGTGCTTCCTGAGATGGGTATTGAAGTGTTGAATAGGTCATTTAGAGTTCAGAAAATATTAGTAGAGAAGACATGAACGATGTACCCCACAAATTAGCAAACTGGATGAGCATAGTCCAACAAAAGAGCAAGCTACTGAATTCAGGTACCAAATTCCAAACTGCAAAATTGAATACAAACTAGACAAACTACTAACTAGGTAACTATGGTACAATAATCCATCCATGTGAAAGCCATTTAGCGTCCAAGAAGTTGGAGCCCATCCATCAGTTATCCACTTGCAGACAGAGGGTTTAAAGGAAACCCCAAAAACTGGATGATTTTAATCCTTGAAGGTCCAATCTAACAAAAAGGACCCAAAAAAAAAAAAGCAAAAGTACTACCAAGCATTGGATAGTTGGGATCTTCCAGAAAAGATTGAAACTTTGGCCAACCTCCATGAAGCCCAGCCGGATCAACGGTCTGGATGACCAAAAACTATGAGCTTCAATCAAATCATGAATGAATGAAATCGAAACCAAAACATGGGATGGGAATCTATGGTGGGTCCCATTAACCAAAAGCGATTTCAGGGACAACCAGACAGTAACCTAAAGAAGAAGATGAATTACAACATAAAATGCAACAAGCATGGAAGGGGGAAAAAAGGACATGAACCCTAGTTCCGAAACGAGAGAGAGAGAGAGGAGGAAAAAGAAAACCCTATTTCTGAATGAGAGAGAGATGCTTACCATTTCGATTTCGATGTGAGAGAAAGGGGGGGTTTGATGCAGATGGAAGCAGCAGACGGATTTTATGGTTCTCCTTCGAAAGCTCAAAGGCTACAAAGGAAGGGATTTGCGGGAGGGAACTTTTAGTAGAAAAATAGAGATTCGATGTATGAACTCAAAAGGGGTGTAAAAGAAAAAGAAAAAAGAAAAAAGCTCCCCCCATCTTTATGGGAAGAAAAGAGGGGCCAGAAAAGCTTCAGTCATTGATGCAGGAGATATGTGGCCTCATTTAATTGATCATGATTAAAATTGTGGTTAAAAAATTGAAAAGGCTAGGGCATTGAGTTGTATGGCCCAACAGCTCAAAATATCTTCCCCAACTACTAAAATAGGTTAAATAAGATAAGTTTTATGACATTTCAATACTTTAATAAAAGTTCTTAGATTTTTTTTTATTTTATTTTTTTGATAACGTAGGGTTCATAGCCCTTTGGGCCAGAATAATCCCTACGGGCCCAGGAGAGAAAGCCGGGTAAAATTCTCATGTGGCCCCAGTGTGGTAGAGCAGTTTCGAACTCACAACCTCCGGATGCAAACCGTAGTCCTAGGCCAACTGAGCTACCCCTTGGGGTTAATAAAAATTCTTAGATACCTCATATCCCATCATTTCTCAATACTCATCCATACTCTCGTATGCACTATGGCTCTTAGATCTGTTTCTCTCTTCAAGTTTTCTAGATTACTGAGAACTCTTTTCAAACTCTCAAAGATTTAAAAAGTTTGTGGGTGACAAAGACTCTTGAGAGAGCCATCTGTCTCTAACTCTCTAAGAGTTTCTTTATAGCCCTCCTTGCCTTTCTCTTCAAAGTATTTATTGATTTAAATTTTATGTTTTAGTTAATATATACAAAATAATATTATATAATAAGTTGAAGATTTTACAGATAAAATCTCCAAATATAGTCATATATTCCGAAAGGTCTTCGCAAATTGTGTAGCACTAATGAGGTCCTTTTGCCAATTTTTTATACTTTTTTTATGAGCGGCGATAGCGACGCTAGCGTCACTCGTCACACGCATATTTCCAATATCTCCTTGCACACCCTCTGTTATACCACAACCATACCCGCACCTCCTTCTTTCTCTCTTTCTTCTCTCCCTCTCTTTCTTTCCCTCACTGCACACACTACACCACTCTTTTTGAGAGGCTTCATTTAGTGGTCTCTTTCTAATTAACCCACAAAAGAACATCAGTTGAAGTGATATACACAAGAAAGAGTGAGAGAGGGAGAACTCTTTAAGAAGATAAATTAGTGTCAGTTAGTGAGATGTCCATCATCCCATATGCCTCTTAAGCAGCAGATTTATCCAATAACCACTTCTCAAACGTGGAAAGAGGGAACTCACTCTCTAAATTTTGTTTGCTTTCAGATTGCAATAAGTCCAAATCAAGCATACATTTTTCCTTCTTCTCCATGGAAATGGAGTTTGAGGCATCAAGCATCAAAGCAGCAGTTCAAGAGCCTTTGGAGACATAATGTCATCGTTAGTGCTGCTCTAAGACCCCTCACTGGAGATGGAGTCGGCGCCAACCTTGTGGTTGGATGAATTCAGGGGTAGCCTCCGATGATGTTCAACTAGGCTTTGGCAAATTCCCCATAAAAATGTCACATGTCTAATAAATAAGTGAAACTTATTTGCTATATTGGGTAGAGAAGTTAAGAGAAGGGATGGGGAAAGGAGGAAAAGAAAAGAAAAGGAAGAGGGAAAGGGACGTGCACAGGCGTGGGTGCAGGGGAGGAGGAGAAGGAGAGAAGGAAAGGAGAGAAACGGGAAAGAATAAAGAAGAGGAGGAGGTAGTGGGGGTGCAAGGGAGGCAGCGAGGGTGGTGCAGCAGGTGGGTGTGTGCAGGTGGTGGCGGGGTTGAAAGGAAATAAAGGAAAAGAAAAGAAGGGAAGAAGAAGGTGGGGAAGGACAAAGTGGCGCAGTGTGTGTAGTGAGGGAGAGAAGAAAGAGAGAAAGAAGGAGGTGCTAGTGTGGGTGTGCAGGGAGATGCAAGGAAAGGTGGGTGTGACGAAGTACGCTGGTGTCGCCCAAGATGACGCTATCGTCGCTCATACAAAAGTATAAAAAAATATAAAAAATTGGTGAAAGGACCTCATTAGTGATACACAATTTGCGAGGACCTTTCGAGATATATGACTATATTTCGGGATTTTTCCAGTAAAATCCTCTAATAAGTTTTATCTTCTCCTATTTCTTATAAAATTTATCGCAACAAATACAATATATATAATGATTTATTTAGTTTTTTTTATAAACTTTGTTTTCGCAAAATGACTTGACCATCACAATTGTACGACTTTGGCTTTAGCTTAGATAACTCAAATGCTGCAAATTTGGGTTAAGATCAAGACGTAAAAAGCAGTCTTGGATCTGTTGCCCAGCATTCTTCAGCTAAAACGAAAAAAATGACTTTTGGAGTTTGGAAATATTTGGATGAAAATGGATAGAGCGTTTGAATAGACAGTGCGAACACTTTCATGGGACGTAACCTTGATTCGACGAAAAAATAGCAATGAAAAGGGGCCATAATCAAACCATGTGGGAGTCTTTTCTTTTTCGACAAGGAAGAATAAGTGAGTTGGCGATTAGTACTTGTTATAAACTTGCTTTTGGGGATTTATAAGTCTGCCCTTAGAACTCATGAACACGATTACTTTGGCCTCCAAATGGATTTTCTAGCCATCGAGACGAGTTGTGTTCTATATGAAAGTTTTACAAAATAAAAATTTTCTTTTCAACGAGCCCATGTTTAACAATTTTTAGAAGCCAACTTTTCCAAAAGGGACACTTTGAAGAGCAATCGGCCTAAATGAAGGCCTTCTGGACATTGAATGCGTGTGGAGCCTTTATGAAAGTTTTTTCGAAATAATATTTTCTACCGAATGAAGCCAAAACAACAATGTTTTAAAATTTTCAAAATAACCCTCAACTTTTTTCAAAATTTCAACGAGGTCCTCAAAGGCTCCAAAATGGGTTTTACAACATTCAAATCAACCCAAATTTTATTCTAACATGCGAAACCACTTAGCCACTACCTTACCTTGCCTAAGTATTAAAGTAGTGTAATTAGTATGGAGCCTTACATGGGGTGTGTAGGGCTTTTATTTATTTTTTGCCTCCTTTCTTATATATTGTGGGGTCTAACTATGAAAGCTAAACAGCTCAAGATCAAGATTATATTTTGCACTGGTGTCTCGTCATATTTTGCTCCTCCATAAGTTAGTCAACTATCAAACTAATTAGTTGTTGAAAGTGTTTAAAATACACAAATCAAATGGAGTAAGATGATAGTGCTTTTACAAGTGATAAATCTAGTGGTTGATCAAACTTTGATTTGAGTGAAATTTCTCATACAACTAGAACGTGAGTTTCTAATTTTGTCATATTTGGATTTTGTAGATGCATTCTACATAGATTTATATGCTTGAACATAAAAAAAAAAAAGAATAAAAAAAAAACCTAAATGATGTAGGTCTCAACTCTTACTCATTTTTCTATAAGATAATAACAACAGTGATGTAACATAATAGTTCCTTGCGACACATGCATATTATATATGTGATGCATTTCATATCTATAAGGGTTTGTTGTATATGATGTAGTTTGTATTTATAATTTTTTTAAACAACATAATAAAAAATGTTAAAGGGTTGTTTGTTTGCACTTATTTTCATATCTAAATTATTTATATGCGTCATCATATTTGCATGTACTATGTAAAATGCAGTGTATAAATAGTGGGTAAGTAAGGCCATTTTTTCAAGCCTAAATAAAGTGTGAAACACTTTCACATCTCCATTAAAAAATGGCACCGATACAAGTCTCTACATAAGAATGTATTTGCTCAAGCAATTGGTAATGGGATGAAATCCCATCAACCACTTCTTATTGGTTTTATTCATGTGAGCCCCATATTTATAATTCAAACCGTTCAATTTGCTTATTTTCAAATGTTTTATTGAACTAACAAGCCCAAAGACTTATAAGCGGATTATTTTAAATCTTCATAGATTCTGCATAATTCTTGAAATGTTCAAGAAATTCCAACCTATAGATTTAATTGTCGATACTTTTGTGGTCATTTAATTTATGATCCAAACCATTCAATATTCTCTAATATTGATGATAAGCATCATGACATTTTATTTATATATTAAATCTTCATCGATTTTAAGTAATTTGTGAAAAACATAAAAAATTCTAAACATTTCTTAAATTATTTGACGTACTCATTTGCTCATTTGAAAATGGTGGTTTTGATAAATATGGTAATGTATTTCACATATGTAATATTTGTATATGTATATATATTACTAACATATGTAAAACTCACACTTCTATCCTTTATAAAGGCAATTGACTCGTTATAGGCCTGCTTGTTTGTGTTAAAATACAAAGAATTAAATACATAGAAATTATGATTAATTGAATTCAACCAAAGAATTATTAAGGAAGCGGAGAGTAAAGGATATAACATTGAGATGTATATAGAATCTTTATTTTTCAATAGATTTGACTTACTTTGGTGGTGACTGGTGTTCATTTCTAATATTTTAATCTAATTTTCTTGAAAAGAAAGGTTATTTGATGATTGTTTTTAAAAATTAGTTTTTGATATTCATTTTTAACGACTTATGATATAAATAATATGAGTTCAATTCCTACACATTCTAAACAAAAAAGGGAAAAGGAAAAATGCTAACCTAACATTATATTTTAAAGTAGTTGCTTTAAAATATAGCTTCCAACACAAATTAAAAAAATACTTTTGACTTTTAAAAGCCCCACCAATCCCACTTGAGTGAAAATAGAAAATGCCATTGCCCTTCCACAAATGCATCATCAAATGCAACTCCTTCCATGTTGCCCATGCCACCAATGAAAATCCAAACCCTTTCCTCCCTTTCAAATTCCAGAGGCCCATTGGTCACTGCTCCTCTTTCCCCTTCCTCCTCTTCTCTCCAACAACCAAGACCTACACATCTCCCTCTGTGAGTCCTCCAAAAAACCCCTGTCCTAGCTCTCTCTCTCTCTCTCTCTGCAAATCAAAACAAAAGAAAGCAACAGCCCCACCTTCCAGTTCCTCCATAAGTCTCTCAAAATATCTCCATCAGAAAGATCTAACACCCCTTCACCACCGCCCCCATGGACTCACTACCCCTTTCCACCACCACCAGCACCACCACCAGCATTCTTTCCTCCATCGGCGTTGAGAGCATCTCCATCCTCTCCCCAGTCTCCCTCTGCATGCTCCTCGTCGTCCTCCTCATCTCCACCGTCCACCCCTCGTCCCCCAACTCCACCCCTATTCGCACCGCCGCCACCCTCGTCTACCTGGAATCTCCCTCCGACTCCACCTCCCAGAAGCTCCAGGGCGCCCTCCTCAACGCCGCCGTCTTCGTCGCCCTCATCACCTTCGTCACCTTCCTCATCGTCCTCCTATACTACTACACCTTCACCACCTCCTTCCTCAAGCACTACATGCGCTTCTCCATCTTCGCCTCCATGGGCGGATCCATCTTCCTCTCGGTAATTCAGCAGTTCTCCCTCCCAATCGATTCAATTACTTGTTTTGTAGTTCTCTTCAATTTCACTGCTGTTGGGGTACTCTCAGTTTTTGCTTCCGGGTTCCAATCATCGTCCGGCAGGGGTACATGGTCTCATTGGGAATTTTCGTCGCCGCTTGGTTCGCGATGCTGCCTGAGTGGACGACTTGGGTGCTGCTTATTGCGCTGGCGCTGTATGACCTTTTCGGCATTTTAGCCCTGGCAGGCCATTGAATCTCCTCGTCCAATTGGCGCCCAGCCGGGATGAGGAGCTTCCGCGTTTATGAGGCCCATCCCACTGTCTCTCTCGAGGCGGTGCATGCCTCCAATTCTTCGCCACCTCGCGAATTGCAGTTGGTTGGCCGTGCTTCAGAGACTGTATCTGTTGAGCTTCAATCCCTTTCACACCCCACCAATGCAGATTATTCCATGGTTGGAATTGAAGATGTGGAGAATTCACCGTTAGTTGTTGCTAATTCTGATAATTCGGATGCAATCAATGAGCAACAACCATTAATTAGGACCCGAAATTCAGATTTTTCTGCAGGCAGGGATTCTGGAATTGGAGTTGTCCATGATGAAATGCCACCTCTTGTTGAGGTTATGAATTTGGAGGACGAGAGAGTGCGGACAGTGAGAGACAATGAGGAGTTTGAGATGTCAATGACTAGAGGTATTAAGCTGGGTTTGGGGGATTTTATATTCTACAGTGTTCTTGTGGGCAGGGCTGCAATGTATGATCTGATGACAGTGTATGCTTGTTACCTAGCGATCATATCTTGACTTGGGTTCACTCTTATTTTGCTTTCAGTGTGCCGTCGTGCTCTGCCTGCACTTCCCATCTCAATTGCATTAGGTGTCATGTTCTATTTCTTGACTTGGCTGATGATGGAGCCATTTGTCGACGGAGCATCGACAAACTTGGTGATGTTCTGACTGAAAATGTTTTTTGTTTCCTTTTTCACTGATGAAATGCATACTAGTAAAATGGGAAATTCAATCCTTACTGATGATATGTGTTGTGCCTTGTATAAAATGAGACTGTCTCTGCACTGTTGTCACTTTTTGTTTGAATGACATGTTGGGATTCAAGATTCTGAATTTGAAACTATGGTCCTTCCCATTTGTCATTTGCATGATTCAATCTAGGGAAATTGCATAATTATTGTGCTCTGCTTGTTGTTCAAGTGCCCAGGTACTTTCTATACTGAAATTATAACCTTTTTTTTTTATTAAAGGAAAATGGGAAAAGACTGATATTGTTTATGTACTGAAATCATAACCATTTGACACTATCTGGGCTTAACCGTGAACTTGACACAAGAAATATTTTTGAATTTTGGAAGGGTCAGAAAGGAACTTGCAAGTGTGATATTACTATAATGGTCCTTGTACTAGGGATGAGTAAAAACGAAGAAAGAAAAATATAAAGAGGAAAGGATGATAGGAGATTTGTCAGTGAGACAGAGAACTTGGAGAGTGCACTGATGTGGGTACTCTCTTCCTTATTTATAATTTGAGATTAGACTGTTGTTGGATCAAATCACGACTGATCGGAACATATTCATTTGTATAAGATCAAACCTAATCTCTGTTGATTACATCAGATAAAAAGTAAGCAGTAACAGTAACTAGTAGAAGTAAAACAAGTGAATTATTAACAGTAACATATTCGTCCTAGTGTAGAGTATTCCTATCCCTGGAATTGTGTGATTTCCACACATGTTACCTGATGATTACCCACTCTCGCCCTCAAGCTGTCCATGATGATCTTTCATATCCAGCTTGGACAAGATTGTGCCTATCTGAAATGTTCCAGACCTTTTGCACAGTTATATACCAATAGATTTGTTTCTGAGATAAAAGGAGTGGAAATTATTGATATGCACTGATGTGTTTCTGAGACCTTTTGGAGGTTTATAGCTTCTTGCAAAAGGTCTGTTGAATCTTGGGGATTTAATCTTTTTCTAGAGGACCTAGAGATTGTCATTGTGTGAGACAGTCCTGGGTGAGGAAACTCCCTTGATTGGGATCCCTCTTTGTATTATTTTGTGATGCAACTGTTCCATAAATTACCTTAGTTAGTGATCTTGCATGTTGTTACACCCCGTCCCGAACTAAACAAGATTAACACTAATTAATTGAGATTAGTGTGAATTAGTTGTGTTTAATTGAGTTAATGATGGTTAATGACTAAAATGAATTAAATTAGTCACAAGTAAAGGAATTAAGCATAACGGAATGGTTTTAGAAGAGATTGAATTAGTTGAGTTGATTTTAGACTCAAATTAGTGAAGTTAAGGACTTTTCTGTAAATATGGATTTTCGTGTATTTCGTTGGATACGGTAAAACTTGATACCATCATGTGTATTTCGATGAGTACCTCAACTTTCATAATACACTCAATTACGTTTGACTTGAAATGAGTCAAATGAGCCTTCAATTGACTCAAACTAGAAATAAGGCAAATGAAGAGGGCTTATGTGCAGAAGTTCATATCATAAGGTTTCAAATGAACTCAAATTTAATTCACTCGATCATTCCAGCAGCATCAAGAACTCAGGCTTATGTTTTCTTCTTCTCTTTTCTCGATTAATTGCTTAGGAGCTTAGGAGTGAAGCTTGTGAGGAAAGTTAGAGAAAAGATTGGTGATTTTCATCATCTTCTTCATATATTGAGGTTAAAGTTTGAGAAAGATCTTAGATTTTCTTACACCAAGCTACACAATGAGTATTAAGAGTGATTTTGGTTTAAATAAAGTTGTTTAAGCCCTTTTTCCATCTCAAACAACATGTTGAATTCGTTATTGGTTGTTTTATGATGTTAGGGTTAGAGAAAGGGTCAGGATGAAGATCTAAAGAAAAGGGGTTTTTGTGTTAAACTCGAATTAAAGGCAAGTATAAGCAGTTGCTTATGGTTAAATGCTATTTTGTGTAGTTTTCTTTTGATTTTGTTATGATTGTAATTTCAGCCCTATTCTGTTTAGAATTGAATTATGTAGATAGGTTTTTTAAATGGATGGAAGGTGTTTTGTATCTAAATGATGTTGAGGAGGGGACAAGAGGTCCTAAAATATATTTTATGTAGGTTGTTCTGAATTGGAGGTTATAGAAGTATTGTTGAACTCAAGAAGTTCAAATCCAGAATTTCGCTTAAAAAATTCTGAAGCTCTGGACAAGGTTCGGTTAGCCGAACAGGTGACCGTGGGGTGACCGAACTCCCCTGGTGTCAGTTTTGTGGAAAATGTCAGCTTCTGGAAAGCTGACTGTGAGGTGACCGAAATTTGTCAGTTAGCCGAATTCTAAAGTTAGGTTAGCCGAATAGGTAGCCGAAATCAGAGAATAATTGTAAGTCTTTGGAATTGTAAATGTAGGTGACCGAATTTAAATTCGGTCAGCCGCATAATGGATTTCGGTTAGTCGAAAGGGTGACCGAGCTAGTGATTGAGTATTTGGAAATTGTCAGGGAAATAGTGAGCTTCTAGAAAGCTAACCGTAAGTAACCGGGATAAATTCGGTTAGCCGAATTGTACTGTTCATTTAACCGACAGGTGACCGAATAGTTAACTGAAATTGTAATTTTTCAGATTTAATTTCTGAATTGATGGAAAAAGAGCCTATTGATTATGTCAAGGCTATTAATAACATTTATACCTCTATAGGTGTTAATTAAGGGGACTTTAATGTACAAATTTATATGAAATTGTGGTGTCCATCGAGAATAGCACGTACATTAAATAACCAAAGATTACACCTGAATGGTTGGTTGTAATTGAATGTGAAATGAATTGGACTGTATCCAAAATGGATTATAAATTGAATTAAATCCGTAAAAGACTATATATTGAATTGAATCTATTAATTTGAAATTGAAACAGATTAAATATGTTGAATTATATTAATTCTTGAGTCTGGCACTACATGGTTATTTTGTTTATACTCGTTAGAGCTGTTCTTACTGCAGTTGATGATTTGAGAGTGTTTCGGAGCTCCGTGGTGATATCAGTAGTCCATAGCCTGAGCACTGATAAATTCCACAATATTTGATAATTGTATAATGATTCCTTCCTTTATGGAAGATGATTCCTTCCTTTTAGGGAAGATGTAATTTGAAATGAAATACTATTGTAGTTGCCAATATTTGAAATTGACTCTTATTGATTCTGAATTGTATTTGTATTTGTCTAATATTAAATGTAGACAGATTAAATGTGTCTTTTAGCATATGTAATCATAGATCTATTTATACATTGCTGAATCGTCGTATTCACAGTAATATTGATGGCATTACAGGCTCAGCTGTCCATGCCATTCCTGCCCAGGCCACAGCGCTAGCGGAGGAGACCATTCAGGTTTCTCCAGGAGGATTAGTTGAATGGAAGTGATGCCATATCATATCATATGATATTGGAAAACGAAAATAGAATGGAAACTTTTGAAAGAGAATTATTTTTGAAATGTTTCACACTTATCATCATTGCATTGTATTTAAATATGCAATTGGATGTATTTCATAATGTAAATGAAATTTTGTTAAAGAACATTATACAGTTTTGTATAATGCATTATATATATATATATATATATTTCTGCATAACTATGTATATTTGATATCTCTTGTGAATTTTGTTTGATTTGGAGTCCATGGGAGTAAGTATGAACGTGACTCGGGGTTAACTCGGATTTAATTTTAATCTCGGTCTCGGGTCGTATCACATGTAATATAGTTTTGTGGATATATTTATGTGGATGGGTTGCTAAGTGCTGAAGTTCAAAATTTTCTGAATTTGTTGTATGAGACTGAGTCTCAATATTACATTTTGGCCAAAACTATATTGTTGTGGGATTTTAAAACTACAAGCAGTTTGTCGTTAAATAGTGAATTGATGGTTCCATTGGAATGAGTTTGCTTGGTATATATTTCTTGCACTCAAGTGCTTTATCCCCACCCTCACGTGTATTCACATGGGCCAGACCAAATGCACATGACACTATGCGATTCACCTACATGCAAGGTGTTTAATTGGATTGGAAGGACCCCCCTGAAATGGCACATGGTTCAAATTTCATCTTAGCGGGATTTTATGCTATGGATCATAAGAGAAAGATGATCATAGCCATTGGGCGATGGTCCTTCAAGAATTAGTTTTCCAATTGTTCATTTTGAAGGCCCTTGATTAGGCCATGATCACCCAGTCAAGATGAATTTCGGGCCATGGTATTCATAGTGACCCTTCTGATCCGGTTGGCATCAGGTGGCCTTCATAATGTGATGTGCATTGTAACATGGTGTAATGACATGACCCGAGCCTGAGATTACGATTAAATCCGAGTTAACCCCAAGTTGCGTCCCATACTTACTCTTGTGAACTCCACATCAAACAAAATTCACAAGGGATATCAAATATACATTATGCGGAAATATTTACAAATATACAATGTTCAGTGTAAACAAAATTCCATTTACGCTAATTAAAAACATCCAATTGCATATTTAAATACAATGCAAGGATGATAAGTTTGAAACGTTTCAACAATAATTCCTTCCAAAGTTTTCATTTCATTTTTCTCTCAAATATCGTAATCATACGATATCGCATCATTTCCATTCAACTAATCCTTCCGGAAGAATCGGAGCTCTTCTCCGCTAGCGCTGTGGCATGGGCAGGATCGGCACGGGCAGCTGGGCCTGTAATGCCATTAATAACACTGTGAATTCGACAATTCAGCAATGTATAAACAGATACATGATTGTACATGCTACATTACACACTTAACTTATCTAAAATTCACATTAGATAAACATAAATATAATTCAAAACCAATGAGAATCTTTATTCAAATTTGGCAACTACAATGGCATTTCATTTCAAAACACATCTTCCCTAAAAGGAAGGAATCATCTTCCCTTAAGGAAGGAAATACAAATAACATGTAATGTGAGATTTATCAGTGCCCAGGCTAGGGACTATTGCCATCACCACAGACCTCCAGAACACTCCCAAATCATCTACTGCAGTAGGAACAACTCTAATAAGCATAAATAAAATAACCATGTAGTACTAGACTCAAGAATTAATACAATTCAATATACAATCCTTTACGGATTTAATTCAATTTATAATCCATTTTTGGATACAATTCAATTTATAATCCATTTTTGGATACAATTCAATTCATTTTACATTCAATTACAACCAACCATTTAGGTGTAATCTTCGGTTATTTAATGTACGTGCTATTCTCGATGGACACCACAATTTATATAAATTTGTACATTAAAGTCCCCTTAATTAGCACCTATGGAGGCGTAAACAGTTTTAACAGCCTTGATACAATCAATAGGCTATTTTCCTCTAAATTCATAAATTAATTTTGAAATTTTATTAGTTTCGGTTAACTAATCAAATGACCTATCGGTTAGCTTTAGAAGCTAATATTTTTATTGAAAATCCAATTATTCATATTCGGTTAACACGTGATCCATTTTAGTTCCAAGTCCAGGGATACTAATTTATTGAAACTCCAAATATACTTTAAGAATATTTGATTAACCATTTAGTCAATCAAACCTTATCATTTGGTTAACTGAACATAAATTCAGTTATAAGTTACAAATTCAGGAACTTTCTAGGCTAAGAAAAGCAAATCACTCTTTAATTGGGTTGAAAAGACCCTAAATTATTTGTTTAAGATTCGTTTGAGCGGACTCTTGTTCGCTCGAGTGGATGTCATCCAGAGAGTTGGTCGCTCGAGTGACCCCTCTCATTCACTCAAGCGATGACAGACAGAAAAAAAGGTTTGCTCGAGCGGATTCAGGTTCGCTCGAGCGGATTCTTGTTTGCTCGAGTAGTCTTTATACAGAAGGTGGTTCGCTGAAGCGGACTTTTGTTCGCTCGAGCAGTTGCTTCAGAATTCCAAATCCGGAATTCTGAATAATCTACTTCTTTTATTCCAAATCATTCACATCCTGCAAGAAAACTATGGTAATTCCTATTCCCTTCCTCAAACATCATTCATACATGAAACTAACGCTTCTATTCATCATTTACTCCATCTCAATAGTATTCAATTAATCCAAGTCAAACTCAATCCCTGTACAAAATAGGACTAACGTCACAAGTATAACAAAACCAAAAGAAAACCAAATCCTTTAGCATCTAATCACAAGTAACTGATTATACTTGCCTCTAATTTGAGTTTGACACCAAAAGCCCCTTTTCTTTTCAATCTCTACTTGATACAAAACCACCAAATTCCAAACCCTAATACATAAACAATTCCAAAACGAATCTAATAAGGTATTTGAGATGGAAAAGAGTCTAAACCACCTATACAAAATTGAAATCACTCTCCATACTTACTTGTAGCTCAACAATGAGAAAATCTCAGTTTTCCCTTAACTGAGAAACTTGAAGAAGATGATGGAGAAGATGAAATCCTAACACAAATCTCCTTCAAAAATTCTTAGCACAAGTTCAAACCTTGCAAACTGATGAAGAAAATGGAAGAAAGGAAGAAAACCTAAGTTGAAGTTAGTTGCTGTTGCTGGAAGGATCGAGTGACTAATATTGGGTTTCATTTGAAACCTTATAAACAAATTTTTTGCATTTTTAACCCCATAAATTTTACATATTTCGAGTTTAAGTCAAATCAAGACTCATTTGACTCATATTAAGTCAAATGAAATCGAGTATATTACGAAAAATGATGTACTCGTTGAGATACACATGTTGGTATCAAGTTTCCTTGTATTCGATGAAATACACAAAAATCCGTATTTACGGAAAAGCCCTTAGTTTCATCCATTTGAGTCTAAAGTCAACTCAATCAAGTCAATTTCTTCTACATTCATTCCATTAAGTTCAATTCATTCACTTGTTACTAATTCGATTCATTTTAGTCATTAATCACATTTAAATTGATTAATCATGCTTAATTTGCATTAATCTCGATTAACTCGAAACGGGGTGTAACATGCAACTTGAATCATTGTCATGTATCTCATTATTTCTTCTTTTTTTTTTTTTTTTTCGTTTTACAGAAACTGTAACTACTCTCAGTTTAATATGGGACATACACTGGCATTTTAGGCTTTAACCAAGAGAACACTGAACTGGCATTTGTGAATGCTGAAATTTTGCATTTGTGAGCACTGAAGTGGCATATCTCAGTTTAATCTGTCATATGAGATACACTGGCATTGTAGGCATTAACCAGAAGACTATGAACTGGCTTTTGTGAAATACTGAACTGGCATTAAACACACAGTTTATTGAAGAAACAGCGTTTTGTCTTTTATTTGATGGTCTTCAGCTTTGCCTTGACACTTGAAATGTGTGTTTCCATTGGTTGACCTTGGGGCCTGTTGGAATTGAACAAGAGATTGAGGTTTCTATGATACTTGACATCCATTTTTTGCTATCTTTGAACTATTCATGTGAAACAAACTCGCCACTTTTAGAGGGCTTCTTCTCCAGAGCATTGACTGGAGGTAGTGGAGAAGATTGGATGTTGGTAAGAGGCCTCTAAGCTTCAATATTCCCTCTTCTCCAGTTGATAGTGGTACAGAGATAATATTCAATTACAAAGCAATGACTGCTTTCATCTGTGTCAATATATCTGGATACGGGCACTAGCATGATGTCGCTGGATGGGGTTTTAGGTTTTTATGTGTTCAGCTTCCATTTTGAGTTAATTTCTAGTATTATTTTGGTCTGTTTCTTTTATATTTAACTCTCTCTCTCTCTCTATTATTATTATTATTATTATTAAATGACAATCTTGAAGGCAGCATGGAACAGCTTTTGGCATGTCTAATATTGGTACAGATGTCCATGTTATGTTAACCATTTGATGATGCAATTTAGACCCTATATGAACTGGTAAAAGAACCTTATGCCTTGATGGTTCCACTGGAATGGGCATGTTTGGCATAAATTTTGCTGCAGTCAAGGGCTTGATACTCTCCATTGCCTGTATTGATATGGGCTGGATCAAATGCACACGGGACCATGATGGATCTGATCTAGTAGGCGACTGACACCAACATACCTAAAAAGAGCGGGTTGTGGCAATGATGGAGTTTACAGCACAGATACTGATCACTACCAAATGATCTTGATCATGCAAGATATCAAGAGAGATCAAGGTTTGTAATTTTTTTTTTTTTTTGAACATTTAACAATTGCACGGTCCTTTTCACAAAGTGGAAAGGATCATGCGGTTTAGGGAGGGTGTTAGGGATATTAGGAAGTTCTTTGTATAAATAATTTTTTTTTTTGGTAAGGTAAGTACTCACACACCCACTTGTACACACTCACCCAAGTCTCTAACCATCAGCCAGGGATTGAACTGTGGTTGTTTCTATAAAAGGGAGGTGTCTCACCAAGTGAGCTAACTGAATAGTATGGAGTCTTAGATGTTAAGAGAGTTAAAAGGATGATAGGAAGGTAAGAGAGAAATTAGGAAAGTGATTTTGGCTTGAATTGTTTGAGTGGGTTCCTACTTGTATATATTGGAAAGTCTCCTTTTAATAAACAAACGACCAATTGAAAGTCTCCTTTTAATAAACAAACGACCAACTCATTTGTGGAAATGTACCCTGTTAAAGTTTAACAATTTCTAAAACATTCAAGTATGACTAGGTTAAAACACAGCCCACTGAACTCCTTTTGTTCTCAAAAAACATTATGAGGTTTTTGTATATACCCCGATGGAGGAAAAGTCAAGCATGATGGATGATTGATAGTATTAAAATCACTAATGCTAGGCCTTTTGTCAAACAAAGTTTATCGAATTATATTTTAGGTATTATTTGAGAGAAAGTATCACTCAGCCAAGTCACTAAATTTGACTAGGGTGTGAAAAATTGGCCAACGAATTAGATTTACCACGATCCCATCTATTATTGCCCTGATATTTTCCTAAAATATCTAGAAACCATAATAAAATTCATGCATAGCTGTGACCCCACCACCATGTCTTTTTGCAGGTGTCTCCCAACTAGGTGGAACATAAGAATAAGGATACTGAAAGAAGGCTGAGGAACTCACTAAAGAACATCATGGTGAACAGGTTAAAGTCAAAGGTGAATGGAGGCTCAGGCACCAGCTATGGTGATGACCTGCTTGGACTGATGATGGGACTATCTACCAGAGTCCAGCAAAAAGCAAGAGAGTGGTGTGGAGCTGAACATGGATGAGTGCAGGACCTTCTTCCTTGCGGGGTGAGACCACCTCTTATTTTACTAACTTGGACTATGTTCTTGTTGAGCATAAACAAGGAATGGCAGAAGATGAGGGAAGAAGTGTTGAGGGAGTATGGGATGGGAATCCTAGATGCAGACAAGCTTAGCAAGCTGAAATTGGTAATGTGTAGTAGATAACCCAACTCATGTACCCCACCAATTTGGCCAATTTTTTTACCGGGCTGGGCACATTGCACCCGGGCTAGTCCTAAGCTTCTTGAGGTCTAGTCCATTTAATTATTTACTCAAATAATCAGGCCGAAATCTAGCCCATGCCCGCCCTTTGTAAGTAAAGGGTCCATTTATATCTGACATCAACTATGTTGGGCCAGGCCAGGCCGAGCCGAGCAGAGCCATTCAACTGGGCAAATATCAGCTTGGCACAAACATGGATAAAACATCATGAAACCCTGACCATTTCTATTCCATCCTTGATTCACCTAAATTAATTCAATACCATTTGCAGTTTGACACTGATTATACAATTATCTACCATTGGATTGAATCACGATTAGGTAAGCACATGTCATACTATGGCTTCACACTCCACTGTTTCTTTTGAAGTAAAGTTGATTTTGCAGAAAGAAAATACTATGGCTTCAGACTCCACCGTTCTATCTCTTAAAAAAAAAAGTAAAAAAACAACTACCTTTATCTGATAAAATACAAAAAAACTCCACTTATCCATACAAAAAGTCAAAAAAATTACATAACAAACAACTAAAAATAAAATACCATCATAACCCACTAGTATATTATTCTTTCTTCAAAATAAACTCTACTTCACTGGACTCTATTAGTAGAGTTGCCAACCTGGCCCGAGTTGAGTTAGAAGCTGAGGTACCTCACCTTCTTATCATTGATCAAGGCTTTCAAGTTGATCCTTTTCTTTCTTTCTTCTTCTTCCTAGCAGACCGGCTCATATTGCAGCCGCAGTATGGCCTTCATATTCTTCTGAGCCTCTGCAAGTGTGAAACATTTGTTCAATATATCCAATGTATTTCGGTTGTAGCTTCAGTAGGTTTGATCATTGTCATGATATGACGCTCTCGGTTTGACTTGTTTCAATCTTTATCTCTGTTGTTGCAAAATATTATGTATGGAGCAACAATACATCTCTGTTCTCAGCTCTAGTTTCTTAGAGAGATGGTGCTTTTTGTTTCAGTCTTGAATCCAAATGCCCTGGAAATAAAAATGACATTTCTACCTTCCAAATGAATCCCTCTTACAATGCCAAAGAGGGAAAGTGATGAAAGAAGTGTTGGTCTCATATGGGTGTCGGAACCGAACTCGTCGAGAACCGTTGTGCGTTAGATGTGAGATAGATTATGTGTACTTGCTGCGAATGCTTTCAGATTTACTGGATATTCAAGCAAGGGTTATCTCCCTTATATAGAGCAACCCCCAACTAAGTGTTGCAATTACTATGGACACTATCTCTCTTCGAATACCACATCTCCTGACCAACGTGGGAACTCTTTCAAAGCGAGAGTTTGAACTTGATTCAAACTCTACCACCAAGAGTTTGATCCTCATTTGACTCTACCAAATCAAGACTTGTTGGGAATTCATTTGTGGTACACTGCCGGGCTCGATCTGGCATAGGTCCAATGGTAGTCGGGCTACACAATTTTCCAACAAGTGGCACATGGCTGATCGAGTATGAACCTCATTTATCCAGGCTTGGGATCAGCAGATGACAAACTGTCGACCACCTAATTATATGTTGCAGTAAGCTGGCAACCTGTGGTTGAATTGATGATGAGGTAAACAACTTGCGAATTCATAATCTAACAAGAAACAGCAGTCAAGACAAAGTGAAAGCTACCAAAATATCCACATAAAACATAAACAATCTTCTTTGGTTCTTTTTCCTCCAGATACAAAGTGCTTATAGAGAGACCAAGATGCCAATCCACTGCAAGTATCAACAAATGAAAATGACATATAAATCAATTTTATTCATTCGGGTCACAAAGAACATGTCACTGATGCATATGGACTCAGACAGCAATCTAGTTCAAACAGGAATTTTTTTTTGTCCAACAATCAGACATGAAAGAAAGTTGGTCTCCTAACAGAGATTGCCAACATCCAACTCTGCCTATACCAGAGTGCAAACTTTCTCACATTCAAAATCTAGCCCGTGAATTAGTAAATTGCGCATCTACAACATGTAGATGAGAAAGAGAGAGGTTGCACTTTGACACAATCAAGGTTTACTCTTCAGTGTCAATTTTGATAAAGGCAACGCAATGCACATAACTCAACACATAAGGCCTTTAGTGTTACAAAAAGGGCTCAATAGAACCCTGCCTTGGACTCATTTCGAAGGGAAGTCGCCAATTTTCCACATAGTTAGCTTCTCATAGATTCCCATTGCCAGCAAACAATCGACCTGCCAGTCAAACAGAAACATTACAGTGAGCTATACCCACATCTAAAAGAAACAAATGAATGAGAAAAAGGGGGAACCATATGCTTGATTAAGGACATGCACTTACAATTGAGAACAGTCTCTTACTTCAGTGGTAAGAGGCGTTAGTTCTCACCTACTTTCCCTCACCCAAGGTCTCCGTCACCTCACCTGAGGGTGGGGTCCCAGCCCTATAGCTGGGTGCAAAAAAAAAGAAGGCATGTACAATTTTCCTTTGTGTCAGGGGTCCAATCCATGGCGTGCAAAACCATTGATCTGATAGTTCAATATACATTGAACCAACAACCCATGTGGCCAATGATTCATCCCCAGACTTCAAAAGGGTCATTATCTTCATGGATAAAAAGAAATTGGAACCACCTGGGCCCAAATCCATTGGACCGTTCCCAATGTTCACCTCACCCTAATTGCTTGTCCTTGTCTGTCATTTTTCTTTTCTTGTTTTTTTTTTTTTTTTTTTTGGCTCGGTGGTTCAGACAGAGGAAGTATAGGGCTTCCACCAGGGGGGTTTGAAATCTGGTGGGAGCTACGGAAGTGGGCACCTTATCCACAAGGCCAGCCCTTTTCCCAATCCTCTTCATCGTTGAGTCATGAGATAAGGCAGCACATTGAATTTGTTTTCAAGAATGTAAGCATCGAAGAGGTATTTCTATGACAAATGCAGTAGACTGTGAATCATACTTAAGTCTCAAACCTGTGCCTCCAAGTTTGGGCATAATAAAAACATAAAGCCTCTGGTGTTGGTGTTACCCCTCTTGCTTTTCCTTTTCCTATTCTTGTAAGCATGAAATATGGTTATGGTGCCACACAAACAGCTACTCTAGCTAAATTGAACAAAAAAAAAGTTCATTTCTGTCTATATTACAAAAAGAAATGCTAAAGTATAAAGCATGCAGGTTCTCATAACTTGTGGGGTAAGCAGAAAACAAATTTTTCTAAGATTCAGGTCACCAGTAATTTATTAAAAAAAAGTCTTGATTCTTTCATTTGGACCAACTTGTGAATACGATGAAGATGATTCACAAATATATATTCAATGGTTATTGCTCGTATAGCTGCCCTTAGACATGCCTTTTACCCTTGAGCCATCAAAGTTTTAAATATTATCAACAGAGCTATTTATTTGATATATTAGGGTTGTGCGATATCACATCCTATGCAATGTTCTAAAGCCATGCATGATATCAGACTAATTGCCCTATTCAACAATACTATTATTGTACAAACAACTATACCAAAAATATTTAAACTTTGATAGCTACGGGACAAATTAATGTCAAATCCAACAACAGTTATAACATGATAATCTCATACTATGTTTTGAAAGAAGGTAAATTGAGGGGAAAGAAAAAAAAAGAGGAAAAAATGGAGGGAAAGTTAAAATAGAGGGTGTTTGGGAAGGGGGAGGAAAAGTGGGGGTGAGAAATTTGGGGAAAAGAGGGAGGCAAATAAGGGATTTTCCTTCCCCCTCAAACTTTTTGACTATAAACAAATAAGAGGAAGGAAAATTAATTTTTCCTCTCCTATCCTCTCCTCTCCTCCCCTTTATTTTCCTTCCTCTCAAATTTTCCCTCCCCTCCCCTCCCCTCCCCTCCTCCCTAAACATAGGGTCAATATTCAACTCTCACCTGCTCCAAAGCTCAATTTAGCTCAAATTTTATCAAGCCAAGTCCATCGGAAGATAGCCCTCCTGTTGGCAGATTAAAATTGGGAAAGGGAGAAACGGAAGTAGGACCCCAAAAGCAAGCAGGTGTCAATGTCATTCACTTATTCCAGGGACAAGGATGTTGGCGATTGGCAGTGTAGCATGCATACGCAGTAGGGATGGTTACTGGTCCGACATGAATGGCATCAATTCAACGTGACACCACCTGTCCCCCCCTGCCATATCCATGTGAACGGGAATGCGAGTACAGTACAGTAGATATTTCCTGATCAAAATGACCATATGGTTTCAAATTAGCCTTGTCTTTCTAGACGGCATTGATGTTAATAATGTTGATGGTGAGATGTTCTCATTCCAGAAATCCAAAATGGAGCAAGGAAGCTCTCCTTCATGGCCGCATGCGTGTACGAAAAAGTGACATATTCCTTTTGACTGTGCTCTACACTTTTTTCATCGATGTGCTAGGTACCGGTCTGTGGGTCACGCTTTTGATTATTTCATTATACAAAGGACATCTCTTCTAAATTCAAGTTTAGAATAAAGTAAGTTTAAGTGTATGGTGGACCCAGTTGGAGACCCACATGGGGATGGAAGTGGGGGAAATTCAAGGACTCCCTTAGATCTTCCTCTCTATAAAAAATCAATCCCAAATGCGATTTATATCATCTTCATATAGGCCCAAAAGTTTAATGGTCAACGGTCCATTTGGATTGATACATAGTCAATCCAACGGTCCAATACAATCGGATCTGACCGAAAGTTGGTGGACATGTGTAAAATAGGAGAAGTCATGTGTTTGGTCTATTTGGATGGACCAAAGGTGAGCCCCACAAGCATGAGCTTACGAAATTTTTTCCTAAACTTGAGCTTAGGAGAGCCTTGCTCTTATATAAATTATTTATTTTATTATAATTATTATTATCTAATTAATTGTATTTTAGTTAAATACACAATTAGTCTAAGTGGGGACACGTTAGGCTTAGGTTTGGTGAGTTAGGGTTGTTGGATGGGTGTCTTGATCCATAGTTAATCGGAATCCATTTTAGTGGGTATAATTCTTCTCTAACCAAGACTCTTATATATTTAGAACCCAAACTCTATGCTCTTTATAAATTAAGTTAGACTACAACTCTTATTCTTATTTTTTATTTAGGGGCTTTTGGCGGTAGGTCCATCATCATTTGCTTTTATAACCTAAGGTCCACGATATTTTATTGTACCGACGGCAGTCCTCTCGTAAAAATGAGGCAATGAAAAAGACAAAAAAAACCCTATACACGTCAGCAAAAGCAGAACTCAGATAAATTTATCTGAGTTTTGACAAACTATAAGCTATGAAACTCACATCTTGTAGTAAAAAACAGTTGATTCTCCAGAGCCAGAAGAAGGTATCAGATGCTTATCTATAATAGTCAGGATGTCATGGCAGATTTTGGATAGCTCTTCCTCTACCTTCTGGCAATAACCCTTGATTAATGTAACATTGTGCTCATTCCCCTTTGATTATTCTTTCTGCTCAATTGATGACATGATATGCCATGATGCTCGGCGAGCACCAATAACATTTTTATAACCCACCGAGAGGAGATTTCTCTCCTCTAGTGTCAGTTCCAAATCAAGTTTGGCAACATTTTTCATGCATTCCACCAATTTTGTAGAAATTAGGACAAATGCATGACTTATAAAAATGGTGGAAAATTATAAAAAGAAATAACTCTTTTTAACAGAATATTTGAAAATGAACCCGAAAACTTTCCAAACCATCAAAATAGCACTGGGAAACCAAGAACTGTACTTTTGAGAAAAGTAGCACTCAGCACACTATAACTAGATAAGTTGTGGTTTATAAAGATGGATGATGACGCCTCAAAAACTGAACTCCTTTTATATTGATAATTTCATAAATGAACTCAAATGATGCAATTTGTATTGTTTAATGTGAAAGACGCAAACGCATATCAAGACTTTTAACAGAGATGGTGGTTTATTTCTTGCATTCTTTATTGAAAGGTACAACCGAAAACTCAGATAAATTTGCCAAAATTCAAATAAATTTATCCGAGTTTTGTCAAAAGTTTAGGTAAGTATGCCGAAAACTCAGATAAATTTGCCAAAACTCAAATAAATTTATCTGAGTTTTGCCAGAAGTTTAGGTAAGTTTGTCGAAAACTCAGATAAATTTGCAAATTTATCTGAGTTTTTGTCCACTTTATTAGAGTTTTTGGAAAATTTATCTGAACTCGGCGACACCAAAAGTCAGAATAAGGAAAATCAGATTCTAATAAAAATCAAAATCCAAAATAAGAACACTTGATGACCATGATCCAATTGAGAAAAGAGAGAGGGAAAACAAGCAAAAGAGCAAACTGCTCTCTTTCAAAACAATTGTAGAGAGAGAGATTTGGATATAGAGAGATTTCAAAACCGTTTCTATCTTTGAAGAAATGAAAGAGAGAGAATCGAAAGTCATGGTGGCGATAGAAGGTGCTCTGCAACGATACTCCACAACCATGGAAAGCAAGGGAAAATGGAGAATGAGAGAGAAGAAGATGGAAGGAGTTCTCTGGGACAACAGAGAATAAGATAGAACTTGGCTTAGGAATGAGGGTTGAAAGGGGCAAATTAGTTATGGAAATATATGACATGGCATGTTAGGGACCTCTCACTAAAATATCTCCAGCTGTATTGACAATAGACATTAGAGAAAAAGTTGTTGGACTGGATGCCTTAGAAGACCGTGCACAGGGACTATTGGCTAATTTACCTTTCTATTTATACACCACTATGCTCTTATTTGGAGATTATGGGATGATTCCAATGATTTTCTCATATCAACATTACTGTTACCGTGTCTCACTGCTGTTGCCCACAACACACTTTTTTTTTGTGTTTAAAACCCCCCTTTTCCCACAATTAAGATTTTGTAAATTGTGTAGTAGTGTAGACAGATTGATTGGAACTGTAATCACTGTAAAACCATTGAAACACTATGCACAACCGGACCTGATGGGTTCGTGAGGATCTGTTCCACGACTGGGCCGTGGGATCAGGTGAAACTCACCCACCCCCCGGTGTTAGATCAAGACCATAGATCTGTTAGTGGGTCCAGAGGCGACCTTAGAGGTGTTGGATATGTGAGGAGTCACAGATTGGGTCCCATACAATCCACCATCTAAATATGGGGCGTGAGTACTGTTGAAGTTTTTTAATTGTATTTAATCACAGATCTAGTCCGGGCATCTGGCCATAGGGATGTCAAATGGGCCGGGCTGTGCCGAACCAGTCAACGGGCAGTGGCCCGGTACGGCCCGAACACAGGCCGTGCTGGGCCGAGGAGCCTGGGCCCGTTTGGCCCGCCTAGCACGTGGATTGGTGCCTTCAGCCTCCCAGGCCCACCAGCCAGCCCGCCCAACGGCCAAGTCCCTTTTTAAAAAAAAAAAGTCTATTTTACCCCCCAACAGCTATAAAACGATCATATAAGGGGTATTTTGTGTCATTTTTCATTTCTCAAAATCTATAAATACCCTAACCCTCCCATTCTCATTTCTCACCAATTTACACAACTCATTCTTTATACATTCTCTAGCTCTCTCTCAAAGCATTCAACTCTTTCACTCTCTCTAAGAAGTTTTTGGAGGGCCAAAGATCAAGTCATCAAGAGACAATATTAAATGGGCCTTCAAAGATTTAGAGGTATTTATATTATTTAAATTTGAGATTCCATATATATAAGTTTATATTATATTATATTAACTCTCATTTTCCCCCCTTTTTTATATTAATTATCACAAAAGAAGGCTATTAGAGCCTATTACTGTTATTATTTATAAATTTTATTTTTTGAAATATGATTAGAAGATTTCCCACAGAATCTTCTTCAGATAATTTAGGGGAAGAAGAAAATTTTATTGAATTACAAGATGAAGTAGATGATTTACCACCCTTCTTTCCTTAAAGTTCCCGTAAACCAAAAAAGAGGAATAGAACTTCAGTAGTTTGGGAGATATTTACCAGGTTTGAGGCTACTAAAAATGGAAAGAAAGTTGAAAAGGCAAAATGCAAATTTTGTAGTAAGATTATGGTGCCGAGTCAAAAATGGATACCGACCATTTGACAAGACATAGACAAAAATGTTTAGCCTTACATAAGCCGGCGGATGCAGGGACGGGGAGGCTTGATTCACATACCCAAATTTCTACTACTGGTGGTGGTAGTAGTACCATCAGTTTGAGTATTTTTTTTCTTTTAATGCACAAAGTGCTAGACAAAATCTTATTAAAATGATTGTGTTATCCGAATTACCATTTTCTTTTGTTGAAAATGAGTTTTTTGAAGAATGGGTCCAGAAATACTGTCAACCACAATTCCATAGTATTTCAAGAAATACAGCCAGAAATTATGCTATTAGACTCTGGCAGGAAGAGAAAACAAATATAAAAAATTACCTTGCAGAAATTCCTGGTAAAATAGCAATAACCACAGATAAGTGGATTTCTAAAGGGGCTGAGAGTTTTCTTTGTATTACTGCACATAACATAGATGCAAAATGGATTATTAATAAATGTATAATTAGTTTTAGCTGTCTTGAATGGCCACACAATGGCACTAGAATAAGTACATTTATTTTGGAAAAACTTGATGAATATAATATTAAAGAAAAAGTTTTATCTATAACTTTAGATAATGCCAGTAATAATACAGTGGTTATTGAATTAATGAGAATGCAGATGCCACTTGCAACTTTGATAAATAACTCTATCTTTCAAAATAGATGTGTATGTCACATCTTAAATCTCATTGCAAATGTTAGTTTCAAGCATATTGTAAGTTATACAGATGCTATTAAATACATTGCTAGATTTATTTTCTCCTCCGCACAGAGAAGACAATTGTCTGCCCAAATATGTGCAAGGCAAGGCGTATCAGCTATTAAAATGCCTAAAGAGGTAGAACATAGATGAAATTCTATGTATGATTTGTAAAACAAGGCACTTGACCAGAAAACTATTTTGAATGAATTTTGTGCTTTTCATGCACAAGATTTGATGATTAGTGATGAACATTGAGAGTTATCTGCCAATATAAGAGATTTATTAGAAGCTTTTTATACTTCAACATTATTTTTTTCCTAGATATATTATCCCACATCTAATGAAGCTTTTAAAATTATTTTACAATTCAGTAGATTTAGAGATCATATTTTACTAAGTAGCACTATTAAAAACATGGAAGAAAATTTTTATAAATATTGGAAAGAGGCTCCAATGACATTTTCTTTAGCTGCAGTATTTGATCCTAAGTTAAAATTAAATGGTGTACAGTTTTTTTATTGAAGGAATAAATAAAAATATGGATTATATAAATTTAAATATTTTTTCAAATATAAAGGCAAATTTACAATTAGCATTTTTTTCAATTTTATTGTGAGCAAATGGGTACAACTGAGTTTAATATGGGCCATTCAGAAGTCCAGCAAACAGGTGTTGGTAAGTGGGATGTGTGGTATTCTTTTCCGTCTACGGGCATGTCATCCAACTCAAGTTCAAGTAACACTGTGACGGAGTTATCATTGTATCTTGACGTCGGTATAATACGGGTGCAGGATGCATCTACTTTTGACCTTTTAGCTTGGTGGAAGCCACAAGAAAGCGTTTATTAGGTGTTGGCCGCTATGGCTCGTGATCTATTGACCATTTCAATATCTTCTGTAGCATTAGAACATGCTTTTAGTGCAGGTGGACGTGTGGTAGATGACAGAAAAATAAATCTAACTGAAAAAATGGTGGAGTGTTGTATTTGTCTACGAGACTGGTATTTGGCAAATAAGAGGAAGCAATAGTTGACATCAGTGGAAGATTATGATCCAGCAGAATACATTAGTGGACTCCGCATCTGATTTTTCACTTTTTCCTTCAATGTAATTTTTAAATTTATAAGTTTTTCACTCTTTTTTTATTTTTATTTTCTAAAAAGATTATAAGGTTTTGAAAATAATCTTATTTAGAAACCTTCAAGAAATTAAAATCCAAATGGTTCTCTCTTCTCAGTGGACTAGGTCGAGTTTGACCAAACCACTTAAATATCTTTGTCATTCTCCGTGCTTGTGTTTTAATTTTTTTTAATACTGATAAAAAAAAGGAAAAAATATGATCAGGCCCGCTTGGCGACCTCTAGTCCGGCCCATGGCGGGCGATGCCAGCTGGCCATGCCATACCAGGATTTTTCCCTCTGCCTCGGCCTGTTTGACATGCCTAGCTTGCCGTATATGGCTGGGCGATGTTGTTTGTGAGGGTGATCTGGTGTTGTGACCTTTGGAGCCCACTGATCCAAGTGACCTTGATGGGCAGGCGTGGAACCACACCGTTCTGGAAGGTGGGTTTTGGAGGGATGGCTTTACCTGTACATGTTTTAAAAACAAAACAAAATAAAATAAAGTAAAGTGAGGAGAGTTCTTTTGTGAAAGAACCTAGAGTAGGTAGGTTATTATTATATCACCTGGTCCCTTATGTTTCTAAAATTAGAAAAAAGGCCCTTTTTATTTTATAAATCTAAATTAAATCCTTTGACTATTTGAATGTGGAAAATGTTTTGGATGGGGTCCTCATTTTTTCTAAAATTATAAACTTAAAATTTTATTTATCATTATTATTTATAAATTAATTTTGAATGGTATCTTTAATTTTTAATATGTTAAAATTATATTTTTGTACCTTATTAATTGGATTATTTGACCTATGTAAATATCGTTTGGGCACACGATATCTTACAAACGTGGGGTTTAGTGCCTCGTATGACCTCGGGGAAATCCTAATGGATTCGAACTCAACACATCTCTATTGCAAAGCCCTTAATTGAGTCTATGCACCATTGATTGTGAAGGAATGCGTTGGTCTTTTATCTATTTAAAGATTCCTGTGATGGTTGGGTACGAGACCTTACGTTTGACCGTAGGATTGGTTTGTGAATTATCCTTTGACCTTCGGATTTGCTAGCTGCATACCCTACATGGATTGGATATGGACTGTGATGTGCTTTAGCACTTGATTGAGATATTGTAGAGGATTATTCGAATGATTAATTGATATTCGATTATGAATTGTTGTGCAGGCAGCCATTCACTTTGACTTAGGTTTCTGTGTCATAGCTTTACAAATCATTAGGTTTATTCTATTATGATAGGTATATATATATGTATATCAATTGGGTCATATTCGAAAGACTGTAGTTGTAATTAGACGGCTGATAACTGATGTGTGCAGACACTGTAATAACCGAATTGATTGTTTGACCGTATTCCAGATTATTGATCGGTTTATGATCACTAACGTGATTGAGATAGTTAGGATTGACCACGCAAAGTAGTGACATTGCTTCTGTGCGGTTATTGTATTGCTCTATTGTGTATGTTGGATTTAGGTTATACGTTATTTTCGTCATTGTCAAAGTGTTATTATTTTATGATCATTACGTGTCATTACTCACATCGATCTTGTATTTTATTTATTGAGTGAGTTGTTGAACCCGAGTGGAGAGCCGGAGATGGCTATGGAGCCGTCTGCGTTTGCGCAAGAGTGACTTTCATCATAGAGACTATTTTAGTAGCAAATTATTCATCATGAACCTGATTTTATTTAGTTGTTTTATTTAGATTATTTTGGCAACTTAAATCTTATTATGTGTTGATTTTTAGTATTGATACCAATTTATTTAATGCTTTTGCAAGGATTTTATAATGACTCACAGTGTTTTAAAATTTGGTGGGTGGGTCCATAGGAGCTTGTGTTGCATTAAATACATGAAATTAAATAATTTTTTTTATTTTTCACGTCTTTTCTGGTTGTAATTTTGGGGATGGGACACTCTGTCTCAGCAGTCAGCAGTCAGCACTGCAGCACTCACAGGGTACCAACTTGGGTGTTTGTAAATACACCCACCCCGATAGGGTGGGTGTACGGCCTATTGTGAAATTTCTGATGTGCATGTAGTCTTTTCACTGCAGTCTTTTCACTGTTGACTGTAGTCATTTCACTGCAAACCCCTAACCCTCACGTTTCCTCAAGCAACAGCTCTGGGTCTCAGCTGATTCCTCTCTGAATGTTCGAGCTAAGGAATTAGGCGCATCGGTTTCTGGAATCCGAAACAATGGTGAGAGGATTTCTGGGGAAGAAGCTGAGAATCGTTTAGTAAGACTGGAGAAAGGGGATAAGAGTGATTTTTGGTGGTTGGAAAGATGGGGTTTCTTTGTTGAGTTGAAGAAATAGGTGTTTTGGAAGTGGAATCAGAGGTTTCGGCGGGAAAGAACGGTAAGGAAGGCAGTGGGTCTGTGAAAGGAGCTGTTTTGGTTGGTGGGGTTGTTGCAATGGATAGCAGATTGAAAGTAGATGGTCCTTTTGCGTCAAATACAGTAATTCAAGATAAGGCTGAGGGAATTGCGGGGTTGGGCGCTTTGGAGGGGGAGAGTGCTAACTTTGCATTGGAGAAGGTTCTGAAACTCGGGTTTGGCGATTCGGTTGTCTCTGCAGGAGATGGCGATGGAAAGGCGGTGGGCGGAGTAGTCAAGGAGGCAGTAGGAGGTGAAGTTGCAGCAGGGGAGGTTTTAGCGCGGGAGAGGGAGAGAAATCAGGAAATCACAGTTGGTGAAGCGAGTTTAGCTCTTGTCAGTGAGAAGCAACATGCTGCTTCCAATGCCACAAATGCCCACATTCCTTTGATGGATATTGGGGAGAAACTGGTATCATCCAAAGCAGTATCTACAAGTGTCCATGGGGAACATGTTGGAGAGAGATAGCCTTCTAGAAAGAGGTGCTTTGAGTGTGGGGAATCCCAGTGTGGGAGTTCAGGGGAATGAGCTTTCGGTGGCTGGTATTGAAGGGGTGGAACAAGAAGAGCAAGAAGGATAGCAAATTGATGCACAAAAAAGCCGTTTTAAAGTGGGCGATTTCGTATGGGGTAAAGTTAAGGGTCACTCTTGGTGGCCTGGGCAGATCTATGACCACTCGGATGCATCAGAGTATGCTGCAAAGCACTCCTGGAGGATTGCTTCCTGGTGGTGTATTTTGCGAATAAAACGTTTGGTTGGTGCTATCCATCTCAGTTAAGGTCCTTCCATGAGGGCTTTCAACTGTTGTGGAGGCAGAGCTGCTCTAAAAGCTTTCTTAGTGCGATGGAAGCGGCTTTGAATGAGCTTGGTAGATGTGTCAAGTTGGAGATGATCTGTTCCTGTGTGCCAGTGGAGGATGGGAAGTCTTTTCACTGTTGACTGATGTGCAGTCAATATTTTAATAGGCATCTAGAATGGGTTTAAATAGTAAGTAGCATGTGATGGAGATGGGACAGTGCATAGGGTGGGTGTGCTTACCAAATAGGGTGGGTGTATTTACCAGGACCCTACCAACTTTCTCTCCATCTGCTGCAAATCAACTCCAGCTTTCTCTCTATCCGTGGAAAAGAGCAACAATTATGGCGGATTTCGTCGCGCTGCACCAAATGACTGATCGAGGAAGGCACGCACCAAACAATCTGGCGCCTTTTTCACTGTATTTACACTACATTGAAAACCTTCCAATCACGTCTCTCTGGAGTCTGGCCTCTATCCACCATGTGTTTTAAGTCAATTGAAACTAAAAGTCCTCCCTTAGACAAGGGGGGACTCATGGGCTTGGCTCCGGCCAGCATTTGCCACAGCCTAGCCCTTCGGCCTTGAGGCTTGTTTGTTTGGAGGAATTCTAAAATTTTTTGTTGGGAGGATATAATCAAATTGGCCTTTCCCAACTATGTTGGTTATGCTACATGAAAAGAACACTTTTTCTCCATTTTTTTATTTATCTCAAGCCAAATCTTTAGATAAAGCATCTATTTTTATTACCTCCATCTATGTCCTTTTCGACTCACCCATTCCACTGGATAGGCTATCAACCTACATAGCGAAACTCTTGTTTGGGAGAGTATGCCCTTATTTCTTTTAGGAATTAGTTATGAGAATCTTTGTTGGGAGAATAAACTAATTCTTCACAAATTTTAAATACTTAAATACAAAATAGCAATTAGGAGAATTTCATACTTCAAAAGTGACAATTCAAAATACTGTGTTTTTAAAATCTCACTTAACAGAAAAGGAATCCCAAATGTTCATTGGACATGATTTGATATGTCGGCAGACACTTTCAAACTCATTGAAATTCTTATATGAAATTCCTCAAAACAAACTTGCCCCTAAGCGTCCACCAATTTACTTGTAAAAGTAAACCTAACTTGTACCAATATTTAATACTCAAATCAAATACAAATTAATATTTTGATTTAGAAGATCTAATTACTACTTATCAAAGATAAGCAAGCATAAATCATCAAAAGACTTTAATCCTGAGTATAGCCTATGAAATCTAAGTATATATATATAGTAAAAAATTTCTTTTATTTTAAGAAATTAAGAATCTAAGCTTGCCTAGGTCATGAAGACAAAGCACATAAAATATGGAAACAAGAAAGAGCTAGTAAACAAATAAAAAGGGAATTATTTATCCTCATCCATAGCTTTTATCAAGAGAATTAACAAGCCATTGCAAAGAACACAACTTGATTTATCATTAAGAACAACTTCCTTACAAATTCTCTTTTAGCAAAACAATCACCCCGAACATGGCCCGCAACATACTATAAAAATAAAGAGAATGGGAGGAGAAGAAGAGATAAGAGGAGCCGGATTTGGACGTCCCACGCTTGTGTGGCTCTCGGGATGGAACACGTCCAAAGCTGGTTGTGGGACGTCCCATATATAGAGTCTGATTTGCTTGTTTTACTACAAAACTTGCCATCCATTCGTGTTTCTATTTACCTCACTACTAGAAATTTGAGCTTTTGCTCATGAGAAAGCGGGCTACTGGTCCATTAGCGGCCGCCTATAGGCAAAATTGGCGGTCGCTATTGCCCATTATAATACCCCCCCGCGCCAAATCCTCCTTTTCCTTCCCACTTCTTTTTTCCCCGCTCCCGCCCTCTCTGCATCTCATCCTCTGCAGCTCCACGCTCTCTGCATCTCCTCATCGCTCATCTCTCTCTCTCTCTCCCTCCCTTTCCTCTCTCTTCTCTCCCTCTCCTTCCCTTCTCTTCCCCTCTCTCTCTGCCAGCGCCCTGCTTCTCCGGTCCTTCCCACTGATTCTCTCTCTCTCTCTCTCTCTATTTGCACGTCCCTCAACTCACGCCTTTCTCGTCTCCTTCGGCATCTCCCTCCGACGCTCGCCAGTGCATCCTCACTGTCCCTCCGGCATAGCGGGGCTCTCTTTCTCCGGCCGGCATCCATCAGGTATTCATCTCTCTCTACCTCACACGCACTGTCACTTTCTCTCTCTGCCTCTCTCTCACACATCAAGTATTTGTGGAACAAGTGTAGGTGATTTTGAGGGTTTTTTTTTTTAACCTCTAGGGTGATCTCTGAATTGGGTTTGAATGATGTGTTTTGGGGATATTGGGTTTTGTGGAAGATGGGTGCTATTTTTTTCTTTTTTTGGAGAATGAAGCCTGCTCATTTGGTTTCTGTAGTAATTGGGTTTGCTAAACGATGGTTTTTTTTTTTTTGAAGAATCGGACCTCTTGTGATTGTTGGGAGAATGAAGCTGGAAAGTGAAGTTTTCCTATGAATGTTTTATTTTGACTTTTAGTTGTGTTTGACAGAATAGAGGACCGTGCTCGAAAGTTTTTCCCCTTGGGAAATCTTATCCATGCGATTGTTGTTCGGTTCTGTTTTATTTTATCCATTGCAGGTTACTAAAAAAAAAACCCATTGTTGTTCGGTTCTGTTTTATTTAATTCATTGCAGGTTACTAAATCTTATCCATTGCAGAGTAGTCTTTAGATGGGTCGTTTTTTTATATTTGTTTTGCTTTTGAGATCTGATAGACTTTTTATGGATCTAAAGTGGAAAGCTCTGCATGTTAACATGTTTGTGTGTTTAGGGGTGCGTGTGTGTGTGTTTTTTTTTTTTTTTTTCTTCTTCATCTGATTCAGAGTACATGAGTATTTAAATGGGTCAGATATTTTCCTTTTCTTCTGAGGACTGGGAAGTTTGGTTTTCTTAATGTGCCTCTGTTAGTGTTCTTCATTCATATATTGGAAGGACTTATATACTGATTACTGATCTTGATAAAGGTGATGGCCTGGATATTGGGCTGACCATATATCTTTTAAGGACCAAGAGGTATAGGACGCCCATGATGAACTTTTGGGCCTATCCATCTAAAACCCAAGACTTAGGATTTGAATTCTGAAGATAGGATTTAAATTCAAAGTGACCCAATGCTATACGACTCTTCTTTCAAGGATTTCAAACCGAGTTGTTTTTTAGACTAGGTTTTTCCCCATTTGGGGCTATAATTTTTCATGCAGAATAGGCATTTTTTTTAATCCAAATCTGGCCGCAAGAACAATTGTAGGAGTTCAACGATGAACCTAGTTGCTGTGACAGATAGAGCATTGCCTTGTTAGTGGTTAGTCAATACTTCTTTAGCCCATAGGTTTGCGTCCATGTAGGATCTTTCTGTTGTAACCTGTTTCATTTGGTGAGTATTACTGTTGTTTTGATTAGCCTATGGTTTTAGGACAAGTTCATGACTGAAGAGACTGAGTAGTGGATAGAAGTTATATGAGCATTCTCTTGATTATTACTAATGCTTGAATTCCTTTTTACATCTTTCACAATCAATGCTGGTTTTTTTACTACCAACTTGGTGCCCTTCAAATGGCTCCAGCTGCCTAAATGATGCTAACTTAGAGTTCATTCCTTGGAAATCATACATGCGGACAGTGAAATTGAGTTTTTATTAATAAAATTAGCATTTAACTCCTTAATAGTTTTTATATATAAAATGCTTTTAAACTGGTTTTTTCTTATCTAATTTTCTCCATTAAAATTTAGACCCAACAGAGAATCAATATTAGAAAAAGTCCGTCCCCCCCCCCCCCCCCCCCCCCCCCCCCGGGTTTTTTCTTATCTAATTTTCTCCATTAAAACTCAGAAAAAAAAAAACTCTCATTTCATCTGACATTTGACTTTTTTCTTGACCATAATAGAGCATGCTTGGATTTAGAATAAATGACAATTGCAGAGAATCCCTTCTTAAGTGAAGAAACTAGAAGATAATGGGGGGATGAAGAATTGACACTGTTTTCATGTTTGGAATTGTTGAGTGGAGAGAACTATGATAAAAAAAAAAGTAAAAAAAAAAGTTTTAAAATGTATTTTGTAAATAAAACAAAACTAACCATCTGCCTGAGCAAGATGGGCTGCAGGCCCTTTATATTGGGCTTATTATTTGTGCACAATGGGAATTCAGCTGTAAACACTAGATAATTTCATGTTTGCTCCTTGTTAAGACACTAACAGAAGCTTCTAATCTTACATGGGAATTTGTGATCACCTGGAATTGGAAAAGGTCATGGTTTGCCTATCTTAATTTAAGAAATGGGAGAACAAAGTTGTATGGCACATGCAAATCTTAATCATCTAGTGTTTACAGCATTAAGAACATACTTAATGCTTTTACAAAGGATATTTATAAGTAAGACCATTTTCATCGCCAAGCAATGATAAAAACCAGCTTTTACATAGTCCTTATGGGAGTTATTTTTCATAGGTGTAAGATTGGTTTTGTCTTCAATCGCTAGCCTCATGGCAATACTAGTGGTGTCAGAGCTCTGGTTCTTTGCAGCACTTGGTCATCTAGCAGTAGCTCCTCTCATGCTCGCAAAATCTTTAATTCAAAGAATTTGATATGATCAAGATATGGACCTCAAATTTCCAAGTGTAAAAGACACAGTTAAGTGCAATGGTGTAAACAGTCTTAATCAGAGTTGAATTGAATGAGAAAGCATTTCCAGGGAGATGGTGGATGCAATTAATGGAAAGGGAGGACTGGTCTATCTCATCTTGTATCTTGGACATTAAGGATTTAGTGGCTCATTTTGATTCTGTTAAGTTTTGTTATGTTCCTAGAACTCTTAATTTGGTCTCTTAATTTGCAAAGAAAGTATTGTGTGCTCTAATCATTTCCCGAGTTGGTTGTTGGGGAATTCTATGGTTTGTAATTTGGATGGTCTTTCTCCTCGTTGTGGCTTTAATGAAATCTCCTTTCTACTAAAATGAAAAAGGAAGAGTAGAGAGAGAGCTCTATTGATGTTGAATTATAACAGCTATGGATCTAAGAAGCAAAAAAGATTTGTAATGAGGTAAAGTTAGGGTGATTATATCCAATGCTAGGTATGACCCTAATTAGGACCAAAGTTGGGCCAATGCCTAAGGTATGTTGTTCGTTGTCATAGTACTTTCCTTTTAGAACCGTCGTGTATTCTCTCACATGAGGTTCCTAATTTTATTAATATATGGAGGCTTGGTTCTAGATCAAATAATATATAAAAATATACATGCCTATTTTGGATTGGATTGTATTTTATTACTGATGCAGCATTTCATTCCACCTAATTAGTTGCATTTTATTTTTAATTTAAGGAGGCTTGGTGTTTGACAATGTGCGACCCCTCTGTGCCTGTGGATGTATATATGATTGGCTTGTTTAGTTGTTTCCTTGAATTGACTTGTTTAGAAAGTTGGAAGCATAAATACAATAATTTAAATCTATATCCTAGTACTTCTGGTGGTCATGAAATTCATGGAGAAGTTCAGATCAAAGAAAATTATGTAGATAATTTTACTGATTTAAAAAAGGCTTCTATTTTTTAAGATGCTGGGGAATAAAACATCAAAATACTTCCACTCATCAACATCAACTTTATATTTGAAGATTTCATTGGTTGTGAACCTTTCATTATCAACTTTCATTCATTCGCATGCATTAGTGAAACTTAGACCCGTTCGAGAATTGTGTAATATGTTCGGTAATCCTTGACGCGACGGATTGGGTCTTTGACTAGATTCGTTGTTCTTGTGATGTACATTCAAACTTTGTCGTATACGATTCTTGAATTGTCCAGTTCGGACAGTTTGAGAATGCAATTATCCATCTTATACTTAATAGCTCATGCAAGTCTGATGTTAGACAGAGTTTCGGTTGATGTCCCATTGTTCTCTGGGTACATACATATGTACGACTGATGTTGTACCTGTGTCATGTACTTGGAGAACTACGCGGACATGCTGCCGAAATTTTGTTTGACTAGGGGACGAAGCATTCGAGTTGTTGAGTACAAGTTGGATCGTGCATTCTCGAATGGGGTAGGACCAACCACCTTGTAGTAAGGAGTTTGCAGTTTATGGATAGGTGACTTGCATGATGCCACGGTACATTGGGCTAATTGTACTTGTTCATTTTAGACTTCCACAGAAGCACTTACGGAGATGGACAAGAGTTGGATTGATTTACCGAATAGGATGTCTCGGGAATACATGGAGGGGATTAACCAGTTCATGGAATTTACCAATGGGTTTGACAATGAGTTCATCAGTTGTCCATGTAGAAAATGTGGGAATCGGTATTATTACAGAAGAGAGATTGTTCGAGAGCATCTGATTCTGAATGGATTCTTGAAGGACTACAAGAACTGGATAAAACATGGAGAAGAGTATGTTTCTTGTCGCAGAGAGGAAATAAATGAAATTGAGGTGGATGATATGTCAGAGGCTGATCCGATGAACGTGATGTTAAATGATATCGCGTGCGGGTTGGCACCCGAATACAGTAACTGTGAGACTGAGGGGGCGGGTGGGAGTAATCCTCGCTCTGGTGCCTATGAAGAAGCCTTGAGATATTTTGAAATTCTAGACGATGCACAGACAAAATTGTATCCTGGATGCAATGACTTCAGTAAATTGTCCTTTATTGTTGAGTTGTTACATTTGAAGGCATTGAACCAATGGTCTGACAAGTCTTTCATATGCTCCTCCAGTTGTTGCATCGAGTGCTCCCATCCGGTGCAAAACTTGCTGAGTCCTATTATCAGGCTCGCAAGTTAACTGAAAATTTAGGCTTCACATATGAGACTTTGGATGCATGTCCGAACAATTGCATGTTGTTTAGGAATGAGAATGCCCATCTTGATAAGTGCATTGTGTGTTAGACTTTGAGATGGAAGGAGGACGGGGTTGGTTACAATCGTCAGAATAGTTCTACAAGTGTTATCAACCGTGGCAAACTTGTGGCAGTAAAGCAATTAAGATATTTCCCACTTAAGCCAAGGCTGAAGAGGCTTTTTATGTCATCAAATATTTCTAAACTGATGAGATGGCATGCCGAGAATAGCAGGGATGATGGTAAGTTGACCCATCCAGCAGATTCCCCAGCGTGGAAAGACTTCGATCGGAGGAATCCAGACTTTGCCTTGGATTGTCGCAATGTGCGGCTTGGTTTGGCTGCAGATGGTTTTAGTCCGTTCAGATCCATGACTGGGGCAAATCACAGTACGTGGCCAGTTGTTTTGGTACCTTATAATCTTCCGCCATGGATGTGTATGAAGCAACCTTTTATGATCCTATCCACACTTATTGATGGACCAAGAGGACCGGGGACAAGATTGATGTATATATGCAACCTCTGATAGATGAATTGAATGAATTATGGGCTGATGGTCTGATGACATTTGATGCCGAAGGCAATGAAATGTTTAAACTCCGCGCCGCATTATTATGGACAATCAACGACTTCCCTGCGTACGCCAACTTGTCAGGTTGGAGCACAAAGGGAGAGTTTGCATGTATTTGCTGCAATAAGGAGAAGAAGTCAACTTGGTTGAAGCACGATAGAAAATGGGCATACACGGGTCATAGGCGCTTTCTACCTCCATTGCATAGGTTCAGGAGGGACAAAGTGTCATTTGATGGGAGTCGAGAATATGGTCCAGCACCTCAAACAATGACGGGAGTTGACTTCTTATCATAGCTCGAGCAGGAGCAAATACGTACTGTGTATGATTTTCAAGATTTACTGGCCCCGGTGCTGCCTTCTATTCCCGGTGCAAGTAGAAGGCGAGGTCATAATTGGAAGAAAAAAAGTATTTTCTACGATTTACCATACTAGAAAGATAACTTACTCAGGCATAACTTAGATGTTATGCACATCGAGAAGAACGTTTGTGATAATATACTGTGGACCATTCTCGGTGCTCAGGGGAAGTCGAAGGATGGTGTCAATGCACGCCGTGACTTGGAAGAAATGGGCTTGAGAAAGCCGTTGCACTTGCAGTTGAGAGAGTCTAACAAGGCATACATGCCTCCTGCGCAGTACACGATGAGTAAAGATGAGAAAGATGTCTTCCTCTCAGTTCTGAAGGGTGTCAAGGTTCCTGACGGGTACTGTTCGAATATCGCAAAGCGTGTGAACATGAGAGAAAGAACATTACAGGGTTTGAAGAGTCATGACAATCATATTCTTATTCAACAATTACTGCCTATCTCCATACGGAATTGTTTGCCTAAGAATGTTGTAGCACCGTTGATTGAAGTTAGTAACTTCTTCAGACAACTTTGTTCTAGAGTTCATCGAATTGATGAGTTGAATGGTTTGCAAGAGAGGATTGCTGTGACATTGTGTCATTTAGAAAAAATTTTCCCACCTGCATTTTTCGATGTCATGGTTCACTTGACCATACACTTAACCAATGAAGCCCTGCTTGGTGGCCCTGTCCAATTCAGATGGATGTATCCGATCGAGAGGTATATGAACACATTGAAGAGATATGTTCGCAATAGAGCTCGTCCGGAGGCATCGATAGCAAAGGGGTATCTGATGGATGAGTGCACAAATTTCTGCGCAGCATATCTTAAAGAGAATATTGAAACAAAGTTAACTAGGCCCTCGCGGATTAATGATGGTCCAGTTGGGGAGGGCACGCCATTTGATCTCAACAATATTGAGTGGATTCAAGCTCACCGGTGGGTGTTGTTCAACACCCCATCTGTTGTGGCTTTCACTCGTAAGTTATCACTCATTTATACGTGTAACTTGTCAGTTTTTTGCCTAAAACATCACACTTGTCGTTAACACGTATTATGCATCGCAGGACACACATTGATGAGCTGAAACGGGACATTCCTCATGCTACAGAGAATGAAATTCATCAGTCTCATTACCAGTCATTTAATGAATGGTTCAAGAATCACGTATGTATTCAATCATTAGGAGTAGTTTCACTTGTTCTTGTCATATTACTTTCATGTAGTGATATTCACTGATTACATGCGTTGCGTAGGTATGTAGCTTACGAAGAACCAACGATCCGTATTTGACTGACGAAATGAACCAGTTAGCTGATGGCCCATTTATAACGGCCCGACGTTACACAACTTGTGATGTCAACGGCTTTCGATTTCGCATCAAGGATGTAGATGAGAAACGAGCGACGCAAAATAGTGGGCTCGGTTGTCCATCCGTCGATGCTGGTTACTATTATGGCCGGTTGAAAGATATTGTTGAAGTTGTGTATAATCACGGGCTAAAGTTTCTATTGTTTAAGTGTGATTGGGTGGATCCCATCCGAGGGGTGAAAACAGATAATTACCAGTTTACATTGGTAAATTTTAACAATTTGTTACACCGTGATGATCGAATAAGTGCCAAACCGTACATACTGTCCTCAATGGCGGAGCAAGTTTACTATTCAGAGATCCGAAAGATCCTAACTGGCAGGTTGCAGTTAAAATGTCAAGGAGGGGAGTGTATCAGATTGAATGTGATGAGCCAGATATTGATGCATTCGCCCAACAAGAACTTGACCAGAATACAGTTGTTCAACATGATGAAGATATTAATTGGGTTCGGGAAACCATTGAAGGAGATACAGTTGACTTACATGACCAATAAACGGTTGGGAACTATTTCAGTAATGTTAAATTTTAGTGTAAATAATTTTTAAATGTTAATTTCAATTATCTTGTTTAATGAAATTTATCTTACAAACATTTGAACAGATATGTCAGGACGAAAGAGGAGTATGCCATCGGCATCTCATCCGAGTCCATCCACTCCAGTGGATGCTTCAGCGTCGTCCAGTGCGGCAGCTCCACCATCTTCAGCACCACCATCAGGAGATACACAGACTGGTATAAGTTTATTTAATTAAAACATTTTAATTCTAGCAAATTATTTTATTTCAATTTAATTAGATTATCTCGAATTTAAACAGGTGCTACGAGCACGGGCCCATCTTCCAGCAGGGGGAGAGGCCTTGCTAGAGGGATCCGGACATGGAATTCTGGGCATCCCATTGACGTAGAGTTTGATGAGTCATATCATCCGGTGGGCCCTCATGCTCGCCAGCTCATCAGCCAGTTAGGACATATGGTCTGGGATCCATATGTATTTCCTTTGACCACACTTGATTGGGACGCATTCCCGGTGGCGACGCTAGATCGGACCTGGCAGCAGGTCAAGGTAATAATTTAACATTTCTCCTCAGGATGTGTCAATTTAAACCATAACTTAATGAAAAATAATTTGTCAATGAAAAATTATTTGTCCTTTTCAGGACAATCTGAGGGCATGTCCTGAGCTCTTCCGGCCAGTTTGCATGTCTAAGTGCCGGAAGATGTGGAAGGATCATAAAAATAAAATAAAGACGCAGCACTGGAAGCCTCATCAGGGCACGCCTGACATACTTCAGCGAGTTCCGACTGGCGTTCTCCCTGATCAGTGGACTCAGCTCGTCGGGTACTGGTCGAGCGAGGAGGCTCAGGTGAGAAACTTGTGTTTTTTTTATTTTAATTTTAACATTTTACTAATAACTAACGTAACTAACAAAAATTCCGACTAATAAATATTGAAAACAGAGAGTGTCTGCTACGAATGCGTGGAACCGCGCATTGCAGGGTCCTGCACATAGGTTGGGGACTCGACACATCACCCAGGTCCGCCACGAGGTAAAAAGTTATATCGTACATTTAATTTATGTTTTTGTCATTCTGTATGATAGTATACTAGTAATACATTTCTCCACCAACCAGTTGCGTTCCGAGGGTGTTCCGGTTGATAGGATGTCCGTCTGGATGCGTTCTCGAGATCCTCGCCACCCAGAGGTTGCAGCTATCTTCGTAAGTTTTTATATTGAACTGTTTAAATTATGTTTCTATTTGTATGTCTTGTTATGCATGATAATATACTAAATGAATGAACTACGCAGGCCCAGTATCAGTCACGCCTGGAGGAGTTACCCGAGGAGGAGCGCAGATTGCCATCGCGGAGGGATGAGATATTCCACTCCGTTGTTGGCCGGGATGGGCATGGATACACTCTGACGTATGGGACGGGCATTCCACGCTCGCACATCACGCGATCGGAGTCATCCGGTGCTAGCTCCTCCCAGGGCATACACTTCAGTACGGATGAGGAGGTTCAGGAGATGCTGCAGTCCATGAAGGCATCGATCAGAGAGGAGGTCAGGGCAGAGGTCAGTGCAGAGATTAGTACAGCGATGAGGGCCGAGTGGAGAGCGGAGATAGTAGAGCTTGAGAGTCGTCTATCACAGAGTCGTGCCCCGCTTGCTTCAGACCCACCACCCACTACTCAGGTCAGTAAGAAAAAAAATTTGTACATATAAATTGTCAATTATGTAATTGATGAATCAATACTTATGTCTTTTTTATTGTTTTTAACTGTATAATAAATAATTACAGGCACCAGACGCTGGCAGCGGCCACAGGGCTAGACATGACTCCGGTGGAGAGGGCAGTCATGATTTAGCAGGCTCGAGTGATCCTGACCAGGTAAAATTATTTTTTATAATTCAAGATTTCAACATTTAAGTTAAAAGCTTAACATAAAACTTAGAAAACGAGCCACTGGGCGCCCAAAACGAGCAAACGGGCTCCGTTGCCCGTGAAACTTGACGGGCACGGGCCCCTAGTCATTCATGACTTGCAGGAACTGACGGAACGAGAATCCGACTCCCGGATTGCTCGTAATGTTGAAAAGTAGGTTTAAGTTACAACGTTAAGTTAAAACTTAGAAAACGAGCCTCCGGGCAACCAAAACGAGCAAACGGGGTCCGTTGCCCGTGAAACTTGACGGGCACGAGCCTCTAGTCATTCCTGACTTGCAGGAACTGACAGAACGAGAATCCGACTCCCGGATTGCTCGTAATGTTGAAAAGTAGGTTTAAGTTAGAACGTTAAGTTAAAACTTAGAAATTGAGCCTCCGGGCGCCCAAAACGAAGATCCGACCTCCGTTACCAATGAAACTTGACGGGCACGGGCCTCTAGTCATTCATGACTTGCAGAAACTGACGGAACGAGAATCCAACGCTCGGATTGCTCGTATGGTTGAAACGCAAGTTTAAGTTATAACGTTAACTTAAAACATAGAAAACGAGCCTTCGGGCGCCCAAAATGAGCAAACGGGGTCCGTTGGCCGTGAGACTTGACAGGCATGGGCCCCTAGTCATTCATGACTTGCAGGAACTGACGGAATGGGATTCCGACTCCCGATTTGATCGTACAGTTGAAACGTAGGTTTAAGTTAGAACGTTAACTTAAAAGTTAGAAAACGAGCCTCCGGGCGCCCAAACTGAGCAAACGGTGTCCGTTGCTCGTGAAACTTGACAGGCACGGGCCCCTAGTCATTCATGACTTGTTGGAACTGACGGAACGAGATTCCGACTCCCGGATTGATCGTACAGTTTAAACGTAGGTTTAAGTTAGAACGTTAACTTAAAACTTAGAAAACGAGCATCCGGGCGACTAAAATGAGCAAACGGTGTCCGTTGCTCGTGAAACTTGACGGGCACGGGCCTCTATTCATTAATGACTTGCAGGAACTGACAGATCGAGATTCTGACTCCCGGATTGATCGTACAGTTGAAACGTAGGTTTAAGTTAGAACATTAACTTAAAACTTAGAAAACGAGCCTCCGGGCGATCAAAATGAGCAAACGGTGTCCGTTGCTCGTGAAACTTGGCGGGCACGGGCCCCTAGTCATTCCTGACTTGTATGAACTGACGGAACGAGATTCCGACTCCCGGATTGATCGTACAGTTGAAACGTAGGTTTAAGTTAGAACGTTAACTTAAAACTTAGAAAACGAGCCTCCGGGCTACCAAAATGAGCAAACGGTGTCTGTTGCTCGTGAAACTTAACGGGCACGGGCTCCTAGTCATTCCTGACTTGCAGGAGCTGACAGAACAAGATTCCGACTCCTGAATTGATCGCAATGTTGAAACGTAGGTTTAAGTTATAACGTTAACTTAAAACTTAGAAAACGAGCCTCCGGACGCCCAAACTGAGCAAACGGTGTCCGTTACTAGTGAAATTTGACGGGCACGGGCCCGTAGTCATTCATGACTTGCAGAAACTGACGGAACGCGATTCCGACTCCCGGATTGCTCGTACAGTTAAAACGTAGGTTTAAGTTAGAACGTTAACTTAAAACTTAGAACTTGAGCCTCCGGGCGCCTAAAATGAGCAAACGGGGTCCGTTGCTTGTGACACTTGACGGGCACGGGCCCCCAGTCATTCATGACTTGCTGGAACTGACGGAACGGGATTCCGACTCCCGGATTGATCGTACAGTTGAAACGTAGGTTTAAGTTAGAACGTTAACTTAAAAGTTAGAAAACGAGCCTCCGGGCGCCCAAACTGAGCAAACGGTGTCCGTTGCTCGTGAAACTTGACAGGGACGGGCCCCTAGTCATTCATGACTTGTTGGAACTGACGGAACTAGATTCCGACTCCCGGATTGATCGTACAGTTGAAACATAGGTTTAAGTTAGAACGTTAACTTAAAACTTAGAAAACGAGCATCCGAGCGACCAAAATGAGCAAACGGTGTCCGTTGGTCGTGAAACTTGACGGGCACGGGCCTCTATTCATTAATGACTTGCAGGAACTGACGGATCGAGATTCTGACTCCCGGATTGATCGTACAGTTGAAACGTAGGTTTAAGTTAGAACATTAACTTAAAACTTAGAAAACGAGCCTCCGGGCGATCAAAATGAGCAAACGGTGTCCGTTGCTCGTGAAACTTGGCGGGCACGGGCCCCTAGTCATTCCTGACTTGTATGAACTGACGGAACGAGATTCCGACTCCCGGATTGATCGTACAGTTGAAACGTAGGTTTAAGTTAGAACGTTAACTTAAAACTTAGAAAACGAGCCTCCGGGCTACCAAAATGAGCAAACGGTGTCTGTTGCTCGTGAAACTGAACGGGCACGGGCTCCTAGTCATTCCTGACTTGCAGGAGCTGACAGAACAAGATTCCGACTCCTGAATTGATCGCAATGTTGAAACGTAGGTTTAAGTTATAACGTTAACTTAAAACTTAGAAAACGAGCCTCCGGACGCCCAAACTGAGCAAACGGTGTCCGTTACTAGTGAAATTTGACGGGCACGGGCCCGTAGTCATTCATGACTTGCAGAAACTGACGGAACGCGATTCCGACTCCCGGATTGCTCGTACAGTTAAAACGTAGGTTTAAGTTAGAACGTTAACTTAAAACTTAGAAAACGAGCTTCCGAGCGACGAAAATGAGCAAACGGATTCCGTTGCTCGTGAAAATTGACGGGCACGGGTCCGTAGTCATTCATGACTTGCAGGAACTGACGGAACGAGATTCCGACTCCCGGATTGATCGTACAGTTGAAACGTAGGTTTAAGTTAGAACGTTAACTTAAAACTTAGAAAACGAGCCTCCGAGCAACTAAAATGAGCAAACGGGCTCCGTTGCTCGTGAAACTTGACGGGCACGGGCTCCTAGTCATTCCTGACTTGCAGGAACTGACGGAACGAGATTCCGACTCCTGGATTGATCGTAATGTTGAAACGTAGGTTTAAATTATAACGTTAACTTAAAACTTAGAAAACGAGCCTCCGGGCGACCAAACTAAGCAAACGTGCTCCGTTGCTCGTGAAACTTGATGGGCACGGGCCCCTAGTTATTCCTGACTTGCAGGAACTGACGGAACGAGATTCCGACTCCCGGTTTGATCGTACAGTTGAAACGTAGGTTTAAGTTAGAACGTTAACTTAAAACTTAGAAAACGAGTCTCCGAGCGACTAAAATGAGCAAACGGTGTCCGTTGCTCGTGAAACTTGACGGGCACGGGCCCCTAGTCATTCATGACTTGCAGGAACTGACGGAACGAGATTCCAACTCACGGATTGATTGTACAGTTGAAACGTAGGTTTAAGTTAGAACATTAACTTAAAACTTAGAAAACGAGCCTCAGGGCGCCCAAAATGAGCAAACGGGCTCCGTTGCTCGTGAAACTTGACGGGCACGGGCTCCTAGTCATTCATGACTTGCAGGAACTGACGGAACGATATTCCGACTCCTGGATTGATCGTAATGTTGAAACGTACGTTAAAATTTTAATTTTAATTTTTAATTTTTTATATTTAGTATAAATTGCCAATTTTTATACTTATCTTTTAATATTTATTTTTCTTTTTCTGTTCAGGTTTGAGAGCATCGGATATACCACGGCACCCGGCACGAAATTTTTTTCTTTTTCCTGTAATTGTAATGGATATATTTTATTGAAACTTATGTAATGTTTGAATGCAATTAATATAAGACTTTCTTTTTTTATTTGTAATTTTAATTGATGGTAGTAGTTGTTTATATTTAGGCTTTGTTATTTGTAATTTTAATTGATGGCCGTAGTTATATATACTCAGGTACATGTACAGGTACAGGTATAAAAAAAGGGAAAATTTGAGAACATAAGGAAATTCTATTTAAAAAAAAAAAAAAGCTTTAGCGGTCGCTAGTAGTTTCAAAAATTAAAAAAAATAAAAAAATAAAAATAAAAATAATGTATTAGCGACCGCCAAATTAGTATTAGCGGCCGCTCTAATACTTAAAAAATTCAAAAAAAAAATTCAAAAAAAAACGAGCCATTAGCGATTGCTATATGTAGTATTAGCGACCGCCATGGCGGTCGCTAAAAGCCCAAAAAAAAATTTTAAATTTATTTGCGACCGCTACAAACTATTAGCGACCGCCAGACCTTCAGCGACGCGGTTTTCGCGGCCGGTGCTTGGTGGTCGCTAGGCAGTCGCTAAAGAGTATTAGCGACCGCCAATCGACTTTTAGCGACGGCAAGTGGCGGCCGCTAAAAGTCAACTTTCTAGTAGTGCCTGCTATAATAATTCCAAGTGAAATTGTCTTCCTTGTTTGGCTAGGAGTCTTTCTAGATCAAGATCTTTGGCAACCAAGACATTCATCTAACCATCTTTCCTTTTATCATGGTTCCGTATTTGGCAAGAAGCCTTGGCAACCAAGACATTCATCTAACCATCTTTCCTTTATCATGGTCCCTCAATCATGTAAATCTTCAATGGTCTTGTTTTGACTTCCTTGTATTCTTCACTATAGGATACCTTCCAAACCACGTGATGATCTCTATCGTGTCCTACTTTTATATTTTCAGCCACCCGTCTTTATTATTTGCCATGTGAATATCATGAGAAATATTAGAAAGATGGGCTGCACGGATGAAAGAAAAACATAAAGAGGGAAGGGTTTGACAAATTGGAGAGAGAGAATGTAGGAAGAGAAAATGGTGGGTTTAGAGAGTCTTTCCAATCCTATCTTCTTGGTGTGCAAGAGTTTCTAAAATTGGTCCCACCTGTGTTTATTGGGATTTTCTCATCATAGGGCTCACTAATCTGGAAATTATCTTTAAAAGACTAATTCTGAAAAAAAAAATCACAAGAGAGAAAGGCGGGCATGGGCATACGTCGTCTGTGAATTGCTTTTCTCTCTTTTTTTTCTTTTCTCTTTATTTTTTTCTTCTCTTCTTTCTTCTTTTGCGTCCTTAGCCACCGAGAAAACTTCAATTCTTTCCTTCTTGATTTTAGATTTTGAATTTTGAATCTTCAACCAGAATAAGAAATTTCTGAATTTTGAACTCTATGTAGGTCCCACCATGGCCGTATGTGCATGGGGACTCACGTCCCATTGGGTGTGGGTCCCATGAGTGGCTCGTGGAATTTTTCTTCTCCTTTATTTCTCTCTTAATTTCTTTTCAAAGCTGGCCCCAAAAATCTAAGTATTCCCTACAAGAAAATAGAACAATAATAAAGAAAATAATTTCATAAGGGAAATGAATAATGCAACATGTGGGGCCCAACTCACACTAAATGAAAGCATGAGATGTCACCATTTTATCTATTTTTCTTTAATTCAATCAATGGTGAAAAGGAAGTTCGTCATTTCATGTGTAAATCAAAAGTTATAAGTCATGCTAAAGATATAAAGTTTATGATTTTACGTGGAAATGTGGGTTTTCAAAGAATCTTGACTTGGAAATACCAAATCACGATTTTCAAATGAAATCAAGTATGATTTGTTGATTAAGTCTTTAATTATTAATAATTAATAATAAAAACGCACACTTTTACAGACTTAATAGAAAATAAGAATAGTAAAGAAAAATTAACGATATTTAAGTCGCATGTTTTCAAAGAAAGGCCACATGGCTCACAATATCTTCTTTGTACTTGTGATATCGTGATTAAGGCATTTGTACGAAGCACTCTACCATGATTCCCAAAAAAACTTTAACTGCCCTTTAATTATTTTAAACATGGGCTTTTTTGTCAAAAAAACCCTCAAATAATCTCATAATATTTTCTAAACATCACAAAAAAAATGAGATTATTATGAGAAAAATTATTAGAAAATCAAAATAAATATAAAAGAATTTAAACAGTATTGATACTTATCGCTAATTCTTTATTATTTAAAATATATAATTTATTTTTTCCATATAAATATATATATATATATTATAAAATCTCAAGAAAAATCTCAAAATTGAAAATATCCTATCATTATCCTGACATGATAATTTTTTGAAAACAATATTTGTGACAAGTACGTAAACATCAACGAGGAAGGCATGCTTTAATTGGAGATGGGCATGAAGCGGTAAAAGCCTTGATCAATAATACTCTTTCCTATTCTCGTCACCTGCTGGAGCACACGTTTTGTGATTGACAAGGACTTCCATATGCATTATTGATTAATCAAAAGCATGCATGATTGATTGATTGATCAAAGTAACCATAAGTCAATCCATGAGTTCATACTACTGCACAATTGGCGTCCCATTTGGAAAAGTGAATCGAACCTTTTTTTTGGCATCCCCACGCTATGGCACGCATGTCAAGAGCCTCACGTCAGATAAAGCGGGTTGATGCCAATAGAAAATACAATTTCAGTTAATATAAGATGCTCCAAACTTCCAATAAAATTAATAGGTTAGTGGATGTGGATTTTTTGATGAAGAATTTTCTAATAATAAGTATGACGTTTTAGGACTTATAAGATAATGAACCTCTAGGGTAAATTATTATTTCATTCAATAAAAGAGATAAGAGGTGAAGGGATTCATGAAACTTCCCAATGGGGCTGGAGTCTCTGCATTCATATCTATAAAATGGTATCAGAATTTCGTACGTGAATTTGGACGGTTTGAACCACAAAGTCACTATTTAAACCCGAATAGATATAAGGGACAGAGGGCGCCTTTGTTTTTTGTTTTCTCTTGCTGCCAACCCAAGTTGAGATGAAGAAGACGATTTCATATCCCGAGGTAGGACCTTGTTTGCCTCGGGATTCGTGTGTTTGTCAACACATAGATGAGGCTTCTTTGCTTTTTTCTGTCTCGTTCAAAGACCCGCAACGCAAGACGACGTCGACAGTACTGACGCGGGCACGGGTGTAGTCACACGGTGGCAGAGTGATTTTCAACCGTCGTCAAAACGAGCATCAGGCCTCCGATCGTCGATCGATTTGGTTCTTTGGAAATTTTGTGAAACAAATCTACTGCATCAAGAAAAAGACGATCCAGTGGTTCAGAAAAAGAGTGGTTTTTCTCCTTTTAACGGTTAGCACTATTTGAACATCTTTTCCAATTTAGTAACTATATCTTACAAATCAGCGTTGCATGATCTTGCTAAGGGTGATATTTTTAACGGCAAGAACTTAGCCGTGTGAAAGCGATCTTATGTACGAAACCAGACCTTGCATTCGCCGTAAGTCTCGTAAGCAGATTTCTAAATAACTTAGGATTATAGCATTGGTATGCAGATAAGAGGATTCTACGGAACATCAAAAGAACAATGAATCTTCGCCTATGTTATTAAGATGAAGTCCTGGAACTGCGCGGCTACTCAGATGCAAATCGGGCTGGTGATCTAGACTAGAAAAAGTCAACGACCGGCTATGTGTTTACCCTTTAAGGAGGTGCAATTTCTTGGGGTAGCAAGAAATAAACTTCAATATCTATATTAATAGCCGAAACAGAGTATATAGCATGCACTACAGCAGCCCAAGAGGCTCTTTGGTTAAAATATTTCCTAACTGATTTGAAGATAATTGGAGAAAAAGAGCTCGTCCCAATGAACGTAGATAGCACATCTGCTATATCTATGATGAATGAGCAAAAATTCAACAATCGATCAAAACATGTTGAGATAAAGTATCACTTTATCAGAGAGAATGCTGAAAAGAATGATATAGCAATTTTTTATATGCCTTTAGAGGAATTGATGACTGATGCTCTCACCAAGGCTTTGCCTGCAAAGGTTTTTGCAAGGCATGTGATGCGCATGGGACTGAGATATATTTGATGTACATGTCGTTCTTGCCAAGTTGGAGATGTAGGAGATCGTGTGGCCTGCATGCCACGGGTCTCATGTCAGATCAAATATGGCTGATGCCAATAGAGAATACAATCTCACTTGATATAAGACTTGATCTGGTCCCAATAATAAGACTCCAAATATGATTAGTGGATGTGGGTTTCGTGACGAAGAAGTTTATATAAGATAAGGGAGCCCTAGGGTTGATTATTATTCTATCCCATACGAGAGACAAGAGGCGAAGAGATCCGCGGAACTTCTCAATTGCCGGAACACACATAGATCTCCTGCTATGTGTCAGAGTCTCCGCATCCAAATCCATCACACCCCCCATGTTGAAAAGACCTTTTTGGCATTGAAGTAGAATAGGAAACTTCAAAAACCCCCAACTATGTTATATTATCCATTTGGTTATAACATACTCCACCCCAAATAGCTAGACATGTACATTATTCCATATTGCTCTCCAACTTTAATGATTTACACCCATAAACAAAAGTAGAGCTCCTTTTGAGTGACGCTTTTCTGGGCAAAGTGAGCAAGAAACATCTAGTCACAGTAGAAGATGGTTAGACATTTTCGTTTTAATAGGCAATTTACTGCCTTGACGCATGACAATCAGGGTAGGCAAGATGGACATTTTGGGTTCTCAATGATTGATGGCTATACCCCATGCAAAATTGCAACTCTATTATGATAAAGTAAAATGTAGGAACCATTGCTAGATAGGGAGGAGGGCAGGACAGGTGAGTGTGTGGGAATCAAAACATTAGCAGGTAACAATGTATCAAACCATCATAAAGGATGAGAGTAAAATGCCTTGGTGGAGATCATACCGATTTTAACCAAAGTGCTCTCCACTGATTTTCAATATAGGAGATGTAGATTAAGAAAAAAATTAAATGCAGAAGGGCTTCCAGAGACCACTGAGTTGTGCAGTAAAATCAAAAAGTTCAATTTTTAAAAACAAGAGAGAGATTCATATAGCTGAAGTTGCAAAGAAAAGTAGGCACCCATCAAAACAGATGGGGTTGAAGTCTAATGGATTTAGTGGCCCATCCTTCTAACTCACTTCCACTTTGATGAGTGTTTTCTGCTACAAAATAAGTAAAGTACTTTCAAAGCTTTCATGTACAAGAAATTAAGAGCACTTTCACCGTTTCATGTTGTAAGATTCCGGTCCCGCTTATAATATTTTATTATATTTTAATTAAAATATTACTATTATTTTAATTAAATATATTATAGTTATTTAAGTGGGTAGGATTAAGTGAGGCAGACGTTAGATAAGATGTGTGGATCGGTGAGTTGTTTTAACGGGTAGATGACCTGACCCGCAGTTTGACCCAATGACTCAAGCCCATAGAATATTCTCTCAACCTAATTCCTTCTTTTAAGAATGGTACGTTTTTATCTCTCCCCACTTTTATCTGCAACATTTCTTATAAGAAACAGTTTTTAAAAGAAGGAATTAGGTTATTAAGAGAATATTCTATGGGCTTGAGTCATTGGGTCAAACTGCGGGTCAGGTCATCTATCCGTTAAACCAACTCACCAATCCACACATCTAATCGAATGTGTGTCCCACTTAATCCTACCCAATTAAATAACTAGAATATATTTAATTAAAATAATAGTAATATTCTAATTAAAAATATAGGGATCTTACACATGTGAATGCAAGAAGGTGGAAAATATGAATGATGTCTCTCAAACATGAAAAGTCCAAGAAACATTTCTCCACACTGTTATCTAGAATCCTCGTCCACCGAAACATCTCTATCACCCTACGCATATGATTACATCACACCTCCTACGAACAACGGTGAATTGGATAAGGTCTCTTCCACTCCCCTTCCTACGCATAAATAGCTGTAACCATCTTCAATTCACTAAGCCAGGCCACCAAGCCACCCCTCTCTCTCTCTCTCTATGGAGTACCTTAGCATGCTTTTGGTGATTTTGCAACTGTTGTTTGTCCCAATCCTTTGGAAGCTCTTCAGTTTTCTTGTCTGGAGACCGTATACCTTGACAAAATGGTTTGCAAAACAAGGGATAAGGGGACCTACCTATTCACTGGTTTCAGGTTGCCTAGAAGAAATCAAGAATTTGAGGAGGGATGCAAGTGAGACTGTCATGGATACATACTCGAATGATATTATTCCAAGGGTTCAGCCTCACTATCACAAATGGGTCTCACTATATGGTCATTTTCTGTTCTCTTTTCTTCTTTTTTGTTTAAATGAATGGACATGTGGGCAGTGTGTACCTTTCGTTCACACTCATTTATACTTGCTCTTGTTAGACGTCTTATAGCCCTTTTTCCATAGGCCATAGCTTTTTAGAAATTAGAACATATAGCATGGACAACGAATGAAATTCATATGTTATTGTCTCCCATCTTTCTTCTTGTAACTAAAATATATAACTAGCTACCAGCAAAAATGAAGATGGGAAACAAAAGGAGCCTCTCTGAGGTTGTTTGAAACCACAGGAGCCTTTATGGAGTAAATATGTGGGAAGGTAATCTCAGCCATCAGATTTTTTACTTTACCTATGTTTTATAATTAGTTGCAACAAGTGGAAAAGTACACGCATACCCTTCAAAATAAATTATACTCCATGAAACACAAGTGGCTACTTCACCATTTGTTGATTTATCATCTCACTTCAAATTACTCTACCTCATGAAACAAACGAATTTTTACTTCATCGGAAAGTATATTTCTTTACAAAACCATAGCCTTTCTCACGGATTTGAAATTTACTTGATTGTTTTCCCAGTACCTTATTCAAATACGCTCCAAAGCCTTGAATATGTTCATGTTTTAATGGTTTGACTGAGACTGATGTATGTGTTTGAGCAACAGGAGAGACTTTCTTCTATTGCCATGGGACAGAACCAAGGGTCTTCATTTGCGAACCCGAGCAAGCTAAAGAAGTATTATCAAACAAGTTTGGCTTCTATCCCAAGGCCAAAGCTACGCCCGCATTGGCAGCCTTGTTGGGGAAGGGACTGGTACTTGTTGAAGGGCTGGATTGGGTTAGGCACAGGAGAGCTGTTAGCCCTGCTTTCAACATAGACAAGATCAAGGTTAGATACCCACGTTTCATTTCCATTATCCCTACCCTTAATTGTTGTTGTTGTTGTTGTTTTGTTGTTAATGTTCTTTTTATATTTGTAGCAATTTAAGCTCCTTTTGAAAGATGGCTTTTGGTTTTGTTTGACAGATGATGACAAAGAGAATGGCAGCTTGTACTTTGTCCATGCTTAATGAGTGGCAAGAGAAGTTGATTGAAGCAAAGGGACAATGTGTGGAAATGGACATGAATGTGGAATTTAAGCAGCTGACTGCAGATATAATCTCCCATACTGCTTTTGGTACCAGTTTCATGGAAGGGAAGGAAGTCTTTGAGATTCAAATGGAGCTACTGGAGAGGTTCATTGCTTCTAGTGCTGATATCGACGTCCCTGGCATCCAGTAAGTATCCTACACCTGCAATGAGGATATTTTAAACAGCACTCTAACAATATGGATGATTGAGCATGCTAGCTGATGGCACAACGTCATCCCCCTCATCAGATAATTTAATGGGTATATCCATTATAAAAAAAACCCTTTCTGACGGTCCCTTCCCTTTCCTTTTTGAGATGCATTGAGATGACCATGTCCTCATTAATCATTTAGCATGTTTTATTTCTGATAGAGAGATGCTAGGTAGTTCTTTCATGTATCAGGGAGTCTTGGGTTTAATAGATTACGGCAGATTGCGATGTTGGTTTGCTTTTCATTGTATAAATTCATATCAATTCTCATATGAATGATACGGTGAAATTATTTTCGATCTGGTGATCAGGCCAGCCATGGTATTAGCCCAATAAAAAAAGTCGCAACATCATCCTCCTTCAGCATCATGTGATGTCTATCAAGCCTCATGATTTAATAGTTCTAGAAGAGATAAATGACAAATCTGATCTAGTAAGCACCAACAAATTAACTCAGAGATTAAGAGCAAAGTTACAACAATGATGATCTTTACCACCATCCCAGATATTATTACCTGTTATTCATGCATAGTTGTGTGACCCTGGCCTGCCACTTTGCCTTTTGCAGGTATCTTCCTACTAGGTGGAACATAAGAACATGGATACTGAAAAGAAGGCTGAGGAACTCACTAAAGAACATCATAGTGAACAGGTTAAAGTCAAAGGTGGATGGAGGCTCAGACACCAGCTATGGTAATGACCTGCTTGGATTGATGATGGGACTATCTACCACAGAGTCCAGCAAAAAGCAAGACAGTGGTCTGGAGCTGAACATGGACGAGATCATGGATGAGTGCAAGACCTTCTTCCTAGCAGGTCATGAGACCACCTCTCATTTGCTAACTTGGACTATGTTCTTGTTGAGCATAAACAAGGAATGGCAGGAGAAGCTTAGGGAAGAAGTGTTGAGAGAGTTTGGGATGGGAATCCCAGATTCAGACAAGCTTGGCAAGCTGAAATTAGTAAGTTAACCAACTCAAGCACCCCCACCAATTTGGCCAATTTCTGAAGTGGGCTGGGCTCGGTGCACCCAGGCTAGTCCGACCCTTCTTGAGGTTTAGTCCACTTAATTATTTGTCTCAATAAACAGGCCCAGATCTAGCCCATCCCCGCCCTATGTAAGTAAAAGGTCGGTTTATGTGATGGGCTGGGCTCTGACATATATAACTGGACCTTGAAGCAAGTACCACCTTGGCACAAACATTTGGATAAAACATCATTGAAACTCTTGACCATTTCTGTTCTGTCGAGTGGATTCCCCCTGGATTAATTCAGAGCCTTTTGCAATTTGACACTGATAGCACAATTATCCACCCTTGGATTGAATCATGATAAGGTAATCACTCCCACCAGCTATTCGTTAAAGACTACATACAACGGAATTTTACCTATCATGGTCACTCAAGTACATGAACAAGAAATTAATTTGGTGTTTAGGATTGAGTCGTTCAAACAATGGTCATTTGTTACAGGCAGCTACAAGGTAAGGGCATTTTAACTTTTTCTTTCGTTCTTTGGTTTTTTTTCTTTTTTTCTTTTTTTTTTGAACATCTTAATTGGATTTGGCCAACATGACAAGAAAAGCAGGCTTAACAACAGTGAAGGTGGTCGACTAATATTATCATGGCTTAATCACTTGCCTCCTTGTATCAATCACTGCTTCAAATTTCATTCAAGTCTGTAGTTATATTCACCTTTTAAAGACAAAGGATGTATTGACAAATTACTGATTTGTATTGCATTTAAAACTACGATACTTGTTTTGCAGGTGAACATGGTTCTTCTTGAAACCTTGAGGCTGTACAGTCCAGTAATCACTTTGTCCAGAAAGGCTTCTAAAGAAATGAAGTTGGGGAATCTGACAATTCCTAAAGATACCCATATAACAATTCCACTGGCAATAATTCACAGGAACAAGAAGTATTGGGGAGAAGATGCAAATGAGTTCAATCCAATGAGATTCGCCGAAGGAGTGAAGAATGCAGCAAAACATCCAAATGCTCTAATTGCATTTTCAATAGGCCCAAGAGCATGCATTGGGCAGAATTTTGCAATGATGGAAGGGAAGATGGTGATGGCACTGATCCTTCAGAGGTTTTCCATCTCCCTCTCCCCTAATTATAAGCATGCGCCCGCAGACAGGGTCACATTGCAGCCACAGTATGGGCTTCCTATTCTTCTTAAGCCTCTGCAAGTGTGAGACCATTGTTCCATATATCTCATGTAATTCATATGCTACAGTAAGCATCCATTTGATCATTGTCATTGTATGATGCCCTAGGTTTGGTTTTGGATCAATCTATATTTCTCCATTTCTGCAAAATATTACATATGGAGCAACAATGAATCTCTGTTCTTAGCTCTAGTTTAAGAGAGATTACGCTGTTTGTTTCAATATCTTGTATCCAAATACACTGAAAATAAAAATGAGATTTGTACCCGCCAGATGAATTCCTGTTACATTGCCAAAGAGGGACACGTGGCACATTACCGATCAAGTATGACCTTTCTTTTATCCAGACTTGGGACCAGCACACCATGAATCATCGACCTAATGTTGCAGTTACCTTGCAATCTGTGGACAATTGATAATAAGGTACACAACTAGCAAATTCATAATCTAACAAGAAACAGCAGTCAAGAGAGAGTGAGAGCTACTGAAATATCCACATGACACATGGACAGTCTCTTTGGTTCTTTTTCCTCTAATATGAATAAGATCTTGAATCCTGATACAAAGTGCTTAATAGAGGGACCAAGATGCCAATACTTCACAAGTGTCAACCAATAAAGAAGACAGATCAATCAATTTCATTCATTCGGGTCACAAAGAACATATTACTGCTGCCTATTGACTAAGGCAGCAAACCTGTTCAAACTGAAATTCTGTACAAACACCATAAAAGAAAGAAAGCTGATCTCCTAACAGAGATTGTGAACACCCAACTCTGCCTATACTGGAGCACAAACTTTCCCATGCCTAAAAGCTAGCCCATGAATTTGTAAATTGTGTATCTACAACATGTACATATGAGAGAGAGAGAGAGAGAGAGAGAGAGAGAGAGATGTCACACTTTTTCCTCCTCTACAACATGTCCCACATTGATACCAATGTTGGTATCAAATTTCATGGGTCATTGTATGAATCAGTCACCTTTCAATCTTGATAATGACTTCTTTCCAATCCAAAAGAGGCAACGCAAGGCGCATGACTCATCTCATGAAGACTTTAGTGTCCACTAAAAGGGCTCAATACAACCCTGCCTTGGACTTATTCCAAAGGAAAGTTAATGACTTTCCACAAAGTTAGCTTCTCATAAATTCACATTGCCTGCAAACAATCAACCTGCCAAACAGATACATTATAATGAGATTGACAAAAGATATAATATAATAAGCTCAACCTGCGTCTAAAAGAAACAAATGAAAGAAAAAAGGGAACTAAATCCTCGATCAAAGGACACGTGTAATTTTCCATTGTGATACAAGGAGTCCAGTGCAAAACCAATGATCTAATAGTTACACCACCAATAGACCATGCTCCAACCTATCTGGTCAATGAGTGATCCCCATACTTCCAAATGGTCAGCATACACATGGATAAAAAGAAAAATACCACCATTTGAGGCAGAGTACATCATCATCATCATCAAAGCTTGCCCCAACTATGTTGGAGTCGGCTCATGAATTCTGTAGAGTACATCAGATCGTCAATTTTATCTTCATGCCATGGACCACACGTGTACAAACTCAAGGCCCAAGGATACAAATAAAATCACAGATCAAGGAACCTCATCATCAGAGCAGTGTCCCATCAATCAGCAGTCAGATAGGGTTAAAGAAACGAAGAAAATACATTTACTATTAACAGACAAAATGAATTAGTATTAACTAGTTTTTTAGTTTTGACCTTCTTCGCAAAAGGCAAATATGCCACCAAGTATGTCGTCATTGTCCCCATCTCCCTCAGGTTTTTCTCTCTCGCAGTGACTGCTGCTGCTGTCCGCATCATTGACAACTTCAGCAAGCTCACGGCAGTCATCGAGCTCTGATATTTTACAATAGCCCTCATGAAAACATTGAGCAAAATCAAGTGAATTGTGTGAATCTCCATGCTCAGTCTCTGCCTGAATGCTTGGACCCAAATCAAAAGGATTAGAACCCGACGTGTTGGACACTTCACTACCCAGACTGTTGCTTGAAGAGAGAGCGCCTTTGGTGTCAGCTCTTCCAACAGACATGGAATTGCTGTCTAAAGAGGATAAGCCACTTATAAATCCATCACCCTTGTCAGAAAGCTCATAAAGAATAAATGCAGATTCTTGATCAGAAAAGCTTTTGCTTTGCAATTGAAATCCATTAGATGTTTGCAATTGGGGTGGAATTGCAGGCATTGTGCTCCCTCTTTTTTCACTATTTAACTCTTTCTTCAAATTGGTAGTTGTCACCGAGCACTGTAAAGATCGATGAGAAATTTGAGTTTCCATTGACTGCAATCCAGTGGGCCCATAAGGCCCCACTTGATTTGTTTGATCCAAATCAAGTAAATTCCCACTTGTCCTTGCCGTCCCTGAGGCAAAGATTAGAAATGGAAGTAAGTATATGCTTCAAGACCCAAAATATGAAAAATGGTTAATGCATATAGATTCAACTCTCATTGACAGTCTATTCCAATCCATTTTTCATCAGCCATCTAGCAAAATCACACTGATCAGATGATCCTAAATTTGAATTTAGGACTAGTTCATGTAACTGTCCATCCAGAAAACTGGAAAAAAAAAATGATTTACAAGCATCAGACACCAAATTGAATGTTAGGTTTAATGTTTGACCCATTTTGTTCATAGTAATCCAAACTCAAAACCCTCTGTAATTGCTGAGATTCTCATGATGTGGCCTATGAGAGTGTTATGGACAAAAGGGAAGGTCCAGATGATTGATTTGAACGGCTCACTTGTCCCAATTTGACAAAGTGCCAGAGGCTCAGGGCAGTTTGTTTGCATGCAATTGAATTCCTAGGATTCCAATAAATGTATTCCTAGGAATGATTAAAATTGGAGAAAAAAAAAAGGTGAAGATCCATAAATGGCTGGCTATCAAGTAATCTTCCCTTAATGGAAAATGAATCGGGGGGAGATGTGAAATCAATACCCAGCCATCACCCTAGTAAAGTTCATGACCTAGAAAAGTCAAGGTCCTATCTACAATCTACATCACCTTAAATAATCCTTTACTGGAACCCATTTTACCATGAATTCCTATGTATTCAATTGCATCCAAACAAACAGGCTCCTATGGTAGACTGGATAGTTACAGTAAAAACAAAAATAAATAGATAAAACCAATGAAACATAATATATGCTTTTGAGCCAGTAACAATAATGACATGGTAGTTATGATTACAATAAACTTGAATGCTGCACTTACCAACATCTGATCTTTCTATTGATCCCAATGGTGCAGATTTGGAACGGCTAAAACCAGCCCCTTCCATGAATTTGTCATTAGTGAGGTGACTTGAAGATGAAAAACTTGGATTTCTTCCTCGAACAAGCCCTCTGCACCATATAACCCTCTTATATCTCTTAACCAACAAAAGAAATGGGAATAATACAAGTCGAGTTTTGAAATACTTCATCCTCTAAGAAAACATATGGTAGAGAAAATTTGTTACAATTCAGAAACATGATGAAATTGGGTAGTAAGAAAATCAGGTCCCCCTGTTGAGGATTACCAAGACTGAGAATCAGGCAGTTCCACCCATCAGATGGGCTGCACATCTACAGAGAATAAAGACACCGAAGCCCCCTTTCCCTTTTCTTTTTCCTCTTTTGGAATCATCCATTTACCCTACATGAGAGAACTGATCCCCCAATGATCCCTCAAGCAAGGATGAAAATAGCGGCGCCCGCCGCCAAAATGCTACATAGTGGGCGCTACGTATGCGATTTGGAAAAATCGTCAAAAAAATATGAAAAAATTCTAGAAAATCTAGAATATTGGAAAATGAGAGAATGTATTTTTTTTTTTTGCAAAAGTAACTAAGGTAAGGGGGAGTAGCGGTCTCCTCGCTGTATGAGGTCCTGTATCGCTGTATAAATAGAAAATAATAGTAATGATCAATTTTTTCACATATGTTCATGTTGCTTAGTTATGCTTAACCTAGAAACTAGTGAAAGGCTTATAAAAGCAAAAACTATGTCATGAAGTCAAGACTTAAGAGTACCTAGAGAAAAAAATACATCTACCAAAGGGGGTGTCTAATAGGATGTACTTAGAGAAGAATTATTGAGAAGAACTCTCTGTATAGACTGTAATTCGGCGAGATCATGTGCTTTTTGGTATTCTTTTAAACATAAAAGGGTAGAAGAGTTGTGTAGAAATGTTATTTGGAGAGAAGAAGAAAAGAAATAAGTCTTATTATGCATTTTTTAAAAATTTGAAAAAGTAATAATTTTTTTCACCCTGTAGCGGCCCTGTAGCGGACGTAGCGGCCGCTACTTGTGCGACCCACCCATTCTCCTGGATAGGCTATCAACCTACATAGCGAAACTCTTGTTTGGGAGAGTATGCTCTTATGTCTTTTAGGAATTAGTTCTGAGAATCTTTGTTGGGAGAATATACTAATTCTTCACAAATTTCAAATACTTAAATACAAAATAGCAATTAAGAGAATTTCATAGGTCAAAAGTGACAATTCAAAAGACTGTGTTTTTAGAATCTCACTAAACAGAAAAAGGAATCCCAAATGCTCATTGGACATGATTTAATATATCGGCAGATACTTTCAAACTCATTAAAATTCTTATACGAAATTCCTCGAAACAAATTTGCCCCTAAGTGTCCACCAATTTACTTGTAAAAGTAATCCTAACTTGTACCAAAATTTAATACCCAAATCAAATACAAATTAATATTTTGATTTAGAAGATCTAATTACTACTTATCAAAGATAAGCAAGCATAAATCATCAAAAGACTTAAATCCTGAGTATGGCCTATGAAATCTAAGTATATATATATTTATATATATAGTCAAAAATACCTTTTATTTTAAGAAATTAAGAATCGAAGCTTGCCTAGGTCATGAAGACAAAGCACATAAAATATGGAAACAAGAAAGAGCTAGTAAACAAATAAAAAGGGAATCATTTATCCTCATCCATAGCTTTTATCAAGAGAATTAACAAGCCATTGCAAAGAACACAACTTGATTTATCATTAAGAACAACTTCCTTACAAATTCTCTTTTAGCAAAACAATCACCCCGAACATGGCCCGCAACATACTATAAAAATAAAGAGAATGGGAGGAGCAGAAGAGATGAGAGGGGCTGGATTTGGACGTCCCACAATTGTGTGGCTCTCGGGATGGAACACGTCCAAAGCTGGCTGTGGGACGTCCCATATATAGAATCTGATTTGCTTGTTTTACTACAAAACTTGCCATCCATTCGTGTTTCTATTTACCTGCTATAATAATTCCAAGTGAAATTGTCTTCCTTGTTTGGCTAGGAGTCTTTCTAGATCAAGATCTTTGGCAACCAAGACATTCATCTAACCATCTTTCCTTTTATCATGGTTCCTTATTTGGCAAGAAGCCTTGGCAACCAAGACATTCATCTAACCATCTTTCCTTTATCATGGTCCCTCAATCATGTAAATCTTCAATGGTCTTGTTATGACTTCCTTGTATTCTTCACTATAGGATACCTTCCAAACCACGTGATGATCTCTATCGTGTCCTACTTTTATATTTTCAGCCACCCGTCTTTATTAATTATTTGCCATGTGAATATCATGAGAAAGATTAGAAAGATGGGCTGCATGGATGAAAGAAAAACATAAAGAGGGAAGGGTTGGACGAGTTGGAGACAGATAATTTAGGAAGAGAAAATGGTGGGTTTAGAGAGTCTTTCCAATCCTATCTTCTTGGTGTGCAAGAGTTTCTAAAATTGGTCCCACTTGTGTTTATTGGAAATTATCTTTAAAAGACTAATTCTGAAAAAAATAAAATCGCAAGAGAGAAGGGCGGGCATGGGCATACGTCCTCTGTGAATTGCTTTTCTCTATTTTTTTTCCTTTTTTCTTTATTTTTTTCTTCTCCTCTTTCTTCTTTTGCATCCTTGGCCACCGAGATAGCTTCAATTCTTTCATTCTTAATTTTAGATTTTGAATTTTGAATCTTCAACCAGAATAAGAAATTTCTGAATTTTGAACTCTATGTAGGTCCCACCATGGCCTTATGTGCATGGGGACTCACGTCCCATTGGGTGTGGGTCCCATGAGTGGCTCTTGTGGAATCTTTCTTCTCCTTTATTACTCTCTTAATTTCTTTTCAAGGCGGGTCCCAAAAATCTAAGTATTCCCTACAAGAAAATAAAACAATCATAAAGAAAATAATTTCATAAGGGAAATGAATAATGCAACATGTGGGGCCCAATTCTCGCTAAATGAAAGCATGAGATGTCACCATTTTATCTATTTTTCTTTAATTCAATCAATGGTGAAAAGGAAGTTCGTCATTTCATGTGTAAATCAAAAGTTATAAGTTATGTTAAAGATAGAAAGTTTATGATTTTATGTGGAAATGTGGGTTTTCAAAGAATCTTGACGTGGAAGCACAAAATCACGATTTTCAAATAAAATCAAGTATGATTTCATGATTAAGTCTTTAATTATTAATAATTAATGATGAAAATGCACAATTTTACGGACTTATCAAAAAATAGGAATAGTAAAGAAAAATTAACGACATTTAAGTCACATGTTTTCAAAGAAAAGCCACATGGCTTACAATATGTTCATTGTACTTGTGATATCGTGCTTAAGGGCATTTGTACGAAGCACTCTATCCATGATTCCCAAAAAACTTTAAGTGCCCTTTAATTATTTTAAACATGGGCCTTTTTGTAAAAAAAAAAAAAACCCTCAAATAATCTCATAATATTTTCTAAACATCACAAAAAAAAATTGAAATTATTATGAGAAAAACCATTAGAAAATCAAAATAAATATAAAAGAATTTAAACAGTATTGATACTTATCGCTAATTCTTTATTATTTAAAATATATAATTTTTTTTCCATATAAATATATATTATAAAATCTCAAGAAAAATCTCAAAATTGAAAATATCCTATCATTATCCTGACATGATAATTTTTTGAAAAAAATATTTGTGGCAAGTACTTAAACATCAACGAGGAAGGCGTGCTTTAATTGGAGATGGGCATGAAGCGGTAAAAGCCTTGATCAATAATACTCTTTCCTATTCTCGTCACCTGCTGGAGCACACGTTTTGTGATTGACAAGGACTTCCATATTCATTATTGATTAATCAACAGCATGCATGATTGGTCAAAGTAACCATAAGTTAATCCATATGAGTTCATACTGCTGCACAAATGGCGTCCCATGTGGAAAACTGATTTGAACCTTTTCTTGGCATCCCCATTCCATGGCATGCATGCCACGAGTCCCACGTCAAATCAAGCGGGTTAATGCCAATAAAAAAAACAATCTCACTTAATGTAAGATGCCCAAAACTCCTAATGAAATTAGTAGATTAGTGGATGTGAGTTTTTTGACGAAGAATTCTCTAATAGTAAGTGTGACTCTTTGGGACTTATAACACAATGGATCCCTAGGGTTGATTATTATTTCTTCCCACAGGTGAGATAAGAGGTGAACAGATTCATGAAACTTCTCAATTGCGGCCAGAGTCTCCGCATTCAAATCAATAAATTGGTATCAGAAAATTTAGTACATGAGTTTCGAAGGTTTGAAGCGCAAAGTCACGATTTAAACCTGGGTAGATATAAGGGACAGAGGGCTCCTTTGTTTGTTTTTTTTTTTGTTTTCCTTGCTGCGAACCCAAGTTGAGAGGAAGAAGACGACTTCATATCCCAAGGCAGGACCCTGTTTGCCTCGGGATTCGTGTGTTTGTCAAAGACATAAATGAGGCTTCTTTGCTTTTCTTCGTCTCGTTCAAACAGGGGCTGTACGTTATCAAGTTTCCAAAGTTGTTTGGTTCCTGCGAAAGAGAAGCAGGTGCTTGCTTTTTTCATCTTCTCCTCGAGACGGGTGTCCGAAAAAGGAGAGGAAGTCACCTCTCTTCAGTGTAGGTTGGGTTAGAGAAACCTGACCGGGACCTGACCCGCAACGCAAGCCACGGACGCAAGAGGACGTCTACAGTACTGATGCGGGCACGAGTCTAGTTAGACGGTGGCAGAGTGATTTTCAACCGTAAAAACTTCACATTTGATATCTTGAGTATCAGGCCTTCGATTGATGATCAATTTGGTTTTTCAGAATTCTTGTGAACAGATTTATGCAGCAGCAACAAGAGGAAGACGATCCACTGGTTCAGAAGAAGCATGATTTTTCTCCTTTAACGATCAACGGTATTTGAACATCTTTTTCAATTTAGTAACTATATCTTCCAAATCAGCGTTGCATGATCTTGCTAAGACTGATATTTTTAACGGCAAGAACTTAGTCGTGTGAAAGCAATGATATGTACGAGACCAGACCTTGCATTCGCCGTGAGTCTCGTAAGCAGATTTCTAAATAACCTAGGATTACAGCATTGGTATGCGGTTAAGAGGATTCTACGGAACATCAAAGGAACAGTGAATCTTTGCCTATGTTATCAAGGTAAAGTCTTAGAACTGTGCGGCTACTAAGATGCAGATTGAGCCGGTGATCTAGACCAGAAAAAGTCAACAACCGGCTATGTGTTTACCCTTGGAGGCTAGGAGGTGCAGTTTCTTGGGGTAGCAAGAAATAAACTTCTATAACCATGTTAATAGCCGAAACAGAGTATATAGCCTGCAGTACAGCAGTTCAGGAGGCTCTTTGGTTAAAATATTTCCTAACTGATTTGGAGATAATTGGAGAAAAAAAGCTTGTCCCAATGAACGTAAATAGCACATCTGCTATATCCATGATGAATGAGCAAAAATTCAACAGTCGATCAAAACATGTTGAGATAATGTATCACTTTATCATAGAGAAGGCTAAAAAGAATGATATAGAAATTTTTTATATGCCTTCAGAGGAATTGATGGCTGATGCTCTTACCAAGGCTCTGCCTGCAAAGGTTTTTGCAAGGCATGCAATGCGTATGAGACTGAGATATATTTAATGTACATGACATTCGTGCCGAGTGGAAGATTGTAGGAGATCGTGTGGCCTGCATGCCACGAGTCTCATGTCAGATCAAGTAGGGCTGATGCCAACAGATAATACAATCTCACTTAATGTAAGACTTTATCTGGTCCCAATAATAAGACTCCCAATAGGATTAGTGGATGTGAGTTTCGTGGCGAAGAAGTCTCTAGTAAGTATGACTCTTTGAGACTTGTCTATATAAGAAAATGGAGCCCTATGGTTGATTATTATTCTATCACATAGGAGAGACAAGAGGCGAAGAGATCTGCGGAACTTCTCAATTACCAGAACGCACATAGATCTCCAGCCGTGTATCAGAGTCTTCGCATCCAAATCCATCACACCCCCATGTTGAAAAGACCTTTTTGGCATTGAAGTAGAACAGGAAACTTCAAACCCCCCACCCCCCGGTACTCCATCATATTGCTCTCCAACTTTAATGATTTACTCCCACAAACAAAAGTAGAGCTCCTTTTGAGTGACACTTTTCTGGGCAAAGTGAGCAAGAAACATCTAGTCACAATAGAAGATGGTTACACATTTTTGTTTTAATAGGCAATCTAGTGCCTTGACGCATGACAAACAGGGTAGGCAAGATGGACATTTTTGGTTCTCAATGGTTGATGGCTAGACCCCACACAAAATTGCAAATCTATTATGATAAAGTAAAATGTAGGAACCATTGTTAGATAGGTAGATAGGGAGGAGGGCAGGACAGGTGAATGTGTGGGAATCAAACCATTAGAAGGTAACAATGTATCAAACCATCATAAAGGATGAGAGTAAAATGCCTTGGTGGAGATCATACCGATTTTAACCAAAGTGCTCTCCATTGATTTTCAATATAAGAGATGTAGATTAAGAAAAAAATTAAATGCAGAAGGGCTTCTAGAGACCACTGAGTTGTGCAGTAAAATCAAAAAGTTCAATTTTTAAAAACAAGAGAGATTCATATAGCTGAAGTTGCAAAGAAAAGCACGCACCGATCAAAACAGATGGGGGTTGAAGTCTAATGGATTTAGTGGCCCATCCTTCTAACTCACTTCCACTTTGATGAGCGTTTTCTGCTACAAAATAAGTAAAGCACTTTCAAAGCTTTCATGTAGAAGAAATTATATTAAGAGCACTTTCACCGTTTCATGCGAATGCAAGAAGGTGGAAAATATGAATGATGTCTCTCAAACATGAAAAATCCAAGAAACATTTCTCCGTAGTGTTATCTAGAATCCTATGTCCACCGAAACGTCTCTATCACCCTACGCATATGATTACATCACACCTCCGACGAACAACAGTGAATTGGATAAGGTCTCTTCCACTCCCCTTCCTACACATAAATAGCTGTAACCTTCTTCAATTCACTAAGCCAAGCCACCTCTCTCTCTCTCAACAGTGAATTGGATAAGGTCTCTTCCACTCCCCTTCCTACACATAAATAGCTGTAACCTTCTTCAATTCACTAAGCCAAGCCACCTCTCTCTCTCTCTCTCTCTCTCTATGGAGTACCTTAGCATGCTTTTGGTGATTTTGCAACTGTTGTTCGTCTCAATCCTTTGGAAGCTCTTTAGTTTTCTTGTCTGGAGACCGTATACCTTGACAAAATGGTTTGCAAAACAAGGGATAACGGGACCTACCTATTCACTGGTTTCAGGTTGCCTAGAAGAAATCAAGAATTTGAGGAGGGATGCAAGTGAGACTGTCATGGATACATACTCGAATGATATTATTCCAAGGGTTCAGCCTCACTATCACAAATGGGTCTCACTATATGGTCATTTTCTATTCTCATCTCTTCTTTTTTGTTTAAATGAATGGACATGTGGGTACTGTGTACCTTTCGTTCACACTCATTTATACTTGCTCTTGTTAGACGTCTTATAGCCCTTTTTCCGTAGCCTTTTAGAAATTAGATGAGATACCATGGACAACGAATGAAATTCATGTGTTATTGTCTCCCATCTTTCTTCTTGTAACTAAAATATATAACTAGCTACCAGAAAAAATGAAGATGGGAAACAAAAGGAGCCTCTTTGAGGTTGTTTGAAACCACAGGAGCCTTTATGAAGTAAATATGTGGGAAGGTAATCTCAGCCATCAGAATTTTCACTTTACCTATGTTTTATAATTAGTTGCAACAAGTGGAAAAGTACACGCAACAAGTGGCTACTTCACCATTTGTTGATTTATCATCTCACTTCAAATTACTCTACCTCATGAAACAAACGAATTTTTACTTCATCGGAAAGTATATTTCTTTACAAAACCATAGCCTTTCTCACGGATTTGACATTTACTTGATTGTTTTCCCAGTACATTATTCAAATACGCTCCAAAGCCTTGAATATGTTCATGTTTTAATGGTTTGACTGAGACTGATGTATGTGTTTGAGCAACAGGAGAGACTTTCTTCTATTGCCATGGGACAGAACCAAGGGTCTTCATTTGCGAACCCGAGCAAGCTAAAGAAGTATTATCAAACAAGTTTGGCTTCTATCCCAAGGCCAAAGCTACGCCCGCATTGGCAGCCTTGTTGGGGAAGGGACTGGTACTTGTTGAAGGGCTGGAATGGGTTAGGCACAGGAGAGCTGTTAGCCCTGCTTTCAACATAGACAAGATCAAGGTTAGATACCCACGTTTCATTCCCATTATCCCTACCCTTAATTGTTGTTGTTGTTGTTGTTGTTGTTGTTAATGTTCTTTTTATATTTGTAGCAATTTAAGCTCCTTTTGAAAGATGGCTCTTGGTTTTGTTTGACAGAAGATGACAAAGAGAATGGCAGCTTGCACTTTGTCCATGCTTAATGAGTGGCAAGAGAAGTTGATTGAAGCAAAGGGACAATGTGTGGAAATGGACATGAATGTGGAATTTAAGCAGCTGACTGCAGATATAATCTCCCATACTGCTTTTGGTACCAGTTTCATGGAAGGGAAGGAAGTCTATGAGATTCAAATGGAGCTACTGGAGAGGTTCATTGCTTCTAGTGCTGATATCGACGTCCCTGGCATCCAGTAAGTATCCTACACCTGCAATGAGGATATTTTAAACAGCACTCTAACAATATGGATGATTGAGCATGCTAGCTGATGGCACATCGTCATCCCCCTCATCAGATAATTTAATGGGTATATCCATTATAAAAAAAAACCCCTTTCTGACGGTCCCTTCCCTTTCCTTTTTGAGATGCATTGAGATGACCATGTCCTCATTAATCATTTAGCATGTTTTATTTCTGATAGAGATGCTAGGTAGTTCTTTCATGTATCAGGGAGTCTTGGGTTTAATAGATTACGGCAGATTGCGATGTTGGTTTGCTTTTCATTGTATAAATTCATATCAATTCTCATATGAATGATACGGTGAAATTATTTGCGATCTGGTGATCAGGCCAGCCATGGCATTAGCCCAATAAAAAAATCGCAACATCATCCTCCTCCAGCATCATGTGATGTCTATCAAGCCTCATGATTTAATAGTTCTAGAAGAGATAAATGACAAATCTGATCTAGTAAGCACCAACAAATTAACTCAGAGATTAAGAGCAAAGTTACAACAATGATGATCTTTACCAACATCCCAGATATTATTACCTGTTATTCATGCATAGTTGTGTGACCCCGGCCGGCCACTTTGCCTTTTGCAGGTATCTTCCTACTAGGTGGAACATAAGAACATGGATACTGAAAAGAAGGCTGAGGAACTCACTAAAGAACATCATAGTGAACAGGTTAAATTCAAAGGTGGATGGAGGCTCAGACACCAGCTATGGTGATGACATGCTTGGATTGCTGATGGGACTATCTACCACAGAGTCCAGCAAAAAGCAAGACAGTGGTCTGGAGCTGAACATGGACGAGATCATGGATGAGTGCAGGACCTTCTTCCTAGCAGGGCATGAGACCACCTCTTATTTGCTAACTTGGACTATGTTCTTGTTGAGCATAAACAAGGAATGGCAGGAGAAGCTTAGGGAAGAAGTGTTGAGAGAGTTTGGGATGGGAATCCCAGATTCAGACAAGCTTGGCAAGCTGAAATTAGTAAGTTAACCAACTCAAGCACCCCCACCAATTTGGCCAATTTCTGAAGTGGCCTGGGCTCGGTGCACCCAGGCTAGTCCGACCCTTCTTGAGGTTTAGTCCACTTAATTATTTGTCTCAATAAACAGGCCCAGATCTAGCCCATCCCCGCCCTAAGTAAGTAAAGGATCCGTTTATATGATGCGATGGGCTCTGACATATAACTGGACCTTGAAGCAAGTACCACCTTGGCACAAACATTTGGATAAAACATCATTGAAACTCTTGACCATTTCTGTTCTGTCGAGTGGATTCCCCCTGGATTAATTCAGAGCCTTTTGCAATTTGACACTGATAGCACAATTATCCACCCTTGGATTGAATCATGATAAGGTAATCACTCCCACCAGCTATTCGTTAAAAACTACATACAACGGGATTTTACATATCATGGTCACTCAAGTACATGAACAAGAAATTAATTTGGTGTTTAGGATTGAGTCATTCAAACAATGGTCATTTGTTACAGGCAGCTACAAGGTAAGGGCATTTTAACTTTTCTTTCTTTCTTTCTTTTTTTTTTTTTAATTGGATTTGGCTAACATGACAAGAAAAGCAGGCTTAACAACAGTGAAGGTGGTCGACTAATATTATCATGGCTTAATCACATGCCTCCTTGTATCAATCACTGCTTCAAATTTCATTCGAGTCTGTAGTTATATTCACCTTTTAAAGACAAAAAGGATGTATTGACAAATTACTGATTTGTATTGCATTTAAAACTACGATACTTGTTTTGCAGCTGAACATGGTTCTTCTTGAAACCTTGAGGCTGTACAGTCCAATAATCGCTTCGTCCAGAAAGGCTTCTAAAGAAATGAAGTTGGGGAATCTGACAATTCCTAAAGATACCCATATAACAATTCCACTGGCAATAATTCACAGGAACAAGAAGTATTGGGGAGAAGATGCAAATGAGTTCAATCCAATGAGATTCGCCGAAGGAATGAAGAATGCAGCAAAACATCCAAATGCTCTAATTGCATTTTCAATAGGCCCAAGAGCATGCATTGGGCAGAATTTTGCAATGATGGAAGGGAAGATGGTGATGGCACTGATCCTTCAGAGGTTTTCCATCTCCCTCTCCCCTAATTATAAGCATGCGCCCGCAGACAGGGTCACATTGCAGCCACAGTATGGGCTTCCTATTCTTCTTAAGCCTCTGCAAGTGTGAGACCATTGTTCCATATATCTCATGTAATTCATATGCTACAGTAAGCATCCATTTGATCATTGTCATTGTATGATGCCCTAGGTTTGGTTTTGGATCAATCTATATTTCTCCATTTCTGCAAAATATTACATATGGAGCAACAATGAATCTCTGTTCTTAGCTCTAGTTTAAGAGAGATTACGCTGTTTGTATCAATATCTTGTATCCAAATACACTGAAAATAAATATGAGATTTGTACCCGCCAGATGAATTCCTGTTACATTGCCAAAGAGGGACACGTGGCACATTACCGATCAAGTATGACCTTTCTTTTATCCAGACTTGGGACCAGCACACCATGAATCATCGACCTAATGTTGCAGTTACCTTGCAATCTGTGGACAATTGATAATAAGGTACACAACTAGCAAATTCATAATCTAACAAGAAACAGCAGTCAAGAGAGAGTGAGAGCTACTGAATTATCCACATGACACATGGACAGTCTCTTTGGTTCTTTTTCCTCTAATATGAATAAGATCTTGAATCCTGATACAAAGTGCTTAATAGAGGGACCAAGATGCCAATACTTCACAAGTGTCAACCAATAAAGAAGACAGATCAATCAATTTCATTCATTCGGGTCACAAAGAACATATTACTGCTGCCTATTGACTAAGGCAGCAAACCTGTTCAAACTGAAATTCTGTACAAACACCATAAAAGAAAGAAAGCTGATCTCCTGACAGAGATTGTGAACACCCAACTCTGCCTATACTGGAGCACAAACTTTCCCATGCCTAAAAGCTAGCCCATGAATTTGTAAATTGTGCATCTACAACATGTACATATGAGAGAGAGAGAGAGAGAGAGAGAGAGAGAGAGAGATGTCACACTTTTTCCTCTACAACATGTCCCACATTGATACCAATGTTGGTATCAAATTTCATGGGTCATTGTTTGAATCAGTCACCTTTCAATCTTGATAATGACTTCTTTCCAATCCAAAAGAGGCAACGCAAGGCGCATGACTCATCTCATGAAGACTTTAGTGTCCACTAAAAGGGCTCAATACAACCCTGCCTTGGACTTATTCCAAAGGAAAGTTAATGACTTTCCACAAAGTTAGCTTCTCATAAATTCACATTGCCTGCAAACAATCAACCTGCCAAACAGATACATTATTACATTATAATGAGATTGACAAAAGATATAATATAATAAGCTCAACCTGCGTCTAAAAGAAACAAATGAAAGAAAAAAGGGAACTAAATCCTCGATCAAAGGACACGTGTAATTTTCCATTGTGATACAAGGAGTCCAGTGCAAAACCAATGATCTAATAGTTACACCACCAATAGACCATGCTCCAACCTATCTGGTCAATGAGTGATCCCCATACTTCCAAATGGTCAGCATACACATGGATAAAAAGAAAAATACCACCATTTGAGGCAGAGTACATCATCATCATCATCATCAAAGCTTGCCCCAACTATGTTGGAGTCGGCTCATGAATTCTGTAGAGTACATCAGATCATCAATTTTATCTTCATGCCATGGACCACACGTGTACAAACTCAAGGCCCAAGGATACAAATAAAATCACAGATCAAGGAACCTCATCATCAGAGCAGTGTCCCATCAATCAGCAGTCAGATAGGGTTAAAGAAACGAAGAAAATACATTTACTATTAACAGACAAAATGAATTAGTATTAACTAGTTTTTTAGTTTTGACCTTCTTCGCAAAAGGCAAATACGCCACCAAGCATGTCGTCATTGTCCCCATCTCCCTCAGGTTTTTCTCTCTCGCAGTGACTGCTGCTGCTGTCCGCATCATTGACAACTTCAGCAAGCTCACGGCAGTCATCGAGCTCAGATATTTTACAATAGCCCTCATGAAAACATTGAGCAAAATCAAGTGAATTGTGTGAATCTCCATGCTCAGTCTCTGCCTGAATGCTTGGACCCAAATCAAAAGGATTAGAACCCGACGTGTTGGACACTTCACTACCCAGACTGTTGCTTGAAGAGAGAGCGCCTTTGGTGTCAGCTCTTCCAACAGACATGGAATTGCTGTCTAAAGAGGATAAGCCACTTATAAATCCATCACCCTTGTCAGAAAGCTCATAAAGAATAAATGCAGATTCTTGATCAGAAAAGCTTTTGCTTTGCAATTGAAATCCATTAGATGTTTGCAATTGGGGTGGAATTGCAGGCATTGTGCTCCCTCTTTTTTCACTATTTAACTCTTTCTTCAAATTGGTAGTTGTCACCGAGCACTGTAAAGATCGATGAGAAATTTGAGTTTCCATTGACTGCAATCCAGTGGGCCCATAAGGCCCCACTTGATTTGTTTGATCCAAATCAAGTAAATTCCCACTTGTCCTTGCCGTCCCTGAGGCAAAGATTAGAAATGGAAGTAAGTATATGCTTCAAGACCCAAAATATGAAAATGGTTAATGCATATAGATTCAACTGTCATTGACAGTCTATTCCAATCCATTTTTCATCAGCCATCTAGCAAAATCACACTGATCAGATGATCCTAAATTTGAATTTAGGACTAGTTCATGTAACTGTCCATCCAGAAAACTGGAAAAAAAAAATGATTTACAAGCATCAGACACCAAATTGAATGTTAGGTTTAATGTTTGACCCATTTTGTTCATAGTAATCCAAACTCAAAACCCTCTGTAATTGCTGAGATTCTCATGATGTGGCCTATGAGAGTGTTATGGACAAAAGGGAAGGTCCAGATGATTGATTTGAACGGCTCACTTGTCCCAATTTGACAAAGTGCCAGAGGCTCAGGGCAGTTTGTTTGCATGCAATTGAATTCCTAGGATTCCAATAAATGTATTCCTAGGAATGATTAAAATTGGAGAAAAAAAAAAGGTGAAGATCCATAAATGGCTGGCTATCAAGTAATCTTCCCTTAATGGAAAATGAATCGGGGGGAGATGTGAAATCAATACCCAGCCATCACCCTAGTAAAGTTCATGACCTAGAAAAGTCAAGGTCCTATCTACAATCTACATCACCTTAAATAATCCTTTACTGGAACCCATTTTACCATGAATTCCTATGTATTCAATTGCATCCAAACAAACAGGCTCCTATGGTAGACTGGATAGTTACAGTAAAAACAAAAATAAATAGATAAAACCAATGAAACATAATATATGCTTTTGAGCCAGTAACAATAATGACATGGTAGTTATGATTACAATAAACTTGAATGCTGCACTTACCAACATCTGATCTTTCTATTGATCCCAATGGTGCAGATTTGGAACGGCTAAAACCAGCCCCTTCCATGAATTTGTCATTAGTGAGGTGACTTGAAGATGAAAAACTTGGATTTCTTCCTCGAACAAGCCCTCTGCACCATATAACCCACTTATATCTCTTAACCAACAAAAGAAATGGGAATAATACAAGTCGAGTTTTGAAAAACTTCATCCTCTAAGAAAACATATGGTAGAGAAAATTTGTTACAATTCAGAAACATGATGAAATTGGGTAGTAAGAAAATCAGGTCCCCCTGTTGAGGATTACCAAGACTGAGAATCAGGCAGTTCCACCCATCAGATGGGCTGCACATCTACAGAGAATAAAGACACCGAAGCCCCCTTTCCCATTTTTTTTTCCTCTTTTGGAATCATCCATTTACCCTACATGAGAGAACTGATCCCCCAATGATCCCTCAAGCAAGGATGAAAATAGCGGCGCCCGCCGCCAAAACGCTACATAGTGGGCGCTACGTAGCGTAGCGATGCGATTTGGAAAAATCGTCAAAAAAATATGAAAAAATTCTAGAAAATCTAGAATATTGGAAAATGAGAGAATGTATTTTTTTTTTTTGCAAAAGTAACTAAGGTAAGGGGGAGTAGCGGTCTCCTCACTGTATGAGGTCCTGTATCGCTGTATAAATAGAAAATAATAGTAATGATCAATTTTTTCACATGTGTTCATGTTGCTTAATTATGCTTAACCTAGAAACTAATGAAAGGCTTATAAAAGCAAAAACTATGTCATGAAGTCAAGACTTAAGAGTACCTAGAGAAAAAAATACATCTACCAAAGGGGATGTCTAATAGGATGTACTTAGAGAAGAATCATTGAGAAGAACTCTCTGTATAGACTGTAATTCGGCGAGATCATGTGCTTTTTGGTATTCTTTTAAACATAAAAGGGTAGAAGAGTTGTGTAGAAATGTTATTTGGAGAGAAGAAGAAAAGAAATAAGTCTTATTATGCATTTTTTAAAAATTTGAAAAGTAAGAATTTTTCTCACCCTGTAGCGGCCCTGTAGCAAACGTAGCGGCCGCTACGGGTGCGACGGCCGATGGCGGTGGCGGCCACTACGTCGCTATTTTCATCCATGCCCTCAAGAGGATGAACGTTGATGCAAGCCATGTTGGACCATCCAAGTAGTCAACTGTTGCCTCTTGATTTTCATGTAGTGCATATGTTTAATATCAGCGTAGTGGACAAAACTAACAGAAAATCAAGGAGCAATCATAAGAAACTCACACGAAGGGTACTCCAAATAATGAGTAAATCTTAAAATAGCCTGTTAAAAATTGGGCAAAGATTCAGAGCAGGTCCAAAAACCAGCCCTTGCTCCTCACAATAAGTGGAACTTCCTTAGTCTCGGACCTAGTGATTTGAGTTAAATATCACCAATTTTCTGCTAAATGTGGACTTTGGAGACTCCTAACTAAATGGTTGAAGTGATTTGTAGGCCTTACCCTAAACATAATGAGGTGTACAAGAGAAAGTTCAGATAAATAAATAATTGCTACATGATGCAATCCAAGTCAACAGGATTGACAGGATTGTAATCTCAATACCCAAGATCCAAAGAGAAACCAAGAATAGAATGATGAAACACTTGTCAAATGGGTTGTGACCCACTGACCTCAGTTGATCAGATGAAGGAACAACTACGACTTGCCTTCGCAAAGCACAGATCCTTGATCTGTGTGAAAAAAATCCTCAACCAATGTCCACAAATACCAGAGGAAGCAGGCGACCAGATTGGTTGCAATGTTCTGAACACATTACCATCTCAATCTCTTATGATCTACGATGCCCCTCTTGTGATCTATGATGCCAAGAAATGGATACAGATATCAATACAAATACAGGGATGGCGATAAGATTGCCCCTTGGAAACTCAGGACATTTCTAAATTAACCAAATTATCATTGTTTACATTTCATTTTAACATTTTTTATGTTGTATAAAACAGAACTAATCCCTTGAAAACTCAGGACATTTCTAAATTAACGAAATATCATTGTTTACATTTCTTTTTAACATTTTTTATGTTGTATAAATCAGAACTAACAGAACTATATGAAATAATGGAGTTAATGTGGTAGGATATGCTAAACTCATGTCCTAGGAGTATCTGTGCAGCATACAGTATGAGTGTCGTATCAGTCTGACAAGAATACGCTAGGCGTGTACAATTATCACCATAGCATAGCTTAGAATAACCCCCAAGACCAGCCCTATTAGGCCCCTGAATCACATTTCATCAATACTAAGTTCTAACCAGCTGCAATGTGGAAGGATCCAACAGACAAGATTGATCAAATAGGAGAAACATGAGAAAGTCCTACCCAACAACACCATTAGACAGAAGAAACAAGTTACAATTCTATCCAACAACACTCAAATCAGAAGTTTAGACACCTTTTAACTCCCGAATGTTAGGGCCTGAATAGTATGTCAGTGCCCAAGTTATTACCACTAGACAAGCCCTAGCCACCACCCTCAAATTGAAGGTTTACAAATGTGTATATAATTCCTTCCTCTCAAAAAGAGGTCAAATAAATTTTTCTTCCTCTTTTTATCAGTAAATCCCAAATGATCTCCACATAAGTGAGATGCTACAATATAATCTCCTAGTAGAATAGGTCGCTGTATACCTTGATATGATCACTACATACCTTGAAAGATCAAAAACAAAGAACTAGGCAATTTTAACTGAGGAATCAAATGCTGATCCATTCATGTCAGAGAGAAATATAAGATTTGAGATTGATCCAGGAAGAAAGAAAAATAAGATAAAGAAGAGTTACAAATTATCTTGAATTATGCAATAATAATAATAATGCTAGAGCTAATACCACTTATTGTGTTTATAAAAAGTTGGCATTCATACATAGGAGGAGGGAAAAAAGGACTGAAAATTTTTCCTAGTCATATTGAACAAAGTTACTTACTATCAGTCCGCAACTCAAAAACATCCAATCAACATAGATACCAATTCTTTAGCCTTTCTTTTCCTCTAATGCAACAACACCACCTCAACCACTATGTAAAGTAAGTTCCAAAAAAAATATATATATATATATATATAACCATTAGATGTCAATGTGTACAACTATAAATGAAGAGAAATCATCACCTGTCAATCCAACCTGAAGGGATGCTTTGGAAATGCTCAAAAACAGGCAATAAATCCTTCCTCTTAATTTCCACCTCATGAACAGGGATATTTTCAATTTCAATCTCTCCACCAGAGTATTCATTTTCAAATTTCAGCACATCAGCCTCAGATGGAATCATAGTAAAGACACAAATCTGGAGAAAAATATGAGAATTTCAACAAAAATAAGGAAAATAATACAGTCACCATTTAGCAACTTAAGGCTAAGTTTTGCATGTTCCAATAAAATAATAACCTTGCAACATTTCTGTATTAAAATATTGTGATGTCGAAAAGTTGGAAATAAGAACAATAATATATAGATAGGTACCATCTAACAACTTAAGGCTGAGTTTAGCATATTTCAATTAAATAATAATCTCACTGCATGTGTTAACATGGCCACTGGTATAACAACATTAGAATATTGTGATATTGAAAACTTTCAAAATGAACACACAGTAGTACCTTAGATTTCTGCCATATAGGTATCCTCCCTGAGCTTATCTGCACTTCTGCATTGGAGAGGTACCAGTGTGTCTTTTCATGGGTTTTAACCACATGGTTTTCTTCCAAAGTGTTCTTATATGATGCCGAATACATTGTATCATTATCTTCGCAATCAGAAGTGTCCATTACTACCTCTGCAGTTTCAAATCCATCAAAGGTCATACCAGAAAAGCTTTCCTCTCTCTCGGGCCAATTTGATCTTCGGCAAACATCCCACCACTGGATGGGTTCAGCCCTCACCCGTAATTCCTCATCTTGAACTGGTGCTGACTGACTCAGCCCACTTCTAAAACTATCATCACATGACTCGATCCCTGATGATGGAAGAAGGTCATGTTGAATTAGATGACCCGATGGAGAGTAAACTATCAGATGCTCCAGTGCATTACATTTTAACTGAACCGGTTGAAGATTTTTATTAATGGAATTGTGGAAGACAGCCGCAACAGCACCAGATGGCACAGATATTTTTCCGGTTGCAGATGCTGCAGCATTACTGACTGTGTTAAGCCACCCAAAGTTACCGTTCTTAATCCTGCTAACTACAGAAAGTGTTACAGGTGGTGGAGGTGGACGAGGTTGCTGATTTGTCATGAAAGATGAAGTTGCCCACCAAGGCAATGATAGGCTTGGTAGAAGGGACAGTCCATCACGATAAGCACCCTGTGTATGGAGGCCAACATCACCACCAAAAGGGAATAAGACAAAAATATGGCAAGTTCCCCGTGATGATACAATCGCTACCCACTGACTATAGTGACTAAAACAGATGTCTTGTATGACCTGTGACAAGAAAAAAAGTAAAACAAAAGAATGCAAATGAACAATCAAAATGAGAATGCATTAGTATCAGATATGGAAAGCATTGACTGCTCACAGCTGCAGTTAGTCCGCGATAAAGCTTGAAAAGATGCACATGAGATGAACTCCAATCATAACATGCAGTATCTGAGGCACTTTGAACACGGGATGGCATTATGCGGAAGACATTTATGTTGTGGCCATGTACAGAGGCAGTTACTAAAAGTGTGCCAGTTGGATCAAAGCAAAGTGCAGATATTGGACTGGTATGAGCTCTAAATTGAGAGACAATGGCCTTTGAAATAAAATCCTTGACAACAACCTGCAGTAGAAACATTAGAAGAATTGTCAACTCATGCAAGGGTAGTGAGTGTGAAGAGCTTAAATTAATGATATGAAGAACACACAAGAGCTGAAATAGTTTCCTCTCAAGCAAGCTGTGAGAGGTAACTCTCAGCAGAAAATTATCATAAAGATGAACACATATTTTTGGTATCACATCTAGCCTACGAAACTAAGTGCGTATGAATTACATGATCCTCAGACTCAGACCAAAAATAATTATTTCACTATTGTGCATCCATAATGGGGCTATAGAGATCAACACTCAAGACAGAGAAGGCACATCCCATTTAAACATACACAAGTCCAAAAGGATACTAAGCATTTCCTCAGTTCGAGTATCGGATGAATTCCTCATGATTGTAATCCATAGCAAACATAAATAGGAAAACTATTTAGAAATTCACTAACCATCCCTGCATTATCTGCTTCAGATGGATGTGCTGCAGACGTAACCTTGCCAACTTTCCAACTTGAGCTTGGTGAAACAGGAGAGCTAGAACCATCAGGTAAAAGATCTTGATAATATTTAGACAGTGTTTTATATCCAATGTCACCCAGATTTATAATTCCAGCAGCTAACTGTTTACCAGACTCCATTGCATAACGGGCAACCAAGTTCCCACTGCTGGGTGATGTTGATGGACTAACACCTGGAGAGGGTGTAAGGTTTTGTGGACTCAACCGACCTGTGTTTGACAAGAGAGGATTGTTTGAAGCATATGCTAACCACCTGGGGCCCACTGCCATTGGACCATACCCAATGTTCACCCCAACTACTCCTTGTCCTCCTTGGAGCATGGGATAAGTCAGCACGCTAAATTTGGTTTCAAGAGTGATAGCATCAAAGCAGTATATCTGCCACAAAAGCAGCAAGCAATCAGTAACCCTCAACCCCTATCTCCAACTGTAGGCATATGTAAAAAAACATAAAAGCCTCAGCTATTACTGTTACCCTCTTGCTTTTCCTTTTCTATTCTTGTAAGAATGGCATGCAAGCATGAAAACCATATTGTTCATCCATCATTTGCCACGGTGAATGGGCATGGCCCAGAAACACACTGATCTGGCAATCCCCTCCACAGGAGGAAACTTTAGAAAGATTGGCAGTTGAATGTTTGAGTTTCCACCCTTTTTACACAATCTACTTTCTTTCCTAAAATACCTCCAGATGAAACATTAAGATAATGATGAAAATAGAGTTACTGATAACTTGAGAAAAACATTATATTCTAGTGGTGGCGTTGGTGTGGGTGGTGGTGGTTGGGTTTTGATAACACACACTATGATAACATTTTTGTAATAATGAATCAGTCTCAGTGCTTACTTGAGCTGCAAGAGCAACAGCTATTATTCGAGGACTGCATCGTATCATATATACAGCAGATCGAAATCTAAGAACATGCACATAACTGTCAGATTTCAGTGAGTAGAACCGAACAGCAGTAGGAGTAGGAACACCATGCCCTGGTTGAGGTTCACTGGTGAGCACACCCAAATGGCCACCTTGAACCAGACTTGTGCCATTGGTTTCATCACCTGCGACAACTAATAGCAATGGATGTGATTCTCTATATCCCTCATGGCCCTGTAACTTATCCGGAATGGGTTGCATCTGCAAAAACGTGACTGGACCATCGCGCTTTGAAACCAGTTCTCGGACATTAGAGGCATCTTCAATGTCAACAACTTGAAACCCATTGGAATAACCAAGTAAAAGAACACGTCTGAAGGTTGTTGAACCAAGCTCTAGCTTGTCGAACCCAGCCCATAGTACCTGTTTGAGTAAAAGAACAGTTAAAAGTGCAGATGCAGTGCTGGTTCATTGTGTGTGTGTGTGTGCATGTTGGCAAGCATGCACATTGGAATAACCAAGTAAAAGAACATGTTTGAAGGCTGTTGGACCAAGCTCTAGCTTGTTGAACCCAGCCCGTAGTACCTGATGGAGTAAAAAACCAGCTAAAAGTGGCAGATGCAGTGCTGGCACTTGTGTGCGTGTGCATGTTCGCAAGCATGCGCAGGTCTGTGTGCATGTGTAGAAGAGACAGAGAGAGCATAATGGCATATCTTTTCTGAATTATATGCTGAACAAAAACTGCATGGCATAATATACGGTGCAAATCGATGGCTACTCAAATTGTTGGAAACATCCAGTTCATTTCAGTCTATATTTAAAAAGAAAAGAGAAAAAGGTGTGTGTGTGGGTTGGTGGTAGCGGTGTTTTTTATTCCATTTTCTTTGGGGTGGGCGGGTTGGGGTTTTCCCTCATGGTTCTCATAACTTTTTTGGTAGGCGGTGAACAAATTCCTTTTTAAATTCAGGTTCCCATCAATTTATTGAGTTCTTGGGACTGATCCAACAGGCCTGCAAGTCTTGATTCTTCTATTAGGACCAACCCATGAGTCTGATAAAGAAGTTGCACAAATCTTCTTTAACTCTCACTTCTTCCCAATCTCAAATTTTATCGAGCCAGCACTTGATCCATCTTGTAAATTGAAGGAATTTCGACATCTTGCAAATTGAAGGAATGTGACCTCCAAATTAGAGAATGAGTTTCGGTGAATTTACAAATTTCTCTTACAGATTGAGGCTGGCAATCCTGTGCAGAAGTTTCGCACGGCACCTACCGCGCGAGACAGCCTAGGGGCCCCACATGATCAATCCTAACCAGTAATCCCGCCAACCCACATATATCATGGATTCCACTGGATTTTCACTGATCCAAATTGACTAGACCATTGGATCAAAATAAAACAAAACCATACATATAAACACCGTTAAACTTGAGGACAACGGAGTAAGGGGTTAGGATGATGGGATTGACTAGAAATTTCATATACTGGTTGGCCCATTTAGAAATTCCATCCCCCTCCTAATCTGTGATTGGTGGGGCCCAGGTGACCCCACAGAGTGTCTTGCATGGTCTCCTGTTCAAGACATCCACACAGGAGCATGACCCATAATTCTACCAAATCCCCTTCCAAAAAGGGGCATTTTTACCCACATCCAATAAAAAGCATCCATATTTATTGTCTCATTCCAATGGATTCAATTCATTGATAACTACACCTTAAAAATAGATAGCCAACTAAATTTTTAATCGAAATATAAAATGGTTTTATCCTTAAGGGAAAATTTCAAAATCAGGCCTAACTTTTAAAGACTTTTCAAAGCAGGACAAAATAAAAGACACATTTCAAAAAGGAACTTAAGGGCCTGTTTGGCACTGTGCCATTCAGATGTTCCCGTGTTCCCGGGGGATAAGTAACTAATAAACGTGTTTGGTAGAGATTAATAGTACGTTCCAACTTCTGATTCCACGGAATGATCCTAGGAACATTGCCTCGCTGGAACAAAAATCTTCGAAACGATCTCCCATTGTTTTTTTTTTTTTTTTTTTTTAAACAGCTCATTGGAACACCTTCCGTTCCTTAGTTTTGAAAAGTTCCCCTCACAAGGAAATCTCTCTCTCCACGATCCTGCCCATTGTCTCTTTCTGTTTCTCGTTTTGCTTTGAACTGTTATTTCCTAACATCTCTCTCTCTGTCTCTCTGTCTTCCCAGCTTCTTGATGATGAAGGTAACAAGTGGGTTGAATGATGGATTGGGCTGATCTGAAGTAGGAAGCAGAATGGGTTGGATTGATTTGAAGCCGGGATCTATGATGGATTATAGATGATGAAGCTAACAGGTTGGGTTCTCTTCTTTCTCGTTATTTAGCTCTCTCTCTCTCTCTCTCTCTCTCTCTCTCTCAGCTTAATGAGGAAGAAGGTAACAGATGGGGCACATGATGTGTTGATCTACAGATGGGGTGCAAATGATGAAGAGAGCAGGTTGGATGCTGATGGGTTAGGTTGATCTATAGGTGGGGTTTGTAATGGGTTGGGTTGGATAAAATAGAATGAAATTTATAATTTTTTCACAGTTTCTTAACTCATGACTTGGTTTCAAGCAAAACTAATACAATGGGTTGAATTGATGAAGATGAACTTCACATGAATTTCACCAAGTCTACAAGTGAGATGCTCATGATGCAATATGTATATATAATTTTGGATTTTGATAGGTTGTTGATTTTAATATTATCAAACAAGTGCTGTAGGGCATATTCTTACCGGCGTATATTTATGAAATGTTACCAAACAAATTCTACCGAGCAGACTCACCTAGCACAACCTAATCCCAGCGCTACCCAATCCAAGTACAAGATTGGGAACACTGAAGAACAATACCAAACAGGACCTAAGTTTTCCAAAGTTCTATCAAAATAGGACATCCAGCCATCCTCACCGTCTGGCAGCTTTTTCTCATTTCTTTTCAAAATTCCTGAAAATATCTTTTGGGCTCCTGTTTCAAAAGAACGCGGGCTTTTGCTTGCTTTTTGAAAAAGATGCAAAGGGTCTTAAAGCTAATTCAATGAGACATCCACGTGCACTTTTCCAAACAATCTAAAGCACTCATAAGTCATAACATCTATTTAAATCAATTTTAAGCCAAATAGACACAAAAAGTAGAGTTGTCAAATGGCACCTAAGATGTAAACCTAAAGAAGCCCCTACAGCAGAGTCCCCAACTGAAGCTTAACCACTTAGGGACATGTGTATTGTGCATGTGCACATGTGTTTGTATTTGAGCCCCTTGTAAAACAAAAAAGGGGGAAAAAGGACAAAAAAAAAAAAAAAAAGTTGCAGCAGACAGAAAAATAGGACATTAATTGAAATGGACAATTTATATAACTAATAGTTCAGGCTTACCCTTGAATATTTCCATCCCACTAAACCTAAATGCAAAAGATCAATACTAGAATAACCTACAAGAATCCTAACAAAGCAAAATCTAGTCCATAAAGCAAGGCAGAAATTCAGACACCTGTGAGGCCTAAGTTTCTAATTATTCACATTCCCACAAATTCTTCAAATTCAAAAGAAGAAGAAGAAGAAACAGCAAAAACAATTTTCTACTCCATCTTCTCATCAGATTAACTTGACTTGATCAATACTCAATCTCCTCAAAAGGGTCATCCTTCTCCAGAAGGCACCCTCATCAAATCCTAGCTTGCTTGTAGAACATATTTAAAATGGGAACAAAATGGGATGTTTCAGTAATGTCTCTCACATGTAACACAGCACAATCATCAAATCACCCCAAAACAACAATCATTAAAAATAATAACTAAGAATTCCATAGAAAAGATACCAATTGGGTATTTTCAATTATTGACTACATCAATCCCAAATCCAAAAAGAGGAATGCACCCATAATAAAAATGAAATCTTGCTAATAGAAGAAGAACCCAGATACCAAAACCAATCAAAAAGGCAAGAATCCAAACTTACCTGGTCCCTCTGGCCCTCCTCCGCCGCGGAGATCGATGCCGCAACAGACGCACCAGCCGAGCGCACGGCGGTGCCGGCATTCGTCGACACGGTCTTCAAGCACGACGAGATGATCCTGATCGAATTGGGGAGAAACCCATTGCTCCTACCAACGCCCTTCCCCATCCTCACCCTCCAAAACCCCTCCCTCCGCCGTCTCCCACCTCTTCCACAGCCTCTCACCACAACCCCCTCCGCCTCCTCCGCCCACCCATCTCAGCCTCCCCACACCCGCCGATCGGAAATACCATCCGACTCCGACCTCTCGCTCGCCGGATTCCGACTCATCAAAACAGCATAAGGAGAAGAAAAAAAAAAAAGAGGAGGGGGATTTTTGTTTCCTCGTTTTCTTCTCTCTTCAGTTCCTTGATTTTGACTTCATTTGCTTTCTGGGGTTTGTTGGGATTTTTTTATTATTTGCACGTTTCCTTCATTGAAGGGTCTGAAATCCGAATCTGGAAGTGTTTGGATTTTCCGATGTTTGGCTTCCGTGTTTTCTCTTTTCCTGGATTTTGAAAAGCTGAGACTGAAATGAGGAAAGACTGAGAAAGAGATGATAGAGAGATCCTTAGAAGAGATGAGGCCTCGTCTTCTCTCTCTATTTATAGTTCTCGTTGCTGTTGCTGTTGCTGTTGCTGTGGTCCAAGTGAGTATTGAAATTGTGTCTCTCTCGCTTGGGGATATAATTCGGTAGATTCGGTTCCATGGGATAAGGCCTAACTTATAGGAGTATGTGTTTTTTGGCATAAAACTTCTAGGAGTTGGTGGAAGGATAAGTCTATTGGTAATCAATGACCAAAAATGGGAAAAGCAAATTAAGATGAAATCAGTGTCAAGTTGCCAAAAATAGTACTTTATTAATTTTATTTTATTTTTTTTGGAAAGTTCATGTCTTTAGGAAATGTTTTTAAATTTGAAGTTTTATTATTGGGAAAATGCTTTTTTTTTAATTTTTTGGTAAATTCTTTTAAAAGATGTTTTATACGTGGCGGGATTTTAGTTTCTTTAAAGAGTTAGGGTTAGTTTTTTTTTCTAAGAGTTCCTAGGAATTTTGGAGTTTTTAACAAAAATTCACTGTTTCTTGAGTGGAGCTCTCGACGTTCACAATTTCAGCTTTTTGAAATGCTGAAGATCCAGTATCATTCAAAAATCCCAACCCTCTTACAATGAGTATTTAATTAATTTCGTATAAAAAGAATGCATACATAAGTATAGTTTTGGTCATAAATTATTGTAGTTATAAAACGGAAAATTTATGAAACTCGAGATGCATAGAATTTTCGAGTAGAAGTTTTGATGTGAATGAAATAGGGATTTTGGAAATGGCACAATTCATTAGCATTTCAGAATTTTAGCATTTGGAATTTTAAGGTATATCTATAAACATGAATTTCAAAAAATGCCCTACATCATACTTTTTTAATGAGAGACTATTGGTATATCTATAAGTGGAATGGACTGATTTGTCTTTTTTTTCTTTTTGGACAAAAATGCTGAAAATAAAATAGTTATTATCTGATTAGATTACACTTAGAAAAGGATCCTATATATAAATTTTTTTTAGAACCTATTATGTAGATTTCATTTCAATCTTTTCATTTTTATTGTGATGTGATCAAGATGTTCTCTTATTATTGTCAGATATTAGTGACACTGAATCAAACCACATCTTCACCATATAAAATTAAGGACAAATTTGATCCATGGATAGAGTTGGATTGAAGGTTCATAGAGAGTTGAGCCACCACGGATCTTACCTTTGGACCCTCTGATGGGTGTTGTGACGGTGAGAGCCACATAAATCCAACTGTTGTTTTTTTTTTTTCTTTTTTTTTTGTAGAAATTTGCATATTGTTGTTTTTTTTTTTTTTTTAATTATCAGAGATTTTTCAACCCTTTACACTGTACTAATTCCTCTAGGTCTAGAGGAAAGTCGGTAAACTTCATTATAACCTCAGTGTGATAGTGCAGTTTCGAAACTACAACCTTCTATTGCAAATGGTTCCGGGCAAATTCGGAATTATTTTTGTACTGTTGTTGATGGACTCAAAAAGTGACATGATCCAATGAGATTCTTAGAAAAGGGGGCTTGCATCAGATCCATTAAATTCCTTCTTCCTTTTTCTTTGCCTTTTTGGGTCGATGTAACTCAAGTCAGTAGATATATGTCCCACCTGATCAGCTGTCCTGATCTAAACTGTGCAGTGGGGCACACAAAGTAAGTGGTCAATAGAACCTAGACATATATTAACACGGTCAAAATTGATTTTGGGATGTATCTATTCTACCATGAATGAAACCTGCACACAAAATGAGTGGTCTCGATATGGTAATCTCGGGGACCCACAAATGGAATATCCCCTCGAATTCCATTTGTTGAAGTGGTGGGGCCCAGGCACATGATCAGGTCAGGTATGAAGCGGTCGATTCAATGGAATACCGAATACAGTAGTCCAGAGGACTAGAGATTCAAAGCAGAGAAGGGAATCGTGGGGGAGGACGAAGGAACACGGCTCCAAAACCGTTGATTGCGATCAAAACAAGGAAAGAATTAACTTGGGCTTAGTGGTCAAGTACGCCACCCCCACCCTTGGTGGGCCCACAATATTTCTGCATTTTGACGAGCCAGAATAATTCCTACTGACCCAGGAGAGAAAGCAGAGTGAAATTCTCCTGCGGCCCTAGTGTCGTAGTGTAGTTTCGAAACTCACGACCTCCAGATACAAACCGTGGAGCTGCCTCCCTCGGGGTTGTTTTGGTTTTTAATTACACACCCCTAATAATTTGGGCGTGTCTATTTGTTTGCCATGAGAAAAATAGAGTGAAATAAAACTTAACGGTTGCAAATGAAATTTAATAAAAAAAATTATAACCATTAAATGACTTTTTTTAATAAATTTTTTTGAAACCGTTAGATTTTAATTTACTCCATTTTTATTTTATTTCATTGCTAACAAACAAGCAAACAAAAGTCTAAGAAAGACATGGGTGACTAGTTCATGTCCATGTTGGATATTTGGATGTGGCTCATCTCTAATGGGACCCACAGACTGGACGATTGGATGAGAGGGTGCATGGAGGAATATGAAGAGGCAGGTGCGATGGGTGGGTTTATTAAGAGAGGAGAGATTGATTGGAATTTAATTGAGTGAGCTGTGTTTGTTTTGGATAAAGTTTTGGAATTTGAGGAGTTTGATTTTTATTGAAAGATGTGGGATGGTGTGGAGTGGAATTTGAATGAACTGATTTTTACTGATTTTATATTGGATGCCATGATCATTTGTATGCAACAAAAGCTGCACATAAATTATAGATGATAACTTGGTTACAGTGCAACAGTGGTAGAATCGAAGCATCCAAACAGAACCCCAGTAAATCTGATTAATTAATAGAACTGTGTGGTAGTGTTGTTTGGGTTAGTGGCAAATCTAATTACATGGGGTTCACTTGTATACATTTTAGAAAAAGACGATGAATTCGTTTGTTTGCATTAAAACACATATGAATTGATTGTGGTTAAAAATGAAGATCAAAGGTCTATTTCAGAAAAAAAAAATAGCATTAAATAACATTTTCTTTTCATTATGTTTTCATAAAAGAGAATGTTATTTGATGTTCATTTTTGAAAACTCACATTTAATCATAATTTTTTAACCACCCTATGTTTTAAATTCCTATGTATTTTAATCCAAAGAAACAAGTACCATGAGTTTTTTTTCCTTTCCCTGCTGTGGAGTAAGAATGAAAATGTGTTTAGTGTTATAATTCAGATTAAGAACTTCTTAAAATTTTATTTCACCTGATCTTAAGACTTACAAAAGGTGTAACTTACCAAATACATCCAAACACCGAGTAACCTGAAAACAAAAGTGAGATGCCTGGGGCGGTTTACTAAATCCAAATGGGCCTTGGCATATATGAACATTGTTGTGGCACACTGATTCATCGACTTGTTGCAACACAGTTGAAAAATCACAGTAGCGGCTCCAGAAATTTAAGTCAGTGGGGTCAACGAAAGACTTATCTTCCACAAATCGAATAAATTTGTTTTTAACTTTATCAACATCTGTTATCTACTTTTGATAATATTAGAGTTTTCTCCTTCTAATACATTGAGAGGTTAAGTTGGGATAAATGAAGACTTACCGACAAACGTCTAAAAAAATGAATTTTCTTTAAAAAATAAAAATTGGGTCCATTAGTTTTTTTTTTGTTTTTTTTCTTATTTTGGTAGACAAATAGCCCATTAACTTAGGCATTGAGTGGGTCAAAAGCTTCCCATAACTTTAATTCATTAAAGAGTGTTTTTTTTATAAATATTTTTCTAGATCTCAGTGGGGCCAATTGGGATCCATGTAGCGCCACCCATGAAGATGCACATAGTCTGAAAGACTAATGTTTAGTTGTATTCATCTTGGTGATGATGTGGTGGTTGTTCCCTTGGCGTTTTAAACTTTTTATTTTCCTTGTTAGAATTCTGAATCTAATCACCTAAAAGATCACTTTTATCCTTTGAATTTTTCAAATTTTAACCCTCTTATTCATTTTTGGATGCTCCGCCCAAGATGACGATTGAAAAACTCGAAAAACTCCACCGACGGCTTTTGGAGAATTGTAAACTCCCCAAACATGATTTCTTTGACTTCTTTGAAATAAACATGCTCTTAAATAGGGTGAGTTTTGTCAATGAAGGGTGATTGTCTATACCATCCAATGGTCATTTTCTTACTCTTTCATAGGTCATTTTCGAGATAATTGCCTATTATAACCTGAGACTGAAATTCAAGAGTTTGTCATAATTAAAAGTGGGTCCCATATGCATAATTTTGACTCAAACCTTAACATAGGTTGAATGTACCTAATCAGTTTTCATTGGTAAATGATTATCAATTTGAGGGCTGTATTGGACCTGGCTATGATCTTTTCTTAAAAAAAAGAAAAGAAAAAAGGTGGGGGAATCCAGCACAAAAACATAGAAAATCAGGACTCCATAACTAGTTGATACAAATACTAAATTGATTGGGTCCAAGGCTGTATTAAATGACCCATAGATGCATGTGTTGGGCTCAATTGACTGTGACTCTGGTTGCAAGTGAGTGCAAATCCAATCCAATGCGTTACCTTTTATTAAAGGGCTAAATGTGGGCCTGAGTCTCAATCCTTGGTCTTGAGTAGCGCCTTAGGCCTGATAATTAAAGAGGCTGGACTTCAACAAGGCACAAATGGGCTGCACTTAAATAAGAGTTGGACTAGCCCAGCCAGGCCCATTAGTTACTCCATCACTTCTACTGTTCTACAGCCTTCTAAGTGAGGCGTGAGAACTCCAAAGGGTAGCTCAGTTGGCCTAGAACCACGGTTTGCTTCCGAAGGTTGAGAGTTCGAAACTACACTACCCCACTAGGGTCACAGGGGATTTATCCGGCTCTCCCTAAGCCTATAGGGATTAGTCTAGCCCAAATGACTGAGATATCCTCCGTTATTAAAAAAAAAAGGTAATAATAATAAAATTTGAGGTGGGAAGATAGTTTGGTCAATTTTTTGGTTGATACGCTGAGCTGTATAAAATCTATTGATTGATGATTTTAGTTTTAGACTTACCTAATTGTAGTGACCTTGGAAAACCACAATATAAACTGAGCTTTCATGCCAATTTTGGGGTAAGTTCCTTTTAGCTGTAACACTATTGGCAATGATTAAAAGCAAAAGGAGCCTATAGCCCTACATAGTTTTTTTTGGTTGAATCTACCACAAAACCTTACTTTTTGGAAAATTGAAATCTAAGAAGACAAAACGTTTGCATGTACTGTCTCTGTGTGTGCGAAATGTGGGTCCTGTGTTCTTTTGCTTAGTTCTTACTGGTAAAGGGTGCGTTCACATAATGGACATCTTAGATGTCACTTGGCCTTCTTTTTTTTTTTCTTTCCACAGAATACACAGGAATTCGTGGTCAGTTAGCTCCACCAAGGATAATCAATTGGTGAGCAATAAGTGAGGGGTGAGGATATATGCCCAGACTTTCATAGAATTTGAATTATTAAGGTTGTCCGTGAGTTTTCATTTTCCATATTTCCCTTCATTCAATTTCCATTAAAGGGGAGATAATTTGATGGTAAGTTTTGAAATTCTCATTTTGTTTTACTTTTTTAATAACCATGTTTAGAAATAGAAGTCTTACAATTTCTATGTATTCAATTGCATAAAACAAACATGCCATAAGTGATTTTCAATTTTAACCAAAGCATCCACTTTTTTTTTCCATAATTATTATCTTTCATTCTATGATGAGTGGTTAGGACTACGGTTTCTCTCTCTTCTGGAGCTAGATGTCTTGGTATCAACCTCCGGTTCTCCCCCTCTTCAAAAACTGAATGTTGAGTCCACTTGTGCTACCACAGGGGTTTTACCCGGCTTCTCTCTGACTCTCCGTAGGAAATAGTCCAGCTCAAAGGATTGGAAACCCATTAGCTAAAAAAAAAAAACTAGCACAATCTAAAAAATATTGAATAATTGAATTTCTCCTGTCAATTTGTGGTAACCCATTCTTCTACCTGGACTTGCAATTGACATGAAGTACCCCTAAATGAAGTTGCAAACCAATCATCAACACCACCCTTACCATTGAAGAGGTCTCATTCTGTCTACTTTTAGTTTTTAAAATAAGCTTTGTATAAAACTCACTTTTTTATTTTTGTTGTTGTTGTTACTTGTTACTGAGTACGGCATCCCTGTGAAATTTGACCCGATATGAGCAATCAATTGGACCAAACCTCCTCTGCCAAAGCTGAAAAACTGGGAAGTACCAGCAGATGAGGGACTGAGGGAGTTGTTGGAACCCAACACACGAACAGTAAAGATCATCAAATCGTGAGGTCCCCCCATAGTACAAAATCAGAGGCCTGAAGAAGTTAGATTTGATCTCTATCTTGGGTAGATGAGTACATAATTCTCACATGTCCAGCTAACCTTTTTGTAGATTTCTGCTGGAGAAATCCCCACAAAGTGGTTTGGACTGATGTTGTAGTTCAATCGGTTGGACTAGAGCAGATATTCTAAATGAACATCTGTTAAATGTGCCATACTCGACATTTCAAAATTCAAGAGCATCTCACTTGTGCATGCATGCATGCATTTTCAAGTCAAAGTTAGGTGCCATGGCTATGCATTATTTAATGTTAACCACGTTTTGAATTAGGTCTCTCTTTTCCCTCTCTGAGTTGTGTTCTACTAACAATTACCTCCTCACCACGCTTACTAAAAATAAGCCCCCCCTGAATTAACACTCATCCTAATTTGGTACTCATCTAATCACTGATCAAACGAGTTTAGACGAGTGCCAAATTAGGGTGAGTGCTAATTATGTGTGTGAAGGGATTGAATTTGTCATGGGGAGCATCCCACGGGTGGTAAAAACGTTATCTCAGTCAAATATGTGAGAGATACCTTTTAGCATAAAATAGCCCTATGTTGAAAACTCCATTTTATTATTGAGAAATCTCTTTTTTTAATGGAAAAATCACAGATATTGGAGACACTTGTGTGAGAGCAAAATTTATGTGGCCGTTTAATTGGTCAAGATACTGTTTGACATTTTGGGCACATGGCTGGGCTGAGGCTGGATGTTATGGCCCTAGAGTCAAATGGGCTGCACCTAGGCCAATGTTTTAACTTATAGACCTGACTGGATGCCTCAGACAAACACAACAAGTTCAACACCAGCAGGTTTATAGTATGTTTAAAATACATGGCACTGGATCATTCCTTCAGATATCTTTTATATAATCAGTAGAGGTGATTAAAATAAAATAATTGCATTATAACATTCATAAATCATGATTTCATTTACAAATGAACAGGAGAAGAGCAACCAAAAGTGATAAATCCATACTTAAGAATGTGCATGCCTTTCTGCGGATGTCCGACTAATCAATCCCTCAAAAACCGTGTAAAGATCTTTATTATCTGACCCAAAAATTTCATCAGCCTTCCGCAGGGTTTCCTGAAAATGGTGTAACAGAGGCCTCTAGATTATGATGATTTCAACTGGGAAACGCCAAAATACAATGCAATAGGGATTCAAGGAAGGAAAAAAGAAAATAAGACAAAAGAAATAAAATAAAGAAAGGGTTCAAACCATTTACCTCTCTTGTTTGCTTGTGTGCATTCAGTTCTTTGACATTGGCTAGGAATGCACCAAACTGCTCATATGACAAGCGGCTCCTGAATGAAGTGAAAGAATGAGATTAAGGAGCAAGCAAACATTAATTAATTGATAAGCATTCTGTTCAGCAGAAAAAAATAAAAGGAAAAAGAAATCTTTGCCAATATATACAGAACACGCATGGATTATGCATATGCTTTTCCATTAAAAAATCAAATGCATAATCCACAACTGTTAAGGTTCATGGACAGTTTTTAGTGCTCACATCGAAGCAGCAACTTCATGGAGAACATCAGACTTTGAAGAGCAGTGCAACCACAAAGTACAAGGAACATGTGGATGTGCAGCCTTGTAGATTCAGGTCAGGTACCATATATATATGAAGGTATGATGATTTTTATAAATTGATAGTATATTTGTTCTATGCATATCATTAAACAGAATATACAGATGGGAGTCTGTCAGGAAAACCGGGTCCATCTGGAGTGGAAGGAATAATCAAAATGACAAAGGTAAATCGCTTTTGGCTTTCTCGAGCCTGTTGAGTGTTGGGAGGGTGGCGGTTTTGGCAATAAAGGAAGATTTTTTTTTTTTCCCTTAACTCTTGCTCAGATTCATTGGAAATTTGGGCAGATTCAGAAAATGCTATTTGGTGGGCATGATGATTGAATTACCTCAATGTAGAATGATAAATACCACGAATGAGATTCTTCTACTATCCACAATAGCTGTTCCAGTTGCACATATTCCTAGAGCAGTGGCGGACCCAGGATTTTTACTTGGGTGGGGCTAAACTTTTTCTTGACTCTGCTAACTTTTTTTCACATTAACAATACGAAAAATGTATTGCATTTAAATAGACACAAAAAAATTTCCATGCTTAGATCCCTTGCCCAATTGAAGTGCCTTCTCACTCTCTCTTCCAAATTCGAGTGATCATCAATTCATCATCATCAAAACAAAACCTAAGATAACATTTCCTTTAATCCTAGTGTTTGGATACCTTGCAACGATGATTTGGGTGAGCACCAATGTACCCAATTTGGGTTTCCGAAGGGGTTTTATTTGGATTTAAGGAATTTGGTTACCTGCACTTACCTAGCTATAAAAATCATTCCCTATGATCATGGGCTCGTGGCAAAGAAGAAAAATCGCCACATAAATGTAACTCAAGTTATCCAAACATATGAGTCATAAGGCTTGATTTATGTATGAATTGAAGTTTAAAGTGTGCCCAATGGTGATTTGGTCATCTTGGGACTTATAGGTATGCTTAGATATGGTGATTTAGGGCTTAAAGTTTGAATTAGGATTTAGAGATTTAGAGTTTGAAATTAGGATTTGAAAATTAAGGGTTCAAATTTAGGTATAGAGTAATTATGATTATACTACATTTGAATAGAGATGAAGATTGCTTTATTTAGTGTTATTTGGTGAGAGAGAGACTAACTACAAGAGAACCGACAACGAGAACTCAATCGGAGCGAGGATCCTAGACTCTTCATAGAAAGAGAGATGTGCAAAGAGGATATGGTACTCTCGGTGGGAAGAAGATGTCCAAAGAGAAGATGAGTGTTTTTACCAAGGTTTTGTGACGTGGGGCAACTATTTACTAGACATACATGGGAGAGGTTCTGACCCATTCAAATATCATGCAATTTCAGATTTGACCTGGGGCGGTGAAAGGGTAGGTCCGCCCCTGCCTAGAGAATGGAATATGGAAGCAGATCAACTAGCAAAGTTCAGGGTGTTTGGATCACAAAAAGGTAATTGGAAGCTTCTCATCCTTCTAATTTTCTGTAATATTTTGGTTCAACTGTTTGCAGTTCAGTACATAAGATCATTGGACTGCCTTGATCACAGACATACTGATTCTAATTTTTCTATTAATAGTTCTTGGTTGTCTCTTAATAAAAATACACAATAAAAAAAGTCTCCTGTACATACCGAACTTGGCGAAAGAACTCTTTGCCATCAACTCGGCTTCGTCCTACAAGAAGTAAATAATGTAGATTAGTGGAACAACCATAAACATAGCCAATTTTTAATCATACAGTACAAACACAAATATATATATATATGTGGGGGGATCACACAGGCTGCAGCCTGTGTTATCACAGGCTGCACGCACACGTGCGAGGGCCCAGGGCCTCTGCCCACACGTGTGACACAGGCTGCAGCTTGTGATAACATAGGCTGCAGCCTGTGGGATCCCACCTCTATATATATATATATTGATTTTATTTCAAAGTACCAGCTTCAAGGCTCCAACAGAGTTGTTAGTTGCTGTGATAATCTTTCTACAGCATCAGTTTCCCCAAGTATTCATATTTAAAAAGTTGAGAAATAAACATGCTCACCACATATTTTGGGCACTGTTATTTAGGTCAAATGTTATGTACCCAGAAGGCCCACATTTCAATAATCCAGATCATTCATTTAGTGAAACCAATCATGTATGAATAATCTAAGATGCATAAGTACAGTTTATGAGGAGTTAAATTTGGCATCAATGTCCAATTTAGCAAATCCCAAAAGTGGAGCTTTGGATGGGACACAAATTTGAACTAATAAAATAAATCCCCATTTTTCAATATAAAATAATATGCAAAAGAAATCAATAAATAATAATTTACAACCTGTACCAAAAACAAATCAACCATTCAACACCAAATGGATGGCATAAGGTTGGGTAATGATGGTGACTTAAAAAAATGAAGCAGTAAGCAATTAAGAATTCCAATATCCTTGGGTGGAATATCTCCCACTGGTGGTCCAAGTCTCCATAATGTTGGTAATGCAGGCCAGAATATTGGGCCCCATTTGAAGGTTTATTCCAGAAGGCCCAAAGTCCAAGCCCATAAGTAAAGAAATTGAATCGGCAGTTTCCTATTTTAGTAGAATTCTAGAATTAGTAGATTTCTTTATATACTTTGATTAGGAATGGGCCCAGTATTCTGGCCTGCATCAGTTGGTCACCCAACGACGTTTACCTTAGGAGGGACATACCAGACAGCAGGGTATTACTATGGGATCCATCTGGGCATCTCTTGGCAAACTTTTTTCTTCAAGACTTTAGTCAACTGTATCTGGCTTATTCTCTTATATGGTATAATCTTCTCCCAACCAGGGTAGAAGCCTTTTGCTGGTAAGAAATTGCCAACAAGACTCTGACAAAGGATAACATGGTTTTGTTGGACCATGTTCCCAACCTCCTCCTTATTTCTCTGATGACTGCATGGCTCCTCTGTTGTTTTTATTTCTCTGATGACTGATTGGCTCCTCCCTCTCTGGATAGACCATGTTCCCAGATCTCTCAATGGAGCAATTCTAACCCTTTGTTTGAGCAGCCACAAATAGACACGTTGTAAAGACAGAAAGAGATGGTTCATATTCCACAAATAGACCATAGCCTTTTGCTGGGTTACTTGGGGTAGGGTCTCCTATACTGGGTTCCATCAGTCAGTGCCTAGAGCATCAACTGGCAGGCACATCAAAGGCTTCAACAGTCACAGTCATGCTTAAGATCTTTCCCTATTCTGGCAGACAAGCATGAAAAACAACTGACCTCAACCCAGTACAAGAAAGAGCACATGAATAATCAAAGCTTAAAATCCATGGAAAAAAGTGGTATATGGGTAAAAACAAGGCCCATCCCATGGAAGATAAAAGCGTGACACAGCCCATTTGATTGTCGGCTCCATGCTTTATTGATCATGCTGCAAGTTCCAGTATCTTCATAGTTTTAAATCAAACGAAAACTTAGCAATTATAAATCATAATGAAGCATTCAATTTTCAATGTTAAGTTACAATTATAGGAAACAGTACATGAATGATCAGTACATGAAACAATTATAAGAAAGAGCAATTAAATAAAGATCCAGTTTTCAATCATGACTAATAAACAGGGGTGTTCATGGAGGCCCGAGCCTGAGACCAGCCCAGCCTACATTGGCCTGGGCTTGGGCCTTAGGTTTTACTACTTGGGCCTGGCCTGGATTTTTTATTTGGGCCTGATTAATATGTGGGCCGGGCTTGGATTCAACGGTAGAGAGCCCAAGCCGGCCGGGCCCGACTGTAAAGAAAAAGAATGGTAAGAAGAGACCAAGATGGGACTTGAACACATGACACCTCACACAGGAACAATAACAAAACCAATTGAGCTACTGCCTGGGATAGTGTAAAAAACCTTTTTTTTCCTTACAATGTCAGCTCGGGCCAGAGTTGGGCCTATTCTTCTTCAGGCGGACTGGGCTCGGGCAAGCCAGTTATGGCCCGAGTCGGCCAAGAGTTTGAGAATCGGGCTCAGGCTGGGCTTGAGCCAAGAGTTTGGAAGATTCATCAGCCCAGCCCCTGAACACCACTACTAATAAAGTATGCTTTACTAGGATTGCGATTGGCTATATTTAGGGGTGTTCATTGGCCGGGTTGGGCCGGGCTGAGCAATACCCATGCATAGCCCTATTTTTAATCCACAGGCCCAAGCCCAGCCAACCTGAAAAAAAAACTAAGCCCCAGCCCGGAACGATAATGACTTTTATAAAACAAAAGGCAACTATTAATTGTCTCAAGTTGTAGCCTAGCTAGTTGGGTTGTGTGTACCATGTGAAAGGGTTGCGGCAAAAACTCTTTTTTGCTTTAAATTGTGTCTCTCATTCAGGCTGGGCTGAGCTTCGGGCTATTTGCCACTAAATCCAAGCCCAGCCCAAATATTAACCTGGCCTAGGTTTTAGGTCCAAACCCGGCCAGCGTACCAAAAACTAGGCTACACCCGGCCAAGAGTGGGTTGGGCTTGGGATGGACCAATCCAGGAGCACCCCTCGCCAAATTCATGCCCAATCAGGTCCTTCAGTTATCTCATCCTTGAAATTCAGCCCTGGAACCACCCCATTTAGTAAGAAAGCCTAGGCCTACACTTGGGCTTGGGCTGGACCTCAAAAAGAAAGACACTGGACGTGCACACAAGGATGCGACATATCTTAATCGGACTTGAAAGCGTGCACAAGGATGCAACATATCCTAATTGGGGTTGAATGCCAAGACAAGGCATACATGGACTAAACACAAGTCCTAGCCCATCACATGTGAGGTTCAAAAGCTTGCCAAACCAGCCTAATTGATTGTCAGGCTCATGCCATACTGGCTATGATGCAAGTTATATCATCTCCATAGTTTGAGTGAAGGAACAATTAACATGTAGAACTGTAGATACAGTGTTAGTAGACACAAGAAAGGTCATAGAACTAACCAGTTTGCGAGCCAGCATCAAGTGAACCTGACAAGGAGCTGTGATGACTTGATGGCATGGAAGAAAATATTGAAGATCTATCATCAAACATGCTCCTTGAAGTTGAAAATGAAATTGAGTGTCTTCGCGGTGACGTTGATTTTGACGATCTTGTAGGCGACACGGCTGCAGAAAACCTTGATGGAGAATCTGGAGGAGTAAGCCTCGGCGTGCTGCTGTGGGATGCTAACATAAAGCCATGCGATATGCCATGCTTTAAGGCTGTCAAGATATAACAACAGTGAGGAGAAACCAAAACATAACATACACTCCACTTAATAACAGATGCAGTATCAGATCTGCATACCATCAGTCTCAACCAAGCCACCATCTACTGAAAATGTATTTCCCATTTCTGACAATTGAGTTGGTATCAAAGGTGGTCTTAAACGTAGTGAAGCATCCTCTTCTGACAGAATTTGTAAAGTTCACTTTAGTATATCGTGTCATGGATTTTCTAAATTATACCTTGATGCAAGATATATAATCAGTTATTGAAACTCTTGATGAAAATAAACAGGTTGTTTCGAAAATATGAAATCCTAGATTGTAAGATTAGCTCAGTCATACAAATTTTACATGTGGGGAGTCGGGGACAACTCATTGATGACCAAACCATTCATGAGAGCACTCTCATGGATGGGAGATTCCACAAGAAACTCCTAGATAGAATAACACCAACCATCCAATTTTTGCAGTGGTGCTTCTTTTATATTGTATAGTGTATACTTCTATTAAAGGTAGGTTTTCTTTTCTTTTCTTTTTTCTGTTGCTATGTATACAGTATACTTCTCCTATACAGGGCACTTGTACTTTCACAATCTAAATACTTTCTATATCAATTAATTCACTGTTACCAATAAAAAACAAATAAAAATGGAAAAGCAGTTTTACATGTAAATCACTGGCCATACTTGTCTATTTGCAAGCCATTAATCTGATAGCAAGGATAGTATAAAAGCCCCCCCCCCCCCCCCCCCCCCCCCCCCCCCCCCCCCCTTCCCCCTCTTGTACCCTTGCTAGTCACAGTAAAAAGGAGAAAAATTCTCTTATTTACAGAATCACAATATACCTCCAAGTTATTTGAAGATAGCTTAATGTCATTTCAACGACCTTAATGATAAAGAAATAACTACAACACGTGAGATATTTAACGACGAATGTATTAATTGAGTAGCAACATAACACCTCCATGTGTCGATCCGGATGAAAAACTGCTGCTGTTTGGTATCTGCTGCGACACAACATGAGGAGCTCCTGCCTGCTACATATGGAAGATTTAATTAGACCAGTCTTGCACCAAATTGCACTAGTCCAAATCTTCTGAGTATGAAATGAATTAGAAACAGTGAAATGAGTGCCTACACCTTAAGCAAACACTTAAAATCAGTAAATATGGGACCACAAAAATTCACAAGAAATCTCCAAAAAGGTAACTTACAGAATTGTCTTCCTCCTCTTGAAGGGACTGCATGAGTGCTTTTCTGAAAGTCTCCAACTGCAGACATTATTACAGTAAAATCCCATGTTATGAATGAGAATGATTATACAGTATCCGTTAGAACTGTCTCATGTTCTATGATAGGCATTATAAGTACATGCTGCATTTGCACATCTAGCCTAAAAGCAAACAGTAGAATTATTCCAGTAGAACAGCACATGCAATTTCATCGAATAATTGTAAAAATGAGTGTTAGCATAGATAATAATGTTGAGACGGATGTAATGTAAAACTAGCAAAGATAGAATTGGAAATGTGCACATTTGGGGGTATTTAGGGGTAGCATCAATAAGTGATAAATTAAGAGAGGCTCTTTTGAGATGGTTTGGACATGTCCAAGACAAGCCAACAACAACACTGATAAGGAAAAGTATCTATATAGGTTGATGGTCCTCAAGGAAAAGGGGTAGGCTAATGAGAACATGGATGAAAGTACTAAGGATAGATGTGAAGAATTGTAACCTATCAAAGGATGAAGAAGTATATAGTACTATGATGTTGCTGAAAATAATGATGACTCAAAATGAAACAATGTCACTGATTCTCATTGAAGCACAAAACGTAGACTTACAGTCTTTTCCTTATGTTCTTTCCAAGTAAGCAACAATGTCACTGATTCTCATTGAAGCACAAAACGTAGACTTACAGTCTTTTCCTTATGTTCTTTCCAAGTAAGCAATGAATAAACGGAGCATTAAAATTACCTACATAATTATCAATGTGTGTGTCCCAATCCAAGCCACCATGAATGTAATTGTTGAGGACATATATGATTTTACCTCAAATTACAATCAGATTGAATATTTTTAGCAGAATAAATTTTTGGTGGTGCAGAATGCATATAACAGGAATCACCAAAAATCTAGTCAATTCGCATAACTTAAATTCACAAGGTGGACCACAAATTTCAGGCTCGATAAATGCAATGCAGTTCCCACCTAATACAATTCACATTATTCTGTTTTGCAGGACTGCGTGTTACAATCTGTTCTGCCAAAACATCCACTCCACTTGCAAGAAGCAATTGTGATGACATCTAAAAGCACTCCAAACAATTTTAATTCACAAACTGATTTGCCCAAGTTAGTAAATTAAGGAATCAAAAAAAAAAAAAAGAGGCAAAGCAAATCCCTCGTCTCAGGTTCACTAAACACTCCACAAATCACAAACTACAAAGTAGAGACTCAACTCTACCTTCCATGATGCTGAAAGAAACACAAACGTGGACATCTACTAGAGATATCAAGAAACACCCAGATGGGTAAGGTCAAAATTACCCAGTTAAATCACAAGGGATTTATCAAAACATTATCCATACACCTCAAAACACAGAGGCATATATGAATTAAGTACATATTCATGATTGGGACGCACCATATATCATCACCTGAAGCAAATCATACACATATAAATACATTATCCCAAAAAAACTATCTACCAATCAAAACCCAATTCCTTCAAAACCCACAAAAAAGATTCAAACTTTACTCCAACTACTGCTTTTCTATAAAAATAACAACCACCCCAGAATCAAATTCAATCAAATAAGTAAGAAAAAAGCAAAGAAGGAACTTAATTCCCATACCTTGGAAACATCTCTACTGAGCTTCTTCACAGTACTGGAAAGGGAAGCGTTCTCTCTCAACAGACTTTCCTGCAAACAAAGGAAACTCTCAGAACTGAACCCAGGCAAGAAGAAGAAGAAAAAGAAACCGGGTTCAGGCCGGGTTGGTTTTTACCTTCTGCTCGACCGCCCGGGCGAGTTCGTCGGATGTTTCGGAGAGAGAGGCGTCGAGGGACTCGATCTGAGCTTCCAAGTCGGCGATGAGGTTGTCCTTCTCGGCGGCCTTTTGCCTGAGACGGGACGTCTCGGATTCGAGCTTGGAGACACGTGTCGCGAGGGCGATGGAGGTGATCTTGCGGGCCACATCGAGCTGCTCGAAAGGGTCTGTGGGGAGGACCGACAGAAGCGGGTCGGGTAGGCCGAAGTCAGAAACGGCCGGTTTATCGGTTGACTGCATTTGTTTATTGGGAAAAGGAAATGGAGGGCTGTGGATGATGATGGGAAAAGGAAATGGAGGGCTGTGGATGATGATGAAGAGAGAGAGAGAGAGAGGCAGGGTTTTTTTTGGGAAGATGGTGTGCATGTGGGATTGGATAGAGTGGGATAGGAGAGAGTTTTGTAAGCAGTGGGTTTTTTGTTGGATTGGATTAGGGGAATATGTGGTTGGTGTTAGATTTGATATGGATGGGAGTTTCTAAATTTGAGACATGTACACATTCAAGAAGAGAAAGTGGTGGGGTTTAGTAAGTTTTCCCTCCCTATTGTATAGGGTTTTTTTTTTTTTTTTCTAGGTGAATATACTCACATCCACACACAAATTCCTAACCAGTGCTACATAAATAGGTTTAGGTTTTCTACTGTGCAATTTTTATTTTTATTTTTGTGATAAATGTGCTCACAATACAAGTTCCCAACCGATACGGCTACGAATAAGAATTTTTTCCATAAGGTGAAATTCAAATAGCCAATAATAAAATAAGAACTTTCTATCGGGAAAATTCTCTTTGACTCTTAGTAGATTAACCTAAAATTTCGTTAGTAACCAGATTGGACTTCTCGCCACACTTTATCCCTCTTTTTCTTTTTTTGCACTTTTGCACTAAGCAATGATATCGCTGCTTATTTCACTATTACATATATACAGACTTGAGTTTTCTTTTCTCATTTGTTATCTTTTTCGTCTCAGAAGAGAATCTCTACATCCTTTTTGTGAGGTCCCACCCTTTGTGGGCCCTCTAATTACTATTTTAAATACTAATTACTTGCTAATTAATGCTAATTACTAGTTAATTATGCTAATTAGGGGTTAATCAGGGTGGTTTTGTGTTAATCTCCTAAGTTAGTGCTAGACTAGTTAGTTGTATTAGTATTAGGGTTTTTGTGTAGTCTTTTGTAATTCTAGGCTAGTTAGTGTAGAAAGGCCTTAGTATGGTTTTTAATTAATTAGAGGGGGGTCATTGCAAAAAGTGCATCTCTAGAACCTTCCAACCTAAAGACTAAAGAGCCCCTAACCCTAACCCTAATCCTATATTAGCCTAATGGGCATTTCAGTCATCAACCACTCCCCCAAAATCTATAAATAAGCACATTTCCCCAAAACCCTAGCAACTATTCACCTCATTTCCTCTCTTCTTCCTCTCTCATTTCTTTCCTAAGTTTCAAGCTACTGTTGTGCTGGGATTTTCTCTTGGGAGCTGCTACTACTACTTCTTCTTCTTCTTCTTCTTCATTAGCCCGGGAATTTCCTCTCTTCATTTCTCTTTCTACAAACCCTCTCTCTCTCCCTCAATCCTTCCTTAGAGCTGTGAGTGTGGACTGTTATTGTACTGGGAGAATAGCTAGGAGCAGCAGCCACTTCTTCTTCTTCCTTATTGCATCAGATTGATTTTCTTCTCTATCTTTACAACCTACATTTCTCAAAAAGCAAGTGCACTTACTCCTAACTTAGAATATATGTTTGTTTCTGTGATTCTGAGATTTCAGTTCATGTATGCTATTAATTAAGTCCTAGATGTTTACCTGAGCTTAGTTGTGTGTTGGATGGGTTGGACATTGATGGATAGGGGTTTCACCCCCCATTTGGAAGATCAATGGGTTCAAATGTTGTTGGTTAATGGGTATTGGAGTGAATGGATGTTTTGTGATGATTTGGTGAAGTTTGGGATGGATTGGAAGTGGTTTGGAGGAGAAACGAGCTAAAACGGAAAAGTTATAGAAACTGGATTTTTCCCAGTTTTCGTGTAGAAGGTCGACCTACTGAGTCCACCTGCAGTGTAGTAGGTCGACCTACCTACTACACTAGGATTTGGAAAAATGGAGTCTCAGCTAAAAAAAATTCTACAGGCCTGGTTTCCCTGTGTACCAGGTCGACCTACCTGCAGGTAGGTCGACCTGTGACACTGCATCTTGGGAAAATCAGCTCCCAGTTGGGAATTCCCTGCAGACTGAGTTTTCAGTTAGCCAGGTCGACCTGGCCCTTCCCAGGTCGACCCGGTACACTGTATTTTGTGGAAAACTGGCCCTCAGTTAATTTTTCCTGCAGAGACTCATTTCAGTTAGCCAGGTCGACCTGGCCCTTCCCAGGTCGACCCGGTACACACTGTTTTGCAGAAATTGACTGAAAGTTGGTTTTTCATCTGAAACTCGGACTCTCAATGTTTAGGTTGACCTAATACCTAGGATTTTCAGTAGAAAGTGTCTAAAAGCTGGGACATCAATCTTTTTTCTAGAGTTTTTGGTGTATGCGGTCAATCACCCAAGCCAGGAGATTGATCGGACATGCTGGGAACCTTTAGAAACGAAATAAGTTTTCCAGGAAGCCTGATTCAGATTATTCAGTGCACTCGGTTGATCCACCAGGCCAGGAGGTCAACCGAGCACACTACACCTCAGGTCCACCTGGGAAACCCTGATTTTTCAGTTTTCAACATTTAGGAGTTGTGATCAGTTGTGGGGCCCATTGACCATCCAAATGAACGTTTATCAATGTTCTAAGCCCGAGTCAACGGTTTGGCTCAACCTTGACTCGCGGGGACCACTGATTAGGGTTTTGGTTGTTAATCTAAGATGATTTGACCTCTAAGAGTTGTCACTGATGTCTGTAACCTCATAAGCACCAAACACAGTATTATATGGCATCAGTGACTTCGTTTAGAGATCAAATTACCGGAGATGGACCTGAACCTAACGTGGCCCATTACCTAGGATTGGACAGTTGTATTTCCCTATTGATTCTCACGTTGAAGTTCACACTTCACCTTGTTTAATGCTGTTATTCTTAGATCTTTAGAGTAGCTGTTAACTATTAATTAATGGAAATTGGATGACCTAAACCTAGGATATCTTAGAGGTGACCTGTTAGCATGATTTGGAGATCACTGACCCGTGTCTGTGTCTAGGCGGGCCCTTATTGGGCCTAAGTGTGGGATGTGTACCTTTAGTTGGAAGAGGTAGTTTATATTTGGGTTTTTAGTCATGATGGATTGAATGAACTGTTTATCAGTAGTAAATGGATTTGATGCCTCGTTTGGACGGTTTTAGACCAGGCCACGGATTTGATGGGCCTTGGTATGGATCCAACGAGTGGGCTTAGACTTAGAATATAATCCATAGACCGATTGATGTACAGACCTCTTAGAGACATTGTTAGGATCTTGTTCATACAAGGCGAAGCCTAGATAGACACAGACCCTTAGAGTATTCTTGAGTCGGCATTATCATTCACTCGGTTGATTTAAGCTCAACCTGTGGACTGATCATCCCCGGTAGGAGCTATATGAGTGTTGAGGAGCTATCATGATGAGCTGTGTGGTTAAGACGGACGGTGTGAGACCGTGTCCAGTCTTGAGTGATGAGATGATGGGATGATGAGTGATTTGCGGGATTAGTAATTCCCAGCACTGGTGAGATTTCCCCGCCGCAACTGTGTTCAGTTTGGGAGGGCCGCGGTATAATATCCCGCGGTATTCCAGCTCGTGTGAATGTGCCATTTCGTAGTAGATTAGAAGTTTTATATTATCCTGATTCCTTATGCTTTTATTGCTCAACTGCCTAGCTCTTATACCTTGTTATTCCTTTAATTTATTTACCTGTCTCTATTCATTTGATATGTATATCCTATGTTAGTAGTATGCTGTGACTTGCCAGATCTTTTAGATCTGACCCATCTTTGGTGCTTAGGCATTGACCCAGAGATCCCCGAGGATGCACTAGCGCTTGTAGAGGCACCGATTGCTGGAGAGTTCGCGTGGGGCCCGGCCGACACGGATGTCAAACCGGAGGGCGGAGATGATCTACATGGGTTTTGAGAGTTCTCTTTATTTTGGATTCGAGAGAAATTTTGTATGTGAGCCGGGTAGCTAACAAATATGTATAACTTTTGATTAACAACTGAATACTTTTAACTAGACTGTAGTTCTGCTCACACTTTACTTATATATCGATACCTATTGCTTCCGCTTAATTATTGTGCTTCCGCAATTTAACTATTATTATCATATGGTTCAAAAAGTTTTAAATTGGACCTCACTGCGGGCCTACGATCTTGGAAGTTCTCGGATTTTCCGGGAAGTAGCGCGCCAACTTCGGGTATTCGAACGACTTTATCGGTATCCGGAATTGGGGCGTTATACTTTTCATTTTAAAATCCATTTTTAGCTTCGATGGATTTATTTTTGCAAACAAATGGTTTTTTTTTTTAACTAAAACTTGAAAGGTGGTATCTATATAGTGGTTCTCATGTATTGTTTATTCATATTTTTTGCTCCATTAAAGAATTTGTTGTACCATACTATAGAGGTTGTTGGAGTTGTTTTTCTTTCTCTAATGTCATATATGGGCATTGGCATTGACATTGTCTAAAATGTGCAATAGCTTACATTCTTCCATGTGTGTAAAAGCTTATATACAAATGCGCAATAGCCTATTATTAGCATAGATATCATTCTTCGTGACAATTAAAAGTCACTGAATAGATACGAATCTGGGACTTAGCCTGATGCAAGCATTGATATCGCTACTCATAGCAATTAAAAGTTAATGAATAGATGTCATTCTGGGACTAGTAGCCAATGTTTAGCATAGATGTTACTGCTCATATGAGGGTTTGGAAAAAAAAGGGGAAAACTTCAAATAAGGCCTAAAGTTTTTGCCATATTTCAAAAAAGGACATAAGTTTTGAAACTTTTCAAATTAATCCCTACGTTTTCCAATAAATTTTCAATTCATGACATCCAGTCATTTAAAGGTATTTTCTAACGACTTTTCCCTCAATATTTTAAAAATACCAAAATTACCCTTCATTTAGAGCCATGACAAGGTTTCAGCAGCCACTACATTGCAGCCGATAGCTGTGGAAATACTGGTTGTCCTTCATCACCATAAGGACACTGGTGAGGGAATTGAGGAAAATATAAAGGAAGTGAATGAGGCTTTTATTACAATGAAAGGTAATTTTGGCATTTTAGAAAAATCGAAAAAAAAAAGTTTCCGAAAAGTAAATTTAAATAAATGGATGTCCTTAATCGAAAACTTCCTGAAAAATTTATGAACTAATTTGAAAAGTTTTGAAACTTGTGTCCCTTTTTTAAATAAGGCCGAAACTTAAGGACTTTTTTTTGAAATTCTTCAAAAAAAAAAAAAACCCTTTGACATTCAATGATCATCACGAAAGTTCATTCCTACAATGATCAATTGACCTCAATCTTTATTTCTAATCGAGCTAATAACCATTTCAATTTCGCACTTACCATTTGATTCACCTCTACATTCATTGCAAGTAAATGAAAAAGGATTCTTCTATAAAACGACTTCAAGTTTTAGGAAATCAAGTTCTACTAGCACTCAACAACTTCAACCAATGCTAAAATCACAAAATCACAACTTCAACTATGCAACAATGCGCTCCCATCCATCATTAAACATCTCCCAATCATCAATCCAAACCATTCATCAAATTAAACCTAATCTAGCATAATACATTCCATTTTCCAATTTGAGAATTAAAGGTAATCTAACATGAAGATTAGCATTTGAATTCAAGAATCAAACTTGCAAAAAAATAGTAACAAGAAATTCTACTTACCTTGGTTTGCAAAAGCTCAAAAGACCAAACCCTAACTCAATGGTGCCCAAAAATCCAAAACCTAAGGTAAAGACCAAATCCAAACAAATCACCATACTAAATCAAGAGAAGGGAAGGATCTAAGCTCGTCTATGCCAAAACTACACCCAAAACACAAAAGCCTAAGCTTAGGGAGAGAGAAAACCTTACCTAGAGAGGGAGAGGATGGGAGAGATGGCTTGAAACTTGGATGGTTGAGGTCGTGGGGCCCTCTTGATGAAGATGGTGGAGCTTGATGGAGATAGGAGGTGCTTGGTGGTCCACGTTGTCAAGAGAGGGAGATAAAAGAGAAGGAGAATGAGAGAAGAGATGTAGTAGTGAATGGGGGTGAAGGGTCCTTATAAAGGTGGGATATTTTGGGAAATCGTAAGTTGGTCCAAGTGGGTTCGGGTCAACATTTGGAGGGGTTCAAAGGTTTGGATCGAGTCTACCAAAAAGTGCCAAAATCTCAAAATTTTGAAATTACGTGAAAGGCCTCTAAACTTTTCGAAAATTGCAAACCCCCCCCATTGTACCCTACTGGACTTAGATCCTAACCAAACTTTGCACAAACGATCCTAATGGTAAACCAGACCTATTTAACCTCTAATTGAGCTTAATTAGCTTAAGCACAATTAACTACACTAAATACATCTTCAGGCTATTGGACCTTACAGTGTGTGTATACTTCATCCATTCAACATGGCTCACTGATGTTGAACCTTTTCCACATAAATTTAACTCATGTTGATTCATTGCTAGTTGTTTTCAAGCTATCTATGAGAAGGCACTGCTTTTAGAAATTAGAAAAGTTGAGATATATACGATGATCTAAGCATTTTCATTTTCACTATTTTACATTAATCCCATCTGCAATAGACCACACACAGTCGATGTGAACGTTACATTTATGCATTATGCTAATGCCTATCATTCAACCACCATCTGCCATCCAACGGTTTAAAATCTCTGGGGGACATTGATGAGTCCTCAAAAGCGCATATTTTCATACACATTTTGGACCATTTTTAGGGCTTATTGATATTAAAGAGCTTTGTTTAGTGACAAATCATGAGTTTATGCATTTTTGATCCATTGTAGTGCATTCATGCATAATTTGCTAAAAAATCACACTTTTTGCATAAATTCATGAAACCTGCCATTTTTGGAGACTTATTTTTGGGAAGCCAATTATTTTCGGTGCATCAAGTAGGGTCCCATGCATTGTCCATTTAAATTTCGTACATAAAATTATTCTTGAATTCATTTGTTTTAAATTGTGTAGGAGAAATCAAGAATGGGACCTACATTGGTGAAACTTGATAGAGATCAAGAGTAGGACATCTTTCAAGGTGGACCCACATATCTTGGTATTTTTGGAGATTTTGAAAAGTCAACAATGGAAGGCTAGATTTTTTATTTCAAGATCAAGAAAGGAAATTTCAGATTTGGTAAGATCTAATCCTTACTAAGTTTGAAAACTTGAAAATCAAGAAAGAAATCCAAGAAAGGAAGGTGTACTAAAAGATTTGACTAATCAATCAAAGAAGCTTGGAAGCAAATCAAAGAGGGAAGGAGAGTCAAGAAACAAGGAAAGAAATATCCCAAGGTGCCTTTGGAAGTCCACATGGGTCCCACACATGCTATTGCACAATTATCATTCCATATGTGCACAAATATTTTCGGATTTTTCAGAGGCAGCAAGATTAAAATGGTCATAACTCTTAATCCAGCCGTCGGATTGGTGCAATCTATACACCATTGGAAAGCTTTTTTCGAGTAGATATCTTTAGAACCCAAGATTGTGTCAATCGGAACTAAAACGAGAAAGATATGGCCTCTGGAAGTTGGTGCTATAATTTCTACTCGGGATTGCAATTTTGTACATGGAAAGGACCAAAAATCTCTCACTCACCTTGCTATTTCTTTGAAGACTTGTTGGCCAAGGAAGGGACTTGCCATGCAAAGAAGATTGCTTGCTACAAACTTGGAGCAAAGAAGGAAAGAAAAAGAACAAAAATCTATAAATTGAAGGCATAAGCCTCCCTCTCCTCTCATGGGAAGATAGACCAACTCTCTCTAGAATTACTACTACATTCCATCTTCTTCCTCTCTCTTTCTCTCCATTTGAGTCCTCAAGGAGATTTTGGCTGGAAATCACACTACACCCTTGGGTTTTTCATCTAGAAGAGGCTTCTCATCCTAGTATGTAATTGTCATTGTTTATGTTTTATATCTTATGTAAGACTTTGCATATTAGTAAAATTGTTTCTTACTCTTTTCAATTTTTCTTTCTTGTCCTTGGGTGATTGGTGCTTGTTTTATGTTTCTTTTCTTGTTGGTGTTTGGACTGACGACCCAAAGGCCCTAAGAGCATGATTCAAATTATGACCCCGCTTAGAAAAGAATTTTGAAAGAGGAGAATACACTTCCACACATTTAAATTTATGTTATTCCACACACTTAAGTTTCTGTTAAAACCACACATTTACTTTTCTTGTCTTCACCACACATTTAAATTCTTGAACTTTTGTTTATTATCTTTATTTTTATGATCAATTCAATTTTATGTTTATTTTGTGCATAGTTTATGGTTGGAACTAATTAGCATTGCATGCACATTCATATTGGTGGAGTTTAGACATGTTTAAGTTGTTGGAATTGGAGTTTGAAATTGAATAAACAAGAAAAATCAGAGATTTGAGTCAATAATCTTGGCCAAATAATTTTTGGAAATTCGGATCCCAATATAAAGTACATTTTTCAGCACATTGTTGCAGGAATTTCTGGACAGATTTTGTGTAAAAAGTTTGCGATTAGAAACCTGATCAAAACACATTATTTTTCGATGAAACTCGGAGAAATTAAAGTTTGATCAGTGTATTTTCAAACCCCAGAATTTCAAGAAAAAATAATTTTGGAAAGATGGTGAACCAGTGGCTCAAACATGGCTGGTCGGACCCACCTGTGTGCTAAATTTCTGCACAGTTTTTTTTTTTAGGTCATGTTCATACACTCATATTTCATTCGTTTTAAATCGTTTTTTAACTTTCGTTTTTTTTATTTGATTCATGCATCATTGTAGTTCAAAACCCAACCATTAAACTCAGTTTTAGGTTGCATTAGGTTAGGAAAAATCATGCATAAAAACAGCATTGCATACTAGTTTTTCAGACTTAGAATTTTCAGCATTCATTGCATTACTAACTTTTTAACTTAGGTTTCTTTTGTTTCTATTTTAGTTTCTTAGTTTTATTTTTAGTATTTTTTATTCTTGATGTTCTAACTTGTGTTTTCTTTTGTAGCAATTTTAGTTTTTAATTTTAGGATTTTTAGATTTAGGAAGTTTTCTTTTCATTGGATTGTAATTAATTTAATTTTTAGAAAGTAGAAATGATGAATGTATTTTTCTAGATTGTAGGATAGAATTAGATTTTATTTAGGGCAGGTACAAGTTGAGAAGGAACCTTAATTTACATTGCTCCCTGTGGATCGACCTGGTCTCACCAGTTTATTACTATAATCGAAGCTCTGCACTTGGAGCTAACGATCAAGTTTTTGGCGCCGTTGCCGGGGAGCGCTATTTAAGGTAACTTTTCTGACTTTCCTTATTTACATTGCTTTATGGGTGTGCTATTTTTGGCATCTTTCTAGATTAGGAGGTGCATGCATGGAATGTTAAACCGCCCTAAATTTGATTAGGAAAGTGCATGGATTGCTAATTAGAAAATACATATCATTGAATTTTTTTAGAAAACTTTTCAAAATTGGCAAAGTTACTTTATTTTTCTCAACTTAATTATTTTAAATCTTTTTAGAAGAAAGTGAACCAAAGTGACCTAATCGCTGTCCTTGATCATCTCGGTGCCGAAGCAAAGCCTTGTCCAGAGTGTGGAGACAGCTAGACTGTTCTAGGCAAGGGTCCTTCAAACGGGTCCATTCGTGATCCTACCCTTACCTGGGGGCTAAACTGGCCGGGTTGGTTTCATAGGGCCGGGTTGGTGAACTTAAGTAAACTTTTCAACTTTAGGAATTAACTTAGTTGCTACTTGTGTAGGCTAGTTTCCTTTCTTTTCTCATTTAAAAAAAAATAAATAAAAGAAAAAAAAATAAGAAGAAGTGATTCAAAAAAATGGACCAATGGAAATCCACAAACATGAGGAGACCACATTCTGGACAAACCAAAAAGGGTAAAATCAATAATGATAGCCCAAAGAAGTCCTGGCGTGAGTACCTACACCCCACAGATACGTACCTGTCAACTTACATTAACTCATATACAAATAAGTGGGGATTTTATCAAAGCAACTCCGATGATGCTTCAAATAATCACAAATCCCTAAGGGAGTTGCGCGAACAAGAAAGGAATGCAAATATACATCAAATAACTTGTTCGTTGGAAAGAGGTTCCACATATGGGCGGAAATGGGTCAATCACTATGTTCATGATTACAATGAGGAGTGCATGGAGGGTATCAATGGAATGATAATGGAAGATGATCAACCAACATGGGTCCCACATGATTACTCATACCCCACGCACTCATTCGCTCCTTCAAATATGGATCTGGGAATTCAATGGCAGGCAGAATCGAATGCAAATCAATGGCCTTGCCACGATGAATTGAGTAACATGAGTAGCCTGTGCAATGTGGCTCCTGACAATTGGCAAGATGGGTTTGATATGGGAAATTCTTATCTCCAAGAATTTACTCCGGGTGGGTCGTATGATTACCCCTCATGGGATATTTCATATGCACCCCATTCTTCCCCTTGTTCATATGCACCTAATGACTCCCCACCGCCTAAATGGTCATATGAACCACCACCACCCCCGGAGGGATCCTTGGAAGACACTTTAGCCAGATTCATCATGTTCACGCAAAACACCATGCAATCCATACAGAGCAATGCACAATCCATGGAAAGACTAATGACTTCAATTAGTCAAACTGCACTTCAAATGAAAAATGTAAATGACACCCTTGGCAGTGAGAATGAATTTCAACATGATGATCCATCACTCATTGAAAATCCAACGGATATGGATTGCGCAAATACGCAGAGGATATTCAAGGGTGCACCCGTGGATATGGATGATGGTGCGCTACATGAATCAGATTATGAATCCTGTGAGCCAAATTCCTCTAACCCTCACTTGTCTTATCCGAATGAGAATGTGGACCCCTTCGAAGAAGATACTGTGCCCTTCTATGTTGATCCTTACTTTCGGTCCAATTCTTTTGATGATTCTGGAATTGCGGATTTCCTACAAATTGATTTTCCCATGTTTGATAGACCCACAAATGCGCCCAATGAGCCCCAAATGCAAGATTACTATTGGGAGGATGACCCCATTTTTCAGATTTCTGATTCGGACAATGTGGAATCCTTGGAATCATGTACTAAATTCTTCATGAAATCTGATGATTTGACCATAAGAGAAATTGCCATCGCATTTCTTGGCCCTCAATGTTATTCAGAGAAACTTATGGAATTAGAGGGTGGTCCTATTCAGACCTTCAAGTCTAACACTTTGGAATCATTTGAGCCCGTGCCTATGGACATTGTGGAAATTACTTCAAAAGAATTTGTGGCATGGGAGGACATGGGACCACCCAGTTGTTCATTGCATCCTCCTCTCCTTCCATTCAAAGACCCATTTTTCAGGGAGGAGGAATTATTCTTCATGGTGGTCCTTTTTCCACACTTTTACAACAGACATCATGCGGTCCTTATGTTCAATGTGCTTCACGTTTCCATAGTAACATCTCTTTCTGTGCTTCTTATGATTTGTGTGGAGGAAAATTTCATCTGGGATCCGGGTGGATTCATGGATTCGAATCAAGTAGTGTAGGATTTTTCTTTCTTCTTATTGTAGATTTTTCTTTTCTTTTAGTAGAGTAGTTTTTTTTTTTTTCCTTTTGTTTTCTTTGTTTTGTCTCACCATGGACAGAGATCGAAAAAGCTCCATCTTCAGGTGACTTCTTCCCCTTTACCCTCCTGTCATTTACTTTCCTCATGTTATATTTACTTTTTGCACCACATGCATAACATCGAGGACGATGTTCATCTTAGGTTAGGGGGTGGGAACAAGCACACATGTCCATCTTTAGACGAAAGTTTTACGCAATTTGCTTTTGTTTTTTCCAAAAAAAAAAAAAAAAAATCTGTTATTTTGTTGGTTCTTTGGGAACAAGGAAATTTCAAGAGGATTTTTTATGAAACAAAGATACCTTGAACTTTGGAATTTTTGTTGCTTTGGGCAAAAAGAAGAACAATGGTTTACTATTTTGTTTATGGAAAGGATTTTTGGAAAATTGCTAAATTTTGATCCCCCACTTTTACACAGTCTGTATATGTTTTCAAAGTTTTTGAATGCCAAGCCATGATTTTCATTTTTCTTTGACGATTGGATTGAAATTATGATGGAAAACCGACCCTTAGTTTTACAAGTTCCTGGTTCATCTGGTTTTGTTGGCCACAGAGCTGTTGAATTAATTCGGGCACATGAAAAGGGCTGCCTATTGTTGGGGACCGTTAAAAAAAAAAAAAAAAAAGAAGAGAAAAATAAGAAAAAAAAGTTGTGTGACTAGTTTGGGTTCGTAGCCTTTTTAACCTGAGCTAGTAAGTCCGTAGGGGTATTTACATACCTAGTGCCCTAAAGCCATCTGGTTTGGGAGTCATTGGTCTAATGCTCGTTATATGGGTTACTTAGAAAGCTTAAAGGACCTAGGCATTGAACAGTCACATGTGTGTGTTTAAAAAAAAAAAATCGCGGCCTTTGAAAAAACAGTAGTGCGAAAGCCATCATGGTTGCCTTGAGAGGAATATTATTTTTCTTTGCTAAGGTTAGGTGGCCCAGAATTTTGGATTGAAAATTGTTTTCACGGGAATCTTGGCGGATCATTTGAAGCTTATTTGTTTCTACGTATACACACTATTTCACCGTGCACGATCAAATTAGCATGAATTCAAGAATTTCAGACCAAAAGATGGGATTTGTGAACCGAGTGTCAAATTTGCCTTTGCTTTGAAAATTCTGAAAATCGAGAATATCTGGTGTTTGTAAATCTTCTTTTGAAAAAGTTCCTTTGAAAAAAAAAAAAAAAACAGAGAATTTTGTGGGTAAATTCACTGCAAACCCTCACGAGGCAAAACTCGTCCACTAGGGGGAACCTAGGGGTTTAAGGGCTTACTGCATATGCTAAATGCAGTCGAGAGTGCCAGCGAAAGTGGCATTGCATTCATTTTCATCTCATTTCATTAGTTTTAGGATAGATTATTTCATTTTGAATTCCTCATTTTAGACGCAGTTTTTGCTAGGGACTAGCAAAACGCTAGTTGGGGGGTGTGATGAGTCCTCAAAAGCGCATATTTTCATACACATTTTGGACCATTTTTAGGGCTTATTGATATTAAAGAGCTTTGTTTAGTGACAAATCATGAGTTTATGCATTTTTGATCCATTGTAGTGCATTCATGCATAATTTGCTAAAAAATCACACTTTTTGCATAAATTCATGAAACCTGCCATTTTTGGAGACTTATTTTTGGGAAGCCAATTATTTTCGGTGCATCAAGTAGGGTCCCATGCATTGTCCATTTAAATTTCGTACATAAAATTATTCTTGAATTCATTTGTTTTAAATTGTGTAGGAGAAATCAAGAATGGGACCTACATTGGTGAAACTTGATAGAGATCAAGGGTAGGACATCTTTCAAGGTGGACCCACATATCTTGGTATTTTTGGAGATTTTGAAAAGTCAACAATGGAAGGCTAGATTTTTTATTTCAAGATCAAGAAAGGAAATTTCAGATTTGGTAAGATCTAATCCTTACTAAGTTTGAAAACTTGAAAATCAAGAAAGAAATCCAAGAAAGGAAGGTGTACTAAAAGATTTGACTAATCAATCAAAGAAGCTTGGAAGCAAATCAAAGAGGGAAGGAGAGTCAAGAAACAAGGAAAGAAATATCCCAAGGTGCCTTTGGAAGTCCACATGGGTCCCACACATGCTATTGCACAATTATCATTCCATATGTGCACAAATATTTTCGGATTTTTCAGAGGCAGCAAGATTAAAATGGTCATAACTCTTAATCCAGCCGTCGGATTGGTGCAATCTATACACCATTGGAAAGCTTTTTTCGAGTAGATATCTTTAGAACCCAAGATTGTGTCAATCGGAACTAAAACGAGAAAGATATGGCCTCTGGAAGTTGGTGCTATAATTTCTACTCGGGATTGCAATTTTGTACATGGAAAGGACCAAAAATCTCTCACTCACCTTGCTATTTCTTTGAAGACTTGTTGGCCAAGGAAGGGACTTGCCATGCAAAGAAGATTGCTTGCTACAAACTTGGAGCAAAGAAGGAAAGAAAAAGAACAAAAATCTATAAATTGAAGGCATAAGCCTCCCTCTCCTCTCATGGGAAGATAGACCAACTCTCTCTAGAATTACTACTACATTCCATCTTCTTCCTCTCTCTTTCTCTCCATTTGAGTCCTCAAGGAGATTTTGGCTGGAAATCACACTACACCCTTGGGTTTTTCATCTAGAAGAGGCTTCTCATCCTAGTATGTAATTGTCATTGTTTATGTTTTATATCTTATGTAAGACTTTGCATATTAGTAAAATTGTTTCTTACTCTTTTCAATTTTTCTTTCTTGTCCTTGGGTGATTGGTGCTTGTTTTATGTTTCTTTTCTTGTTGGTGTTTGGACTGACGACCCAAAGGCCCTAAGAGCATGATTCAAATTATGACCCCGCTTAGAAAAGAATTTTGAAAGAGGAGAATACACTTCCACACATTTAAATTTATGTTATTCCACACACTTAAGTTTCTGTTAAAACCACACATTTACTTTTCTTGTCTTCACCACACATTTAAATTCTTGAACTTTTGTTTATTATCTTTATTTTTATGATCAATTCAATTTTATGTTTATTTTGTGCATAGTTTATGGTTGGAACTAATTAGCATTGCATGCACATTCATATTGGTGGAGTTTAGACATGTTTAAGTTGTTGGAATTGGAGTTTGAAATTGAATAAACAAGAAAAATCAGAGATTTGAGTCAATAATCTTGGCCAAATAATTTTTGGAAATTCGGATCCCAATATAAAGTACATTTTTCAGCACATTGTTGCAGGAATTTCTGGACAGATTTTGTGTAAAAAGTTTGCGATTAGAAACCTGATCAAAACACATTATTTTTCGATGAAACTCGGAGAAATTAAAGTTTGATCAGTGTATTTTCAAACCCCAGAATTTCAAGAAAAAATAATTTTGGAAAGATGGTGAACCAGTGGCTCAAACATGGCTGGTCGGACCCACCTGTGTGCTAAATTTCTGCACAGTTTTTTTTTTTAGGTCATGTTCATACACTCATATTTCATTCGTTTTAAATCGTTTTTTAACTTTCGTTTTTTTTATTTGATTCATGCATCATTGTAGTTCAAAACCCAACCATTAAACTCAGTTTTAGGTTGCATTAGGTTAGGAAAAATCATGCATAAAAACAGCATTGCATACTAGTTTTTCAGACTTAGAATTTTCAGCATTCATTGCATTACTAACTTTTTAACTTAGGTTTCTTTTGTTTCTATTTTAGTTTCTTAGTTTTATTTTTAGTATTTTTTATTCTTGATGTTCTAACTTGTGTTTTCTTTTGTAGCAATTTTAGTTTTTAATTTTAGGATTTTTAGATTTAGGAAGTTTTCTTTTCATTGGATTGTAATTAATTTAATTTTTAGAAAGTAGAAATGATGAATGTATTTTTCTAGATTGTAGGATAGAATTAGATTTTATTTAGGGCAGGTACAAGTTGAGAAGGAACCTTAATTTACATTGCTCCCTGTGGATCGACCTGGTCTCACCAGTTTATTACTATAATCGAAGCTCTGCACTTGGAGCTAACGATCAGACACCATCACCATCACAAGCATCATAACCCTATCCTTGTTCTAAGACAAAGATTATAAAACAATAGCTTGCTGTAACTAGACAATGAAGGTTCTTCACACATAGCTTATTGGGCATTTTGGTCATTTTTCCTCCTCCTCATCTCCCTCTCTGAAGCCCCCACCACGAACGACGACTCCATTACGAAACGAGATGGATAGGCTCGCACTTCTCGCCTTCAAAGCCGATATAACAAATGATCCGCTTCAGGCACTGAGTTCATGGAAGAACGACTCACTCCATTTATGAGAGTGGCATTGCATGCTTAGGGCATGGCATGCTTATTGATAGAAAGTTGTTTAGCTTCATAGATTTCATGTTTTTTTTCTTTATGTTTAAAAAAAGAAGAAGAGTAGATCAAAATTAACTTGTAGATTTCATGGTGATGATTGTAGCTATTTATCAACCCTAACTTCTACAGCTCACCATTGTGTGCTCAAACCTATTGTGGAATCCTAGACATGGGCGGACCCACATGTAATGCTCTAGGGGCGTCAGCCGCCACCCACTCTGAAAATTTCCATATGGGCCATAAGGCCCATTTAGCACAACCCCCCACTTGGAAAACCCAATAGACACCCCCCCCCCTAAGGGCTCTGTGCCCAGAGCGGGGGCGGGAGCGCCAAAACATTAAATTTTAAAATAATTATATCTTCGGAGCACCTTTAGAATATAGTGCTTGTGGGTTTATAAGCAATTAACTAATGGGCACAAATTTATTTTATCCATATATTTTAAGTATAAAAAATGGAAAAAAAATTCAACTTTTCAATCTGATCGATCACATAAAATAGATAATAATTAATAAGTCAAAAGAAGTTTTTTCATTCAAAAGAGAAGTATCAAGCTTACAGAAAAAGAAAATGCACCAAAATACCAAAGATTTTGCATGGTTCGTTCTATATTCGATCGAACCGCGCTCCGAAAAAAGTCGAACTACGGTTCGATGACAGATTCACTCCGAAAATGCGAATCCGATGACAGATTTGCTTCGAAAACGTTGATCCACATTTTCAAAGCAGGGTCGAAAAGCCTGAAAAGAGGTTCCAAGCACTAAATCTCAAAGTCCCCAAATTCAGCATTGACAATATTCCTCACTCTCTCTCCCCCTCTGCAGTTCTAACTCTAGATCTTTCTCACCACCTCTACCGATATCTCACAGTTTGTGCTTATGATGTTTGGAACTTCGGGTGTGAAACTCAAATCTTAGGACTCAAGTGTAATGTTGAGTGAAAATGGGTTTCAACTTTCAAGATTAATGAAAATGTGTTTAGGAAAATTGTACTCTCATAAGGTGGTCTAGATCATTCATCTGGTGAGGCTCAAGGTGTTGTACAATGCCAAAAAAAAATGAAATCTCAGAAATGGAAAATCCGAACTGCCACAGTTACATTATCAATTAAATGTATGTTTATATTTTTATTGTTCTTTATTGTTTCTCTCTTAATTATACATAGCAACTTGCTAATTGAAATACTTAACACATCACTTAACAACATATATCTGATTGTGATGAATTGATGATAGACACAAACATACACAATTTAACAATGTGGTAAGACCCCATAACATGTGATGAAATCTTGACCGTCGACATCCTCCTTAAATGAAAATTTTAGGTCCGCCACTGATCATAGATAACTAGGTGAGAATTGATGTCGCTCCTTATCACTTTTATAAGTAGCCGTTCTTGCATGAGTGTACGTACAATGAAATTTGGGCCAATGTGGTATATAATATATGCATGACGAATGAGCCACTTATATATAGTCAGAGACGAAGATTGGACGACAAATGTTAACTTTCATAGGTATACTATTCTAATGGCAGCAAAAAATCATTCATTGATTCAAAGATGATGTGGATAATTTTGCTCACACGACAAGACGATTTACTTTTCTCTATCTAGGAGTTTCCAAGGAGAGCGTCAAACGAGAATTCCACATCCATCAAAAGGTTGAAGAGGCGTGTGATTCCCACATACCCACATGTACGAATTTACTTTAGATATTTATTTTATGGGGTTTGATTTTCAAAGGGTCCCACGTGGAGTATCATGCCAAAAAAGGGTTGGTTTGGCAATTTACCAGATCAATAAAAACTAATGTAAAGCCTTTAGTTTTTTTATGCCTGAAACTTAATATATTCTGCTGTAGTAAGATCAACTCAGTTGCAATAATATTTTATTTTGTAAAAGTGTGGACATTTTTTTTTTTTACTATAAGAGGATTTCTAATCATTTAGACTGGACTATTTTCCTCATATTCAGAAGGAAATCAGATAAACTCCCATATAATTTTAATGTAATAGTGCAGTTTTAAACTGATGATTTTAGATATAAACTGCGATCTTATGCCATCTAAGTTATCTCGTGAGATTAAAGTTTGGGATTTGAAAATTCCTAATTTTCAATACTTGGGGCCGCGGGTCTAGCAAAGTCATAGTCGGACGGATGCAGGTAACTCGCTCCCACGTCAATCTAGACAGCGGCCAAAGTCAAAGGACGTAACAAGATTCCCAACATGGTTATTGACTCCAGTGTGGGTCTTGCACCACACACAACTCCGTTTGAAATCATTTATTAAAGAGCAAAGCACGTGGCCTATCTTGTATATAACTTCCAGAAGGTGGATTATTTACCAAAACAAAATTCCAGAAGGTGGATGAATTTTAAGATCATATGATTTCTCCTGTCATTTTTTTAGTTGGGAACTTTAACAGCCCACTGGCTTAACCTCCGCTGATAGCACAGGTAGTGAGACACCATTCCTTCCATAAAAACAACTAGAAAGAGGCGCATGAGGAAAGGGTGGGTCCTGTTTTTTTATTTTTTTATTTTTTTCTATATCAAAGGATTTCCATATCTTTGAACTGGACTAATCCTTTCGGGTTCAGAGGAAGCCGAATAAACTATCATGTAGCCCCATTATAGTAGTGCAGTTTCGAACCTACAATCAATGGTGTAAATCGTAGTCTTAGGTCAACTGAGCTACTCCTTAGATAAGTACTTAATTACATTAAGAAAAAAGAAAAAAACTTTCACCAGCCCACTAATTTCATATCAAATCTTCAATGTAACTATCACAAATTGTATTAGAGGTAGTACTTGAGCAAGCCAAGCCAAACACACGATCCAATGTTAACAGAAGTTAAAGTTTTGGGCTGCTTTGATTTGGATCAGTATGATTTTACCATGGTGTCAAATCGTTAGATATGATGACATTTAAAAAAAAACTTGTTATAGGGTGAAAAAGAGTTCGGAACTCCCGTTTGATATACTGTTTCGTCCTATTAAATTATACCAACTGTATAAAATCTCATGCCAACTAATGTACTCTTTTGGAATTAAAAAAGAAAAAGAAAAAGAAAATATTTTATACAGTTGACATGATTTGATAGGACGAAACAGTATCTCCCTATTCTAGCGAAACATGGGATCCAGATTCGGTGAAAAATCACATTAATTAGAGTGGCATTCCTTGTTAAGCATGTTTACCACATGATGCCATGATTCAAATTATTGCTGTTTTTTGAGCTGGTCATCACTTGGTTGATATATAAAATCTTACTTCAATTAAAGGTGGCCTGCATTGCTCAAATTGAGATTAGAAATTATATATTATACATTTTAGAAAGCAAGCCAATCTAAGAAATCTGAGTGCTTAATTCCATGCAATAAAAAGTATATAAACTGAGTTATGGAAAATTTCAAGATAGTTGGTTCAAGCTTGGTTTATCCACAATGAATTCAAACCCACATACATATCTATCCATTAATGTATTGATACTCAATATAAATCTAGGGTATGTTTGTATAATGAGTGGACTCTACCCTAGAGGATTCTCATTTCTATCGGAAAAGTAATTATACAGTGAGGATAAGAATCATTGTTTGTTTCAAAAGCTGAATCGACTATGAGATCCATTGTGTGTTTCAGCGGTTGAGAGTTCTTCACCAACTCATTGTATCTCCCGGGCCTGTTTAGATGTACAGTGAATTGAAGTATGGTGAGGTAAAGCATCAAATCAAGAGAGAATATAATATAAGGTATTATCATCATGATATTTTATTTTTAGTTGTTTGGTATGTGATCTTTTTTACCTTTTTATAGAAAGTGGAGCTTTTTTTGTCTTTAATGGAGAAAAGAGGTTGATTTTTCTTTTACTTTTTTTGAAAAATTCAGTGAAAATATTGAAATTGTGTACATTTGATATGATCGCTTGTCATTTCTTGTCTGGATTCACTTTACTTTACTTTAACTAATTAACTAGCAACAACGACCCGTGCTTCGTCTAGGGCAAAAATAAAAAATTACATTTTGAATTTATGAGATTTCAAAATTAATTATAAATATATAAGAATATATTCATGCATAATTATATAAAAATAGTCAACACATCTTCAATCACAAAGACAAGTGGTCAACATCAACAATAACCTATTACAAAGATAAAGCTAAAAAATCCATTCAACAATAACATAAAAATAATAACAACGGCAATAATTACTAAAGAAGATATAGAAAAGAGAATTTTGTTAATATATATAATATTAGTAATAAGAAATGCATTCAAGTTTTTGTTACACATTAATAATTTCAAAGCCCAATAAAACAAAGCCACTTCATTTGGACTTGTTTGTGCAACAAGAGGATTCTAGTTTATGCAGATTTTTATTTACTCATGAGAATGGAATTTTTTATTTTCGTAAAAAATCAAAGTCCTCTCTATTAAGGAAAAATGATTCATTTTTCTCTTCTATGCAAGGAAAATACATCATACCAAATCATAAAAATGTGCAATCCTCTTGTTGTACAAATGCACCATTTTTTTTATCTTCACATAGGCCAATGGTCATTTCAATCCCTCCGCACAAATTTCTTCTATACCCCATTGAAGTAGCACAAATACCATTTTAATTAGAACTGATGAAACCATTTTTTAACTCTAGATTTAAAAAAATGTATAAATATCTTAACTTTAAAAGCTATAAATTATAAGACTTTAAAACCACATGCTAGTGTTATTTGATCCCAGTAATAATTTGCCCACATTGGATCAATGTATATATCTCTTAATTATGAGTCCATGTGGGCACACGGAAGTGTAATTTTTGGTGGGCCAAACCTAGGATCATATGTCTATATAATCAGATAAAAAAAGGACGCCTATAAGATTCAACAAAAAAAACTCCAATCTCAAAATATTTTTATCACAAGCTCATTCATTAAGTGGTTTACAAGAAGGTCGGGTCTGATTTTCCTTCACATGTGACAATCTTTGAATATAGTAGAGCTCTATTTGGAAACTAAAAGAAAATTATATTTTTAATGAAAAATTCATCATTGTGAATTGTTGAAAGGTGGGCCCCAAATATCAAAATAAAATGATGACAATCTTAAGAAGATGGAAGATAGATGGTGTTGAGAGAGAGAATAACTGTAGCAAAATAGAGAGATTTTAGGGGATATTGATTGAGAGACTTTAGGAGATAGAGGATATGGATAAAGAGATTTTTTTTGGAGAAAAAATTGGGGAATGTGATGACATGGCTCCTTAAGCACTTTATGTTTTTTCTCTATGTTTATTTGAAAGGAGAACTCATATGGGTGAAGACGTGACACCCTCTACGGCCCACCTCCCCGTTTGCTTTAATATATATAATATGATATAAAGTTTGAATTAAAGAGAGATATAGGGACGGTAGTAAGATTGATATAAGATATCATAACATATAAGAATAATTATTAAATTTATGAGTGAGAGAAGGCTAGAAAGTGTAGATAGAGATTAAGAAAAATAGCTAAAATTATGCATGAGATGAGATATGAGGTTGGAAACTTTGTGAATGGGTTGGTAGGTAATTATATGAGAGATTTTAGAGAGGAATATGTGAAATATTTTTTTTCCCTCAAATGAACGTGGTTTAAAATTGCTTTAACAACGGATGACGTGGAGAACATCTCTATTCAACTTAAGTTGCCCGCCCTTAAACATCTATAGGTGGCTCAACCCATATTGATAAATTGAATAGAAATCGGTCTAAAAAAACTTCAAATTGGTTTTGCTTGGGCCTGACGTTTAAGCTCCATAGGTGGATGTTGGCTTGAATATTATTGGGTCAACTTTAAAAAAAATCTTGGGCTTGGACGTACTTGGGTGCAGTCCCCGGTTAGGTTATTGAACATGTAATGGATGAATTACAATTCAAGATAGGCAAATCCAATTTGCATGTTGGGTTAATATTCTCCTTTCTGATACGCTATATGAGGGATACTTTACAGTTTGTAGGTTTCACTTGATGTTACCACCAATCTAGGATAATAAAGGGAGAGGGAATGTCTATGCATGGATAAGGAATCCACCAAAAATCAGTGTAGTGGATTTTGAGAAGCTATAATTTTTAAGACCACACAAATCAATAAGGAAATTAAAAGTTATGAAAGATGAAGAGTTCAAACCAACGGTGAGTAATAGAAAGATGTATGAATGACAATTCATGGAAGTATTATAGTGTGACTCAGTTGGATTATTCGAATGGGTGCTTTGGTTGGAAAGTGAGATTTCAGCCCCTAAAAATAATTTGTACTTATCCCGTTGCAAAAATTCTTAGTTCATAAAATATAAATAAAAGATAAAAAAAAGGAATGAGATGGGGAGATTTAGGGAAGGAATTTGGATAGGATAATTGATAGGATAATTGAAGTGGAGAGATTTAAGGAGGAAATTTGGATAGGCTAATTGAAGTGGAGAGATTTAGGGAGGAGATTGTAGTGGCCCACATTAAATCCAAAATTGTCTGTGTATTTTTATGAGTATTGTTCTGAAAGGAAAAATTATGGGTGCTGAGGTGGCGCCCCCACACATCCCATCTCCACCTTCCCTTGCTTGAATATATATAATTTCTCCTCTAAGCTTATTATAGAGCCCTATCTCATCCAACATTTCTAAGTCAGTATAATGGAGATTTATCGCTGTCTTTGCCATCCCCACGAACTCACAGCCGCCTAAAATAACAACCCCAAACAGTAGATAAGAACTTTGTTTGATCTTTACCCTATGAATCTCCATAGTCAAAGTATCTAGTCTACACTGCATCTCCTTTTTATCTTAATTAGAGATCCAATGTCAGGCGCCAAACATTCTATGACAGATTTCATCCACAAGTGACACAATACAAGGCATCCTTGCACCTTCCTAAAGCCTTTTCTCCTTCAAAATAGGCCTGCTATACACCCCGTAATTCCTCACTAAAATACATAAACAAACAGACAAAAACACAGCTTTCTCTGATAGCAAATAATACTAAACCTGAACCCCAATTTCAAACCTAATCCCCCAATCTCCCAACTCCCAATCCAATTCACAGATTCAGTTCTCCTTTTCTCTCTGCAACTATCTCTTGAATTCCATTTAAAATACCACCCACTCTCTCTCTCTCTCTCTCTCTCTCTCTCTCTCTCTCTCTCTCTATAAATTCTTGATACCCAGATGTTTGATGAGTCAAAATCGCATCTTTTTTGTTCTTTTGGCTTCATCATCATCTTCTTGATGTTGGGGTTCTTCAAGGCAGCTCCTTTCCTTCTGCAACTCCCTGATGAGTCAATCCGCTTTCAATACGGATACAATCTTTCTAAACCCTAATTCACACATGGTCGGACCAAGATCGCCTATTTTGTCTTTGCTTGGTGTTGGGGTTGTTTGATTCAGCTGCTTTCTCTGCAACTAACTGATGAATTCTATTTCAAAACAAACACAATCTGACTAAACCCTTTTTCACACATGTTCGGATTGAAATCCACTGCTTTCTCCTCTTTTTTCCTTTTCTTCTTCTGTTTGGTGTTGTTGGGGTTCTTCGATTCAGCTCCTGTTGCCGTCCATGGCGTCCGATTCCCCCACCGGAGTCTTGCAGACTCCGACTGCCCCATGGATTTTTCAGTCCTTCGCAAATTCCTCGATCAAACCCGCGGAAGCAGAGCTCCCAACACCTCCTCGGACTGCCAGTACGCTCTGCAGGGCCTCCACCTCGTGCAGGCCGAGCTCCTCCGCACTGCCGACCTCTTCGTCCCGCCGCCGGCCGCCGCCAACTCCTGCTGGGTCTCCTATCAGTCTCTGGTCGGAGAATACATCCCCAATTTCGACATTCGATCGCAATGTGGTTTCCAGACCCAATGGATATACGAGGGGTGCATGAACATCACCTCAAGGTCGGAATTTGAATCGAAAGTGCAGGCGGTGGCGCTCCAGGATCTGGGGCGCGCCTGCAACCAGTCCCTTGAGAACAATTCTCCGTGCGCCGCCTGCACGACAAGCCTCTCGCGCCTCCAGGCCACCTACCTCACCCAGCCCCAGGCTGGGAACGTCTCTGATTGCACCGACTTCTCCTTCATCTATGCTGCTGGTGTGGTGAATTCATTTGGGCCGACGGACGATGGCACCGCCCAGTGCCTCTTCTTCTTCCCCAAACCTCTGGGTTCTTCAGGTAGTAGTCACAAAGCCTTGATTATAGGTGTTACAATCACTTGTGTTGTTGTGTTGGTTGCTGGGGCTATTGGGGTTTGGTTTGTTTTTAGAAAGCGCAGGCAGCTCAAGTGGATGATGATGAAGAAGAAGAGTTTTCTGAGAACTGAAACCATCCCTTCTTCTAGATTGAATCAACTTGGGGTGAGCACAACTCTAACTAGGTTCACAATAGACGAAATTAAAGAGGCAACTCGGAATTTCTCAAGGGATAATATAATTGGGAGGGGAGGGTATGGGAATGTTTATAGAGGCATTTTGTGGAATGGGGTGGAGGTGGCCCTGAAACGGTTCAAGAACTGCTCTGCTGCTGGCGATGCAAGCTTTACCCATGAAGTCGAAGTCATTGCCAGCGTGAGGCATGTCAATCTTGTAGCTCTGAGAGGCTACTGTGTTGCAACGACGTCTTTTGAAGGTCATCAAAGGATAATTGTGTGTGATTTGATGCGTAATGGGAGCCTTCATGACCATCTCTTTGGATCATTTGCGAAGAAACTGAGTTGGCCAATTCGGCAGAAGATTGCGGTTGGGACAGCCAGGGGGTTGGCTTACTTGCACTACGGCGCACAGCCGTCAATTATTCATAGAGACATCAAGGCTAGTAATATACTCTTGGATGAGAGCTTTGAGGCAAAGGTGGCGGATTTTGGCCTGGCAAAGTTCAACCCAGAGGGGATGACGCATCTGAGCACTAGAGTGGCAGGGACATTGGGTTATGTTGCGCCCGAATATGCTTTGTATGGGCAGTTGACGGAGAAGAGTGATGTTTTCAGCTTTGGGGTGGTGTTGCTTGAGCTCTTGAGTGGGAAGAAGGCACTTGTTTCAACTAGTGAGAGCCAGAGTTGGCGTGTGACAGATTGGGCTTGGTCGCTAGTGCGGAAAGGGAGAGCATTGGATGTAATTGAAGAAGGTATGGATGAGTTGGGACCTAGAGAAATCTTGGAAAAATATGTTTTGGTTGCAGTTCTTTCTTCCCATCCACAGCTTCATGTGAGGCCGACAATGGATCAAATTGTGAAGATATTGGAAACTGACTTGCCGGTCCCTTCCATTCCGGAACGACCGATTTCTATTGTGGCCAACATGGAAGACATTGAGAGGTCAGCGAGCAGTAGTGGGTCAGGTAATCTGACTAGTTCTGCTGGTTACCAGCCATTTACCTTTGAGACTACTAGTCCAAGCCCAGGTTGATGTTTATGGGTGTTCCTCACTGCTGCTGAATTTAGTTGAGGGTGATCCAATGCTCTGATTTGATGACACTGTCTCAAGGCTCCAGATGCACTTGTTTCCACCTCTGGGTATGAATGTTCTCCCATCCATGGATTTAGAATTTAAATGAAATTTGATTCATGGCTTTCTTCTTTAAATCAATATTTTATATTTTTTCTTACAGATATTGGAAAATGTATTTTATATTTCTCACCATTGAAATGCTTGTAAAAATGTTATCGTTCAATGTATATGTTGATCAAGGCAGGTGCTTTTTCAGGAATTTTAGAAATTCTGTTTCCATTTTACAAAGGTTCCTGGTTTATGTTTCGGTTGGCTGCAAGATCCTTTTTGTTTTTATTTACTTGTTTTTTCTGATAAGCAATGGAAGTTTTATTGACCAGCACAAAGATGAAAGTACTACAAGGGATGAGACATCCAATCACAAGATGCAAGGATGAGAAGCATCCAACTATAAATAACTGAAACAAAATTCGAAGAAGTGACTAAAAAAATTCACTGTATAGATACAGCTGTATTCTTAGCTTCCTCAAGATCAAACTCATTTATGAATGAAATCAGTCAAGGCCAGTACTGAAGAATTCCTTCCTATATAGTGCTCAATGACAATGGATACCTTGGGCAAGAATGTGAATAGTATGTTTATTTATTTATTTTTTATTATTATTTTATTGGCTATACAACTTGAACCCACAACCTCACGGTTGCAAGAGTGAGCAACCTTCCATTGTTCCATGGGCTCCTGTCATGAATACTGTGTTTGTCAAGGCATCTCCGACTCAAGGATGTCTTGAGATTGAGCTCATGAGGATGTATACCGGCTTGTCTTGCCTAATTGATTATGTAGGACCTCTTACCTAAAAAATGGGACTCCTTGGTTTTCTTAGTCAGTGAATTGATGAGACACCCCAGGTATCCACATCATATTTGCCTTGACCCTGAAAGCACCCACTTGCGGCAAACTGAGCCCCTTTACGAAAATGGGAAAGGTGACCTACCATTTCCTTTTCATTCCGGAAAATGCACGCTTTTTGACAAACTCATTTACAGTAAGTATTATATTGTAGTTTCCACCACATGTAAAGCCATAAGGAGCTCTGTTTTTCTTGGCTTCAGAATGTCTCTATCTTGAGGTCATCACTTGCACAACTGTCTTTCACTGAGAAACTGGCCTTGTGGGATTTGAGGTGTCAGAGTTCAACTCTCAAGAAGTAAAGGGCAATGCTGTTTCAGAAAGTTATTGAACTTCAGATAATTAGATTTCTATGAATCATGTAAGAACTGCATGTACAGTATGCTATTTTCATGGTTTGAAAACACCTGTTTCAAAGCTTTCATACAGCACATAACAGTTGTAGAAGGTTTATCCTTTCAATTCGATAAATACGTTCTTGTGCAAGTGTTATATTCAAGAGAATTAAGTGCGATCCAGATTTTCTTGAAGTTCATTTTGGTCTTGCTTTAAGAAACAACTTAAAACAATATAATGCCAATGACGTGCTGATTCATCACACAGCATACTGGCTTAAATTATAGCCCAATTTTTTTTTCCATGTATGACATGTATCCCTATTAATATAAATGGTGGGTATTTTTTTTGCTAGACTGGCTCCATGGTATGGTGTTGGGCATCAATCCATGATTGTCAGCTTGAAACGATGGTCTTATGATGCTCAGATACAGCATGTATATGGCATGGACACAGATTTTACATAGAAAAAGTGGAATATTAGATACGATAGGGTATATTGCATATTTTGAAGTATCCAGGCAGCATAAACTAGGGTGCCCTGCCACTGAACTATCAGTGGTTTGGCGATCTAAACGGTAGGTATTAACTATTTCATGCTTTGTGTGCAAAGTTAATTCACTCATTTGTCCAGTACTTCTTATCAGATGACCTTTTGTGCATGTGAGTGTGCACTTTCCCTTCATACCATATTGTAGTTTTATCTTAATGAAATTTACTGTTGCTATAAAAACGATATAGATTGTGCTATATGCCTGTTCTGGTAGAAAGATATCCAGACATACCAATGTTGCAGTATCAACTACACATTCAGTGGTTTTCAGCGCATGAAAAGCAAATTAAATTTCATAACCATATAGTATATGTTTTTCCTGCCCCATGTGGTGTTCTTGGGCATGTGTAAGTCCTACACTTGGACCAAAGTGAGTTGCATTAGGCTGGCAATCGGCTGAAAAAAAACTCCCATATATCATGTTTTGATTTCTACTTCGAGAAAAGCAGCACTCATCCAGTTTCAATCAGATGGGATAAGATTTTTATGATATAGCACTGTGTTTCATCTTTTATATGTTCTATGCTTCCTGTAGATAAAGACAACATATTATTCTCCCCTTACTGTGGTTTACCAGAGAAGAAATGCAAACTGGTAAGGCAAGAAATCATGGTTTAAAGGCCAAGCAGTGTTCATTCAGGTGCTAGGGGGCTTTGATATGGATTATGTTAATTTAGCGCATGGTATTGATACCTAAATTGTGTTTAATTGGTGAGAATCAGGAGACAACTCAATGGTAAGTGCATCTCATTCTCACCAAAGTGCCGGGGATCGACCCTGGTGTTGGCAGAGCACAGATGAGGGAAGGAATATGGCAGAGGACATTTGGGAGCACAATGTGGCCGAGAATCCCATGCGGATAGTCTACCAATCCTTACCATGTGCTTCTCCATATTGCCTCCTTCATCCATGCTCTGCCAGCTCCTGGGGTCGATCCCTGACACTTAGGTGAGAATGAGACACCCTTACCATTGGACTGTCTCGTGATTCTCTCACTCTTCTATTTGTTTATTGATGTTCTTATCAATTCTGCATCTATGTGTGCATTCAATTTGTGTGAATCTCACGATTATCTATATCAGGTTTTGTCCCATTGATCCTCCACATTCTCCCTCTCCCTATATAAGCCTACGAGGCCCTCACTGGAGTCCACTTATAAAAATTCTCAGCCTCTCATGGGCTTTCGTCAAGTTCCACTCCGACGTGGGTTTGGCCTATTGTCAAATTGATCAAGTATTGAACACATGAAAAACATAATAAAAATTATGTGTTTTATATGTGATGAATCTAATTGTGGGCCAACTCCTAGTGTAGTGAGTTTTGGCTCGCTCCCATACAAGGTGTCATTGATTTAAATGGTTTTAAGTTCTTATTAAGTGGGTCCCTTTGAGGAGCCTCATTAATTTTTCATGAGTGGAGCTTAAGAGGATTTAGACTCGAGCTTTGATGCTTAGCCATCCAAAAAAAGAAAAAAACTCATATCATTAGGATGGAATTGGTATTCTCCGGGGCAGGCTTAGAGATTCTTGGTCTACCACAAAAAATTCAAGTGGGGCCCACATTTCAAATACAAATCGATCAAGATAACTATCTCAATTTGTTGAATCATCAAGAAAATTTCTACTCCAATCAAAGTTATGCCCTCAGTGACATTGATCATCTAAAACAAGTACTTAAAGTAGAAAAAAAAAAAAAAAGTTTAAACGAAGAGAATTGCCAACATTCTTCTTCCGTTACACCTTAGCAGCATATGATGTTACCTAATAAAATTACCAAAGCATCCATGGTCCTTGATGTTTACTAAGTCCCTTAACTTCTTTTAACCACTACACCAAGAATGCCTTAACCGAAAAAAAAGAAGAAGAACCACTACTACACCAAGTATGTCATTTGTGTAACATTACATTCTAGAAGAATCTCAATGGCATGATACACAACGTAGTTGAAAAAAATGGGGTGCAAGTGAATCGAATTGGAACATGGTTCCACAAAATGTAATGGTCATTAATGTTCTGAAAAATCCTGCTTCACTAGAAATATGGCCATTTCAACTCTAGAAGGTGTCCATGGAGGCTTGGATTTCTTCCAGTGTTCTTCCCTTAGTCTCTGGCACTACCTTTGCCACGAAGAGAATGGTACTCGCACAAACAGCAGAAAAGATGAAAAGGGTACCTACAAACAGGAAGGGAAAATGTCAGTCCTCACTCTTCTAACTAAATCATTCTTTCTAATATAGGCTTCTTATATCTAATTTAGTCATGGCTCTTAAGTCAGGTACGCAGAGTTATACATCAAAAATTTCAAGTCTTAATATTTTTTTTTCTGTATCCAAATCGGATACACGATTTTTTGCTTTACCTGATGAGCTCCATCTCATCAGAAAGTTGAAAGCAAGTGAAACAGCCCAAGAACCAAACCAGTGTACAAGAGTCACCAAGCTTCCAGCTGCTCCCTTCACATTAATTGGGAATATCTACAACAGGAAATATATCAAGGTAGTATCATAAACCTTAAGAATTGGATTTGATTAGCTACATAACACTAAGAAAAGTAAGGGAAGGCCATTTCATACCTCTGACATCAGAACCCAAGGAACTGATCCCATTCCCAATGAGAATGATCCTATGTACACCTTAATCCAAGAAAACATGTATAGAAAGATGAGAATTATTTGATTGACATGAAACTCTTCCAACTTTTGTTGCCACATTAGCTTTGTAGATAACACTAGCATTGGACACTTGAAGTATACTATTCACATACCAGTAGGCCGGTGAGAGCAAGTAATGGGACCCACTCTCTTAATAATTCATGGTCCTGCTTTGCCAGATCGAACATTCAAATAAAAATGGAAATGATCAGAACCTGTATATGTGACTTTAGTATACATTTGATGATTTCTTACTTTACCTTCAGAAAGAATGCAGTACCAGTTATAAAGCATCCTAGGAATGTCCCTGATGCTGCAACCTGAAATACAAGTTTTTGCCTTCGTTATCTGTCAAAAGGTGTCTATTACAATTGTACTAATGAACCAATGACCAGTATATTGCTACCTACCAAAAGGAGGGGCCTCCTTCCACATTTATCCATTAAGATTGCGCCCACTCCGGTTATTGGAACCTAGGACAAATTCATCTAGAATGAGATTGGATTGGACTGCAAAGATACTGAGAACTCGAAGATATAAAGAGTTGCAAACCTGTACACAAGCCATTGCTATAGTTCCAATTTTGCCCGAGAATCCTGATAAAACACCTCATTAAGCTTAGATTCTTTTTATAAAAGTAAGGTTTGACACCCGACTCAAATCTAATGTGTGGTAGTTGTGGTCTACTCTCAGTAATTTGAATAATTCCAGAATATTACATATAAATGTATAATCCATGAATCACCATATGAATGTATAAAACTATCAAGAAAAATATTATAGTCTCTTATAATAATAAAACAAGAAACAGCAGCACTAACAACAATAAATCTAGAGAAGAACAATTATTCCAATTTAAGTTTGTATGAATCCCTCGAAGATGACCCAATGGTTCGAATGCCTGTCAAGCCTTGAGTTGATTAGTTTCACAACTGTGACTAAGAAGAGCTAAAAGTGTAGAAAATCTCATAAGATATTGCTATAATCGTACCTGCTGAAACAAAAGTTTCACTTGCATAAAAACCAATTCCATTGATCCCACCAAATTGTTGGAATATCAATAGTCCAACTCCGACCTGAGCATCAAAATTGTGTCATTATGGAAGAGTTGGACATTCTTCTAGCAATTAGTAAAAGGCAACATAAACTTTTCAGAATTATATTGCTAAGTGGCTCTCACAATGACTGAGTGCGCATATTTTCTTTGAAACAAATCCAGTATCGAGGCATTTGGAATGTGAGAGAGAGTTTCTATATAATCCTGCACAGCAACATTCAAACATTATAAACGATCCATGTTGTGATTATTTTTTTCTTTTTTCTTCTTAACTTTTATTTCCCAAGTGTACTATGGATGGTTTGAATTGAAGCAAGAACCTGGATTTCAGCAGCTTCCTTAGAAATATCAGCATCCTTGCCACGAAGCTTCTGTAATGAAGCTTTGAACTCTTTTTCGCAGCCAACCTTAGCCTGAATATCAGCATGAATTCTACATGAATTTGGTCTTATAGTTATCTTAAATTTCCAGTACAGCAGAAAATTGATTTTCAGTACAATGAGAACTTACCAGCCATCTTGGAGACTCAGGAACAAAGAACAGGCCCAGAAGAAGCACAACACATGGGATAAGTCCTTCAAGAAGACCCCTTAGGTCAGCACTCAATTAAGATAAATCATCTTTCATTATCTTATTTTTAACTGCCTCTCACTCTGTAGATTTAGGAATGTCTGAATGCCCCAAGAAAGATTATGGATGGGAACTGTTTCTGATGAACTTAAATATTCATCCATTTCACTCCCATCCTGAAATGTTACAAATTGATTTGAGGGATGAAAAAGGGTAAATGCATTTCCAATATTAAGCAGTTCTGTATATTTTTTTTAATCTTTCCTTTTCTGTTATTTTTTTTGGTAATGAGTCAAAGATATAGTGAATTGGATAACCACAAATTTCACCAAAACATCCAATCCATCTCAAGTTGGAGTTCATCCATACCTTCATTAGGCATTAGATTACTTTTCTAATCAAAATTACAGAGAATACGACAAAATTACCAGTAAGTGCCAGTGTTCGCCATGTCACAACAGTTCCTATTATGAAGGCGGTGGATGCTCCAGTGCAGATCATGAGCTGCAATAGCCAGGTAAACAGATCTTTATTTTTTAAACGGACGACCTCTCCATTTTTATGTTTATTGATCCATTGATCAACTATTAAAAAACTGGTCTTCTACCTGATTAATCGTTGTTAGCCCCCCTCGAAGATTCTTTGGTGCAATCTCAGCTATGAAAATTGGAACCTGTTCATCCATTAAAGCATTCCATCAACCAGACATACTGATAGCTCTTTCTGTTTACTTCACAGTTTTAAATGAGAAGGAGATGTTTATTAATACATACCACATAAGAATAAATGCCAATTCCATATCCTGTGAAAAATCTCCCAATGTCTAGTGGCCAAGCAACCTTGAAACAAAGAGATTTGATGTTAAGGGTGTGTAAGCAAGTTCATTAGGAGCTGAAATTGTAACCAATTCAGACAAGTTTGGAGGGAACTAACATTAGAAAGGTATACAGAGAGCCATCCAACAATGCAGACCACAGCTGAAATTCTCATTGCCTAATCACATGGGGACAGAAAACCAAATTCAAATGAGAGAGAGATTCAGATAATTAGCATTAGAATAATTGAAGTGTTTTGCTAAGATCATGTTGCATGTCTGATAGCACAGCGTAGAATATGCAATGGCCTAAAAAATCAGTCCGAGCTGCTCACAATCAGGTTTCTGTTTACAAATCAAATGGATGGTTGAAGTAAAAAATGTTGGTGAATGGTCTGCACTCAGCATAATTGTGGGGCCCACCTGATGAGCAGACTGACCTGACATTCGGGATAGATGATATATAAGGCGTCCCCATGTGGGCATGGGTTGGACTTCAGGGACAGAGTATGCAAAGAGCTGCATCTGATATTAGAAAGACTCGACTGAAAACATGACATCTATAATATAATTACGCCTTACTAATAAAAAAGTCCTATCTTATTTAGCTTCTTACTCCTTTGCGCCCCAAGAAATCAGTAATTCTCCCACTTGTGACAGCGCCGAGCATTGCACCAATGGTCAATATGGAACCAAAGAATGAATACTGCACATACAAACACAGGTGATTATTTCCAAAGAGTTGAAAATAGATAAGTAGGTAACTAATTGATGGAAATATGATTCATAAAACATCTTTGTGGGTTTTTTTATGGGCATCTGAACATCACCATCCTACTTCTTTCCTAACATGTTTCTCTAGTTCATTTAATCTCAAGATCCATGCATGTGCATGCAAGTGCACATTGTCCATTTCCTTTATGGTATGCAAGCCATGTAATGCCATGAGCAGATATAGGCACATGAGCAGATGCTTGACATGGTTCATATTTTAATGCCATAAGCAGATATAGGCACATGGGCAGCAGATATTAAGATGCAGAATTCTGAGTTTGTAATGGTTTGACTCTGCTTGTTGGGAATGGTGAGATCTTCAAGGAATGAATGTGTGGTGTTGCTAATCTCATTGTAACTTATCCTGCAGTTTTATTCTTCGTGGACTCTCTCTCTCTCTCTCTCTCTCTCTCTCTCTCTCTCTCTCTCTCTCTCTCTCTCTCTCTCTCTCTCTCAACTAAACTAATACTCTTAAGTTAGAGAAACAAAAATCTCATATTGCATGACTACTTATATGTGTAACTTATATTATTATCACGCAAATGTCAATTATCTAGTTGCTGCTGTTTGGTTTTGATTAGTGGAGACGAAGGCATGTAAATTCTACAGTAATCAATGAACAAACCTCTGATAAAGATAGATCCAGATCTTTCCTGATACCGGACTGTGTAGGCGATGAATATCCCACCTGTGCAAAACAAATGAATTTAATGATAAAAACATAACTAATTAAACAAACATTTCTTTGTTGATAGCTAAATAAATCTGTAGTCTATGGAGAAACTTGCTAATTGCTTGAGCCCCCTATAAAATTTATATAATTACCTGCTTCAACTGAGTAACATACACAATGAATATGGTTGCAACGGGCCATGTCCAACCCATCAACAACACATATATATGTGCTCGCTCCTGCCACACATACTATGAGCTCAAACCTATGCAAGATAAGTTAGGTCCAGTAGTTTGAATTAGTTGAGATGGGCTTGATGAGCCTTTAGATGGTCATCAGCCAGGCTTATCTCAATAAGTTACTGGTCCTGGAAAGTCAGACTTAGCCTGAATCATAGCCCTAGAGAATCAGCTCAAAACAAAACAGGGTTGGCGTATATCATCAAAATTTGAATTGAACAACATCTCTCAAGTACATCTTGGACAGTATAGCCTGAGTCAACTAGGCGAGGTAACTCTGAGAGCTGGGTCCATATTGTGATTTGACCACCATCCCAAGTTTCCTCATCAGAGAGCAAACCAACTAAAGCCTTAGCTTGGAGATTTTTCATTGCATAATCAACTAGATATATAATTATCTAATTAAGATCTTAAAACACTAACAAACTCACAAGACTACTTACACATATTCCAAACTCAAAAGAGCCACAGACTGCCACAATTGTGCTGAGCAAAACCACCCACAGAGATCCTCCACTGCTGCTATCTTCTCTCTCATCCTCTTTCTTGATGAGAGACTGAGTCAGTTCATCACCACCCTTTATCATCTTATTTCCATTTTCCACATCTTGGGTTATGGCCATATCTCCTCTATCTATCAATCTATAAAGCCCAAGACACAGGGAGAAGCAATAAATGCTGACACTACAAGAAGAGTGATGAATAAGAAGGGGTGGGTCTTTCTTCTCCTTTTCTTCTTAATATATAGAAAGGAGAGAGAGTCTTTCTTCTCCTTTTCTTCTTAATATATAGAAAGGAGAGAGAGAGAGAGAGAGAGAGAGAGAGAGAGAGAGAGAGAGAGAGGGGCAAAGGAGAGAATATTTTGCATTGAAGAAAACCACATGCGGCAAGGAAGGACTTAGGTGTCAATGATCAACAAATAGTGACAAATAAAGGCCTCCAGAGCATCCAAGGGAAAGAAACCTGAGGCTATGTGTTGAATGATTATGTTTAGTCGGCGTGGTGGCTCCGTTGATTGGGCACCATGGTTCGTTTTCTTTTAGCAACTTGGAAAGAACATATCAGGTGGAGCCCACACGATGGACGTTCTGAGTCAGAAATACGTGGTTACATGTGTGGGAATGCTTGGAGTTTTGTCCTCCTTTGGTGATGCTCGGCCCCACTGGATCAACGGTCCATACATGTGCTTGGTGGTCCCTGGTATGAAGCGATCCAAAGTTGGCACATGGGACCCACATGGGATGGTCGGATGATTGAGACATGTCAGTACAGGTCACATTACCAAGCATATATATATATATATATAAGATTTTCTATGGGATATGCTGATTATTATTATTATTTTTGGGTAAAAACTATGGGATATGCTGTTAGAGGCTGGGTGATGCATTTCATTAAAACATGGGCTTCAACAAAGTTGCCCTGACAATCATTGTTGAGGTGGCCAATATGGCAACTCTACATATTGAGTCAAAGTGAAGTAAAGATGATTTTGAAGAAATAATAAAATAAAAGTGGATTATGATGGTATTTTGTTTGTAGTTGTTTGTTATGAAATCTTTTTGACTTTTTATATGGGAAAATAAATGTTTTTTTTATTGAATAAATGTAGTTGCTTTTTGACTTTTTTTTTGAAAAAGATGGAGAGAGTTCTGAATTAAAGTGCTTTTGATATGATATCTTATTTGAAAAATGGAGGCTTTATTTGATTTTTACTATGTTAGTAAAAGGGCCTGTTTGGGGCTTTACTAATGGAATTGAGTGAAGTAAAGATTATTTTGAATAAATAATAAAATATAAGTGAGTTATGATGGTATTTTATTTTTAGTTCTTTGTGATGAAGTCTTTTTGAACTTTTGTATGGGGAAGTGGAGGTTTTTTATTTATTTTTTATTTTTAAGAGAAAGGGGGATGCATTTTGACTTTTTTTTTTTTTGAAAAAAATGTTGAGAAATTTGAATTAAAGTGCTTTTAATGTGGCTTCTTTTTTTTTAAAGAAATATGGGCTTTATTTTACTTGACTCTATTAGTAGAGTTGCCAAACGAGCCTTTTAAGGTGCCCTATAGAATTCAATTGTTTGCCTCACTGCTATGCTAAGTATGGTTTTGTCTGAGGAGGCTAGGGCTGCTCATGGGTGGGGCCAGCCAGCATTGGATCAGGGTTGGATTAAGAATAGAAAGTCCTAAGCCCAGCCCGACCTATGTAAGGAATTCATGTAATTTAACTTAATTAGTCCAAACAATTGCTTGAATGCCCACAAATGATGAAACACCGAGTTCGGCACGGTCCGATTGATTAAATGGGGGGGCTAGGGCCTGGATTTTGCAGTCCGTGTCGGGCTTGGGCCAGTGTTTCTGAAGTCGGGCCGGTGTTTCTAGCGGGGGCAATTTGAGTGGATTGTGTGATTGGTGTCTTGTGTTGGACCGCGGGAGCATTACCACAAGCCTAAATGGCTATTTTAGGGTCACAATCAATCCTCATTCGTTTTTTCATGCATGCATTTCCTCCTAATACCGCGCAGTTTCTCTGGTGTTAATGGTGAAATCCGACCCTCCTTAGAGTGCTATTTAAGTGGCACCAAGATCTTTGTAAGATATAGGGAAAATCCGCAATCAAAAGGGAACTGTAAGAGACCATATGGCCGGCAATCATCAGCGTCACACCAGCATCTCCGGATCTTGTACTTCTTGGATTTTCATTTTGTTGGGCATTGTTGTTGTTGTTTGTTTTCTGATTTTAATAAAATTCGTCTTCTACAACCAAATTAAAAAAGAAGAAGAAGAAGAAATTCAGGGTGGGCAAAATATTAGTATGCCATTGTTTTCTTTAGATTTCAATGCAACAAATGGTTGAATGAGTATCACATTTTGGCTAATTTATGGGGTTTGGGGTTTTACTTGATCACCACGTGGGAGGGTGGGGGTGTTGGAAGTAGGTGAGCTCGTGGATAGGTTTTCAAAACTTTTTAACCCACTTGACTCAGGGATCAAGTACCCATAAGGCCATAAACCACATTTAGGATGCAATCCCTCCATCTCATCAATCATGTACAGCAATAAAACCTATCTAAAAGATAGAAATTAGCAACACCATGCATCCAAAAACAATCTATAACAAATAGAGAAGTAGATTATACCTTTGGAGCCAAGTAGTGCTCTAATGGAGCAGAAGAATTGCTAGTTGAAGAAACTTTTTCTTTAAGCAAACTTAGGATCTGCAAGACCTCGTTGTCTTCCACGCTATGACCTACAATCAGATCTCTTTTCTCAAGAAGATTTGTGGAAACTTCAAGAGAAAACCCTATTAGAAACTCCAAGAAATTAGAAGAGAAAGAGATGAGAGATAGATGTGCAACTATTGCACAATAGGGGGCTGGGCGTGTTTCCCTTAGGTTGGACGTCCAAGGGGGTGCTTCCCCTTTATATAGGCCTCAAGCAATCTCATTTTCTTACTCTCTTACTAATAGTATTAGAAGTCTCACTTCCACACTACTTAGTAACTTTCTCATTCCTAATTATTATAGAAGTCACACTTCCACAACAATTAGTAACTTACTATTACTACTATTAAAAATCATACTTCAAATAGAAATAGTAACTTTCTAATTCATTCATTTTAGAGTTCAAGTAGGATTAGTTTCTTTCTAATTACTTGGGCTAGCGTCGAGATCACTAGAGATTCCATAGAAAAATGGCTCCAACTGGGATACCGCGACCCCACATCTCATGTGCAATCCGGGCCCACAGTTAATTGCAACTAACACCACTATATAAATGCAATTGCACTCCAATCTTAGGAATAAATTACAAAGAAGACTCTAAACTTCCCAATTACCACAAGTAGGCCCCTCTATCAATATCCATGGATCGATTGGAATAAATCCGTTTCATCCAATTTTAGATCCACATCTTATTATCCTTGCGCCCCAATTAATCATAGTGATCATCAGTACTATCCAATTAACTTTTAATCGAGATGGGTGCGCACTTATTAATGACAAATCCATTAATTGGCACAAGGGGATAATATAAATAGATTCTATCTTGATTATTGAATGTTCCCACAGTCCTACTACCACGTATCCAAGATATCTCGGTATTGACCTACAATTGACCTCACTCGACTCAAAGTAAATGAATAGATAGAAACTTGAGTTCATCAATGTCTCAGGATTAAGAACCTATTGTTAGGGAATTATGAGAGCAAACCTTAAAATCGAGACAGTATTCCATAAGGTGCTTCTCATGGTCCTTCAATACATCCAATGTACTAGCACCGTGATCGAGAATCTTACATTCTGATGATCGAGACAAATCACACTATCTCAGTGATTAAAGTGCTGCAACATTATCAGATGAGATGCCGAGTCTTATCACTGGTTGTGAACATATTTAAGTATAAGATTCATGACAAATGTCTCCCGTATATGGATCTCATCCATATACATATATCACATCCAATATACAAATGGGATCCGGTTCATCTCATAAACCATCATGTCATATGTATTGGTCATGTGCATTAAGTAATAAAATACCATTCATCTCATGAAAGAAAATCATGATTTTATTGATAAATAAAAAAATTAATCAATTTATTATATCATCTGATGGATTGAGACCACACAAACTAACAATCTCCTACTTGGGCTCAATTCTAGTCAAGCTTGCATCTCATACCCATCCCATCTACATGCTGCTCAAAGACTTTGATAGTCAAAGGCTTAGTAAAGGAATCTGCCAGACTGTCCGCAGAGGCTATCTTGGTAATAGCAATATCACCTCTCTGTACAATCTCTCTGACTAAATGATATTTCCTCTGTACATGCTTTTGGCTTTTATGGCTTCTGGGCTCCTTGGACTGAGCGACTGCCCCGCTGCTGTCACAGTAAACTGTGAACGACTGTCGTGCCAAAGGTACACCCCAAGTTCCATAAGGAATCTTTTGAGCCATATTGCTTCCTTAGCTGCTTCACAAGCCGCTACATATTCAGCATCCGAGGTGGAATCGGTGGTACAATCCTATTTAATACTCCTCCAGCTGATAGCTCCGCCACCAAATATAAATACATAACCAGAGGTAGATTTCCTGGAATCCTTATCTGACATGAAGTCATAATCTGTGTAATCAACTGGAATCAGTTCATCACTGCCATAAATCAACATGTAATCTTTAGTCATTATCAAGTATTTGAGAATACATTTTACAGAAGTCCAATGTTTAGGTCCTGGTTTAGACTGATATCTGCTGACTAGGCTCACTGCATGACAGATATCCGGTCTAGTACATAGTATAGCATACATGAGGCTACCAACAGTCGAAGCGTATGGTATCGACCTCATCTGCTCCTTTTCCTCATGTGTCTTAGGACACTGATCCTTGAAAAGGTGCACTCCATGCCTGAAAGGTGTAATACCCTTCTTGGAGTCTTGTATAGCAAACCATACCAGTACCTTATCTATGTATGCAGCTTGGAAAAAGCCAATCATCCTATTTTTCTGGTCTTGATGGAGTTTGATCCCTAGGATGTAGTTAGCTTCTCCCAAGTCCTTTATATCAAAAGTCTTGGCTAACCAAACTTTCACTGTTGGCAATATTCCTATATCTTTCCTGAGGAGTAGGATGTCATCGACATATAAAACCAGAAAGACTACTCGGTCACCTTCACTTTTCATGCACACACATGACTCATCCGGATTTTGACAAAAACCAAATGACTTGATTGCCTGGTAAAAACTGATGTTCTAGCTTCGGGATGCCTGCTTCAGTCCATAAATAGACTTCTGCAGCTTGCAAACTTTTTGCTCTTGGTTTTTAGGTACAAAACCGTCTGGCTGCACCATATGGATGTCTTCCTTAAGATGGTCATTGAAAAACGCCATCTTGACATCCATTTGCCAAATTTCGTAATCGAGATGAGCCACAATGAATAAGAGTATCCGGATGGACTTGAGCGTGGCCACCAGCGAGAAGGTTTCCTCATAATCGATATCTTCTTTCTGAGTATACCCTTTCGCAACAAGCTTGGCCTTAAAGGTCTCCACTCAACCATCTGGTCCTCTTTTTCTCTTGTAGACCCACTTGCACCCAATAGGTTTAATATTGGCAGACAAGTTTATAAGTGTCTAGACCTGATTGGAGTACACAGACTCCATCTCAGCTTTCATAGCATCTTGCCAACGTCCCGAATCTATGTCATTAATTGCTTCATTATAGTTACAGGGATCTTGTTCCGGTTCTTCCGGGACTACCTCGTAAGACTCTCCCAAGAACGAGAACCTGTCAGGGGGTTTGACAATTCTCCCACTACGACGAGGCACTTGTGTAACTATTGGGTTCGGTAAGGGTGGTTCTTTTTCAAGTCCGGTTATACTTGAACTTGTAATTGATTGCTCTTGAATTTCTTCCAATATCACATTTTCTAAAGATTCCCAGTCCATCATATAATCTTCCTTCAGAAAAACCGCATTAGTGCTCAGTAGCACTTTCTGCTCTTTGGGATTATAGAATATTCAACCTTTAGTTCATTTAGGATATCTTACAAATGTGCATACTTCTGACTTCGTTTCGAACTTATCCGTCTTAACGTTTAGCACGTGTGCCGGACAACTCCAAATGCGTAAATGTTGTAGTCTACGCTTTCGTCTGGACCACAACTCCCGAGGAGTCTTAGGTACAGACTTAGATGGCACGAGGTTTAGTATGTACATCGCAGTATCCAAGGCGTATTCCCAAAAGGATATAGGTAATCCTGAGAAACTCAGCATAGACCTGATCATATCTAAAAGAGTCATGTTCCTTCTTTCTGCCACTCCATTTTGTTGAGGCATACCAGGAGCAGACAACTGAAATAGAATCTCATTTTCTGATAAGTATCTCATAAATTCAGCAAAGGGATATTCCTCTCCTTGATCTGATCAAAGAGTCTTGATGCTTTTACCTAATTGCTTTTTCGCTTCCGCTCAAAACTCTTTGAACTTTTCAAAAGCCTCGGACTTGCGGTGCATAAGGTATATGTATCCATATCTTGAGTAATCATCTATGAAAGTGATGAAATACTCATATCCACATCTGGCCGTGACATTAATGGGTCCACACACATTAGTATGTACTAATTCCAATAAATCTTTGGCCTTATTGCCCCTTAGATGAAAATAGTATTTTGGTCATTTTACCTTTCAGATAGGACTCGTAGACAGACATTGGTTCTACCACCAATGAAGACAAGATACCATCTTTCACTGGCCTGTCAATCCTATTTAGGTTTATATAACTCAGCCTCAAGTGTCAAAGTTTTGTTGGATTAGATGAAGGTAACTTCCTCTTTATTGATGGTCTATTAATTGTTTCAGTATCATGTATCTCATACATCGTGGGAGTTAACAAATAAAGCCGATTGGTTACCTTGCCAGAACATATAAAAGCATCATTCCTCTTTATGACAACTTTAGTACCAAAAGTAATCGAATAACTTTTATTCAGCAAAATAGAAACTCAAATTAAATTCCGTCGTAAAGAAGGTACATATAATGTGTCTGAAAAAACCAATTTATTATTTGAGAAACATAAAGTAATGACTCCTACTGAAACAACCTCCGCCTTAGTGTCAGATCCTAGGTTGACAATGATTTCTCCCTCACTAAGCCTCCTGGTTTCCCTGAACCACTGCAACAAATTACATATGTGATTAGTTGCACCAGAGTTAACACACCAGAATCTGAAGTACCAGTTGCAAAACTAACTTCAGAAATAAGTGACTCAATCATACCTGAGGTCTTCTTCTTAGACAGATAATTTGGAGAATTCATTTTCCAATGTCCTGTCTTACTACAATGGAAACACTTTCCTTTCATTTCTGAACCCTTAGCCTTGGCCACGCCACCATTATGACCATTTTCCACTTTAGGACCCTTCAGAACTGATTTCTTTTTGTCTTTCCGCCCTTTGCCTTTCAGCTTGGACTTGGCATCTAACTTTTCTGTATCAAGGCAATTGGCTTCTTCTTCATAATCCCTTCAGTCACCACCAGCTGGCTAGACAGCTCAGCCAGAGTTAGATTCATCTTATTCATATTATAATTAATGTTGGTGTTGAATGACTTTGGTAGTGACTCAAGGATTATGTCAATCTGCGATTTTGCATCAATCGCAGCCCCTTAGTACATCTAACTCATTCAATGAGTCTATCATTTCAACATGTGTTCCTGTACTGATGTACCTTCAGCCATCTTGGTGCTAATGAGCACCCTTATAGCTGCTTACCTAGTAGGGCTGCCCTGTTTCACAAACATCTCCTTTAAGTTTGATATAATATCATATGCAGTCTTATATGATTAATGTTGGTATTGCAAAACACTAGACATGGATGCCAGAATGTAACATCTGACTATCTTATCGTCTTTGGCCCATTTGGTATAAAGTTCATTTTCTTCTTCTGGTGCATCCGGGCTAGGCTCATCAAGGGGGATTTTGGTGAGAACATATTTATATCCTTAAGCAGTAAGGACAATATCTAGGTTCCGTTTCCAGTCTACATAATTGGATCCCACCAACTTGTTTTGGTTGAGGATGATCGCAAGTGGATTGAAAGTATTTGAATTCATGCTTGAAATACTGTAGCACATAACCATACATTCAATTAATGAATATAAATGACATTAGGATTGAGTATTCTAGTAAATTTATGTGGAAATCCTCATAACCACTAAATTTAGTATACATCAGAATCGCAATCCCCGGGATATGCCTCCTTGGGGAGTGCAAATACCGCCTAAATTGGTGCGGATCAAAATTGGTCAAAATCAGAAAAAATTAGGATTATGACTAACTATCCATGATCTCCTTCATTCATTATTATCTAAGTATCATTATTATCTAAGTATCTCATACCAAATAAAAGAAAGAGAGAGGGTCTTTCTTTCCTCCTTCTTGGGGGGGGGGGGGGGCGCAAAGGATAAGATATTTTGAATCAAAGAAAACCACATGCGACAAGGAAGGGCAATGATCAAAAAGTAGTTTGACAAAGAAAGGCCTCAAGAACATCCAAGGGAAAGAAACCTGAGGCTATGTGTTGGAAGATGATTATGTTTAGTCAGCGTGGTGGCTCCGTTGATTGGGCACCATGGATTTCTTTTGGCAACTTGGAAAGAACATCTCAGGTGGAGCCCACACGATGGACGTTCTGAGTCAGCAATAAGTGGTTACATGTGTGGTAATGCTTGGAGTTTTGTCCTCCTTTGGTGATGCTCGGCCCCACTGGATCAACGGTCCATACATGTGCTTGGTGGTCCCTGGTATGAAGGGATCCAAAGTTGGCACATGGGACCCACATGGGATGGTCGGATGATTGAGACACGTCAGTACAGGTCACATTACCAATTTTTATATATATATATATATATATATATATAAGATTTTCTAGGGGATATGTTTTTTTTTTTTTCCTTTTCTGGTAGAATCTATGGGATATGCTGTTTTTATTTATTTATTTATTTATTATTATTTTTTTTTATGTTGTTAAAAACTATGGGATATGCTTTAGAGGCTGGGTGGATGCATTTCATTAAAACATGGGCTTCTACAAAGTTGCCCTGACAATCACGGTTGAGGTGGCCAATTTGGCTTCTCTACTTATAGGGTCAAGTGAAGTAAAGATGATTTTGAAGAAATAATAAAATATAAGTGGGTTATGATGGTATTTTATTTGTTATGAAATATTTTTTGACTTGTTATATGGGAAAATGAAGTTTTTTTTAGTGGATAAAGGGAGTTGTTTTTTAACTTTTTTTGAAAAAGTTGGAGAGAGTTATGAATTAAAGTGCTTTTGATATAATATCTTATCTGAAAAATAGAGGCTTTACTTGATTTCTACTATGTTAGTAGTCCTATTTGGGAGCTTTACTAATGGAATTAAGTGAAGTAAATATTATTTTAAATGAAGAATAAAATATAAGTGAGTTATGATATTAGGAGAGTTGCCAAACAAGCCTTTTAAGGCGCCAAACTAGCCCTAGAGAATTCAATTTTTTGCCTCACTGCTATGCTAAGTATGGTTTTGTCTGCGGAGGCTACGGCTGCTCATGGGTGGGGCCAGCCAGCATTGGGTCAGGGTTGGATTAAGAATAAAAAGTCCAAAGCCCGGCCCGGCCTGTGTAAGGAATTCATGTAATTTAACTTAATTAATCCAAACAATTGCTTGAATGCCCACAAATGATGAAACGCCGATGGGTGGGCTAGGGCCTGGATTTTACGGTCCGTGTCGGACTTGGGTCAGTGTTTTTAAAGTCGGGCCGGTGTTTCTAGTGGAGGCAATTTTGAGTGGATTGTGTGATTGGTGTTTTGTGTTGGACCGCGGGAGCATTACCATAAGCCTAAATGGCTATTTTAGGGTCACAATCAATCCTCATCCGTTGAATCATGGATGCATTTCCTCCTAATACCGAGCAGTTTCTCTGGTGTTAATGGTGAAATCCGACCCACCTTAGAGTGCTATTTAAGGGGGCACCAAGATCTTTACAAGATATAGGGAAAATCCACAATCAAAAGGGTACTGTATGAGACCATATGGCCGGCAATCATCAGCCTCACACCAGCATCTCCGGATCTTGTACTCATTGGATTCATTTTGTTGGGCATTGTTGTTGTTATTTGTTTTCTGATTTTAATAAAATTCGTCTTCTACGACCGAATAAAAAAAACAAAAAGAAGAAATTCACGGTGAGCAAAATATTAGTATGCAAAATATCAAACCCATTAGATCATCCTAATCCCTTTTCAATGGCCAAGTTCATTGATTTTGGTAGCCATCGTTTCTTTAGATTTCAATCCAAGAGTGACCAATTGTTGAATGAGTATCACGTTTCAGCAAATTTATGACGCGGGGGGGGGGGGGGGGGGGGGGGGGGGGGGTATGACATGATTACCATGTGGGCCATTTCTTACCTTCAATGCGCCCCAGGGCCGACTTTACCATAAATCCAACAAAGCCATACCATGTGGGCCATTTCTTACCTTCAATGCGCCCCAGGGCCGACTTTACCATAAATCCAACAAAGCCATTGCTTTAGGCAAAAAAAAAAAGGGGTTGGGTTGGGTTTGGTTTTAGGGTATGACATGATTACCATGTGGGCCATTTCTTACCTTCAATGCGCCCCATGGCCGACTTTATCATAAGTCCAACAAAGCCATTGCTTTAGGCAAAAAAAAAAAAAAAAAAAAAAAAACCTCCATAATAGCAGCTGGCATCTTTTGAAATTCCAAAAAAGAGAATTTGCTGACTGACATCCTTTTTTTTTTCTCCCAGAAATATAAGGCCTCATAATAACTATATCTTGAGAAGATATGACCAAGATTTTCATGGGCCTTAAGTGTCATTTATGGCCTATTATATTTCCATATCTACCCCTTTTATTTCTATTGCTAGGAGTGCAATTGATTTTAGCACACTATTATATTTTTAGCAGTCCATGTGTATCAAATTTCAACCATACATTCAGTCATGAACTTGCTTCATAAGCCTTTTTCATTATTTTTGTGTATCCTATTTCAATAGGGGCTCATCCAGGTTTTATCCACGATGTGGTTGTAATAGATCCATAGCTTGGGATTTCAGCCATAATAATAGATCTTAAAACTTAAGAAAAACAATGTGCTCCCAACCCGTCCACGTGGACTTAAGATAGGTTAGCAAAACTTGGATATAAAAACTTAGTTAGTAATTTTTGCATCACAAAAGGCAAGAACAATAAATCTTAAATAAAATATTTATAATAATATTAAAACATAGAAAAGACCTCATTTAAGATTGTTGCTTTATGCCTTTAATTATCTTGAGCCGCCCTGATGCACCCATTGCACCATCTCCTTTGGGAACTCGAATGACCCATGTGGTGTACAATCCTACCCACGTACTGTACATTCCTCTCCAAATTTCACTTGAATGACCCACGTTTAGACTAATAACTTTTAAAACATTCAAGTAAACGTGTTATAAGCAATTCAAATATTTTATATAAATCAATTTGACATTTTCATGAGAATAGGCCATTTATTTTGAAAGGTTTAGATTCTGACCAAAGGGCATAAAATTAACAGGCCAATATCAGTTCCTAAATCTTCTCTTCTGTGATCAAAGCAAACAAAAAGTTGATGGGGGCAACTGCCCTCACTCCCCTGGCTTTGCCCATTTTTTAAAAATTATGATTAGAATAAAAACTAAAATATTAAATGACTGTCTTCCTCCTGAACTAACTAAAGTTACCATGATAGTTTTTCTTTTACTTAACTAACATATAGTATATTTTCATGGTTATATTTAACCAAGGTATAGTATGGTGTGGGATGTGTGGATCTCTGCTATGGGCTCACCTATTGATAATCTAAAATGAGTTTCATCCCTTGAAGTGAAACATCCTCACATGGTTGATCAACGTTCAAACCCTAGAGAGTCAGGTGAAAGCTGCCATCACTTACTGATAAGTGTCGTTTTCGTTCCAAGCAATTGGAAATAGGATATAATCAAACTGCCAACACACTCACATGATCCGTGGGCCATCAAGATCAAACTAGATATTTTGGCCATAATTCAATTGTATGTTGTTTGTTTAGTTGGGCCCTCTAACAAGAAGAGTCTTTGGAAGTAACCTTTCTGACAGCTCATGTTGTCTCTTCTCCATTTTCATTCTCCACCACCGAAAAGGGGGACCCATTATTACTATTCCCTTTAATTGTTATCTTTACTATTCTTGGCCTGTTCTTTTACTAGAATTCCTGACTGGAATTCTAGTGGTTGGGATTTTTGGGGACATGATGTGACATCATGTCCCCTGGGGTTTTCAAATTCCATGTTTCTTTACAGGAATTTATAAATTCCAGCACATGATAACCTTTAGGAATTCTTGGAATTCCACCTTCTTTGCATTTTAGTGGAATTCCAAAATGCTCATGCCCTTAGAAGGATCTTGGAATTCCACCTTGTCTAGGAATTCAAGAATACCCCAGACAAGAATTCTAGGAATTCTTGTAAGTGAACAGGCCCCAAAATTTGAGTGATAAGGCCTCATTGCAGAGATAACTGCATGTTTATTTTCACTAATGAGGCATTACACAGAAAAATGTTGGGGAACAAACTGTTGCTTATAGTTGCCAATAGAACAACAGAACAATGTAATTCCCATCCATTTTGGTTCTTTAATTAAATGAAAAACTTAAAAGGGATTTTAGAGAATATTAAGATAGCAGTAACCTTCATTTAAGCCACGGAAAAAAAAAAAAAAAAAAAAAACGGTATGAAACTTTTGGCTCATTTTTCAAAAAGTACATGAAAAAAAAGGTTGCTAATTTTGATAGGGGTCCCATGGCCCCCACGAGGCTGGAGTTCTGCGCTCACAATGATCACCCAGGATGCACGATGCAGACATGCGACAAGCTTATGGTTAACAGACCCGTTTCTCGCATCAATCCTCCATTAGTTGTGCATAGATGTGTGTTTTCATGCCATTCATTCCAACGATACATGGCCATTTATATCACCATGCCTAGGGTTGTAAACGGGTTGGTTCCGGTCTGGGTCCAGGGTGGAACTGGAACCGGAACCGTTTTCTAAAAGGGGGAACCGAAATAAGAACCGGACCCGGACCCGGACCCGGTTTACATTCAATCAAGTAGAGCCATCCAAATGGGTCAATCTCAGGCCTGGATTTTGAACCGATAGGAATAAACTTCGTGGCCATGGGCATAATGTGGCGTTTGAGACTTTGACCATAAACCTAGGCATGAGCCTCCCTCATATTTGTCAGGCCTGAAAGTAAAGACTAGTCTTGCATCAAGCTTAAATTGATGTGTAAGACCCTATTCAGTAGATTTATCCTTGAAAGGCCAGTGACAACACACACACATTTGAGGATGCTAGGGTTTGATACTGATGTGAGTGATGTCTATTTGGCTTAAGTGCTTCACATAACTTCAGAATTACATTTAGGCCCTTTAGTTTTTCTTATATTAGTATAATGGTACGGTTAATCGTATGCGGTTAACAGAACCGTATATTACGGTTCGATTCGGTTAATAACCGTGAATTAATACAGAAAACCGTAACCAAACCGTAGGGTGCGGTTTTTGGAGTTCAATAACCGTAACCGTAACCGAACCGTGAACCACGGTTATTAACTTCGGTTCGGTTCGGTTAGACGGTTATTCGATTTTTTTTTACACCCACTTCCACAGAAGTACAGTGAATCATTAGGATGAGACTTTTTCACAAATTATATTCAAGACATATGAAGACTTAAGATGGTCATCTTCAAGACCTTGGAGTTTATTAGTCCAATAAACAAATTGACTGGTTATGATTACAAATGTGAGACAAGAATAATAAAATACATGTGTTTGATGGGTCCCACAAGAGTGCAATCATTATATAAGAAGTGTACTTGTACCTTTTGCAAAGGCAAAGTGTAAAAACTTTGGTGTGTTTTATGTTCCATTTTCACTCATTTACACATCTCGCGTGGGTGAGCGCAACTACTGTGCATGAAGTTATTATTATTATTATTTTTTTTTTGTAACAGAGGATGTTTTTTTGGGTCAGAATAATCCCTACGGGTTCAGAGAAAGTTGAGTAAATCTTTTGTGGTCCTAGTGTGGTAGTGTAGTTTCGAACCTTCAACATTCAGGTGTAAACCATGGTCCTAGGCCAACTGAACCACCCTTCAAAATTAATTATTTACATAGGTAAATATCTCGAGGATAAGACGATAAGAGGGATCATCTACTCTTAACATTTGAACATACCAAGGTGAATGGTGGGCAACCTTGATTTCCAAATGATTTTGATGTCCAATGGAGATCTGCACATCTGTAGCTTTGATCGTTCACTCTATGCCTCAGTTCTTTTTTTCTAAATTGGAGATTCAAACTAAAGCACTCCCACAGGCCCACCACCACACACCAATATCCCAACCAACATAGCTAAAACTTAGGGACTTTTGCCTAGCCCTTTTAATAGGTAGGCACTCCTTAAAATATTCTAATAAGTAATTACCAACCAGGCTAAGCCGTATATCATTGAAGGAGTCGCCATCTCACAGTTTGGCTTAGTGTAAGATTAGCCTTTAGTGTCAAAAACTAGAGTTTTTCTTATATACCACTTTAAAGGTTTTTATGATTTGTAAATAGTCCTTGTGATTTAAGTATTTAGTGATTGTAACACCTTCTATGTACCCAATAATTAGTAACCTTGCAGCCCCAATAAGCTTTTAGGTGAAATGATTCTTTTGTCCATCTATTTACCCCAAATTTCAAAAGCTTGGACTTTTTTTCTCTAAACCTTGCAATATCAACAATTACTATAGTACATTTATTGGGAAAGAATCTATATACATCAATCTTTATCAATATAGTGCCTATTTCATTATAGCCAAATCCATCGTAATGACAAGCAACACTTATACTGATAATTGACCAAATCTATGCATGGCCCACAGTTGGATTGATGAAAGTTCCAAAGCGCATGATCAGGCTTCTTTTGCATGAGAGTTTATTGAGAGAGGCCATTGGTACTTTGGATAAAACGATGGTCTTTTGTAAAATAACGACATTCATTTTTGTTTAATGGATGTAGGGGTAAAGCATTTGATTTTATAAAAATTCAATATAAATCTCATGGTGGTTGCCTATTCTAGTTAGGACTACTGAGTTTTAGTACATGAAATATATTAAAATGAAAAAGGTATTACTAAATGGAAAATATTCAAGGATTACCTCACCATGTGTGATGAGGGGGTGAATACCCCCCCTTACTAAATACTCAAACCATATGGTCCTGTTTACAAACTCTATAAATCTTAGGGCGGTAATACTAAAAACTCTGAAAACTATTATAGGACTAGCATAAACCCTATAACACTCCTCCTAGTAGCAATTAAAGATAAATAAATTCTGTAGGGCTGCCAATCAAATTGCTAATGCATTGGCTAACCGGAGGCCCACTTCCCAGTTGTGCTTGTTGCCTAATAGAATTTCTTTTTTCAAGGAAAAAAAACCTGATAATTCTATTGCCATATAAAGAAGGCAAAGAAGCATAGTCAAAATTTCATACCACTTATTACAAGGTTAGGTTTTGGTCATGACATTGAAGCCCAAAAAGGCAATATGGATCCAAAATAGAAGCCAGGAGGTTGGACATTGCTTAACCTCAGTCCTTTTTGCCTAAACCAACATAACCAAGAACTTCTTAACCTTTGTCTGGTCTGCCTTAACCAGGAACTCAGGATGGAAAGTCAAGCAATATCAATAGACATGCATAAGAAATTGCTTTGTTAATTTTGCAAACTATGTTGTTACAAGGGTAAAGGGGGTTGTTCACTTGTTCTTCTCACAAATTAACATTAATCTGAACTCAAAGCCAACATCAACTGAATGGGCCAAAAAAATAAATAAATAAAAGACTTTCATCAAACCCCTTCTCAGCAATATACAACTCATTTTCCTTAATTGCCTGCGACATACCTGAATACCTCTATCTTTTCACTTTTGATTTCAAGATAGACAACTTGATTTACACAAAGTTAGATAGAGAGTAAATAAATGGAAAAAATTAGGAAGTTGCAGAGATTTGGGAAAGGAGGGTTCAAGAGATTCATGGGGAGAGAAGAGAGAGGGATATGAGAGTTGCATAATAGATATGAGAGAAATCTAAAAATTACACGCAATTGTGATGAAAAAGAGATGGAGAAACCTTCCAATATTAGGACCGAAACAAAGAGAGAGACATTTTCGGTGCAGGCACTTGAGATGATAGAGAGATTGTTGGGCAATAGCTGAATATGGGTTTTTTAGATTTATGAGAGGGAAGAGTACTACCCTTACATCAAAGGAAGAACCGTTTCATGAAGATGGAGAGGACTTGATGAAGAGTTTCTATGCATGTATGAGGTTGGGTACTATATACTGATGGGGTTGGAGGTAGGATCAATTTGCACTCATCTTTGAGTAGCTCACTAACCGTTTCCAACTTTAAAGAAAGTGAATACTCATAAACTTGTATCCCAATTCTGTGTTTTGTAATCTTTCTTTAGTTCCTTGATTCAACGCCCTTTGCATTTCCGCTGCAACAGTTATATATATGGTTAGGCAGAGATTGAGGGATCGAATTCGTGAGGACCATGTAGTTGTCTCTACTAAAACTTGCACGAATTGCTAATAGCATTATGATGACTTGGAAAGGTTATACAAGGCCTTTTGATCTAAATGAATGTGACCTCTTACCATGGTAAAATAATTGGCAGTCAAGCTTTTTTTTTTTTTTCCAAACGGTAACAAATTTTATTAAGAGAAAAGCCAAATACAAAGATAAAAATCAAAGTAAGAAAAATAAGGGATGGTACAAGAGCATTGTGCATCACACAACCCTAATAACATTACCACACCCACCTAAGGAGATAATCTCATTACCCCTTGCTAATTAACTAACACATCCGCCGTAGAGTTTGTGGATCTAACCTTATGATGAAAGGAAACAACGATTCTAGCCGAAAGCGCCCTAATTTCATTAGAAGGAATTGAAAATTTCAAGGTCTCGCCTTCAGGTTTAATACCCAAGCTATCGTATTATAAGAATCAATTTCAACAATAAGGGCGCCTTCATATCTTGTAGAGAACAATGTAAGACCTTCCAAAATAGCCCACACATCTACTTACATGAGAGTTACAAATGCCTACATTCTTGGAGAATATAATTAGCACCTCTCCTTTCCAATTCCATAGCACTCCGCCGATTCCTGCCCGGCTTGCCCCTCAAAGCTCCATTAACGCTTTCTAATTGTGAAGAACAATATCATTTAAGCCTAACATTGGAAACTCTTTCCTACTCAAACCCATTGAATGATGCCGTCAAAATCACCTTTATTGTCGTAGAAGAAGAGCCTCTAAGGATCTGATTATTCCTTTTTTCTTTTAAATGAACCATAAAACCGCAAATGGAATTTAAACGAGCATGAACAGGACAATTTCTTTGTGCAATTCAACGACAGTACAATGAACTATGCTGTTATATGTTCCTTCTACTGGATTGGATAATTCAATGTATTACTCTTTTGAACCAAAGAAAGTATCATCAACAATTCTGTTGATTAATTTATATCACAGTTTTAATAGTATTGGCCAATTCCAACACCTTACATATTTGACTATACATCGCACATCATGACTAATATTTTAGTTTGTGTTTATTTTTCTTAATAAACTTTGTGAGTACTCATTTTAGATGACAGAGCTTTGATGATGATGATGATGATGATATTTGTATTTTGAAACTAGGAATTTAATTCCAGGTAAACAATGAGGCCCATTTTAGGGCACATTTGTGCAACATTGCTGCGAAAAGTAGTCTCCATGGATAACCTTTTCGCATTCCATGGAAAATCAAGTTTGAATCCTCCGATCATAAACAATTTTCTACTAAGTCACGAAAAAGCTATTATTTTTCTGCCTTTTCTCACAAAAAAGCATTAATTAGTAACAAATGGGAAACTTCCATTGTTTGTAAAACGTATACTCTCCACGCTTTTTCCATTGAAAAGTGGTGGCACAAACATGGCAATTAGAGTATTCATACGTAAATTGGAGAAATATTCACGTGCATCAATTCCTCGCCATGTTATGGTAAGGGACGACATAGTAGGGTTGATTTTATAATATATCCGAACCATCCACACACATGGGACCTCTTAAGTACCCATTGAACTTTCACCTATTCAAATGGATTGGATCGTTGGATAGAGGGTCAATTTTTTTCCTTTAATATAAAGCTGTTACATTTGTGGGTCACATATGAACATGTTAGAGGCATGTAATTGATCCCAAATTTGATATATGGGCTGATCCAAGATGTCTTTTTTCATCCCCTACAAGTCCCAAGATCAGTGGGTCCCTAGGTGGGCCTCATTAATTTTGTCCCTCACCGTATGGTGAAGGAAGGATGCACAAGAATATCCCTCGGTAAATAGAGTATAAAAATATGATCACAATTAATATTTCTTTGAGGCCCTTTCTCATTATCACATAAGTAAGGCACGCATGTATCGCACGATGAAAATTATAATTTCTCTATTTTGTGGAAAATTAAGTCCAGCCCTCCATTTTTTTTAAGTTAGTTTTTGTTCATTTTATCATAAAAAGGTGGCCATATCAAATTTGATTTTTACTGTAGCATTAAAAAAAAGAGGTTTTCTTAGCTTTCCATCCCTATGATGTCCGGGTACTGATGTGGATACGAACATTGATATAAGGATCGGTGATACTTTCTTTTTTTATTTTCTTTTTATTAGAGGGTGTCCTAACCCTTTGGGCTAGATTAATCCCTACGGGCCCAGGAGGAGTTAGGTAAATCCCTTGTGATCTCAGTGTGGTAACGCAGTTTTAAACATTCAATCTTCGGGAGCAAACCGTGGTCCTAGGCCAACTGATCGAGTTATCCCTTGAGATTAAGGATCGGGGATACGATTCCTCACTTTAAAAAATTTAGAACAGGAATATGGACAAGGGTGTCCTGTTTTTTTTTCTTCTTTATATCACTTTTGAAAATTTAGCATCAGAATATGAACAAGGGTGTCCTATTTTTTTCTTCTTTAGATCACTTTTGAATAAATGAAATTATCATTACTTTTGTCCGTTTCCAATAATTATTTTATGATGAGAAGTAAAAATATAAAAAAAAATTATATGAAATAAAAGAACTTTATAAATAGGATATATTAAATTGATTTCCTATAAATATCTGTGCACTATCGAACATCAATACAAATATATTATCAATTTGGTTACGTTAGATTTATACAAATATAGTGGTAGCTCAGTAGCTGCATAAACGTATCTTAGATTCACATGTATATCATCAATATATCCACACCATCCAACGGCTTGTCGACAGGGAGGTAGGATTAAAAGCCGTCGCTCAATCGTCTACAACCGGGGCCCACTTATAAATCGACATCAACGCTCGGCACCATCCTCCACCTCCACAGTCGTCATCATCATCATGGTTATCCTCAGCGTCCAAGTCGACGCCCGTTATATCACAGAAGACGCGGTCCATGTCCATGTCATCCACTCAAACGTGGCGGCTCCAAATGGTCGGTCCCGTGTGCGACGAAACGTAGCCACATGAACATCTCCTTCCTTTTAATATCCAACCGCACCAACCCAAACAAAACAAAACTAGACTAAATCACATCAAAGAAGAGAGAGAGAACAAAAAAAGGTCCCTTCCTCTTCAACGAGGAAGGAACTACGAAGGAGAATACCACCTTCTAACCAACTCTACGAATCGAATCTCTCTCTCTTCTTCTTCTTCTTCCTATATATATATTCCACCCTCCCCTTTCTCCTCTTATTATTAAACCTGCCATGGGAACCGAAATCCTTCGCCCTCAAGATTTCCTCAACGAACGGCTCAGATCTGTCCACGACCGCAGACAGCCCTATTCAAGCCCTAGCCCTAGCCCTAACCCTAGATCCTTCCGGAGATCGGACCCTAAACGACGGGAGCCGAGGAAAGCCCCAAAACCTAACCCTAATCTCGTCATGGGAGAGGTGACGATCTTGAAACGAGGTGAGTCGCTCGATTCGATGAGAGTTCGTGTGAATGATCGGAGAAAGGCGGTGTCTTTCGACGATCGGGATCTGATTGTGACTGGAACGGAGCGGCTAGGTCCTGAGCCGGAGTCGGTGAAGAAGGAGGTGAGGATGGCTGACCTGAGAACGGCGCTGGCGGTTAAGTCGGATGCGTACGCTGGATCTGCGATCTCGCAGTCGCCGTGTCCGAGCTCGCTGCCGCTGCCGACTTTCTCGAGGAGGAAGGAGGGGATTGCGGTTGTGGATGACTCGGCGACCAAGGATCTGAGGCGTCTGCTTCGGATTGGTTGAATATCTCTTCATCTGTACGTGTTCGGATGTGATTAGATCTGAGCTGATCTGATCTTCCTGTGATTTTTTTAAACGGGAAGAAAGGTCTAGAATTTGGGGGAAATGATTCAGAAAGGCGAGTTTTTAGGGTTTGTTTGGGGAAGAAAAGGAAGGAAGGAAGCGAGAGGGGATTTGGTTAGATTTGATTCTCTCTGTATGATGATGATGGAATGGAAATGGTGTTTGGATGTCCTTTACATGTAATCTTGCTACGAAGTCCCTTATTGTGGAAATCTCGGATTTTTCGAGTTTCCGTATGATCTCTCTCTCTTTTTTTTATTCCTTCTCCTCTCTCTTTTCCTCTTTTGTGTGTGTTAGATTTTGATAATTATATTGGAGGATTTCACAATCGTTCTGTCATGTTGGAAATCTGCAGAGTTTGGAATCTCGTCTTTCTTTGCAAATTCGTGTTAAGGTGAGAAAGTAATAATAAGAATATAAAGAGGAGGAGGATTCATCCATGGCGATTGTGATGAAACAAATTTCTTCTTCTTTCATAATTTTTTTTACTATTGTTTGACAACTAAATATTTTACTATATATATATAATTGTATAAGAGCTTCATTAAAATTGAGTATCTTATTAGATTTAGAAAGTTTATCTCATATGAAAAGTGATTAAAAGTAGGCCCAGATATTAAAAGAAGATGGTAAATATTAAAAGGAATTGAGGCTCATATTACCGGAAGCATAAATAGGAGTGGGGCTAAAACTTTTGCCGGATATTAATAGGAGATAGTAGATATTAATAGGAAGTGGGGCTCACATGATCTGAAACATAGATCGGGGGGTTCGTAATTTTCTTTCTCTGCAATTTTGGTTTTGTTTAATCGGATAGAATCTTGCGAGAAAACTCTAATCCTCCCAAAAGAGCACATCACTCGTGCCAACTTTAGGTCCATTAGATTTATAGACTCTAAAATAGATAGTTTAAAAAAGATTTATATACTCTAATAGCATAAGTAATTTATAAGGATTGAGTGTTCCACATGTTATTGTAAAGCCCAAAAGGAATGCACGTGTTGCTCTCTTATAAAGAGAGCTGCTGCTTTAATATATAATAATTACTAGCGACAAGAAATAAAATTATATTAAAATCTAGATAAATGTTATTAGAAACAAAACAAATTACAAATAAAAACAAACTTATAAAGAAGAAATAAATCTTTAGAAAATTGCCTTACCATTTAATATATAACAATTAGTTATTCCTACACTCATTAGATGTTGAAGTTAAGCACTCATCTAAACTTTTTGAAAAATCCAGACCTAGCACATATTTTTAATGATTTAGATTGTTTCTTAACTTGCCCCTCAAATTTCATAACATTAGAGTGTTTGAACACTTGGAAGAAAGAAGAAAAATTCTAAGACTTGTCAAGTTTACGTAAGGCTTAAAAAATATTCAGAATATAGATTGGTATTTGGTGAAGCTACACAATGTGGCCCACACAAGAAAGATCTAGAGCTCAAAAAAAAAAAAAAAAAATCAACTCGGATTTTCTAGATTCATTTAATAAGTGGGTCACACAATGGGCCAATTCACTTACGTGAAGATCTTCCAAAGGCTCGTGCTGAGCCAGGGCCAAAACAGAAACTTGGAGTCATGATTCGACTAAGGCTTTAGTCAGCTAAGATTTAAACTTACAGAAACTTGGTGCGACTACTCATTGTGGCAAATGTTTGAAAATTCTGGACTTAAGAAAAATAATTAGAAGCCACTTGTTTTTTAATGGTTTATATTGTTTCTTAAGTGGACCCCATTGAAAAACCCCACAAAATCTCCTAATTTTATAACATTAGAGTGTCTGAACATCATGGTAAAGGCCATGACTCTGCTCTTCAACTAACTCGTAAGGGGGAAAAATGGAGTGGGTTCCCTCTCGTCTAATGTACTGCCGGCAATACACGATAGTTGTCTCGTCACGTAATCTGTTGTCTTAAAAAAATAGGTCAAATTAAGGGTCATTAAATGAGGTCATTATAAGGTCCTGATAGGGGATAATCTATAATTATAGATATATAAGTAATTAAAAGAATTTCAAATAGAGTAGAGTAAGTAAAACTAAAAAAGGCGGTGCCAGATATTTTAAAAAGAGAATTTGTCCCGTTCCTGTGTATTCCTTCGAGGCCCTTCAAATTAGGGTTTAAAGGCTAATTTTTAAATCGAAATAATGATGCAAATAAGGTGTAGCGTTTGATTTGAGCTCAAAGAAAGATAAAGGAGAATAGTGGCCAATAGGTTGGTTTGTTGAGGGTGACCGCATTCGGGTCACTTTGTTTGATTAATTAAGGGGGTCTTTTGAAATCATATATTAGTCTTATTATTATCATTAAAACTTAAACCGGTCTTTATTTCCTTTTTATCATTAAGCACTTTGAAATATTTGGCACCAAAGGCGGAGAAAAAGACAAGAAAATATTTTTAGGTTGATTTTTCTGGTTTTATAGTTTTTTCGGATTTTTGATAATCGAGGCTAGAATGGCCTAACTAATGGGTTCTACTTGAATCTATCTTAATCAAATCATCTTTTATTAATCATCAGATGCCGCCCTATCCTAAGTCTCTAAGCTGTCCACATTCGCTCTCCCAATCCCTTGTTGGAATAGAAAAAAAGCCTATACAATTATAATTCACTAAATGTGTGAAATCCGGAATTATAATAGGTTTTAGACAACTTGGACACGGATACCCTAGGGTCTGAGTTGAGTTCTAGGTGTTTTGTATGATCTCGGGTTATTTCTTTGGTTCTGTATTGATTCCAGATTGGGTGTTTAATTTATGTTTTGTTTTATTATATTTCAAGTTGTGATGATTTTTGGATGTTGACTTAGTTATTCATGCATTTTCAGGGTTTGGGGGCATGACTTATGGAATGAAATGACTCGAGAATTGACTTCGGAGAGCTTGATCAGCTTGGACATGAGGGCCCCCAGGCCAGAGCGATGTTTAAGTGATTTTATGAGTTTATGCTAATTCTTGATCTAGGTCCTCTGTGTTGTATCTTTTAAAGTTCATGGCTCTAGTTTGAAGTGTTTTAAGGCTCTAGTATCAATATCTTCTTGAATCCAAGGGTTGGAAGTGAATGAAGAATCATGCTCGGGGACTTTATCAACATGGACATGAGGGCCCTGAGGTCTGAGCTGTGTCTAGTGTAATCTTTGGTCTTAAGTCTTTTGTGTTGTGTCTCTCAAGGTTCTAGGGTTTGCGTTTAAGTATTTCAAGGTTCTATGATCCAAGTTATAGACAGTGGGAATTGAAATTAAACCAGGAGTTGAGTTCTAGTTTCCTAATAAACTTGGACACGAGGACCCTAAGGTCTGAGCAACCTTTTAAGCTTGGAGACGAGGGCCGTGCATGTCTGACTTGAGTTTGAGGCCTCTTTATGTCACTCTATTTAATTAACTTTTTTTTATTGTATTGGACTTTGGGGATTTTGTGTTAAGTGTTTTTAGATTTTGGGGGCTTGTGTTTAAGGTTTTGAGGTCTCAGGGCATTGAATCTCAAAATAAACTGGTGACCGCGTTGGTGGTCTCAACCAACTTGGACACGAGAACCCTAAGGTTTGAGCAGCTTGTTCAGCTTGGACACGAGGACCTTGAGGTTTGAGCAACGTTTTCAGGTTGAACACGAGGACCCTGGGTTCAGAGTGCTTGACTTCGAATTCTTTGTGGGTTTTAAGATCTGAGGGCTATTTTAATTTGTTTGGTGTTTAGGGACTGTTCGGATTAGTTAGATTTGTAATCTTTAAATGGGTTCTAAGCTTGGGTTTCACTTAGCCCAACTTGTCCAATTTTTCGTTTTGGGACTTTCATGAATATCTTTCACTTTATTTTTGTTCTTTTCTATTTTATTGAAATGCAGAAAAATAATAAGGAAATGAGAGATACTTTTTTTGTTTTTGTAGGATTTATTTATTTATTTATTAATTGAACCTGATTTGGTATTTTAAGCTTTTTAATTTTTCGGTGTTTTATGCTATGTTTGAGGAATGAGAAATAAATGCCAAATGCAAAAACACAAACTTTACTATAGCTAACAATGCAAGAAACCAATACTTTCTAATTGCCAGAGAGGAGAAATCTAGAGGGCGAGGGAAGATGGGATCCAAGGATTTTCGTTCGGCATAGGGACCCCTGGTTGGGTGCAGAGCCTTGAGATTGGAGCTTCGTTTTTGTTTGGGTGCCGGGGCCATGAGGTGTACAAGGTGGTTTTCTAGACTTTTTCTTGATCCCACGGGTTTGGAAATTAACTAGTTAAAAATAAAGTAAAGTGAATTCAGATAAGAAATGACAAGGGATCATATCAAAATTACATAATTTCAAAATCCCCTCCATACTTTTCAAAAAAAGAAAAAAAAAAAAAAAAAAAAAAAAACAACAGCAACCGCCTTCTCCATTTAAAGACAAAAAATCTCCACTTTTCTATACAAAAAATCAAAAAATTTTCATATCTAACAACTAAAAATAAAACACCATTATAACACCTTATGACTTTACCTCGCATACTTCAATTCACTCTTTGTGCTTCAAAGGTAGTTTTAAGAAAGTAGAGGCACATAAGTATGAAATAAATCTAAACTAAATGCGATAAATTAAAATCAATGATCTAAATACAAACTAAGATGGAATCCGATCTGATCAGTTGGGACGCCGGGATCTTGAAGTTCGAGCCTAACAATAAAGGAGATATAGATCTAACGATCGGAATTTGGTCCGATTGGCTTGAGCATAGGGATCCAGAGAGCGGAGGGTAGTGTGACAATGAAAACAAAGCATGATCCGATGTAGAGACCAAAATTTGATCCTATCAACTCGAACACTAGGGCTCTGAGGTCTAGAAGAAATGATAATGCGGATGTGAAGACAGCGACCGAAATCCGATATGATGTGTTCTGGCATGGGGGCCCTGAGGTCTGAGCAGAGAAATGATGAAAATGCAGATCCAGCATTGGAGCTTGATCCAATGTGATCGGGCACGGAGAGCTCAAGGCCTGAGCAGTCTGGATCTAGATCTCACCTTCTTTATATGATTTTCTTAATAAAAATGAATTACTAAATGTGTTAATATGTGAAAAATAATGAAAAACGAGAAGAAAGAAAGGAATAGAAAACTAAGCATGTTTGATGACAAGAGCAGCAAACGAAAATGGAAGAGTTTAGAATTACCGATTTTGACGTGGTCCTCTGGGTAATGATCTTTACAGAGATCCATGGCTCCTTTCCTGTCCTTCTCGTTTCTCTAGATCTCTCTTACTGGGCTTTTCTCTTTAGATCTATCGTTTTTCTTGTTTTTGCCTTTGTTTTTGGCTTCCCCCACCTCATGATAGGATAGGGTTTCTAGAAGGTCTTAGATGATTTTCTGATAAGGATGGTTAGTTTCAATCATCTTGGGGTGAGAGTGAGTTCAGGAGCAGGGGCCCTGAGGTTGGAGATGAATTTTAGGGTGGTCCACTTCTGGAGCGAAAATGAGCTGGGGCGCGGGGCGCAGAGGTTGAACCTAATTGGGATGTGTTTCGGCTTTGGGGCCCAATGGCTAGCCTAATGTTTTGGGTCAAAACTCAGTTTGGGCGCATGGGCCCCAATGCCCGAATCATCTTTTCGGGGGCCACTATAGGAAAGTCTTCCAAAAGCCATGGCTTTCAACTTGTCTGTCAGATTTTTGAGTTCTACTTATCATTGGAAAGGTCTCATAGCGTAGATCATGATGGGACATGAGTCTAAGGAATCAAAAAATAAGATAGGTCCAAGAATAATAAACAAGAAAATCATCTTACCACTGAAATACCCCTAGGAGGTCATAACCATTTGCATCTCAGTTTGGGTTGGTTTTGATGTAATTCAGATCAAATATGCAATCTTTGATGCGAGGTGTGTGTGTCTCTTTGGGGGGGGGGGGGGGGGGGGGGGGGGGACCACTGAAATACCCCTAGGAGGTCGTAACAGTTTGCATCTCAGTTTGGGTTGGTTTTGATGTAATTCAGATCAAATATGCAATCTTTGATGCGAGGTGTGTGTGGGTGGGTGGGTTTGCCTGGACCATCTTTTCGGGGTTCATGTTAGCATGATCTTCCGAAAGCCATTCGGACTTTCATGTTCTATATACTTGTATTAACATTTAGGATCCTCTTTCTAAACACTTTGACAATTAATATCCTTTAAATGGATTTGAATCATATTAAAAATATTTAATTTGGGTAAAAGGGGGCATCACTATATATGGTAAGTAATTCGGGTGCTACATAGTGTGCCAAACAAGGCGTCTACACCCACGTCAGACACATGTACATTTTTTCTATATATTTTTTCAAAAGGAAAACTCCATATAGCTGCTGACGTGGCACCCTTGAGAGTCATTGTCCAAAAGCAAATGCACATTATAGGATTTGGCAATGACTTTCACTATATATCATAAAATAGAAAATATTGACATTTTTTGAGTGATTACAGAAGCTACTATACCTTAAACCAGTCTGGCAACATTTGCTCCAAAGTCTAGAATACTCTCTCCCACTTTCTTCACTCTCGAGTATGAATCGAACATTGACACGGTTAAGTTGCGATGTCAAGTATCAACTCACAATGTTGAGAAGATATTGTGAGTTCAATAGTTAAAAGTTTTCCCATGTAGGATACATACAGGTGCATTGGGTTTGATTAGAAATTCTGAAGCTGAAGCAACGATTTCTTTGAATACATGAAATAAACCATTTGCTTGTGAGTATGTTCAATGGCAAATGTACATACTGTGGCCCTTCTGTTAACACAATCCATGGAGATTTTTCCCCAAAAAATAAAAAATAAAAATCAACCATTTCATCCTCTCAGTACAATCTATAGAGACTTTGCTTAAAAAAAAAATCAATCATTTCGATTTTAGAAAAAAAATACAAAAGATTGTGCTCCTCTTCATTTCATATTCATAACCTTAATTTTATTATAGTCTATGATGAATTAGTATCTACAAACTTGAGGATATTTTTCTCCATGTTTCTCGCTTTAGAATATGAATTTAAAATAAACATTAGCTACTCACGATGTCTAGAAAAAACTAGCGAGGTCGATAGTTAAAAAAAAAACGAGTTACGGAGTACTTCAATGTGCAAATGCGATAGAGTCTCAATGTCGCGGATGATTAAGTGAAGGGCAATTTGGTCTGAAAAAAATGAAGTTTACAGTATAAGATGCTTTTGGGCATTATATGTATTTGAGGATGCTTGTGGAGGTGTCACATCCCGGTCCTGAATCACCCTGGCCTAGGGTAATTCCCGAGGTGAGACACACGTACTCCAATGATGTTGTACTTGTGTCGAGCCAAATACAACACACGAAGAAGGAAAACCCCTTTTTCCACATGTGAGTCGAGCTCACTAGAATATAACCATAACATTTAAATCATAGCGGAAGCTGTAATTCATACACATGAAGGTATCATTTCTCATTTAGTCCAATTAAATATTCAAGTTTAATACAAAAAAATTATACAAGTATGTACATTGTTTTACAAAAGAGGGTATATAAAAGAATCCTAAACAACTGTACCAAAAATATAATCAACAGTATAACTAAACAACTAAGGGCTTGTTTACCGAATCTTATCTTTACGAAACAAATCTGTATGATATAGATCTGTTTCAAATGGAGCGGTTTGAAATAAATGTTTTATAAATAAACTGTTTGGTAAGACATAGATATTTTAAAAATAGACTGTTTGGTAATACACATGTAAAAATAGATCTAATGGTTTGGGCTTTTTTCAACTACTTCAAAATCTGTGATCATCCAACGGTTGAAAATTTATCCCCCACACGTGTTCCACATTTTAATGACTACGTGCGGTTTGGATTAGCATTTTAGTGGCCAAGAATAATTTAGAATTCATAAAAACCGGATTGACAGTAAGTAACAAGAAAGAGAGAGAGCTTGTTTATATCTAATGGTTCATACTTTTTTACAAATTTCTCAAGATCTATATTGAGTGAACACCTTAAACTCGATCCCATAGCTATTTGTAGCTTTCTAAAGAGGATGGACGATTCAGATCTTGATTGTGGGGCCCACAAGGTCCAAAAATGCAAATCCAACAGTCTAAAACTTTTCACAAATATCTCAAAATCCGTAAACATCAAACGGATGAAATCTCATCTCATAGCCGTTCTTGACCTTGTAAAGATATCTAATGGCTTGGATCATGAGTTACGGTCCCACAAGGAAATAAAAGTGAGGAAAATCAAAGAAGGCAAAAGTAACGTAAATAACACTGTAGCAAGTAAGGTCTTTCCGCTTCAGACTTTCATGTCTGATTCAAATATGGTGGTTTTCATGACTTTGTGAAATAGAGGCTTTATGTCTTAACGCAATTTTAAACATACATTAAAAATGATATAACCAAATGGTCTAAATGCGATTTCAAACCATTTTAAGACATATAGAGCCTAGAATTATACTTGCCAAACGAGCACTAAGTGTCACTGTGAGGCCCCACCCTTAGTGGGCCCTCTAATTTCTATTTTATAGACTAATAATTGCTAATTTATACTAATTATGGTTAATTGTTGCTAATTATTGCTAATCATGGCTAATTACTATTTAATTGGGCTAATTAGGAGTTGATATGAGAGATTAGTTGACTTCCTAAGTTAGAGTTAGATTAGCTTAGTGAGTTGGTATTTTAATTAGTAAGGGGTTTTGGTTAATCCTAGGCTATTAGTGTGGGGTAGGCCTTGTTAGTGGTCTTAATTAATTATAGGAGGGTTAGTGTTGAGTGTGCATCTTTTCTAGAAGATTCCTACCTAATGACCAAACTAACCCTAACCCTAATCTCATGAAAACCCTAGGGCTAATCTAGTCATTAACCACCCTCCACTAAACCTATAAAACCTCTCTTATCCCAATGCAAGAACCCTAATCCCAAGAGCAGCCCCCTTCCCAAGAAAACTACCTCCAGCCCCTGTTCATTGCAACTCTCAACTTCCATCCCCTTCATACGTTTGAGCTACTGTTGCTGGGATCCCTTCTCTGCTGCAGCAACCATTTCCATTTCATTTCCTTCATTTCCTCTTTTCTCATCTCCCTCAAATCTCTCTCTTCCAAACGACAGCCCCTGTTACTGTGTTGTGCTGAAGGTCTCTGGGAGCTACTGCAGCCGTGTTCTTCTCCTTCTTCTTCATTCACCTGGGGGCCACTGGTTTTGTTGCTGGAAATTCCCCTCGGTGCTGCTGTTACCACGTTTCCCTTCTTCCTCTTTCATTCTTCTTCCTCCAAGACACTACTATTGCTGCTATAATTATGCTGGATTCTCCTTGAAGGGCTGCAACTCTCCTTCTTCATTTCTCGTATTTCCCTATTACTGCTGGAAGCTACTGTCACTCTGCTGGAAAAATTCTCAAGGAGCTGCTGCTACTCTGTTCTTCCTCTTCTTCTCCACTGCTGAAATTGAGTTCTCTCTTCTATTGATTTCTTTCTCTCTACAGACCTTCTCTCAATCACAAAGAGGCAAGTGCATCTACTATTAACTTAGGATGTGTATGTTTTCCTTGGATTGCTGTATTTCATTTCCTAATTGTGATTAAGTAAGTTTTAGAATTCCACCTGAGCCCTGTTTGTGTTTTGGATATAATGGGCATTGATGTGATTCTTGCAATTTTAATTGTTGTTTGATAAATGGAATTGGTTGGAATTATAGATTGAATTGAATGGAGAGGTGAAGGGGGGGCGATTGTAGTAGTGGCTCTGCAATAGCCACTGTTACAGTTGCATTCCCTGCAACAGAGACGATTTTGGATTTGTTTTATTAGCTTATGTTGAGATCAGTGGGCCCAGGTGGGCCATCCTGGGGGATCCGGACCCCACATCGTGTAGAGCCATCTTGGGCGACCCAGGTGATGAGGGCTGATCGTGGGCCCTTGATCAGTGGGGCCCACGATCATTGCTTCTCTTTGTATCAGGCGTGAGTTCTTGGAGTGGGTTTTTATCTTATTTAATCAGGTTGTGGGGCCCCCAGACTGATCTGGTCACAGATCTAGTCCGTCCATCAGGACCGAGTTGGTGGGGCGACCATGGGTTAGAGGTCTGATCTGGGTTTGATCAGAGGTGGGTCCTAGTCTACGCGATGGTTACTAACCTGATTAACCCCAGGCAGCGGATCACTCCTCTCGTTGGTGGAATCTGTGGGGCCCAGGTGGGCCATTGATGGCAGATCAACCCGGTCATCATGTAGAGGGTCCTTGGGCGACAATGGTGGGGTAGCCTGATCTGAGTTTCATCCAGTAGGGCCCACTATCCAGGTCTCCCAAATTGAGGCTGTCGCTCCAGCCCATCCCAGAAGTTCTGCATGTGGACGATCTCCACAGGCCTGACGAGTTCTTAATGAAAGAGAAAGAGATGAGGGGATTTGAAAGAATGAAATGGAAAGAAAGGCAAGGTAGGGGAGATGCCACGTGAGTGAATGAGAAAAGGGTGATGAAGGGTAGGTGAGGGATGACTTGGTGTTGTCCACGTGGGTGGAAATGGAGAGTGATGTATGGGATGGAAAAGGTGTGTTTATTATATATATATATAGTGGACTTAGGTTTTGATGGAGGACTTTGGGCCTAGTGGGGCCCACTAATCTATAGCCCATTAGTTCTTTAATTAAAATAAAACCTTAGTTTAATGTATTCTATTAACTCCATTAATTTTCATAAACTAGAAATATAAACCCCTTAATTTTATTGGACCAAATCGGAGCTGGGCCCAGTGGGGCCCACTATTTCCATAACTCATTAGCTTTATTAATTAAACAAATCATTTAGTTTCTAATGTGTACAGTGGAACCCCATTAGTTTTAGAAATTAAGAGAGTAGGACCCTTAGCCTTTATGGAACCATATTAGAATAAATTAACTTGTTATCCTTAAATTAATATTTCCTGACCCTGTAGTCTTTAAATTAATTTAAATTAATCTGGACCCTTTAGTTTTACATTTTTAGAAATTCATAATTTGATTTAAGCCCTAAGTATTTTACGAACCCAATTCGAATAGTTTGTGTATGACCTGGATATTTCCATCAGACCCAGACCTTAGTGTAAAAGTTGAGATTTGGCCTGGAGTCTGTTGACTCAGGTACACCTGTGTACCAGATCGACCGGCCGGCCACCTGGTCAATCGGGTACACTGGAAATTCCAGAATCCAAACCAAATCCCAACTTTGATTCCAGTGGAGCAGATCGACCCGACCCTTGCCAGGTCGACCTGCCACACTGTGAACTCTAGGGTGTGAGTTTAGCATTGTTTTATGATTAATCGATTGTGGGACCCATTAACCATCCAAATGAACTTCCATCAATGTGCCAAGCACGAGTCAATGGTGCGGCTCAACCTTGACTCGTGGGGACCACCGATTAGGGTTTTGGTTATTAATCTAAGATGATATGACCTCTAAGAGTCGTCAATGGTGCCCGTACTTTTCCTAAGCACCAAATACAGTATTATAGGGCATCAATGACTTCGTTTAGAGATCAAATTACCGGAGATGGACCCGAACCTAACGTGGCCCATTACCTAGGATTGGACTGTTGTATTTCCCCGTTGATTCCCTTATTGGAGTTCATACTTCATTTCATTTATTTACTGTCATTCTTAGATCTTTAGTGTAGCTGTTCCTGCTAATTAACTATAAATGGAGGACCTGAACCTAGGGTATCTTAGAGGTGACCCGTTAGTACGATTGGAGATCACTGACCCATGTCTGTGTCTAGGCGGGCCCTTATTAGGCCTAAGTGTGGGATGTGTACCTTAGTTGGAGGAGGTAGTTTATATTGGGTTTTTAAGTCAAATGTATTAGACTGGACTGTTTATTAGTGATAATGGAATTGTTTCCTCGTTTGGACGGTTGTAGACCAGGCCATGTGTTGATGGGCCTTGGTGTGGATCCAACGAGTGGGCTTGGGCTTGGAATATCATCTATAGACTGAGTTGTTGGTTAGGACCTTGTTCACGCAAGGCAAAGCCTAGACAGACACAGACCCTTAGGGTATTCTTGAGTCGGCATGAACATTCACTCGGTTGATTTAAGCTCAGCCTGTGGACTGATCATCCCCGGTAGGAGCTAGTTGAGTGTTGTGGAGTTATCATGATGAGCGGTGTGGTTAAGACGGACGGTGTGATACCGTGTCGATCTGGAGTGTTGAGATGATGAGATGATGAGTGATATTCGGGATTAGTTATTCCCACTGGTGAGATTTCCCCGCCGCAACTGTGTTCAGTATGGGAGGGCCGCGGCATAATATCCCGCGGTATTCCAGCTCGTGTGAATGTGCCACCTAGTTGTAGTAGTTTAGATGATTTCATTCATACTGATTCCTTATGCTTTAAATGCACAACTGCCTAGTTCTTTTCCCTTGCTATTCATTTAATTTAATTACCTGTCTTTATTTCCTTTGATATATATGTTCTATGTTAGTAGTATGCTGTAACTTGCCAGATCGTTTAGATCTGACCCATTCATTGGTGCTTAGGCCTTGATCCCGAGATCCCAGACGATGCACTAGCTGTAGTGGAGGCACCCGTCGCAGGAGAGTACGCATGGGGCCCGGCCGACACGGATGTCAAGCCGGAGGGCGAGGAGTATCTACATGGGTTTTGAAGGACTCTTTCATTTTTGGGTTTTGAGAGGCACATTTTTGTAGCAAGTTGGGTAGATTGAAATGTATAAACTTTGATTAACATTGAAACCTTTTTATTAGACAAATGTTCTGCTCATACTTAATATATATATCGATACCTATTGCTTCCGCTTTATTTAATCGTTATGCTTCCGCAATTTAAATGTTATCACTATATTGGTCAAAAAGTTTTAAATTGGACCTCACTGCGGCCTACGATCTTGGAAGTTCTCGGATTTTCCGGGAAGTAACGCGCCAACTTCGGGTATTCGAACGATTATATCGGTATCCGGAATTGGGGCGTTACAGTCACCCACACAAAAAGGGGTTAGTCACACACTATCTGAAAACTCAAAATGTATACTGCGCTCTCCGGAGGCGGAAGTATCTAAGCTAGCCCTTGCTCCTGCCATTCCTCTAATCCTGGAGGTACCTCTTCGGTACTCTCCTCTCCCTCTTGGGCCTCTTCAAGGCCGGGAGCTGTACCTACGACTGTGACATTAAGAGTAGTATCTCAATATGACGATTTAGCAAGTATAGGCATGAATAAGAAAATACATAATGTTTCAAACTGAATTAAAAGACGATTAAATTAACAAATGTCAATGTTAAGTAATAACTAGGCTTGTTGTGCTAAACTTAAATAATTTATGCTTGTGAATCAAGATAGAATAAAAATATACTAATTGGCTACTACATTGAGCTTATCCTCTCAGAAGAGAGCGAATCTAGTTAGGATGTCACTAGTGGCCCGGCCAAAGGCTAGCTGGCTACCCGGGTCTGTAGTTCCGGTGCTCCAGATGACTTACTGCAGTAGTCTCGAATAACTGAACTAAGTTCAACCCCGTCGGGCATCACAGGGTCGAAGTTAAGTAGTGCCGACTCAATCGAATCAAATAATAATCGAATTTGAGTAAGTCTATATTCTTTTTTTATAATCGAATCGAATAGTAATTACATACACTCGAATACTTACTCAATCCACAATTTCGACGAATACTGAGATAGTTGTACTGTAATCAAGCTACGAATTGAAATTAGGAAATCCAACCATAATTAATGCCAAGAATGCAACCTCTATAATCAATTAGGATTTGATATCAATAGAGAAATTGGACTTTAATATGAAATGCAATAATTTAAATGAATCAAGACAATTCTTAATAGTCAATCCTAAACTATTAACTATAGTCTTTCACCGCCCATTACAAAGGTAATTCCAGAAGGTCAACGTATCATTATCTTGTTGAGTGTCACTTATTACGGCGAAATACATTGAATTTCTAGAACTACCATCGTGGCGTAGTGTTAGACCAAAATTGTCCATTAGACCAATAATGGAGTTAATGGTTCCATTATAAGGTCAATAAGGGTCTTAGAGATCCTAACTCCCTATGTAAACAAGGGTGTGCACCATAATTACTTATTAGAGGTAATTAGGGTGGGTTATTATAGCTTAAGGGTGATAATTCACCCTAAAATTAGGCCAAAATAAGCCCAGTTTGCAGCTTCAGGTTCGCTTGAGCGGACCCCATCTAGAGGGTCGATCGTTCGCGCGACCCATTTTGTTCGCTTGAGCGGTGGACTCAGTAGGGTGATCGCTCGAGCGGACCCATGTTCGCTTGAGCGGTCGCCTTCTAGAGAGGTATTCGCTCGGGCGGTCTTTTTGATTGCTCAAGTGAGTATTACAGGAAGGGGTTCGCTCGAGCGAATGCTCCAGAATTCCTGTTTTCGAAATTTCCATTGCTTCTTCCCCATTCAAATCCCAACTTCCCTCCACTACAAAACTTGCACAATGGAGCCTCCCTGCTCCCATTCACAACCCACAACTCCTCCATCCAATTTTATCAATTAAAATCATAAAACAATAAAACCCATTCACTTATTAAGAGATTTGAAATATTGAGAAAGAGTCTCATTTGAATCAATGGTAATTAACATCATGTGAATCCAAATTAAAGCTTATACTTGCCACAAATAGAGCTTTCCAAATCTCTCTTCACACTCTAGCTCAAAGGAAACCAAAAACCCCAAATTACCAAACCCTAGACACACATACACATGGAAAATGGAAATGAACATGTATGTATGACTAACCAAGAGTCTCTTGACTCTAATGCAACTCAAAAAGAAGAAACAAAAAGGATTTGGCTCTTACCTCAACAAGAAATCCGAATTTGGGAAAGGATAGGAGATGGTGGAGATGGTTTCTTGTCAACAAAGAGAAGAAGAGGATGAAGATGAGTTCCCCTCCTAGCTCCCAAGGCACATGCACTCACTCCTTGTAGTAATTGAAGAAAGAGAGAAGAAGGAATGAATGAGAAGAGTATAGAAAGGAGGATGAAATGATAGAGGTAAGGGTGTAAAAGAAAACCGAAAAACCGTCTAACCGAACCAAACAGTGGTTAATAACCGTATTTCACGGTTCGATTAACCGCATACGGTTAATCGTACCATTATACAAATAAAAGAAAAAAAGGGGCTGAATGAAATACTTCTTAACTCAATAACAAAACCTAGCTCTCTCAACTAGTCAACTCCCAGCCCCTTTCACCTCTTTCTCTCGACTCCCAGCCCCTTTCTCGCCTCTCTCTGTCTCTCTCGCTTGCAAAAGATTCAGCCATGAATGAAGAAGAAGGAGACGCGTCTCTCTCTCTCTCTCTCTCTCGCCTCATTTGTCAGATTCAGGTAGAGAGACTCATCTTCTTTGTTTGGAAAACCCGGATGTGAACGGTTTCTCTCTTCTTCTGCTTCTTCATCTTCATCTTCATCTTCTTTTCCTTTTTTTTTTCTTTTTTTTTTTTCATCTTATAGCCTCTGTGCTTTAGAATATCATCCCCTGTCTAGTAGTGGTAATTGGCTGTTCGAACCCGTTTGTCCATCGAGTTTTTCACCTCTTTACATTGGATTTCTCATCTCTCTTCTATTCTCCATCTCATAGATCAGAAGAAGAAAAGAAGACAAAAAAGAGGACACACCCAGTTTGCATATTCTATATGAAACACCCCTTCCAATTTTGGTCCTTTTCACACCCAATTGATTTGTTTTTTTATTTTTTTTAATTTTTCAATACCCAATAGAAGAAGAGTAAGTTATGATTCCATTTAGGTGTTTGTGTTTTTTTACCCTTTTATTTTTTGTGCCTTTTTAGCCTTTTATTTTTCCCCCATGTATCTTAGTGGGTTTATTTCATCTTTGGACATTTAAACCTACCCATCACTGTACCTTTTGTTAATTAGGTATGTATTTGACTGTTGAAGTGATTTGGAAAGATATGATTATTAAAATTAGGAGGCTTATCTAAATTGCAGATTGTATTTATGCTTTGATATTCAAAGTCCATACTTTCTATCTCAATCATATCATCTCATAACAAACTAATGGTTATGAGGGGTGTCATTAATTCCATAAGTAATCCTCACAAGTCATGTAAGATCCGGCCCCACCATTAATTATATTTATTATTAAAATATTAGTATTATATTAATTTAATGTATTTTAGTTATTTAAGTGGGTAGGATTAAGTGGGTCACACGTTAGATAGGATTCTTGGATCGGTAAGTTGGGTTAAGGGGTAGATGACCTGACCCGTAGTTTTGACCCAATGACTTAAGCCCACATGATATTCCCTTTTAACCTAATCCCTATTTCAACTAATCGCACGATTTATCCCTCCCCACTTATCTCTTTGCAACTCCTTCCGTAACTTCTTCGTCTTTTTCCTCTTTCAACTTCCCAAGCCATTCCAGCTTTATGATCCAGCCATCAGAATTAAGATAAGAGGATACCAGCATTCTTGGCTCAACTTTCTTATCTCAGGTAATCCTCTCCTCAAATCATTAGGAGTAGATTTGTATTCTTGGGTTATCTCCTTTTTCTTTCCAATGCTAGGTTTTGGGTAGGAATATCATAGATTTGATCACTTGGGTACTTCTTTCTCATCTCTTATATCAGATTGGTGTTAGGATTGTGATTGAGTGCCGTGGTAATCTCGGTTTGGGTTTTGGTCTCAGGATCTATGCATTTTTTAACCCCGGTAAAAGGCAAGTACCTAAACATAATTTGTGAATTTAATACATATGTTTGTCGTTGATTCCAGTTTGTTTGATGCATATAGAAATCCTTTTTATGACCTTTTTCATTTGATTATGTTATTATATTATGAGACTGGAGATTAGAGGGTGATTCCATCGGTTTTCCTTTCAGCCATTACTCACCTCACTGGTTTTCAAACCCTTTTTCAACTCATATGATTGTGAAGATTTGTTCATCAAGGTAGATGGACAACACATTGAAACCAACAGGATCGGACCTGTCAAAGGTTCAAGGATGCACAACCATGAGGCATATGTTTCTGTGCATTGGCCGTAGGCCCAGGTGGGCCATCTAATCGGGGATCCTGTCCAAGGATCTACTTGTGGACCTTTGGGCGACCCTATAGATGACGGACCCATGTGAGGTGGGCCTGGTTTGGTCCACCATCCAGCAATTGAAGAGGAGGGCTGAAGGTATTGAAAAGGGTTTGAGTTATTTTCATTTTTGGGACTGTGGAGCCCACGTGGGCCATTAAATCTTGATCGGGTCCCTACATCTTGAAGAGTAGGCTTGGGTGACCCTATTGATGGGTGCTGATCATGGGCTCTTGATCAGTGGGCCATTACCCGGAGTGCATCGTTGGTTATGACAGAACTCGGTTCTATGTAAGGAAGAAATGAAGATGAACTGTAGCATATGCAAAGGAAGAGATAAAGAGAATGCTGCCATGTGGACTGTGGATAGATAAGGAGAGAGAAATTGATGATATGAGGGGGATAAAAAGAGAGGGAATGATGGAGCCGTATGGGGGGATAGATGAGGTAGGTTGATCATAGCTAACACTTGGCCATTAAAAAAAAAAAAAAAAGGAGTGATGAGTCCTGTAGAACTGTTGTGACAGTACATGCCTTTTGACTTTTAAAACTTATGGCCATTAGATCTTGAATTTAAAAAGAGAACCATTAGTTTTAATGAATTCAAATTAGACCCCTTTAACTTATTTTATAAAGAATTGATTTGGGAGATATCTTAGGTAGGTCCTTGAGTTTTCTAAAATTATAGACCAAGATTATTTTTATTTGCAAATTAATATTAAATGACATCTTAGTTTTAATGTGTTAAAATGACATTTTTATTAATTAGATGATTGGACCTAAGTAAATACCGTCCGAGCATATGGTATCCTACTAACATGGGGTTTAGTACTTTGTATGACCTCGAGGAAATCCTAATGAATTCGAGTTCAACCCATCTCTATTGGAAAACCCTTAATTGGGTCTATGCACCATTGATGGAAAAAGGGTGCGTTGATCTTATATTTATTAGAGATTTCTATGGTTGTGGGGTACGAGACCTTATGTTTGACCTTAGGATCGATTCGTATCTATGTCTTAACCTTCACATGCATATCTATGTTGATTTAGGATATGTACTCCTTTAGATGCATACCTTATTGTGTATTATGGACTATAAAGTGATTCGGCAAAATTTGTATGACGATTTGATTATGATATGGGATGTGGAATGACCGTTACTTTATTTTGACTTAGGACTCTTGTATCGAAGCTTTATCATTCAGGTCTATTATGCATATATGTTTATATTTATGTGGGTCATTTATGGATGACTGCAGATCGATATATGGACGGTTGATCAACGATGTGACCGGATCACTTACAATCCGCTTTGAATGTGAACAGGTTATCCTGATTTATTTTTAATTCGATCGGTTTATGACTACCGACGTTATGGACGGGCTCTCCCGATTTATTTAGGGCTGACCACCCAAAATGGGGACACTTGTCTTCGTGTGAATCATATTGCTCCTTTTGTTTTATTTGGATTATGCTATACGTTCTTTCTTGTCATTATTACTGTCATTACTTCTATATGATCACTCTCGTCTATATTCTTCTCGTTGTTGTATTAAATTTCGAATTATGATTATGTACTTGCTGTTTACTTTGTAATGTTTGGTGCATAGGTACCGAGCCCTACTTTACCCAAGAGACGGAGGATGATCAAGCGTTTTAAACGTTTGAGCCAACTGATGAACCCGAGTGGGATGCCGGAGACGGTTTCGGAGCCGTCTGAGCCTGCATGAGAGTGAACGTCATCTTAGCAATTCTTTAGATGAACTTTCTTTAATGATAAACCTTTCTTTAGTAATTGTTTTATTCTTTCTGCAACTTTAACATTTAATGTTTATTTGATTTTCGTGTTGGATCTTATTTATGATCATTGAATACCAATTAAATAAGCTTCCGTTGCATTTAATGAAATATATTTTGACTCACCACAGGTTGAAATTTTTTTTTGTGGGTCCACTTTTTGGAAGCTTGTATTGTATTAAATACAGGAAAAATTGAATTGAATTTATTTTTCACGTTTTTTCCCAATTCTTATTTTGGGGGACGTGACAAGTCAGATTTGGGGTCACATTGCTTGAGATTCATACTATTGAAATGGTGGGTCTTCAATGGGCATGGTGATTTTTAATTCTGTTTCTCTGAATTAGACCTTCAATTTCTGACAAAACAGAACAAAACAACTATTTTGATACAAAGAAAAACTTGGGACTTTTTTACCTTCTAATTCCAGTAGCTTCTTTGAATCCCACAACATGCGCATCATTTTGTAAATGTGAATAACCAAAACACATACCCTACATGAATCAAAGTGCATACTCCTTGAAGTGTACATTTCATCAAACTGAAATTGTTGTAGGATTCAGAACAATACCTACTGTATTAATAGGTACTTGAGAGACTTAGCAGGCCATCCATTAGATGAGTGAATCTGCACAATTTTGTTTGGACCAAGTATTTTCTAAAGGTGGAGCCCATCATTGTGTCAATAGACCAAAGTTCAGGACCCTTTGTGAATAGTAAGTGGAATGAAAATCTGCACTTGAATGATCCCAATAGTCTAACTCATTATCTTTTGCAATTGAATATGGATTACCCATCGAACAATATGTTAGTTTGGAAGTCGGTTTTGTTTCCACATTCAGTTCATGGGTTTTGTTTCTCAATTGGTAAAATGATAAATGTGCATCTTTTTGTAGGTGTTTGCCATGCATATTGAGAGTTATAATAAGCTACTTTCTTTGCCCATCACTTGTGGCTAAAAAGAAGCTTAATTCGATCTATTCTTTTGAAGTTTGAAGGCTTCTACAATGTGGTGATAATCTACATTGACAGGGATTCCAGGCACTTTAAGTTATTTTGTTTGGTTTTCTGTCACTGAATTTATGAATTAAGGGAAGTTTGGGTTGTGCAATTGACTCTAATGGTGATAGTTAAGTTAAAGTGATGTGTAGTGGATGATGTTAGTATTCTTGCCCATTGGAATGTTAGGTGATTTCTCATGTTATTATAATTGCTTCTTTTGCAAGTTCAAGTTCAACTTGAAATGGATGTAATTGCAATTTTGGGAGTGTCATGAACTGTAAAATAGCTAGGGCTATTTCATCTTTGGACATTTCACTATTTTGACTATTATTATTGGAATTAAAGTCAATTGTAATATGGAGTGTGTCTAGCTTTTGAATGTTGGTTGATATTTTTGGATTTTGATATATGTTGTTGCAGATTCTCATTCTTTGAGCTTTTAAAGCCCATTCATCTATTGTAATGATTTGATCATATTGATGTGAACCTTTTTTTTTCCTTTAGTTTATGATTGGGATTTGCATACTCAAGTATGGATTTTTTTTGTTCTGAGTGTATTTTTTTTTTGTTCAATTTCATTGTCAGATTTTCATGTCTAGTATGGCTGAGACTCCACTTCCTCAGCCTGATGCTCCTCCCCCTGATGCTCCTCAACCTGGAACTCACTCTGCCAGTCACTGTCAGGTCAGGTATCCTCTCTCAAAAGAAAAATTAACAAAGAATCAGATATTTGGCAGCATTTTCCTAAACTTGAAAATTATGACCCTAAGATTCAGTATACACTCCATTGTGGCCATTGTGATGCTTATGTTAAGTGGTTGAGTGCGAATGGAACTAGTGCAATGAGGAATCATTTGAAAATCTGTCCTAAGTTTCTAGAAAATATAAATGCAAATAGTCAGAGACAGAAGAAAATTACATCAGTAATGAAATATGGTAGTGGAGCTGAAAATGTGAATCCTCTTGCACTTTGAAAATCTAGTCAGGATGTTTGTAGAGAGGAACTTGCAAAAATGATCATTTTAGATGAATTGTCTTTCAAATTTGCAGAGAATGAGGGGTTTAAGCACTTTTGTAGCTTGATGCAGCCCCTATTCAAACCTATTTCACGTGTTACAATTGCTAAAGATTGTATGCATTTGTAGGCGGCGGAGAAAAAAAAATTGAAGAGTATGTTTTCGAAAAGTAAACAAAGGGTATGTCTCACTACTGATGCATGGACATTAAATCAGAACCTTTCTTATATGTGCCTTACGTCTCATTGGATCGATAAAGACTGGAACTTGCATAAATTTTTTTTGAATTTTTGTGTGATTTCTAGTCACAAAAGTGAGGCAATAGGTCGAAGGATTGATGAATGTTTAGTTGATTGGGGAATTCAGAAACTTTGCACATTAACTATGGGCAATGCTACATCAAATGACACTGCCATTGCTTATTTGAAGAGAAAGTTCTTTAAGAGAAATGACAGTTTTATTTTAGGTGATCGATATTTTCAAATGAGATGTTATACACATGTGTTGAATTTGATTATGAATGATGGATTGGATGAGTTGGATGGTGCCATAAATCGAATTAGGGCTGCTATGAAGTACGCTAGGAGCTCTCCACAAAGGACACAAATATTTAAATCTTGTGTGGAGAAGGAGGGAATAGATTATAAAATGATGTTGTGTTTGGATGTTACAACTAGGTGGAATTCTACATTTTTTATGTTGAAAACTGCAGCTAAATTTGGAAAGGCATTTGATCGAATGATTGATGATGATGATAAATCTAAGAAGGAACTTGAGGACCACTACTAGAAAAATGAGCATTCGCTCATCAAAAACGCGGGCGGCCGCCTGTGGCGGTCGCAAAAGACCCATTAGCGACCGCCATAGGCGGCCGCAAAAGATGAAATGGCGGTCGCTAAAGCCCAACCCCGCCAAACCCTCTTTTTCCTTCCCACTCCTTTTTTCCCTGGCTCCCGCGCTCTCATCGCTCATCGCTCATCTCCTCTCCTCTGCTCTCGATCCGCGCCTCGATCCTCATCTCCTCTGCAATCTTTCTCTTTCTCTCTCTCCTTCCCTTCTCTCTCTTATCTCCCTCTCCTTCTTCCATTCTCTCCCGCTCTCTCCCTGCGTTCACCCTCTCTGGCCAGCGCCCTGTGAAACCCTTCCCACTGATTCTCTCTCTCTTCTTCTCTCTTCTCTCCCTCTCCTTCCCTTCTCTCCCCCTCTCTCCCTGTGTTTCCTCTCTGCCCAGCCGCCAGCGCCCTCTCTGCGTTTCCCCTCTGCGTTTCCTCTCTGAAACCCTTCCCACCTATTCTCTCTCTCTCTCTCTCTCTCTCGCCAGCGCATCCCTCACCTCACGCCTTTCTCGTCTCCTTCGGCATCTCCCTCCTACGCTCACGGTCGCCAGCGCATCCTCCGGCCGGCATCCATCAGGTATGTATCATGTTACCATTTGAAGCGCTGCATCACTTTTGTTGTAAGATTTCCAACTATTTGTGATTTTAGTATCTCTCTCTAATGTTCCTTCTTTGTATGTGGATTTGTGATTTCAATATCTCTCTCATTTTCCCTTCTCTGTTTTGTTGGGACCGTTGAGTTGCTCCATGCCCCTTTTTTTTTATTGTGAGTTTTTGGCAGCTCAAAACCTTCAATTTTTGGCATTCTTAGGAAAGAGACATGTATGTTAGAGGTGTATTATGCAATGCTCAATCATGCAGTCAATGGATTTAGATCAGCCAGCATCATACTAGTGGGTCATTTTGAATCATTCATGCCCCAATATATATACTCCAAGCCATGCAACTGGAGAAGATTTACTTGTGAAATGTGTTCCATTATCTAAGTTTCGTTTCGAGCCTGTAATTGGAGCATGTTCCTGAGAAGTGTTCCTCAAACATGACTCGTAGTGGAGCCCACTGGATTCATGGTCTGGATTTTGCACTTGCATTCCTGCCTTGAAAACTAATGGGCTGGCTGATGAAATGCTTTTTCATTAGTTGAGCATCATGTAATACATCAAGTTTGATATGAATGTAATGAGATTGTTATATATAAACAGACCCAGATGTCATAAAATTACATCAGATCTCTTAGAAACACTTAAATTCGCTCTTGTTGGATGAAGGGTCCAAAGTCCAAACAACCATCTCAAGCCTCCATAATCTTGTTGGATGAAGGGCCATATTGTCATATGATCTTATTTTGGAAGAAAAAGTGCATTAGTTAACTGTGCCCTGAACCCTGATTTATTTTCAGCTGATTAAATAAATAAATGCAGAAACTCCCTTCATTTAGAACAGATACCTGGTCCTATTGGAACTTGTTCCTGACTGCTTATTTAGTTATTGATAGGAAACTCTTCGCACACAGCCAAGGCAGGAAGTCCTTCACTGTGTATTTTATTTATTTGTATGAAACACTCTCTGCACATTGCCAATTGGCATGTTGGGCTAGAAACAACCATTTTTGTGAATCTAACAGCACCATATTTTTAAAGTCCAACAGTTCAACCGGCCTATGCTCAAGACCATCAACATCATTATAATTATAATTAACTTAGACTCCATTTTCTTTTTTTTCATTGAACAGAAATAACAAATGCCCTCTTGACCTGTGATGGGAAAAATGGTTTTCAAATGCCCTGCATTTCCTCCTAACAGAAGCAACCTATAGTTTTCAAATGCACTTGGCCTGCATTTAATAGACTTGTACAAGGTTAGGTGCAGCCGGCTTTTACCCATCACCTGGTTGGATGACTTAGTGAGGCACACCATGGCTAAGGATTGTCAAGTTGATGATATGGAGTTAAGTTAGTCTCATCAAACTGAGAATAAACTAGTCATAATAATATCATAATCCTTCAAGCTTATAAGTTCTGCTCTGGGGTTTTACTAGTATAATTTAATTATCTCCAAATTCCAATCAAACTCCAAGTTCTGGGGTCTCTACAGATGCTACATTCTGATTTTATCATACAGTGACCCTGATTCTATCTCGAGTTCTGAATTTATTGTTTACTTTCTACAAGTTATGTTCTTCTTCACTGCACCTTTCCTTCTACTTTCTATCATTTTCATTTGACTATTTGACGGAGGGGAATGGTTGAGATGTTTTATAGAAGTAGAGAAGCATAAAAATACCTATAGAATGGAAAAGACAACTCAAATCGAAAGCCTTTCTCAGAATTACAACACTTTTATTCAGTACTTGCAAAAGTTTAGTACAATATTACAAACAGCATTTCACCCAAATCAAAATAAAACAATAAATGGTCTAACTAACCAAGAATGAAAACAAATAAGAATGACTGCTTGATGAGAATTCACATGACCTCTCTCCCCCATTGATGAAGTGAGGACTTGAAAATCACTTTGCTTGCGGAGTCAATAAAGTAGGAGACCTGACATTAGAATAAAATGGAACATAAGGATGTCATCAAACAATCCAAATATTGAAATGTCTTGGAACATTTTATTGATAATATTTGTTGTTATTCCAATGCCAGATGTTTTATTCCAACAGCAGAGATATTGCAAGATTTAGATTTGATTACCTCCAGATATTGAAATATTCAGATGGAGGAGATGGAAACTGGAAACTTTGAAAAGGTTGGCCTTCCAAACATAGGTAGCATACATCTCCAATCATAAAAAGCATTAAGATGGTCAAGAAACAATACTCACAATTTCTAGGGGGCTAACTCTGTGCAGAAGGAATCCATCATTATGCATGCCTCTGAAAAAAGGAGCATTCCGTTAAAATCAATTGGAGAGAGGGAAATAATTGTATCTCTTTCAAGCAAGGAAGACGCTATAAAATCAGCTGGAGGGAAATAAATATAACTATTTGAAGCATGGAAAAAGAAACTCACTTAAGAGAGCTAGAAGTTCCATTTTCTAAGGGATCTATATGGCTTTTGTCTCTGTGATCTGGGTTTCCGATATATGTGACTGGGGTCTCTACAGATGCTACATTTCTCGAGTTCTGAAAAATGGCATCTAGGCATGATGTTTGTGTTTTTGATGGACGATGATGTTGCATTATCTGTTCTTTCTTTCTTTTTGTTATTTGTTTTGTCTTTGGTCGGATTATGTGTCATAACTCCATAAGCTGGGGTGCTGATTCAACTTGGTTTGGAGGGTCACTGAGTCAACTCAAATCAATGACTCCACTGATTGTTGGTGGAGTTGTGATCGATGATGGAAACTATGTATAAAATATATCTGAATCTTGCCAAATTATTTATGGGTCTTACTCACTTTTCCTGCTTTGCTATCCTTACAATCTTTTTTTAATTTTTTTTATTTTATTGTGTTAGCGGTACTGAAAAGGATTTGGGTTGATTACTTTCACCCCCTTCTTGTTTGGGGTCTTGTTTGTTTTTATGATTGCTAATCCTTTATAAGATTTTGTTTATGTGAATATGATGATGATGTTTCTTGGTGTAAAACACATTTCATTTCAACAGGTTATCAGCCATAAGAACCTTTTCACTTTAACCAACCTTTTTTTTTTTTTCCTGCTTGAAGGAGAAAACGGCAGTACCTTTTTGCCTTTGGAATTAGTAAAAGGATGTAATACGGTTGGATTCCTTTGGTCCTCTTGTTATAGACATGGCTTTGCATGGACGCCATGAATATTGTTTAGACCTTTTGTATCATCTCTCACTAGTTTTGACTATCGTCCAAGTGGCTTAAAAGCATGGTGTGTCTTGTCCAATCCGGATCCTTTGAAAGGGCTCTGACTCTGAGAAATAAATGAAAAATACTGGGCATTTCACACTTTTGCTTCTGTTTTACGGAAAATTTTGATGAAAATGACCACCCTAGTTTGTTTATTGGCTACTTTCAATGAGGGTTGGTTGAAACAAAAAAAAAAAAAAAAAAAAAATTTGATATGAGCCTTTTTACAGAATTCGGGAGAGATCCAACCACTCGCTTTTGACTCAGCTCATGTTTTTCCTCTCTCTCTTTTGCCTTTTCTGATTGTATTATAATAACTTCTTCACCATTTCTTCTCTCCCAAACCATAGGAATCTCTTCTCTTGTCTTCTCTGAAACTGAGGTATTATTTTCTCCTGCTTTTGAATTTTGATTTGATCTCTCCATCATCATCTTCTCTTATATGTAAAAGTTTGATCTGAGTCATGTTTTTATTGAATACTTGTTTTTTTTTTTTTTTTCTCTGTGATGGGCTTTGATTTTGGATTTTGATCTCCTATGTTGTTTATGGAAATACCCCAGATTACAAGAAGTTTATATGTTTTCTGTTGGGTGGATGGATTACTTTTTGTGGTTAGAAGGAATTGATGAACACATCAGATGTGATGCTTTATTATTATCATCAGCATCTTCTCCTTTTTCCCTTTGAGAAACCCAAATCAATGTAATTTCTGATTCCTTAACCACCCATACTGCAGAAACAGATAAAATATTCATATGGTTTTTGGTTTCCTGCAATTTTGGGTATACCCAATCATACTTTGAAAAGTTAATTTGGGTTTCCTGCAATTTTGTGTAAATAATTTTTAAATGTTAATTTCAATTATCTTGTTTAATGAAATTTATCTTACAAACATTTGAACAGATATGGCAGGACGAAAGAGGAGAGATCGTCCGCTGACGATGGACGAGCTGCTGCGCCAGGCCAGCGGACCGTCTGGGGAGCCTAGACCGGCACCGGATGCCGCCCAGTCTAGTTCGATGTCCCCACCGAGTAGGTCATCGGCATCTCATCCGAGTCCATCCACTCCAGTGGATGCTTCGGCATCGTCCAGTGTTGCAGCTCCAGCATCTTCAGCACCACCATCAGCAGATACACTGACTGGTATAAGTTTATTTAATGAAAACATTTTAATTCTAGCAGATTATTTTATTTCAATTTAATTAGATTATCTTGAATTTAAACAGGTGCTACGAGCACGGGCCCATCTTCCAGCAGGGGGAGAGGCCCTGCTAGAGGGATCCGGACATGGAATTCCGGCCATCCCATTGACGTACAGTTCGATGAGACATATCATCCGGTGGGCCCTCATGCTCGCCAGCTCATTAGCCAGTTAGGACATATGGTCCGGGATCCATATGCATTTCCTTTGACCACACTCGATTGGGAGGCATTCCCGGTGGCGACGCTAGATCGTTCATGGCAGCAGGTCAAGGTAATAATTTAACATTTCTCCTCAGGATGTGTCAATTTAAACCATAACTTAATGAAAAATAATTTGTCAATGAAAAATTATTTGTCCTTTTTAGGATAATTTGAAGGCCTGTCCTGAGCTCTTCCGGCCAGTTTGCATGTCGAAGTGCCGGAAGATGTGGAAGGATCATAAAAACAAAATAAAGACGCAGCACTGGAGGCCTCATCAGGATGCGCCTGACATACTTCAGCGAGTTCCGACTGGCGTTCTTCCTGATCAGTGGGCTCAGCTCGTCCGATACTGGACGAGCGAGGAGGGTCAGGTGAGAAACTTGTACTTTCTTTATTTTAATTTTAACATTTTACTAATAACTAACGTAACTAACAAAAATTCTGACTGATAAATATTGAAAACAGAGAGTGTCTGCTACGAATGCGCGGAACCGCGCATTGCAGGGTCCTGCACATAGGTTGGGGACTCGACACATCACCCAGGTCCGCCACGAGGTAAAAAGTTAGATCGTACATTTAATTTATGTTTTTGTCATTCTGTATGATAGTAAACTAGTAATACATTTCTCCACCAAACAGTTGCGTTCCGAGGGTGTTCCGGTGGATAGGATGTCCATCTGGATGCGTTCTCGAGATCCTCGCCACCCAGATGTTGCAGCTATCTTCGTAAGTTTTTATATTGAACTGTTTAAATTATGTTTCTATTAGTATGTCTTGTTATGCATGATAATATACTAAATGAATGAACTACGCAGGCCCAATATCAGTCACGCCTCGAGGAGTTACCCGAGGAGGAGCGCGCTTTGCCATCGCGGAGGGATGAGATATTCCACTCCGTCGTTGGCCGGGATGGGCATGGATACACGCTGACGTATGGGACGGGCATTCCACGCTCTCACATCACGCGATCGGAGTCATCCGGTGCTAGCTCCTCCCAGGGCATACGCTTCCGTACGGATGAGGAGGTTCAGGAGTTGCTGACTTCCATGAGGGCATCGATCAGAGAGGAGATCAGTGCGGAGATGAGGGCCGAGTGGAGAGCGGAGATGGCAGAGCTTGAGAGTCGTCTATCACAGAGTCGCGCCCCGCTTGCTTCAGACACACCACCCACTACTCAGGTTAGTAAGAAAAAAATTTTGTACGTATAAATTGTCAATTATGTCTTTGATGCATCAATACTTATGTCTTTTTTATTGTTTTTAACTGTATAATAAATAATTTCAGGCACCTAACGCTGGCAGCGGCCACAGGGCTAGACATGACTTCAGTGGAGAGGGCAGTCATGATCCAGCAGGCTCGACTGATCCTGACCAGGTATAATTATTTGTTTTTTAATTCAATATTTTAATTAGCCTCTGTATACAATCACCGAGCAAACGGGCTCCGGTGAGTTACATTCATCCATTAACAATATAAGAGAAGTTCCCACATTTTTTGATGAATCCAAGAACATAGTAACCAAGCAAATCTACAAGAAATATAAGCAGGTAACTAGTTTTATGAAAAATTTAGAACTTGTATGTTTTGGTACCAATTTCTAGGATATGGATTGTTTGAGACTCTTTCCCGTATGTCTAAAAGGATAGAAACCTAGTTACAGACCTAGGAAACCTAAAACATTGATTTTATCATAGTCTAACACACACACACTTTTATCTGGTTTATTCTAAAATATGTACATGGGATTGATTACATAAGTTTGACCTGACTTTGTGACTCTTTTAAAAACCCAGGTGCTATGAAATCCATAAGCCATAAGCCATAGGAAGGACACTTGGTTCCACCCAAAATCAAGCAGCTTCTGCTGTGAATTCTGACACCACCCAATTTGTTCAGTGGTCTATCCGGATTTTTGCCGCTGCTATGATCCTTCAGGTACTCGCATACTCATTCTATGTTTGGATCCTTACCGTTCTTGGAGATTAGAATCTCTCTCAATTTGTTAAGCTTCCATTATCTGCTTTATATTTACGAATAAGGTTATTGCCTAGTGGACATTACACAGAATCACAGGGATTCCATAAATAAAACCATGCATCATAATCAGTTCTGTTGATTCTAGAGGTAATTAGGAGGACTGTGTATGTTTCTGACATTGATCAGCAGGTAATTTTTCTACCCACCCATGTTGTGTGATTTTGGTTTGGTATTTTTGTGTTTCCTGTTGTATTGAAATCCCATAAAGACTTTAGTTTGCCAAGAGGAACTTACTTAATAAGACTTTAGTTTTCATAGGGGAATGTTTGGTTTTACTTCTTGGAAGAGAAAAATATAGTGTTTTCTTCACAAGGGAGGATAGGGGTCATCAATCAAACGCCAAACATATCCAAGCACAACATGGGCAATATGTGTTTTTGGTCGCTCCTTCCCTGTTCCTCCACCTTCTATCCATCCAAATTCCCTATAAGTGGCTAGCAAAATGTACTAAATTCGAAAAATGTATCATGCGTGACACATCCAGATGGCTGTCTTCTGATTATTTTGCATTCTCTCCAATTTATACATGCTTGGAATATGTTCCATGCTCTAGTAATACTATTGTGTTAACACGAGTTCTCAGATTTGGTGTTGGTTTCTTTTGGTGCTTAGGTCACTGAAGAACAGCTTGCAGCACTCTTCATCAATTGTGGACAGGCAATTCGTATTTCCTTTTGTTTCTTGGAGTATTTAAGTTTGTTCAGACTTGTGTGTCTGAATGATTTTGTTTTCCCGGCTGAAGGTCGTTGACTGCCGTGTGTGTGGGGATCCAAACTCTGTTCTTCGTTTTGCTTTTATAGAGTTTACTGATGAAGGTAATATTTGATACTTACATGGTTGGCTGGTGTACATGTGTATGAGTATTCTATGTTATGCTTGCAACCAATAGTCAATAATCTAAATGGGTTTTGATACTCCAGAAGGTGCAAGGGCTGCTTTGAGCCTGGCAGGAACAATGCTAGGATACTACCCAGTAAGAGTGCTGCCTTCAAAAACTGCAATTGCACCAGTTAACCCAACATTTTTGCCAAGGGTGAGAAAATTTCATGATCGATGGTCATGTATTTACTACTTAACCATAGAAGGTCATGTTATATTTGTTTTTCTGTAATAAAAATTATTATAAATGCATTGTCCTGATTCTCCTGACATTTTATATCTTCTGTAAGTTGATACTAACTCATTTGTGGTCTTTAGTCTGAAGATGAGCGTGAAATGTGTGCGAGAACTATTTATTGTACAAATATAGATAAAAAGGTACATTCATAATTGGTCTTCTATTGGAATTGTCTGTAGAATATGAAAAAGGAAGCCTGCTTCTGATCTCTTCATTATTTATTGACTTGGTCTAGGTTACTCAAGCAGAAATCAAGCTCTTCTTTGAGTCAGTGTGTGGAGAGGTTTGTAACTGCTACAAACTTGAAAGTTCTCTTTCTTCTTTAAATGTTTGATTTGAGCAAGAATCAGTGAACTTTATTTTACATGGTGTAGGTTCAGCGCCTGAGACTTCTTGGAGACTATCACCATTCTACTCGTATTACTTTTGTTGAGTTTGTAATGGTCAGTATCTCTAACTCATGATGCAAACATTTTGCTATTTACTCCTTTTTGTTTGTCTTCAAAGCTATACTTGTGTTAGATAGTGAATGTCGAAGATACTAATTGGACCTCTGTAAATGCTAACAACACAAGAAATGACAGAAAACCCGATTCCAATAAAGGGTCAACACCCACAACCCCTATATAGAAAATCACTAGGAATAAAGCCCAACCAAAACAATATCATATCCCAAAACTCACCAGAATCTAATCAATGGATAAAAATAAAAATAAAAACCCTATCCCCCTAAACGATCAACACCCGCAGCGCCATATAAAAAATGAATATGAATCTCCGGGCGCCCAAAATGATTTTTGTACAGTCAGCCAAACTTAAAACTTAGAAATTGAGTCTCCGGGCGCCCAAAACGAGCAAACGGGCTCCGTTGCCCGTGAAACTTGACGGGCACGGGGCCCTTGTCATTCATGACTTGCAGGAACTGACGGAATGAGATTCCGACTCCCGAATTGCTCGTAAAGTTGAAATGTAGCTTTAAGCCGAAACCTGAACTTAAAACTTAGAAATCGAACTTCCGGACGCCCCAAACGAGCAAACGGGCTCCGTTGCCCGTGAAACTTGACGGGCACGCGCCCGTAGTCATTCATGACTCCCAGGAACTGACGGAACGTGATTCCGACTCCCGGATTGCTCGTAATGTTGAAACGTAGGTTTAAGTTAGAACGTTAACTTAAAACTTAGAAATCAAGCCTCCGGACGCCCAAAACTAGCAAACGGGCTCCGTTGCTCGTGAAACTTGACGGGCATGGGCCCCTAGTCATTCATGACTTGCAGGAACTGACGGAACGTGATTCCGACTCCCGGATTGCTCGTAATGTTGAAACGTAGGTTTAAGTTAGAACGTTAGCTTAAAACTTAGAAATCAAGCCTCCGGACGCCCAAAACGAGCAAACGGGTTCCGTTGCTCGTGAAACTTGACGGGCATGGGCCCCTAGTCATTCATGACTCCCAGGAACTGACGGAACGTGATTCCGACTCCCGGATTGCTCGTAATGTTGAAACGTAGGTTTAAGTTAGAACGTTAACTTAAAACTTAGAAATCGAGCATCCGGGTGCCCAAAACGAGCAAACGGGCTCCGTTGCTCGTGAAACTTGACGGGCATGGGCCCCTAGTCATTCATGACTTGCAGGAACAGACGGAACAGGATTCCGACTCACGGATTGCTCGTAATGTTGAAACGTAGGTTTAAGTTAGAACGTTAACTTAAAACTTAGAAATCGAGCCTCCGGACGCCCAAAACGAGCAAACGGGTTCCGTTGCTCGTGAAACTTGTTGGGCATGGGCCCCTAGTCATTCATGACTCCCAGGAACTGACGGAACGTGATTCCGACTCCCGGATTGCTCGTAATGTTGAAACGTAGGTTTAAGTTAGAACGTTAACTTAAAACTTAGAAATCGAGTATCCGGGCGCCCAAAACGAGCAAACGGGCTCCGTTGCTCGTGAAACTTGACGGACATGGGCCCCTAGTCATTCATGACTTGCAGGAACTGATGGAACGGGATTCCGACTCACGGATTGCTCGTAATGTTGAAACGTAGGTTTAAGTTTAGAACGTTAACTTAAAACTTAGAAATTGAGCCTCCGACGTCCAAAACGAGCAAATGGGCTTCGTTGCCCGTGAAACTTGACGGGCACGGGGCCCTTGTCATTTATGACTTGTAGGAACTGACGGAATGAGATTCCAACTTCCGAATTGCTCGTAAAGTTGAAATGTAGGTTTGAGTTAGAACGTTAACTTAAAACTTAGAAAACGAGCATCCGGACGCCCAAAATGAGCAAACAGGCTCTGTTGCTCGTAAAACTTGAGGGGCACGGGCCCCTAGTCATTCCTGACTTGCAGGAACTGACAGAACGAGATTCTGACTCCCGGTTTGATGTTAATGTTGAAACGTAAGTTAAAATTTTAATTTTAATTCTTAATTTTTTATATTTAGTATAAATTGCCAATTTTTATACTTATCTTTTAATATTTATTTTTCTTTTTCTGTTCAGGTTTGAGAGCATCGGACATACCACGGCACCCGGCAAATTTTTTTTTTCGTTTTCCTGTAAATGTAATGGATATATTTTATTGAAACTTTTGTAATCTTTTGAATGAAATTAATATAAGACGATTTTCTTTTTTTATTTGTGATTTTAATTGATGGTAGTAGTTGTATGTTATTTGTAATTTTAATTGATGGCATGATTTGTATATACTCAGGTACAGGTACAGGTATAAAAACAAGGAAATAATTTGAGAAAATAAAAAGATTTTGTTAAAAAAAAAATAACCTTTAGCGGCCGCCACTGGCGGTCGCTAAAAGAGCCATTGGCGGTCGCTAATAGCATCAAAAAATAAAAAAAATTCAAAAAACAATGTATTAGCGGCCGCCAGATGAGTATTAGCGACCGCTAATACTAAAAAAATTTAAAAAAAAAATAAAAATTCGAAAAAAAAGGGCATTAGCGACCGCTGTATCAGTATTAGCGACCGCTTTGGCGGCCGCTAGTACTAAAAAATTTTTAAAAAAAAATAAAAATTCGAAAAAAAAGGGCATTAGCGACCGCTGTATCAGTATTAGCGACCGCCTTGGCGGTCGCTAAAAGTCAAAATCTGTTTTTTTTAATTTTTTGGCGACCGTCATGTGGCGGTCGCTAATACTTTTAGCGACGAGCTTTTCGCGGCCGTGGAGAGGCGGTCGCTAGGCGGTCGCTAAAGACTATTAGCGACCGCCAATATACTTTTAGCGACGGCAAATGGCGGCCGCTAAAAGTCAATTTTCTACTAGTGGACGTAGGTGGACCTCCTACCTTCGAGGATTGGGAAGACTGTAGGCTCTTGACCACTCTTTTGCAGAAATTCTATGATGCTACAACTAAGTTATCTGGCACTTCATATGTGACTTCTCATTTGTATTTTTTTGCAGTTGTTTTCATTGAGAATAAATTGAATACCTTGATGTCTAGTTTTGATCCTTGTTTAAAAGCTATGGCTGTCAAAATGAAATTGAAATTTCAGAAGTATTGGGAACCAATTTAGAAAATGAATTTGATGTTGTTGATTGCTATTATGTTGGATCCACGTTACAAGTTGAAATATGTGACATGGTGTTATGGAATTTATTTCAAACTTGAGTCTTCTAAGGTGGTTGAGCTTACTGAAAAGATAATGGATACACTTAATACTTTGTATGTGGAGTACCAACAACTTGAGTCCTCTGATGCTTCATCTTCGAGTCAAAATTCTGAATTGGAGGTTGACCAACCCATTTTCAATGAAAATGATGAGATGGAGGATTATGAAAAGCATATGGCAGAAGTAGAAAATGATGTGGACAGAAATGAAGTTAAACAATACTTGGATTTTCCTCGTGAAAAAGTTCAAGCCAATTCTAGTTTTGATATTTTGATTTGGTGAAAAGTAAGTTCTTCAAGGTATTCAGTTCTTGCTCAAGTTGCACGAGATATTCTAACTATTTCCGTCTCTACTGTGGCTTTAGAATTTGCCTTTAATATGGGAGGACGTGTGTTTGATCCATATCATAGTTCTTTATCTCCCAAAACAGTAGAAGGCCTGATTTGTGCACAAGATTGGTTTTGAGGTTCAAATGTAGCAGCTGATTCGGAAGATGTCACGGAGGAATTTCAAGCATTCAAGGAGTTAGGTAAAAATTTCTTAATTCTCTTGAGATTTCATGTTATTTCAAATTTGTTGTGAAGTTAAATTAGATCAAATGATTAATAATGATTTTCTTTTTTGTCAGAATTTGATTTTGATGATGTTTGAATTGAAGCTATGTTGAATTGAGGGCAGACGCATGTGCTTCCAAGATTCCAGATATTTGGGGCATCAACAATTATAAGTATTCTGTGTTTGTTATGTACTTATAAGTCTTCACTTTCCAGTTTCCATGCATATGTTGGATCTTAGAGTTGTCATGACTCATATTTGGGCCTTTGTTATGTACTTATATGTCTTACTTTCCATGTGATATTTTTATTGTAATGGTATTTATAAGCTTGGTTCAGCTGAAAGAGTTATCATGACTCATATTTGAGCCTACTTTATGAGTTGCTCTTCTAGTTCTATATCTCTTTTAGCATTGGATCAGTAATCTGCATGTACTTGGGTTAAATAGATCTCAAAGTTCAAATGGGTAGTTTTTTTTTTTTTTTTTTTTGATTTATTTGTTTGGAATTACAGTAACTCAGTCAGAGTCTTCAAGATTTGAAGTTATGCTTTGACTATAATCTTTGTTTTGTATTTGTTAAATTCTACAAATGTTGGATCTCTTAGGAGAAATCATGCTGAAGACTTTATTGGGTGTTGGTTGATTTGGTGGAATTTAACAACAGGATAAAAACCTTCAATGTTAGTGCCTTGTTGTCGAGTTTCTGAATGTTAAAGCCTAGGAATGTTAATAGGTGTAAATTGTGAGTCCATGTCAAGGTCATCCTTTATGCATACCTTTGTTTGACCAATTAAGCCAGCTTCATCCTCCCTTAGCCTCGGCATAACCTGGTCTTGTAAGTTTTAATGAAGCCTCAGGAGTTCAGATCTCCCTTTGGAAAGGGAGGTTTTGTGTTATGAAAGCTTATATTCTCACCCAGTTTTGGTTGCAGTTATATCATTGAGCAGACAATGCTGATTAGAATTTTGTCTATTTTTTATTTATAGAAAATTTTCTATGTTCACCTGGATTAATTTAACGGCTCAGGTTCCCCTTGTGAGCCTGTTGATCTTGTTTTTTAAGTGTCTTTTTCTATTGACAGCGTTAGCTTTAATGTTTTGGTTGCTTTATTAGCTCTCATCAACACTATACGGGTGTGATGCATGGCTGCAGCAAGGGCTTGGATTTAGACTTTGCATGGATATTTAAGTCTGTATGTCTCCGTCTGACTCTCACTAACATGAGATAATTCTGTTTTCTACAGATGAGAAACAAGAAATAAGAACAGCCTTTTTCCACAGTTATTAACAGTAATCGAATCGTCTAATACAGTTAACCGCGGTTCGGTTTTCCACAGTTTTTGTTGATACAGTTACGGTTTTGAAATATAGAAAACTGCGGTTATGGTTCGGTTAACGGTTTTCCCAACTTGACTGGTTAACCGAACCGTTACACCCCTGGATAGAGGCTTCCTCTTCAACCATACAAACATGGGTAAAGTAGTGCCCCCTTTTGCAATAAAGCCCACTAAAATTGTTTATTTCCGTTTTGGGTCAAATAGGGGTCCAAATATTCAACGGTAGCTCGAATGAAATGAAGTTCAATACGGAAATCGATGAGCTCGACGAGATACACGCTCTGACGCCAAGATGTTGTGAAAATAATGTAAGATGAGAAAATTGATAATTACGAAAAAGCCCTTGACTCTACCCAACCGAGTCAAATCAATTCTAACTCACCCATCCAAGACTCAAAATTCAACTAACTCAACCTATAAGGGCTATTTGACACTAATTACCATGATTATTAACTAATTACAATTAATTAATCTAAAAAAAATTTAATTAGCGCTAAACAAGGTTAAATTGGGTCGGGGTGTAACAGGAGGTATAGAGATATTTGGGGCTTCTTTTCGTAAAAATACCTTTATTTTTTAAGACAGTTGATGTAAATGACGCTATAAATATTTTGGGCATGTTTGCTTCATATGATTGAATTCTTAAAAGTTCCATGACTTTATATTTCAACAAGTGGGTTAAAAACTGATGGACCAAAAGTGAAAATTTAGAAATTAAATTAAGTCAAAGGAAGATGGAAAATGAATACCCATCACCCTCTGAATTCAAACTCTAGAAAACTCAATATCCATCTACATTATCACCACCTTTTTATCAATCCTTATTTAGCTTAGTTAGTGAGACATCTCCGGAACAATCCCTTCTTGTAGTGCTGATGGTGAAGAACTTCGGGGAGTGTGTGTGAGTGGTTACATAAGTACTTACCTTACGCACAAAATAGAAAAGAAGTGCATACACAATGGTGGACCTAGAATTTTTGTTTGAGGGGGCTCACTATGATAAGTTGAAAAGGTCAATCTTTTTTTTTCCCAAAACAATACCTTAAAAGATGAGTTTTGGTGAAGCCAAATTGATACGTGTAGGCCAAGTGCTACGGCTATTACAAAAATCTTAATAGTTTCTTTATAATCCAAAATGATAATAGTTTTTTAAAAGACAGAAATCATAGTAGTTAATGAAGCTAATATGAGATAAAGAGCAAACACCTATGATGCACGGATACTTCAAAATGGGCAACGTGTCGTGTCGTATCGTATCCGATACTTCACTTTTTACATGTAAAATTCGTGTCCTTGCCATGTCTATGACACCGTATCCGTGCCGTATCTAGGCATCATAGGCAAACACCATATCACCATATCAAGTTCTCTGTTCTTGGTTGATTGAGTAGGACACGTATTGGCCTATATCAGTATGAGACAGACTCATCAAACTCCTAGTGGAGAAGAATCACTTATTGTGAAATGAGACGGATAAATGGGAAAGACTTATTGTGAAATGGGACGGATAAATGGGAAAGAGATGATTGGAAAAGAGTACCTCACTAGAAAGGTAGGAAGAGCACTAAGAGGATGGAAATGAGGTCAATGTGATGATTTAAATGGGGGGCTAAGCCATATGGGCTATATAGCCCTTATGGACCCTTTTTAGGATGGTGGGGGCTGAAGGCCCCAGGCCCTTCAACGTGGGTCCACCCTTGTACACAATGGACATACATACACACATTAAACATTTCATAAAATTAATGGGCAAAGGTAGGGTCGGGAATAGCAAGGCTAGGCCTTGCCCTAGGTTGGCCTTCAAGGTAGTGGGCTTTTTAAAATAGAGCCCTATCCTTCTCTTAGGCTTTAGGACAAGAGAAAAAAAAAAGCTTTCCATTTTGCAAGCTGGGCCCTCGTTGGAGGACCGAATTGATAGGGCTAACTTGAATCCAACCTAAAAATAAAAAGGGTCTCTTACCTTGAATTATGAAGTCACACTCGGGTAGATCTTGAGCCGGGTTGAATATGGGTCAGGTCCACAATGTAATCAGAACTGAACCTGATTAAAAGGCCAACCCTTAACCCAGACCCAAATAGAAGGCCTGGATTGGGGTCCTTATCAAGGTCCAATTACTTATACACTATTTTATTAAATTATGCATTAGTAGATCATACCTCATGCTCTTAATACAATGCACTGATGCAGATCACATGAGTGAGATTGCAGAAGCAGCAGTTTTGGGGGCAAGGGGCACTGGGCTCATCTGGGTGGCCATGCCATCACATCTAAAAGATCTAAAGGATTTGAGATGATCGAGATACCGGCCCGCAAAATCAAAGGTCAGAATAATTTGTATCCTTTTTTGTTCTTTGGTAAAAATAAAAATTTGTATGTTAAAGGAATAATTTAGATCAAAATCCCAATTAGAGTCAGAGAGAAGAGATCGAAGGAGAGGGCCAGATAGGGCTCTTACCCATTGGAGTCAACCTAAAACACTCGGTCAGGAGGATTTCTGCCCAAACAAGATTTGGGTCATTAGAATGAAATCTATGGCCTGAACAAGGGAATATGGACCAGGGTATTTGTGTATTGCAGGACCCATTTTCTTCCCTCAGCAATAATATAATTGTGAAGAGCTGGATGGGACAAAAGACCAAAAGCGTAAACCCATGCAAGCGCAACACGTAGGTCCAGAAATAAAACATGCTTAATGTTAACCCACTGGGTTCAATGCACCTGATCCTCTAGTTAAAAGCTCTTCAGCCGCCTGAGTTTTTACCCTTGCGAGTCAAAAGATTACTGTAATTCTATCCATGTTTTCAACCCCTAGAAGACGACCCCATTTGCATTCACACCCACCAATGGTCATGACTCATGACTCCCCAAGTGACTCGAAGAAACTCAGACCTTGAGTGAGTTTTGAGTCAGGTGCTGCTTGGTATATATTTTCACTATATGACAAGTTCACTTAGTTGGTGAGGCGCCTCCCATCCATAGAAAGGACGAGAGATCAACCAATGGCTGCGCAACGCTGATGGTGAGGGACTTGTATGACCATGTGAATGCTTACCTTGCAAAGAAAGAAAAAGAGTTTACTATACTTTTGCTATATTACTAGTTTGGTTTTTCAATTGAATTAGACATAACATGATCCATCTTACCAAATAGTGAGGATCTTCAATTGAATTAGACATAACACCCATATTACCAAACAATTTATTTGTAAAATACCTTAATTGAAGCAGCTCGAATTTAAATAAATCTAATCGAATCAACTTTGTTTCAAACGTATCATAGTTTTCAAAAGAGCCCTCATATCTAGGGCACACTCGACTGGTCTCCTTCAACAAGGTGGCCTTTTAAGAAATTAGGGTTTCAACCTTATCAGGTTTTACTCTCATCACACATCTTGATGCTCAATGTCCATACTATATTTATATTCAACTTAAAATTACTAAAACACCCTTGAAATTCTAAGAATAGCTTTCCTATTTGTCCTCTAAGTCCTTAATTCACATACAAGTCATTTGTATCTTACTCTTTAATTCTAAAGAAGTTATAATAAATGTGTTTGTCATGTAAATAATAGGTTGGAGTAGACATTTAACTTAAATAAATGAAGAAGAGATTGCAGTTTGCACTTTTCATCCATCCATCCATTAAACGTGCACACAATCTGTTTAATTATTATTTTTTGATACCTAAGCAAACACCTCTTCCTCCAGTATATAAATAGATCATGAAAATTGGCTCACCTCACCAACAAACACCCAACCAACCATAGTACACAATTATAACATTGAAAGAGATCAGAGTCCCAAATCCAAATGGCTGTAGATTCTGAAAGCAAGCCTTCTTCCAAGCCTCTTGTGGGTACCCAACAAACTCAAACTGCAGGTGACAAGGCCTTCCAAGGATTAGCCGACCTCATAAAGCTTCTCCCTACAGGAACTGTCTTCCTCTTCCAATTCCTCTCCCCTGTCTTAACCAACAATGGCCATTGCAGCCCAATTAATAAGTTTTTAACTGGCGCTTTGCTCTTCTTCAGTGGATTATCCTGTGTTTTCTCATGTTTTACAGATAGTTACACTGGGAAAGATGGGAGGATCCACTACGGCTTGGTGACTACAAAGGGGTTGTGGGCATTTTCAGACCCAGATGCCAAATCCATGGATTTATCGCAATATAAGCTCCAATTGGGCGACTTCGCTCACGCATTGTTGGCGTTGATTGTGTTTGCTGTTGTAGCTCTGTTTGACTCCAACACTGTAGGGTGTTACTATTCGTCATTTGAGACACAGCAGAAGACGTTGCTCATGGCTTTGCCGCCGGTGGTGGGCGCCATATCAAGTACAGTTTTTGTGGTCTTCCCTAATACACGCCATGGAATTGGATATCCTGCTACTCAGGCCACCGCCAAGGACCTAGCAGTATAGTAACAACATTGTCATGTTATAAATGTTACATGAAACAGTCCAGTTTAATGTTTATTGTCACAGGTAATGAGGAACTTGAGTGTGAGTGAAATGTATGTGGTTTGATTATATGACTGTCATGAAAAAAATGTGTGTCCGTCAAGTTATTATAATGTTCTGTTTGCCTGAAAATAAAAGTTCAGTTGTTTGAAAGTTTTACTTGACAAGTTCAAATCAACAAACTTTTTTTCTATTGATCACGCAAAGGTCCATGTTGTAGTGATTTAGCTTGTTCAATTCGAATATTGGTTTGATATTGATTTAATTCCCTAGCTGACTCAGGTCCAACCATAACCCTGAACCTAAACCACACCACACCACACCACCACCACCCCCCACCCCCCAAACTCAGGCCCAGGTGTGACTGGATTTGAGCCAGACCTAACACATTGCCATTTTTAGTCATGTATCAAAATAAAATATAATAAAAACAAGGGAGGAGAAGTCGATTAATCTAGACCTATTTGAAAAATAGGTCTAGAATCTAGATAGGGTTTATAGACAGACATGTTATATAATTTTGGCTTGTGTCCATGTAGACTGGTCATTTTTTTCCATTTGATTTCAGGCAATGAAATGGATAGAAATAACGAAGGGGCTGATCGTTGGCCTTAATTTGAGGCAAGGGCCAAGATAGACCCTCAAAGGATCCGAGCCCGCCCAAGAAGGGGATTGAACTGCCCAAGTTGGACATGGTTGAAGTCCGAGTCCAATTTATTGTCAATACATACGAGGGCTGTCGTCTTTTGTTTGGACCCAAGTTCGAAGGAAACTCCAATTTAACTTAAACATATCTTGGAGCCTGAGTCCAAGTTTGTAAAATGCTGAAGTCCAGTAAAAACCAAATTTGTTAAAAGGCCCGGGTTAGTTTTGGCGAATGGATTCGGATTCAGGGCTTGAGTGTGGCCCTGTAGAGTTTCATACTTGAGATTTATTTCCACCACCACCATCGTTGTCCTCATCGTCATTGCCTTGTCCCAAATGTATTAATGCCATTGTTGAGCTACATTTAAGATGTTGAAACCATTGATGCACCTACTCTCTAATGTGCTCATTATTAATTTTATCTTTTCTAGTTTTACCATACATCCATCTTAATATTTTCATCTCTATAATACTTGTTTTATGCATGTGTTGTTACTTCCCGTGTTGGAAAAAAAAAAAACCTCAGGTAATGTAAGAGCGCTATGAATTACCCATGTATCCAGAACCATTTTCACTATATAGTACCCAAAGCCATTGAACCCAAAACATCAATTAGATGGTCAATCGAATGTCTTATATTGAACAACTAGCAACAGTGAAAGAGAGAGTTGGGCTATGTTATGCTCTCGGAGGTACTTCTAACGGAGGAGTTGCGTGAGAAGTTACCTATTTACCTTTGTGTGAGACACTTTATGTCAAATTCAACCCCTTCATATTTACTAATTCCCATGTGTTACCACGCATCTTAATTTGACACTAATTTGAATAATAATCACCATCGGATGGATGTGATGTCCCACATGATGGAAAAAAAGACTACTTCTCAAGCAAATCTATGAGAAGTACCTCTTACTAGAATATCAAAATATCATCCTAAAGTTAATTTTTGATTGATGACTAATTCGTACTAAGGAAACAAAATGTGTTGTTTCGCTTGTCTGAGTTAAGCAAATCAAGCTAAGAAAATAAAATTGATGAAGATGCATTGCCCCCCAAGTACACGTTTAACATTCTCTTTGAATCTTTGACTTCACCTCTCTAAACAAAAAAAAAATATATATATATATATAGGTGAGAGCGCCGCCAATAACAGTATAAAAAACTAAAATCTGCAAGAAGCCATTAGAGATCTCCAATAAATTAGAAGATTATTAAAATTGGAGATAACCCCATCTTTATTATATGGATTGAAGTCATTCTCTTCATGTAAACATAAATTTAAAATCCCACATTAGAGAACTGAATTCAATCCAAGGGTTAGCATCAATCAAAACCAGAGTCTGTATTTAATCAAGTAAACAATTTAATATCCAACTGTTGCCTTTGAAACAAATTGAAATGGATCCTACAATGTATCTATATTCTAGATCCACGTGATTATTTCTCATAAAATATTTAAAAAATAAAAAATAAAACTCACAAAGTGGACATCTAAATTAAAAAAAATAAAAATTTAACCTTACGCGACGGCCACCATTGGGGATGATGACTGTGATGACACCATGATAACTTTAAATTAATCATAATGTTGGGATAAATTGATCAAATCCTCTCATGGGACAATTACTTAGGAGTATATTTTGATTGTGAAACAACCCTTCCTATCTGAGAGAAAAGGATCCCATGATCCTGAAATGATCTGCCTTGGGATGGCAAATCCCAAGTTTCCAAGTTTATATATGAAGAGCTGATCTATTTGTATTAGTGTCTATAATTGATTTCTTTTATGTAATACAAGGGAACTCTTTTCATCCATTGGAAACTTACGCACAAGTGTTTACCAAACTAAGCATTAACAATTTAAATGGGAACTCTTATCATCTATATATAACTTTGGAAACTCATGCAAGTGTCAAAAGATCATTCCCCCCAAAAAAAAAGTGTCAAAAGAAACCTAATTCTTTTCCTAAAATAGTAACCCTATAGTACCCTGATAAACCCATGGAACTTGAAATAACCATTCCACAAATATCTTAGAACATTGCCAAAAAAATAAAACAAATTCTTGAAACGGGAATCTTTTATACATATAATTTTGGAAACTCAGGAAAAAAAGATAAAACAACTTGTTTTGGAAGATATAAATCCTTTAGACCCTTCCCCTGATCTCTAATTACTTGAGGCAAAAGAACATACTCTTTTTGGGCTTATGTCTTTCCCAAATTATAACACAAGAAACAACGTACAAGACAAACAAAAAGAAAAAGAAGAAAAGGGAATATATGAGAACAAATGTAATATACCTAACTGCTCTAAGTTACGAATTAGTGTTTCAGTCACTTTCCCAAAAATACAACCAAGGGATAACGTGAAAAATAAGAATAAAATTCATTTTCCTGTGTTTAATGCAACACAAGCTCCCAAATATGGACTCATAAAATTTTGAAATATGGTGAGTCATAATAAAATCTTTATGGAACCTAAATCAATTGGTATTAATATCCAAAATCCAAACCAACACATGACCAACTAAATATTTAAGGTTAAAGTTTCCAAAATAACTTAAAATAAACAACTAACTAAAATTAGGTTCATTATGAGGAATTTGCTACTAAAATGGTTTCTATGATGAAAGTCACTCCTACGCAGACTCATACGGCTCCGTAGCCATATCCGGCTCTCCACTCGGGTTCAACAACTGGCTCAAACACTTGAAACGTTTGACTTTCCTTCTTCTCCATGGCAGGGTAGGGATCGGTACCTATGTAACAATAAACAATAGGGGTGTATACGGATCGGATTGGTGTGGATTGGGCCAAATTCGTCACCAATCCGTGGCTGTTAAAATTCGATCCAATCTGATCCTTGGAGGAGCGGATCGGATCAGATTAATCCGTTCAATTCGTCCCTGTACATGAAATAATATGCATGAGCAATTGCCAATACAGTAAGAACAGAGATGCAGATACGGCCCATTGTCTCAAACTCCAATGCATGTCACAGATAGACCCATCAAAGACAAAACCCATTAAAGAGAGATCCAAATGCAAAAAAGAAACATTAAAGCCACGGAGAGAGAGAGAGAGAGAGAGAGAGAGAGAGAGAGAGAGAGAGAGAGAGAGAGAGAGAGAGAACATCATTTTCCTTTCAGAACCTGGAGTTTGACCACTTCCTAAAAACTACAATATTTTTTTTTCAGATCCCAGCTCAGTCAAATCTTAAAAAAAAGAAAAAAAGAAAACACAAGACTGATTGAAAATCCTAACTCAAGACATTCACATGTGAATATGATAAAAAAAAAAGAGGTCATTGAATTGTTACAGTACAAAGAGATCTAATTATTACAAACACACAAACAAATAGTAATCCATAAATATCCATCAGTCATCACCAGCTTCAACTTCACACTTGATATCAACTTGTGAAACCTACGAACATCAAGTACTATATTAGAATAATTTAATTAAACATTGAAGATAGCTTAAACATAATTTTATAAAAATAAAAATACCTGAGTACAGAGTCTCCAGATCAGCAAACTCATCCATAAGTTCTTCCACATCGGGAATTGATGTATCATAAACTCTCAACCAATCTTGTGTACATATTAGGCATTCCACGAGTTTAGGGGAAAGAGAACTACGGAATCGATTTAGGACACAACCTCCGGTACTAAAGGCAGCCTCAGAAGCAACAATAGATATATGAATGACTAAAATATCCCATGCAACTTGAGAAAGAACAGGATACCTAGCCGAATTTGTTTTCCACCAACTCAAAATTTCAAACTTTGTATTTCAATGTATCTTTTCACGAGCTTCCTCCAAATACGTGTCCACATCTGATTTATCTCCTTCACATTCTTCTTCTTCCAAATGTTTCTCAAACATTGATAAAGGGTCACTCACTTTCAAACTTGATTGGCCACCCTCCATTTCACATGTCTGACTTGAAGATGATGCACTAGCTGACCCATATTGTTCATACTCCTCATAAACACCATTTAATGCATTTCTTAACTTTTGGGTTAGCTCAATCACGTGAGATACTTCAAGCTTGAAATAGTAGCCATAACAAAACTTCACATATTTCAACTTATATCGGGGATCCAACACAATTGCAATCAATAACATCATATTCATTTTATTAATGGGTTCCCAATACTTATCAAATTTCAATCTCATTTTAACAGACATACTCCTCAAAGAAGAACCCTCCATCATAGACAATTCATTTAAAGATCCAACAATGTCACAAACTTCAGTAAAGTACAAATTCGAACTCACATGCAAATAAGCAAACAATCGATTAGTAGCATCTTAAAATTTCTTCAGAAATCTTGTTATTAGCTTACAATCACCCCAATCCATAGGAGTAGGAGGTCCATCTAATTCCAATTTATCAAATTCCTTGCTGAATTTATCATCTTCTTCATCCAATCTATCAAAAGCCTTTTGAAACTTAATTGTTGTTTCTAGTATGAGGAATGTAGAGTTCCACCTAGTTGGAACATCTAAAGACAACAAACTATCACTTTCTATTCCCTATTTTTCCGCACATGCTGTAAAGAGTTTTTGTATTTGTGGAGAACTCCTCACATACTTAACCGCAGCACGAACTTTTGTTATAGCACCTTTCAATTCAGTTAACCCGGCCATCTCTCACAATCAAATTAAGAATATGTGCAACACACCTCATGTGAAAATGTTTTCCACCTAAAATAAAACTGTCACATTTTTTAGTGAACTTTCTCTTTAAAAATGCAGTGGCAGTATCATTGGAAGACGCATTATCAACCAGTAAGAGTACAAATTTTCTTAATACCCCAGTCAACCAAGCATTCCTCCACAGCTCGACCAATGGACTCACCTTTATGACTATAAATGACACAAAAGTTCAGGATTCTTTTGTGCAATTTCCAATCTTTATCAATAAAATGAGCAGTAAGGCACATATAAGAAAGGTTTTGGACTGAGGTCCAACAATCTGTAGTGAGACAAACCCTTTGGTTTGTCAACATGTCCCTCAATTTTTTTCTTTGTTCATCAGACAACTCCAAACAATCTTTGGCAATTGCAACACGTGACACATGTTTGAAACTTGGTTGCATGATGCTACAGAAATTAAGAAACCCTTCATGCTCCACAAAGGTAAAAGGCAACTCATCAGTAATTATCATTCTAGCGAGTGCCAATCTACATGCAGACTGACTAAATTTCCAAACAGCCATGTTACTGACAGTCTCACCATCTTTTACTGATTGAAATGATGATATCCGCTTTTGTTTTTTGTTTGCTGCTTCATTTAAAAGATTCTTGATACATATTTTCAAATGATTATTCAAAGTAGTAGTCTCATTAGAACTAATCCAAGTATAAGCAACATTACAATACAAACAGTTGACATCAATTGGAAGCTTATGGTCATAATCTTTAGGCCTTTTAAAATGTGTCCATACCTCAGATACTCGACCCCTTTTTTTGGAAGTATTTACCTCACTAAATAAAGCACTAGAAGCCCCTGTAAAAGGAAGAGCAATGGCTGAAGGCTTTGATGTCTGCGGTTCAACTGACTCCGGCTGCGGTTGTGTCACTGTCATACTGTTGGAAGGATTAGGAGTAAAGTACTCACCAGTGCTAGACATCTGAGAAAAAAGACACAAATTTCAGCTTCATTGTAATTAAAAAGATTCAGAATGAGAGATACAAAACTTTTAAATGAACTATGAAAAAAATGAAATGAATCCCTGAATCTCAAGTTATGTGCCCTGTTTTCAAGTAATGGAAACATAAACCACCCAGGAGAAATGCAAGTATAAGAACAAGAATTTGAAGAGAGCTAAGTAACATCTCAAACAACAAAATTGTCAACTATAACATGTGTTGGAAATATTATTAGATCCTTATCTAACAAAGTGACTAATAACACAGCATGTTAACATAACTTTCAATAATCTGTGTTTGCAGCACAATAAATTTCAGCTGCATTCCAAATTTAGCTATGGTTACCATTCAGTTGGCCTTACAATTATTTCAGCTAGTAATCACCATTCAATAATTAGGATGCTTAGAGTACTATGTAAATGAGTTATTTGATGGGAAAAAAGCCACGAGTAAACTCGATGTCAGTAGTAGCTAAAGTTCATCCATGGCTTTTATCTTCTTTTATATACTGTCTTTTCTTTTTTGTTAGTGCCAAAAACAAGTTCATGGTACATTTAGAAATTATACATATAACACATTGCACAATCTTATCTCTCTCTCTCTCTCTCTCTCTCTCAATTTTTTGTACCAAATGCAAACCAGATCAGGAGAAGAGTGGGGTTGGTGATTGGGATGAAGGGAGCAGGCCCCAGTTCCCAGAATTTCATGATTTGGGAGAGAACAAAAAAATGGTATTTCTACTAGTAAAATAACAAAAAAGTTGAGCAACTCTAGTAATTCTAGAATCAGAAATATCAACACTATGCTTCACACCCTTCTTTCATGGATTATGTCCATACATCGAAGCCCTAGATTAAGATTGCTCCCTTAAATAGTAGCAGCAACAGATCACTAAATCTCGTGCTTTCAACGCCCTAAAAAGTATTAAAAAAACTGTAAAAGCAAAAGTAAGAAGAAACAATGAAACATAAAACCCCAACAACCCTGCAAAAAAAGAGAACACAGATAGAGAGAGAATCTGAAAATGCAAGAAGGGGAAAAAAACACCAGACCCTATTTGAAGCTGTTTCTTCCTAAAACAATGGAGGAAAAAAAAGAGAGGCCTGCAATGGATTCAAGCGATAACAGTCTTACCTCAAAAGAGAGAGATCGAAGCGTGTTTCCTTCTTCTTGTTGTTGTTGCGGCTAGGGTTCTTCTTGTTCTTAGGAGATGAAGTAAACATAAGAGATATAGAGAGATGGGAGAGGGTTTTCTCCGCTGGCAGCTAGGGTTCTTCACTTCTTCTTGTTCTTGGCCTTTTGGAAATGAATGGACGATTAGGGTATTGGGTAGGGTTTTGGCATTTTGGGGATAAATATTCATAGGGAATAATTACATTTGGGCCCCTATACCTTTTTTTTTATATTTAGACATCTTAATTTATATCTAGACCCCTAATTTTTTTATTTATATTTGATGTCAACGGATCGGATCGGATTGAATCCGCGGATTGAGGATGGAATCCGCCACCGATCCGTTGCTAACGGATTGACGGATTTTCAATCTGTCACTAATTCGTTTACCTTCGAATCTGATTAAAATCCGCGGATCGGATTGGATTTACGGATTGACGGATTTTTTGTGCACCCCTAAATTAAACAATGTAAACAGCAAGTGTAAGTCCATGGGGATCCGAACCCTAGAGGGGGGGTGAATAGGGTGAGCTCCAATTATGACCAATTTTAACAATTTTAACTTCTTTAAAACCAACTAGTCACAAGTGATGATTATCAAACAATATGCGGAAGCTAATATAAACAATCACTACAAAGCAAGCACCATCACACAAGGATTTATAGTGGTTCGGCCTCAATGCCTACATCCACTACCGGCTTGTGATCCAACACCCCACCGGATTTCCACTATTTATGCTTTTCAATAGGCTAAGCAATAACCTTTACAATATGCTTTCCAAGGCTAAGCAATAACCTTTACATTGATGTTTTTCAAGGCTTAACATCAACCTATACATCATGCTTTTATAGGCTAAGCAATAACCTCTTCAACCACAAGGTTGGTTATCTCTCTAATTTAGTGTCTATCAAACACTTGATGGAGATTCTATTAAGCTCATTACAATGCCTCTTAAATAGGCGGATATGGAAGTGTAAGACTAATACACACACACACACTATGAATGCAAAGATGAAAGTATATGATGTGTGTGTGTGTGGTCCTCAATCATTTTGAAAAAGAAAGCTCATAAATGTAAGCCTAAGGCTTTTGAAAGTTTTAGCACATAAAACATTTATGATTGAGGAAGTAATGCAATCACATGTTAAAAGTAACAACTTGTTAATGATATCAAAGTTACACAAGTTGTATGAAATGGATTAGCTCTAAACATGTGATGCATAGGGATGTCAATCAAATCAACATGAAGCTCAAAACATAAAAATAGATTTGATTGAAAATAGGGGACAAATCATATGTAATTATAAATACAACTTGAAAGTGATATACCTATCAAAGTAAGGCAAGTTGTGAAACTTTAAAACAATAATACACATATGATTTGTAAAGATGTTGAATCCAAAACATAAGATACATTTGAAAGAGATTTTCTTATGATGGAAAAACAACAACCAAAGATTCAATCAAGTATATGAATCATGTTACATCTAATTTCAAAGATGTTTCCATTAACATGATCTACTTAGATTTACCAAAGATTAAGTACTACTTGTATTGAATCAAATGGTGATGCATCCAAAACAATAGATCTATTCAAAGTATAAGACATGCTAAGGATACAACAAATCATAGGTTAACATGCTACTAAGATTTATCAAAGATAAAACAAAACATGAAAACATATGATTTGTAAAGAAGTTGAATCCAAAACATAAGTTAGTTTTGAAAGAGATGTTCTTATGATGGAGAACAACAACCAAAGATTCAACCAAGTATATGGATCATGTTACATATGATTTCAAAGATTTTTCTATTAACATGATGTACTTAGATTTACCAAAGTTAAGTACTACTTGGATTGAATCATATGGTGTTGTATCCAAAACAATAAATCAATTCAAAACATAAAACATGTTAAGGACACAACACAAACATAGTTTAACATGCTAGAAATGATTTACCAAAAATAAAACAAAGCATGGAAACATATGATTAAGGAAAGTAAAGCCTACTTGGTGATTTAACTTCATTAATCCAAGCTTTAGCTTTCCTAATGCTCCCCTTCATCCCTTAGTTCTTTTCCCTTGAATATGCCTCAAAACCTCTCAAGGAGGGGCTTAAAATTCCCAACTTTTGGCAAGGGAAAGAACTCATATTTATAGCAAAAATTTGCCAACGGCTAGTCCTCGGTCGACCAGGAAACAGGCCTCGGTCGACCGGGAACACACAACGGTCAGATTTCTGACCGTTGGGGCGCCAGGCAAATTTCTGCTGCAGTGTTCCCGGTCGACCGGGACCTCTGCGCCGGTCGACCGGCGACACTGCCGGGCCACCCCCCCTTTTTGCAAAAAAAAACCAACTTTTCACATTTTAAAGGTATTTCTTTGGGGGACCTTTTGGCCACTAAATCAAGCTTGGAAAACATGTTTTAAAGATTCTAATGGTTTTTAAAACATGACATAAAAAGCCTAAAAAGATTCAAAACTTTTAAAACAAAGGCTTGCTTGATTTCTTGAAAACTCTTTTCTAAAACAAATGCATCCAAGATAAAAAGACAAATCATGCATAAATCAATACTTTTACAAATCTTAAAAGCAATGCATGTATAAAACAAGATTTCAAGTTTATTTAAAACCAATGCAAGTGTGTAAATCAAATGATGCTTGAATGATAATGCATCCATCAAATTGCAATCTATAAAAACCCTAACAGCAAGTACGAAAGCATAATTTATAAATAAAACACAAAATCAATATGAGTAATGACAGGTAATGATCATAAGAGAATAATATTGTGACAATGACGAAAAGAACGTCTAACCTAAATCAAATCTACACAATAGAGCAATACAATAATCACACAAAAGCAATGCCACTATTTTGGATAGTCAGCCCTAACTATCTAAATAACGTTGGCAGTCTTAAACCAATCAATGATCCAAAATACCGGTCAAACAATCAATTCGGATATTAGAGTATACGAACACATCGGTGATCAGCTGTCCAATTACAACTGCATTCGTTCAATTATGACCCAATCGATATACATATATATATATATACATATCATAATAGAATAAGCCTAGTGATATGTAAAGCTCTGACATGAAAACCTAGGTCAAAGTAAAGGGCCGGCTGCACAACAATCCACAATCGAATACTAATACAGCATTCGAATAAATCTCTACAATATCTCAATCGATTGCCAAGCCACATCACGGTCCATATCCAATCCATGTAGGGTATGCAACTGATAACCAACATCAATCTTAGTTATGTATGCAAATCCGAGGATCAAAGAATAACCACAAGCCATTCCTAAGGTCGAACATAAGGTCTCATACCCAACAACAACAGGAATCTCTAAATAGATAAAAAATCAACACATCACTTCTCAATCAATAGTGCATAGACCTAATTAATGGTTTTTCCAATAAAGATGGGTGGAGCCGATTCCATGAGGATTTCCTTGAGGTCATACAAGGCACTAAACCCCACGTTGGTAAAATACCTCGTGCCCAGATGATATTTATATAGGTCCAATGATCCAATTAATAAGGTATAAACATATAATTTTAACCCATTAAAACCAAAGATACCATTTAAATATTGATTTGCAAATAACAACCTTAATGTATAATTTTAGAAAACCTAAGGATTCCATATATAATATTTTCCCAATTCAACTCTTTATAAAATAGGCCAAAGGGTCTAATTGAGTTTATAAAATAACCAGGTTCCTTTTCCTATTTTCCAAAAACTTAAGGGGTGGGTAAATAATATAACCAAACTTAAATCACATGGGATTACATCATCACCATGTCATCACCACACTATTTCATTTATTCCTATTCTTATCAGGTAATCAAGTCATCCCACTCTCTCTCCTTCCTATACATGTCAGGTCATCACCTCCCCACTCAACATACAACTCTTAGGGGTCGTTTGTTTCGTGTGAAAGTGATTCACATGTGTAAATGACCCACATGTGAGTCATTTGCATATGTAAATGACTCACATGTGGATCAGATTCCACCGTTTGTTACTAGCATAACTTTTCACATGTGAATCTATGAATAAGTTGTAGATTGTTTGATGATAGCTCAACATCTAAGCAACATCAATGGTTGAAAATTGGACACATGACCGTGTTTGAGCTTCTGAAGAATATGAACGGTTCTAATTTTACAGGTGGGACCCAGAACATTAAAAAAATCATAAAAGGCGGACTGGGTAGGTTAGTCACAATAGGTTGTATATTGTTTGATGATATCTCAACCTCCATGCATCATCAACGGTTGAAAATTGGATACATGGCCGTGGTTGAGCTTCTGAAGAATATGAATGGTCTTAATTTTACAGGTGGGTCCCAGAAAAATAAAAATATCATAAAAGGCGGACTACTATATGTTAGTAACAATAGATTAATCCAACGGCTGTAATTATATTGATGATATCTCAACCTCCATGCATCATCAATGGTTGAAAATTGGACACATGGCCGTGTTTGAGCTTCTTAAGAGAATGAATGGTCCGGATGTTACAAGTGGGGCCCGAAAAAATAAAAAAAATAAAAGGCGGGCTGTTCATAATGGCATTGTAGCAGTCCGCCTTGTAACAGTGTTGTGTGAATCATTTTCACACCTCTTGGGGTGTGAAAATCGAAGGCACAAAAGGGGCTATGTTTCACACCATTTACATAGCTACTTTACACATGTGAATCAAAATCACACCAAACAAACATGATTTATGTGTATCCATTACCCATGTGATTCAATTACATATGTAAATGAAAAAAACAAATGTCCCCTTAACAGAGCTCAAGTGTTTCACACCTACAGCCATCGGATGGGTTGGATAGTGGGCCCACTGATCTCAACCCATGATTAATCCCACCAACAAGGTCGCCCAACCATGTACGAATGGATGCCTGAACCAGATCCACGATCCAATCACCCCTGGGTCCCACAACTGATTAAATACAAATAAAATATTTCAATATTACTCACACCTCCATCTGATCAGACCACTGGATGGTAGGCCAACCAAGGCCCACCTTGCACGGGTCCCACATCCCTAAGGGACCGTTCGGCAGTTTACTAATACAGATAAAGTTAAGTACACACCGTCCCAAATGGAGACCTTCCGGAAGTCCACTAAGTTCTGCCGCCGTACGCAGTTGACTTTACTACATTTGGGACGTGCGTATGGTTACTCCTATGTGAGCAAGTGACTCCAATTGTAGTTATAACGACAGGCACGTGTGGGTCCCTTTTTCGGAAACGCATCCCTTCAAACCGCAGCACTCCCGTAATCCAAGGCAAAGACTTCTTGGGTGAAGTGGATCAGGATCACAACCCCTCCTTCCTCGCAACTGCAGCTAAATTTGTGGGTCCGAGTATCGAAGCCTCGTGGGGATTAGCGCAATAACCATGTGCATCACACGAACCAACGTTAATGATGCAGATGCTCGGGCTAGAACATTGGATATATAGACGGTGCCTGCTTGACGCTTCGCATACCTTGGACCCAAAAACGGCGACCTATCAACATTCTGGTTAAGGTAATTGGAGTGAGCCGATCGAAGACGATATAACTCCAAATCTATGAGTTCGTAGCGTTGATTCAAGCCTTTTGTGTATCCGGAGAGAACCTTGGAAGTCGAGCACCATTGAATAGCATCATGAGAACAACACTGAGAGTGGAGGCTGCCATCTTCTACACAAATTGCGGTTTTTGCGAAAGGAGGTCTTCAAGTAATGGTATGGTATGGGTCGACTTCACTGCAGATTGGTTGGGTAATCAATTTGCATACCATTCTCCGCCCTTCTCTGTAAAGTAGGTGCGACCATCAAAGGTCTGGTAGGTTTATTGAATTTTTAAATTAGGGATTTTAAAATCATATTTCTCACCAATTGCAAATATTGACCGTGGAACAGCATCAGTGATGTTATAGACAAAAGTATTGCGACCAATATGTGCCTTTGTTTATCTATTGCACGAGGCTTTCTTCTAACAATGTACCTATTCCAAAAAAGATGTATTTTTTTCAATTCTGACCCCAATTTGGTAAACATGGCACCCAATAAAAACTAGGGCTTTTAAATTTCTAGTTTCCTATAACTTACACCCCTGCTTAGTATTTGAAATACCAAATTAATTGTAGTCTTAACCACACTGACTAAAGTAATTTCACTGCACAGGCGTATCCAAAGTTAGAGGATGAAATGCACCCACAACAGACATTCACCTACGTGCTCTACATGTATGAATCTTTCATAGGTCGCTTTCTTAATAGGGCTTTTGTTGGCCTATGTCGGATATGTGTAAACCATCTCAAATGAGTCTCTCTTGATTTATCATCAATAAATTATGCAAAATACTCTCAAAAGAGCTTTTTTTTATTATATCCTTTCTAGTTTTACCATGCATCCATCTCAATATTCTCATATCTTCATGCTTGTTTTGTGCATATGTTGCTTTTGTTGGCATGTCAAATGAGATAAGCATTTTCCAAAAAAAAAAAAAAAACAATAATAATAATAATAAAAAATGATAAGCCTTTAAACTCAGCAGATAAGGTCTTTAGCGAGGATAACATATTAACAAAGAATCGATACTCAGCAAACTCAAAATTCAAATGACTTCAAATGTTTAACAAAGAACCGATCCACAACCAACTCAAAATACAAATGGCTCCTAATGTTCAAATTCTTAAAATTTTAACTTATTTGTATCCATCTTTATTAGTGTAAACACCTATATAAATAGCAATATAGAAATCCTCTCAGAATGCAAGAGATATCACCTCTGTGTTTTTTTGTTTAATTGATTACGTACATGGTATAAGAGTAGAGTAACTAAGAGACTGGATACCAGGTGCTGGTATAGTCTGGCCAATATTACTGGTGGGTCAGTCACAGGATGTAAGCGGCGAGGGAGAGGAGAAGGGTCTGGTTATGAATGCTTGTTTTGGAGGCAATGGGCCAAGTATGCTCGGATGCAGGACAGACACACATTTGTTGTTTGTAGCTGTTTTTGGCGCACTAGCATGTTGTTGAAGTAAGAGCATTTGATTATCATTTTGTGACGGTTTTGACTTCAACCGAAAAAGTCACAAGGCTTGGCGCGAAATTATAATTTGTTTTTGTTATATGGTCTTCACCAAGGAGAACATAAACAACCAAAACAACGAAGAAGTGTGCAATCAGATTTCCTATGAAATAAACATTCCCATGTGGACCTATTTTTAAGAAGTATAGTGGAAAGACGATTAATGAGAAAAACAACTATATTAAAGGTCTCCACCCAATATCATTAGTGTCATATGATGTCACGACCCGGGCCCGAATTACGATAACCATGGGCCGTGAGTCCATACTTACTCCCGTGAACTCTGAATTAACCGGAGTTAAAACGGAATCCACAAGGGATAACATTCTCAATAAACCTGTCAAATACACAATAATGCGGAAACATATATATATATATATTTGACAATATCAAATTTCGATTTACATGTATACAAAAGAATAAGGTCCTTATACATGTATCATTCCCATCGTTTTTTGTCAATCGGTGTATACCAAAAACACCATACAGTAATAATTAATTACAACCCAAAATGATTAAACAAAATACTTTTCAAATGTTTTCTCAAAATGTTATAATTCTTTCTTGCACTCGAATACCCATTTCAAACGGTATTCCGGCCGTTCCATTCGTTCAGTCCTCCTGGAGGAACCGGAGCGGTCTCCTCCGCTGGCGCTGGGGGTGCTGTTGCATCGGCAATGACAAACGGGCCTGTGATGTCATCAATAACACTAATGAACACGACGGTTCAATAATGTATAAATTAATCTTGTAATAGCACATGTTATTATATATATTGGATTCATTAGATCCATTTAGTAACAATTACCATTCTAGACAAGTCTAGATAATTCCTACAATGACAATAGGTAACATAAGAGTTTATCAATAGACATTCGCTATCATAGCTTTCATTCATTTCATTTCATTTCATTTCATTTCGTTTCGATTCGTTTCATTTCATTTCATTTACCATCTTCCCTCAAAGGAATGATTCATCTTCCGAACAGAAGGCATCAATCAATAGACATAGATATGATCGGAATATGTGGGACTTACTAGTGTCCGGGCCAGGGACAACTAGCATCACCACGGAGCTCCGGAATGCCCCCAAATCCATCTGCTGCAGCGGGATTATTTATTTAATTGTTACCTTTAGTAACTGTTCATTCATCAATTCATTCATTTATTGTATCGTTCAGTTCAGCTCAGTGACGAGCTTAAGGAATTACCAAGTAGTGTCTGATTCGGAAATCACATCACATCTATTAATTCTATTCAAGTTTACAATCAAATTTCTAAACCAAACAAATGGGTGAAATGCTTGTTATTTAATGTACGTGTTATTCTTGATGAACATCACTTTGATAGTAGTTTGTACATTCAAATAAACTAAGGTAACACTTTTGCAGGTTTAGATATCACATTTGAGTAGTTAATACTTAATTCGTTACCATTCTTTTCTTTTAATTTCCTTAATCTTGATAATCTTATATTAGGGTACAATTAGCTCTAACACTAATTTATAGACCACTAATACTCATAGGAAGCGTAATTGGTTCCAAAAAAATATATCAATTTCCGCTGGACTCGAATTATTTCCCAGTTACGAGCCTATCCGATCGATCGGCCCGAAAAACCTCCCAGTTAAATGACAGTCCGATCGATCGGACCTAGACGAGTTGCAGGTCCGAGAAAAACCTGATTTTTCTCTCCTTTTCATTCCCTTCTTTTCTTCATTCAAATCATTCTTAATCCTACAAGAAAATGGACCTTCATGTTCCCCTTTCATACATCATCCATTTATCATTTCATTCAATCCAAAAATAAATTTCCAAAACTTAATGGAAAATACATAAACTCCAAATCCATGGAAACTCAATGAACTTTTACAATGATTCACACTATTCACAAGCAAATGTTTATACTTGCCTCCTATGAAGCTTAGTAGCAAAAGCCCTCTTTCCTTAGCTTGACTTTGAGATGAAAACCCCCAAATGAAACCCTAATTCCATGAAAATATGAAATACACAAATCTATAAGCTATTTGTGCTAGAAATCATGCCTAATCACTCCTTATGACTTGTAAACTCATTAAAAACTTCAAGCACTTACTTGTAGTTCAACTAGAGGAGCCCCCTAGCTTTAATGAAGAGAGATTTGCACTTCTTCTCCAATGAACCAAAAGGGAAGGTGAAGAAGATGAAGTTGGTGAAGCTAGCACCCCTTCAATCATACACACAAGCTCCCTTCTTGATGCTTGATAAGGAAAATGAAAGAAGATGAGAGGAGTGAGTCTAAGGTTTGGTTGAAATGAGGAAATGACTCATTCCATTCTAATATAAGACCCTCTTACACAACAACCCCCTCTTAATAAGTCAAATTACATTTTGGGTCAAATGAAGTCTCATTTGGTCCATTTGAGGTCAAATGGAATCACGTCTATTATGAAAGTTAATGTACTATTTGAGATACACACGTTGGTATCAAGGATTTCCGTATTTGACGAAATACGTGAAAACTCGTATTTACGGAAAAGTCCTTAGCCTACCTTGTTTGAGTCTAAACTAACTTTAACCAATTCAATTTCATCTTATTCCATTTTATTATGCTTAATGCATCATTTGAGACTAATTTCTTTCTCTTTGGTCATTACCCTTCATTAATACGATTATTCATGCTTAATTAGCATTAATCTCAATTAATTAGTCTCAATCGTGATTAGTTTGGGTCGGGGTGTAACATATGTGCTTTAGCCAATAGGACAAGCACCAATTTGATGACAATTTTGTCAAAGTTTCTACTACTGCTACAAAACAATCTGACCCATCCATACATTCAAGAGCTTCGTTTGTGGATCCATCATTGTTTGTATGGCATCATGTAAGAATATTTTATTATCTTGTTACTTTACGTAGATGATATTATTATGACAAGAGACAATACTTCAGCAATTCATTCCTTAATTCGTCAATTGAGTTCTACCTTTGCCATGAAGGATCTTAAGCCATTACATTATTTCATTTGGATCTTGAGGTACACAAGTCAAATGACACTTTGTTTCTATCTCAGACAAAATATGCAGTTGATCTATTACGGAAGTATGAGATGGATGGTACAAAATCTTACTCTTCTGCTATGGTAAGTGGAAGTAAATTAAGTGCATTCAGTGGAGATCCTCTTTCTGATCTCTCTAAGTATCATTAGTGCAGTTGAATCTCTCCAATATCTGACCTGGATAAGACTTGAAATTGCTTTCGCTATTAACCAAGTGAGTCAGTTTCCGCATAATCTTACTATTGATCATTGGACAACAATCAAACGGATTCCGAGGTATATTAAGTGTATAATCAATCATGGGTTACTCATTCATAATTCATCGACCTTGGCATTAACATACTTGAGTGTTGATTGGGCTAGCCATCCAAATGATTGCCGCTCCACTTCAAGACAATGTGCCTTTCTTAGCAATAATTTAATCTTATGGAGTGCAAAAATAAATAAATGCTGCCAAATCAAAGCACCGAATCATAATATATCTCTTTCACATGTTGCCGCCGAAGTATCTTGTATGTGATAATGTTGGTGCCATCTCATTGGTTTGCAATCCTGTTTTTCATGCTCGAACGAAGCACTTTGAGTTTGATTTTCAATATTATATCTGTGAAAAGGTGTTACGCAAAGAGCTGATTGTTCGTTTTATTTCTACACATTAATTGGCTGACATCTTCCCCAAATTATTAACCTCTAATCGATTTTCATTACTCTTAGAGAAGCTAATGGTTCGTTAATGACCCATTAGCTTGAGGGGGGATGTTGGCATTTCAAATGATAAGCCTTCCAACTCAGTAGCTAAGGTCTCTACCGAGGATAAGATCTTATCAAAGAATTGATCCTCAGTAAACTCAAAACACAAATGACTTCAAATGTTTAAATTCTCAAAAATTGTAACTCACTTGTATCCATCCTTACCTATGTAAACACTTATATAAATAGCAATATAGAAATCCTCTTAGAATGCAAGAGAAATTAACTCAATCTTTTTTAATTGATTACATATTCTTGATTGGTTAACTTTCTACTTCATAGGTCATAACTTTGACCTACAAAGATTTTTCTTTATAGGGCATTTATGCGGCGACGGTCTCAACGGAAAAAGGCTGCCGACGAGGCGCCGTTTCTCGAGTTATCTAGTGTAACATAAAAGATAGCTAGTGAATCCCTCTTTTTTTGCTTGATTTCTGTGCGAGAGAGGATTCGAACGTCCCCAACGGGGCAGTCAAATCGAAAGGGTGATCCGTGGAAGAGGCAAGGACCAGCATCAAACACACCCTTAATCTTGAGCATCCAATAAGCTACTTTCCATTTCAACCATCCGCACTTTAAAAGCAAATCTCCACCATCACAAAAATATAATCTGCTACATAGCCACTACATTGTAAAATCAAGAATGCTCACACTGGACATAATCATGGTGGCACCTACCCATCCAGTAGTGGAATCATAATAGGCCCACTCAATATGGTACTTGTAAGTGCAGAAATAATATACTCACAAGATCAGGATGCCTATTAGGACTTACTCAATGCATGGAGGAGGTAGCTGCGACGGTATGAACCTGAAAGAGGAGAAAGACAAAGGTCAGAGGACCCTGGCTATGGGCAGCGCAGGGCTCTCCGATGCTTAAGTCAGCAATCGATCGGAGAAGGAGAGGAAGAAGAAGAAGAAGAAGAAGAAGAAAGACTGTGTGTCTATGTCCGAGTGCTTACCCCTTTCTCCCTTTGGCCCGTGCCTTATATATGGAACAGTCTGGGGTGAGTGCCAGTGGGCTTGGTGATGTGACCTGGGTCACATCAGCCCACAAAGTCATTAATGAAGGTCCATCATAGCCCTCTTTGCATTTAATGTGGGTCCGATCAGCCCACACTACATTTAATGCCAGTCACATTGGACCTGATCTTGCCCTGATCTGGTGGTGGCTGAAGTCCCATCAGATCCCTTCCTTGGGCCTAGCCACGACAGGGCCGTGGCTGTTAGCTGCAAGCGCAATACTGCATTGCCGAGCTTGCATTGCCGAGACTGAACGGTATGCGCGGCCGAACTGAATTCTGTTTGGCCGAGATCAGCACGTAGTGCCGAGACCGATATGGATCGGATCGTAGCCGAGATCAAGGGACGTGGTCCCCCATACAGTAGCTAACCGAGCACACCCTAGCCGAGACCAAGAGAAACTGGCTCACGAAATGGGCCCCCACAATAGCCCCTCAGTTCTTGACCTCTAGGGCTTTCTCGGGCGCTAGGGTTAAGAGCTGGACCGATCTCCCGAGACGGATAGTGCTTGCCTTCCATCTGCCTTTTGGTCAAGGGTTGTGACTCGTTCGGCGCCAGACGCCGCCGCTGCTTCGTCTGCCAGAGATAATAAAGGGGGCAATAAATGCGGGGCTATGATTAGTATGGGAAGGCGAACCATCATCGCAACAGCGCCACGCGTTATTGCCTGGTAGGCTCTCTTGTCTTTTCGAGGGGGCGTGCGACGCAAGCCGAGGCGACGTCTCACGCGTGTCCCGCTTCGAATTCCGGAATGGCGCCCATTCCTCCCCTTTATATTCACTTCTGTCTTCTCCCTTTGTCATCTCTGCAAACGAACCTTGTCGAAGCTCTGCTAGAACCTCTGTTCGCCGGAACCTTCACTGCCAGAACCACCTCCGTCGCCTCCTAGCTTCGTCCAGGACTTCCTCTAGGACCAGTGAGGGATCAACGGCCTGAGTTGTGATTTCGCCCGAGTCTGTGAGTCTCTCTGCCTCAATTCTCTTCTCTTCCATTTTGCATTTCTGACCTAAACCCCTCCTAGGATCTCCTCCGTCTCTCAGATTCCACGGTTTAGACCCCTAGAGACTGTTAGGGTTCTTTAGATTCAGAGATGGGGATTTTCACCCATTGGATAGATTCCCAGTCGGGCCTGGCAACTCTTAGGAGAGTCTACATGATCCCAGACGATGTCCAGATCATGGCAGCCGACCCCTCCATCTACTCATTTCGCAACGGCTGGATGCCGTTTCCCCTGATAGCCGTGATCGAGGGTGGGGTCAGATTCCCCTTGGCCCCCCTTCTTAGGTCTTGTTTGGAGACCTGGAAGCTTAGCCCCTGTCAGTTAATGCCCAATGGGTATAAGATCATCATGGGCATCGCCGAGCTGAATAGGATTCTAGACATCAGCCTCGGCGTTCATGATATAGAGGATATATATGACCTCTGCAAGTCTAGGGAGGCGGGCACCTATTATCTTCGCGTCAAGGCGAGGTGCCAACCCCTCGTCACGGCGCTGGAGGACTCCAATAAATACGCCGGAGATGACCGCCTGCTCGTCTCGGGAAACTGGGAGTTCGGCGAGACCGAGACCGAAGCAACTAGAAGGGTCCGAGTCCCTCGACGCCTCGGGACTCCACCGAGTAAAGACCTAACCCCCTGGGTTTCCGATTTCTTTCTTATGTTTGATTTCTGCTGCCAAATTCTAACTCGGCTGTTTTTCGCAGGCCTTTCCGAACGCAAGCGCGAAGCCCAGCTGAACGGTTGGAGAAGGCACTCACCTTGGCTGAACAAGGTGTACTGCTACCACGGCCACCACACAAGAGCTGCTTACTCTCTTCTGAAGTACGAGCCGAGATACGTGTCTTATACACGGAAATCCGGCAACCCGGAGAGATTCGCCCCCGATCTAGCAGAAACCAGCGGGACCGTCACGGTTGCGGAAGCGTCCGCAACGTTGGCCGTGGTCACGGGCATCCCGCTAAGGGAAATTGAAGAATATACCTCCGGAGCCGAGGTAGACTCTCCGACAAGGGAAGTTGAGAACTATTCTTCCGGAGCCGAGGCCGAAGCCGACAATATGGAGAGGCGTAGGCCCGCGTTTCAGCCGCGGAATCTGGCGGACGCCGTCGTCGGTAGCGGTAGACAGGCTGCCGCACCCCGCACTGCCCCGCCCTCCTTCGGGACCATCGTCCCTGCCAGAGTTGAGGCCCGACCTCCCCCAGACTCGGAAAGCGAGAGGCCGAGGAAAAAGGCGAAGGGGAAGGGGCTGGATCAGGAGGAGCGATCACGGCAACGTTCACCCCAAGCTGTGAGGGAGAGGGCAGCGGACGTGGTGCCCACTCCGGCGGTTCCTCTGGTGGAGAGTCGCTCCGAGCCCCAGGCGGCAACGTCCTCGGGTGCCGCGCCGGCCGAGTTCAGGCCGGACATGGAGCTGAGGAAGGGGAGGCCCCTAAATGCTGAGGACAGACTGGTGGGGAGCCCGGATGTCATTGCGGCGCTCAGCCGAGCCTGTGCACTCCCCAGGGACATGGAGAGGCACAGGTCGGAAGACTCCCCCCTGCTGCTTATGAGGACCATACAGCATTCCCTCGCTGTAAGTGCCCGACTTTCCTGGTCACAGGTGTTTCTGTCTTTTGATATTTCTTGCTTTCGTGCTGAGTTTTTTTTTTTTTTTTTTTTTTTTTTTTTTTTTTTTTTTTTTTTTTTGCTCCGCTGCAGGCTGTCCAAAGGCTCCAGATAGTCGCTGAGAGAATAACGGAAGAGGACAACAGGCTGGCCCGCCTAGCAAAGGAAAAGCAGAGAGCCGAAGCCGAACTGAAGGCGGCCAAGGAGGAGCTGAAGGCGGAGGCGGCCAAGACTGCAGAGCTCAATGCTCAATCAGATATAATGGCCAGCGACCTCTGCAAAGCAAAGTCAGAGAGCTTCGAGCGGCAAACGAAGCTCCAGGCAGAGGAAAAGAGGTCTGCGGGATTCAAGGCCGAGCTGGAGCTGGAAAGGAAGGCGAAGGAGGAACTTCTTGCGTCGAAGGAGGAACTCCTTGCATCGAAAAAAGCCGAGGTCGATGCCGCCTTCCTGGAGGGGACTGAGGAAGCTACGAAAATTTATGTTGATCAAATCACGGCACTCAGCCCGAAGCTGTACCGACTCGGCTGCAAGGCCGTGTTGAAGAAGATGGGGGTTCCTGCAGATGATCCGATATATCAGAACCTCCCCGAGCTCGGAGATGAGCCCCTGGATGAAGCCCTGGCCGAGACCCCTGCCACTCCGGCCGAAGCCCCTTCCGAGCCAACGCCTGACCCCGTTGAAGAAGCTCCTCAAGCCGAGGCCGCCGTGGTCGTTATCGAAGACATAGAAGCAGGGCCGTCGGCTTGACTTCCTCTTTCTTATAAAATGTAGCCTTTGTTTCAAACTCTTTCAATGTAAGCTCCAGTGTATGTATCAATGTTATCAATGAAAGGCCCTTTCTCATATTTGTCTCCTGTGTGGTGTGGCTTTTATTTGCTTTCCTTTGTACGCTTTCCGTGAGTGTTATGAATCTGGGTGTGAGTTCGGACTAGAGTGGACCGGTTAGATTAGGGTTCTCTGTGAGCGCTCTGACCCCTTGGAGGCCTCTTTTATTTCGGCGAGACCAGAGAACCGTATCGGACCTGTCAAGGCGGTGGTAGACTGGGTACCATCATCGAATGATGCCGTTTCGGCTGATCTAGGTGGCTGAGTGCCAACCATAGCCATGGCCAGTTCGGCTGCTCGTCTAGGTGACAGTGCCAACCTGAGACATGGGCCGTTTCGGCAACTCATCTAGGCGGCTGAGTGCCATCCTCAGATATGGTCCGTTTCGGCAACTCATCTAGGTGGCTGAGTGCCATCCTCAGATATGGGCCGTTTCGGCAACTCATCTAGGCGGCTGAGTGCCATCCTTAGATATGGGCCGTTTCGGCAACTCATCTAGGTGGCTGAGTGCCATCCTCAGATATGGGCCGTTTCGGCAACTCATCTAGGTGGCTGAGTGCCATCCTTAGATATGGGCCGTTTCGGCAACTCATCTAGGTGGCTGAGTGCCATCCTCAGATATGGGCCGTTTCGGCAACTCATCTAGGTGGCTGAGTGCCATCCTTAGATATGGGCCGTTTCGGCAACTCATCTAGGTGGCTGAGTGCCATCCTCAGATATGGGCCGTTTCGGCAACTCATCTAGGTGGCTGAGTGCCAACCTTAGACAGTCTTCCATACTCGCACCATTGTCGCTGTCACATTGCCATTGATCATCAACTTGCCCCAAAACGAACGTAGTTCTATTAAATCCAGAAGCACTATACAAACTAAAAATAGAATTTCTTGAGGTGTGACGCGTTCCATGGTCTCGGAAGAGGCCGTCCTTCCATGTCTTCGAGCCGATAAGCCGACCGTCCAGCAATGGAAGTGACTTTAAACGGACCATGCCAATTCGGCGCTAGCTTCCCTTGATTCGGATCTTTGTCCCCTGGGAGAGCCTTCTTGAGGACCAGTTCTCCTACAGAGAACCTTCTCTCTCTGACGTTCTGGTTGTAGCCCCTGGCTAGCTGCTGCTGGTAGACGGCTAGCCTCACTGCAGCTGCTTCCCTTCGCTCGTCCGCTAAATCTAGCTCCCTGGCCACATTGGTTTCGTTCTGTCCACGGTCAAAGAGTTCGGACCTCAAAGTGGGGAGGCCGATCTCCAGAGGGATGACTGCTTCCATGCCATAGGCGAGCGAGAAGGGGGTAGCCGAAGTGGAACGCCTCGGAGTAGTTCTGTAAGCCCACAGGACGCTCGGCAGTTCTTCCACCCATCTTCCCTTTGCTTGGTCCAGCCGTTTCTTGAGCCCATCGAGGATCACCTTGTTGGAGATCTCGGCCTGGCCGTTACTCTGTGGGTAGGCTGGAGTGGAATAATGGTTTCGGATGCCGAGCTCCTGGCAGAAGGTCTTGAAAAGTTTAGAGTCGAACTGAGTTCCGTTGTCCGAAACCAGCGCTCTGGGAATGCCAAACCTTGTGACGACATTCTTCCACACAAAATTCTTGGAGTCTCGCTCTGTGATGGATGAAAGTGACTCTGCTTCAATCCATTTGGTGAAGTAATCTGTCGCCACAATAAGCCATCTCTTGTTCCCGGGGGTTCGGTGGAGCGGGCCCACTATGTCGAGCCCCCACTGGGCGAATGGCCACGGGCTAGAGAGCGGGCTGAGATCCTGCGCGGGCTGATGGAGAGAGTGTGAGAACTTCTGGCACTTCTCGCACTTCTTCGCATATACCTGCGCATCTTTCTGCATGTACGGCCACCAGTAACCCTGGCTGATGGCTCGATAGGCTAGAGATCTCCCTCCGATATGGCTTCCACAGATTCCTTCGTGTATCTCGAAAAGGAGGTCTTCGACCTTACTTGGATGGACGCACTGGAGGTACGGTCCCGAAAATGATTTCCTGTAGAGCTTGACCTCGGGAGATAGCCAAAACCGAGCTGCCTTGAGTCTGACCCGGTAGGCTTCGCCACTGTCCTCGGGGAGCCTGTCGTCCTTAAGGTAGGTGACGATGGGGTCCATCCAGCTCGGGCCGAGACCGAGGCACAACACATCCCGAGGTGGACGTAGTCCAATGCTGGGTGCAGCTAATGATCCGACTTCGATGCTCCTCTTTCTTCCTGCCTCAACAGCGCTGGCCAAGTTTGCAAGAGCATCTGCGTGAGAGTTTACTTCTCTGCCAATCTGCTTGACTTCGGCCGTGTGGAACTGAGAGAGCTGCTTCTTGGCCAGGGCCAAATACGCGGCCATCCGGTCGTCGCGAGCCTGATAGTCCCCAGTCAGCTGGTTTGTCACCAACTGTGAATCGCTGAAGACCACCAGCTGTTGAGCTCCGAGGATATGGGCGCTATTCAGTCCGGCCAAAAGGGCTTCATACTCAGCCTCATTGTTTGACGCCTTGAAGTCTAAGGTCAGAGCCTGCTCGATGACCAGTCCTTCTGGCGATTGGAGAACAACTCCTGCTCCGGCTCTTCTTGAGGTGGAAGATCCATCGACGAAGACTTTCCAAACTGGGGTCTCGGCTTGGCATGGTGATTGTTCAAAACCCGTGGAAGCCCCATGCTCCTCACCCCCCAGTTCGGTGCCGAGCTGGGTTGGTGCCGAACTCGAATCAAATTCGGCAAGGAAATCTGCCAGCACCTGGGCTTTCTTCGCTGTCCGTGGCTGATACTGAATCTCATACTGCCCCAGTTCGACAGCCCATCGGGAGATTCTTCCTGAAAAGTCAGCCTTTCTAAAAACAGACTTGAGTGGGTACTCCGTAACAACCACAATAGAATGGGTTTGAAAGTAATGGGAGAGCTTTCGCGAGGCGCTAACCAGCGCCAAGGCGAGCTTCTCCAGAGGCAGATACCTGGTCTCGGCATCAATAAGGGTCTTGCTCGTATAATACACTGGTTTTTGAACCGTGTCCTCTTCTCGGATGAGGACTGAGCTGACCGCATGATCCGAGACCGCCAAATATAAATACAGGGTTTCCCCGTGGGTCGGGGTTGATAATAATGGTGGTGAAGAAAGGTAAGCCTTAAGCTGCTGCAAGGCATGGTCACATTCTGGGGTCCATTGGAATTTAGAATTTTTTCTAAGAAGCTAAAAGAAAGGTCGGCACTTATCTGACGATTTGCTGATAAAGCGATTCAGTGCCGCGGCCATCCCTGTAAGCTTCTGAACCTCCTTTGCCGAGGTGGGACTCTGCACTCTGAGGATAGCCGAGATCTGATCTGGGTCTGCTTCAATGCCTCTGCGCGTAACCAAGCTGCCCAAAAACTTGCCGGAGCCAACACCGAAGGCGCACTTCGAGGCGTTAAGCTTTAGCCGGAACTCCTTTAGAGTGGCGAAGACCTCGGCCAAGTCTGACAGATGATCCCGCGCCTGCCTGGATTTGACCACCATGTCATCGATGTAGACCTCTACGGTTTTGCCGAGCTGATCGTGGAACATCTTGGTAACGAGCCTCTGGTAGGTGGCTCCTGCATTCTTCAGTCCGAACGGCATCACCTTATAGCAGTAGGTTCCCCTGGGCGTGATAAAAGCTGTTTTCTCTTCGTCTGGCCCAAATAGTGGGATCTGGTGATAGCCGCGGTAGGCATCGAGGAAGCTCATTCTGTCGTGCCCGGCCGTGGCGTCGATCAACTGGTCAATCTTTGGTAGGGGAAAGCTGTCCTTGGGACAGGCTTTGTTGAGGTCGGTAAAGTCGACGCACACCCTCCACTTGCCAGTCTTCTTCCTGACGACCACCGGATTGGCCAACCAGGTCGGGTATTGAACCTCCCTGATAGCGCCGGCCTCAAGCAGCTTATCCACTTCCTCGACGACGGCTTCGGTCTGTGGGACCCCTGTCCTGCGGGCTTTCTGCATCACAAGTTTGTGGTTAGGGTCAACATTCAGTCTATGACACATTACCTCGGGGTCGACGCCAGGCATCTCCTGAGGTGTCCAGGCGAAGGCATCTCTGTTCTGCACCAGGAACTGGGCCAGTTCGGACCTCTCTGGTTCTCCGAGCTGGCTGCCGAGCAGGAAGAACCGATCCGGGTCCTTTGGGTCGATCCTGACTTCGGCAAGTTCTTCCACGCTTTTCCTGCCTGGATCTTGGCCGAGCTCATCCAGCCCCTGCTCCAGTTTCTTCTCCATCTCGGCCACATTGACCTCCTTGGGCTCTTGCTCCCCGGGTACCACAGCGGTCAGGCACTGCTTGGCTGCCTGCTGATCTCCTCTGACCGTGATGATTTCAACTCGGCCGCTCTTTCCCTCCCACGGAAATTTCAGCTTCTGATGGAGGGTGGAAGGGACTGCTTCCAGGCTGTGGAGCCAAGACCTGCCCATTATAGCATTGTAGGGAGAGGGTGCGTCGATCACCATGAAGGTTGCCATGACAGACGCGCCACCGACCTCGACCTTGAATGTCACTTTCCCCTTAGGATAGACAGGTTTGGCACTGAAGCCGATAAGGGGAACTCGAGCCTCCTGCAGATCTTTCTCCGTCAGTCCCATCCTTCGAAAGCTGTCGAAATAGAGGACCTCGGAAGAACTACCGGGATCAACAAGGACTTTCTTCATAGTGCAATTCTTCACGCCCTGTTTAGAGCAGTCAAACTTCAGAGTGACGATCAGGGGGTCGTTGTGGGGGAGCTGCACCCCTTCCAGATCTGCATCAGTGAACCTGATCTCGGGACGCTCCCTCCGAGCCCTTTTCTGTGCTGGGCCGAGCTCGGCGGCCATGACTTGCTTGCCGTGAGCGGCTTTCCTGGCTTCGGCACGGGCCTGATTACTCCCCTTGGGCGGGGGTGCCAAATGGATAACGTCAATTATCTTCTCTGTCCCGTCGCTGTCGTGACCCCCCTCGTCTCGGCGCGGGGCTCGGGTGTCGGCCCTGGTTTCTCACCTGACAAACTCTTGTAGGTGTCCATCCTGGACAAGCTTCTCCAAATGCGACCGCAGTATCCTGCAATCTTCAGTCTTGTGGCCGCCCTCCTTGTGATAGGAACAGAACTTCGTCTGATCTCGTCTAGAAGGGTCGCCTTGCATGGGCTCTGGCCAGCTGAAGTACGGCCTGCTCTTGATCTTATACATGATTTTGTGGATTGGCATCTTGAAGACCGTGTTGACCCCCCGATACGCGTCCTCGGATAGCCTGGGCCTTTTGCTCCTTGCCGAGGCGAACGTCTGGGTCCTTGCCGAGCTTGTAGGCACCCAACTCCTGTCTGAGTCACCTCTTCGTCGCTCGTCTCGCCAAAGCTCATTCCTCAGAAACGGTCCTCCGTCCTTCTTGGGGGGCCTCTCACCTCGGTCTCGGTTTCTTTGCACGGTTCCATGGCTTTCCCGAGCACGGGCCTGGTCATCCTCTTGAGCAATGTACCGGTTGGCGATGGACATGAGCGCTGCTATGGAAGAGACCGGGTTCCTGGCCAGGTCCTTGCGAAGGTCGCTGTCTGGGAGCAAGGCATTCTGAAATGCGAAGACGGCAACCTCGTCCTTGGAATTCTCAATCTGACTGTAGACCGCCCAGAAGCGCTTGGCGAATTGGGTGACGTTCTCTCCCTGCTTCATCTTCATGGCCATGATGTCTGCATCTGTCTTCGGGAGGACTCTGTAGGCCTGGAACTTCTTCATAAAGGACTGCTGGAGTTGCTGCCAACTCGAGACGGATCCCTCTGGGAGCGCACAGAACCACTTCAGGGGGAGGTCGCCCAAGCTGGAGGAAAAGACTCGGCAGTTCAGATGACCCTCGTCTCCCCAGACAGACATCCTCTGAGAGAAGTGTCTGAGATGCGTAGCTGGATCCGAGACCCCATCATAGGTGACGAATCTTGGTACGGTGAACTTCTTCGGTAATGGGTACCTCCTGATATCTGGGGAGAAAGGAGAAGCGCCGAGATCAACGGGGTCGCAGCAAGCATTGTTTTGGTCTCGGCCGAAGCCGGCTACTTCCAGGTTGCGCTGGACCGTTTCCCTTATGTGCGCGTCCAGCCATTCCTGATTATGATACGTACCCTCCGGAATGGTCTCGGACGCCTTCCTCGAGTAGCTACGGCTAGTGCTTGAACCTTCATCTCGGGTTCGGTCGTCCCTTTTCCTGTTCAAGCGGTCCCTCAGATCCTCCTTTGAGGAAGAGATGCGCGTGACAAGAGTAACTCCCCTCTCGTGATGTGGCGATCGCTGCTGCTGCCGAGATCGCTGCTGCTGGGACTGCTCCCGACGAGTTCGCTGCTGCTGGGACTGTTCCCGACGAGCCCGTTGCTGCTGGGACTGCTGCCGAAGCCCCGCTGATCCCGTAGCTCTTTCCAGCTGCTGCTGGAGCCGGAGGATCAGAGCGTCTCTCTCCTCGATGGCCTCATTCTGTGCTTTAATCTCCAGAAGGGTGGAATCCAAGTCGTCATCAGGGCTGTAGTCTTCATCCTCAGTATCCTCAACGTCCTCCACCCGGCCCTCAACGTCCTCCCCCTGGCCAGGGGGACGTGATCCATCGACCGCTGGAGACTTATCCCGCTGGTCTCCCCCCGTCAGGAGACCTGTAGGCTGCTGGGTGTCTCCCTTCCCGGGAGCGGACTCCGAGCGGAGGTCACGCTCCTGAACGTTGATCCGGATGAGAGCACGTTCAGCGTCGTCCTCCGTGACTGGTTGCTTGCCAGCCCTCTTCTTGGCAGGGAGAAGGGTAGAAGACGGTCCAGTACGCCCTGTCTTGGATGTCTCTCCGCCTTTCGCAGCTCTCCTCGTCATGGTGTTTAGGAATAGGAATAGGAAAGTGTATAGAAATCTTTCCCACAGACGGCGCCAATTGTAAGTGCAGAAATAATATACTCACAAGATCAGGATGCCTATTAGGACTTACTCAATGCATGGAGGAGGTAGCTGCGACGGTATGAACCTGAAAGAGGAGAAAGACAAAGGTCAGAGGACCCTGGCTATGGGCAGCGCAGGGCTCTCCGATGCTTAAGTCAGCAATCGATCGGAGAAGGAGAGGAAGAAGAAGAAGAAGAAGAAGAAAGACTGTGTGTCTATGTCCGAGTGCTTACCCCTTTCTCCCTTTGGCCCGTGCCTTATATATGGAACAGTCTGGGGTGAGTGCCAGTGGGCTTGGTGATGTGACCTGGGTCACATCAGCCCACAAAGTCATTAATGAAGGTCCATCATAGCCCTCTTTGCATTTAATGTGGGTCCGATCAGCCCACACTACATTTAATGCCAGTCACATTGGGCCTGATCTTGCCCTGATCTGGTGGTGGCTGAAGTCCCATCAGATCCCTTCCTTGGGCCTAGCCACGACAGGGCCGTGGCTGTTAGCTGCAAGCGCAATACTGCATTGCCGAGCTTGCGTTGCCGAGACTGAACGGTATGCGCGGCCGAACTGAATTCTGTTTGGCCGAGATCAGCACGTAGTGCCGAGACCGATATGGATCGGATCGTAGCCGAGATCAAGGGACGTGGTCCCCCATACAGTAGCTAACCGAGCACACCCTAGCCGAGACCAAGAGAAACTGGCTCACGAAATGAGCCCCCACAGTACTTTAAAAAAGCCTATCAAATGATGTGAACCTTGGCTACTTCCATCCACGAAATAAGGCAATCATGGTTTCCCACTACAACAAGGTGATTGAAGTGCATCATTTATATCCCACTGTGCACAATGCACGTATGTGGTTGAAATGCGCCCCACTTGGTGGTTGGATGAGTATCCTAGTTCAACCGCTTGACATATTCCTACAGAAAGATTGAGCACATGATCAATAGCGTAATTAAAGATGTTTTATGCATTATTAATCATATGAATTAATCACTTATGATTATGTGCTCAATCATAGAATGGGAGCCACTTTGATTTATTGAAGTATAATATTTGTATACGTCATTGGAGGGGATGACATTATGTCCAACGGTCCGGATTTGCATTAGGTGGGTCCTACGATGAAGTTGTACACATCCCACTCATGGGAAGCATTTTGGGAGACACTCGGAGGATCTGCGCTCGTGGCAATCCAAGATTTGTGCAGATTTACGTTTTAAGAAGCATTCCATTTTTATCTTGAATTTCTATTATTTATTCAAACATATATCTTTAGACGTAGATGCTCAAGTTTTCCTTATATTACAAAAACTATTGTGTTTTGCTAAAAAAATAATTAGCATTCTTTTTATTTTTCTCTTTTTATAAACATTGTTCTTTACTAATAATATTTTTCTTTAGTTCTTTGCTCATTTTCAATTTTCTTCTAGGGTTTGTATGGCATAAGTTGGATAAGAATTGAATACATGAAAATTCCTGCCATAAGTGATTAAAATGAAGACCAAACCTAAATGTCCCAAAAGTAATTATCAAATGACCTCACCTGAGGATTAAATCCAAGGGGAGATGGGAAATGAATAATCAAACTTCACCCAATAAACTCAAATCCTATGAAAGTCATGGTCCCATATGCATTGCTACTTTATATCCTTCACCCCCTCACCTCTACAATGATCCTTTCGTGGAGTTCATCTGAACATAAATTCCTATATATGTATTCAATTCATATATAATCTAATACAAACATTCAAGCCTTAGAAAATTTTAATCGCTAAAACCTTTGCTTCTAGTGTTTCTTCTAGAGTTCATTTGTTTGCATGCATTTACATTTGTAAATAACTCCTATACGTACCGTTTAAACATCAGCACATTTTTTTTTTTTTGTGCTCATTTATGCATTACATATGTAAATGAGGTATGAAAATGGTATGTAAAATTATGTCATTTACAAACAAACATTTCCACACCTCTCTTGAAAAAAGTGACAATACACTACTTACACGTGGATTGCATTACCTTGGGGCCTATCAGTTGCCTTTATTTTCTTTCATTCCCCGTGGGCTCCATATTGTGATCCTAACTATTTATTGGACTAATAAACTTCAAGATCTTTAAGCCAATTATCTTAGATCTTCCTGGATTTTGAGTAATTTGTGAAAAGTCCTAACATATAGATCTATTTTTATGTAATTATCTCATTCTTGTAGGCCCCATATTGTATTGAGACCTTTCAACTCTTATTTATTGGGCCAATAAATTAACCCTAAGATCTTGAAGCCGATTATCTTAAATCTCATGGATTTTGAGTAATTTGTGACTAGTCCTAACCTAGATATGATTTTCTATACTTTTGTTGATCCCCAATTCATGATCTGATATGTTCAACATTCTCGTATTAATGGTAAATATTAGAACGTATAGTTTCATATCTTAGTTCTTCACGGATTTTGTGAAATACTTGCAAAAGTAAAAAAAGTTTAAATAAATCTAAAACCATGGACATACTCGTTTACTCATAGAAGAATTGTGATTTTGATAGAAAATGGTCATGTGTTTCACTTGTGTAACATTTTTATATATGCAACATTTGCATATGTAAAACTCATTTTCCACAAACCACGCCTTAAAGGGGAGAATTGAGCATTATTTCACTACCTAATATTAACTCCATTTCTAGTAAACTTTCCATTCTTTTGAAACATTTACTTTGGCTCCAAGATAAATCTATACAAAATCTCTTCCTTGATTTTCTCATTTTAAGGAAGCAATTGAGATAGTGAATTAGCTGGCATAAGATGGTGGAGAAAGTGGACTGGATCAAACAGTATCTACTTTATCCATGACAGTTTTATCTTTAGTGGAAAGTACTCACTACACCAAAAATCGAAAATTGGAACGGAAAAGCGTTCCTAATCCTTCCGTTCCTAATCCGTTAAAGTGTTCCAATTTCCGTTCCAATTTGGTACCAACCGTTCCTAATCCAAATTGGAACGGAAATTGGAACACTTTAACGGATTAGGAACGGAAGGATTAGGAACGCTTTTCCGTTCCAATTTCCGATTTTTGGTGTAGTGACTAAAAACTAAAAGAGTGCACTTTCCATACTAAGACATTGTTCACAATAGAATACGATCTCCTACCACATTGAGAACCAGTCATATGGCAACTCATTCCAATCTTCTTTCCATAAAAAAATTAAAAATGACTCACCACCAAAATAAAAAATAAAAAAAAATCAAGATGTCATCATGTAGCGAAGGGAAATTCCTCCACATCAGAAGTTATTTTATTTTCATGTGAAACTTGTACATCTCAACCACACCCATATTAGTTAATTTATATGTAAGTGATTGGTAGTTACTATATATAAATAAAAAGAGGAGGACTTCCAACTTTGCAATGTGCCCAAGAAAGGACGCTAAACAATAATTGATTCTACTTAACAATTGAACACCAATCGTACACGCAAACATTTGATAGCTCATTCCTGCGGACCTGCCTATAAATACCTGAAATCTGAAGTCCATTGCAAACACTATACAACCATAGTAAGAAGTCATAGACAGCAGAGACGCACTCAAATCTATTTCCAAATGGCTAGTGATTCTCAAAGTCCTTCCAGTCCTCTCATAGGCACCCGCACACAAACCCAAACTCTAGGGGACAATATCTTCCAGGGATTAGCCAACCTCATCAAGCTTCTTCCAACAGGAACTCTCTTCATCTTTCAATTCCTATCTCCTCTTCTAACCAACTATGGAAAATGCCACACCAGTAACAAGTACTTAACTGGTATTTTGCTGTTCTTCTGCAGTTTTAACTGCCTTTTTTCATGTTTTACTGACAGTTATAAGGGGACAGATGGAAGGAACCACTACGGTGTTGTGACCAAAGATGGGTTGTGGCCATTATCAGGTTCAAGTGACAAATCCACCGATCTTTCGCAGTATAAACTCCGGTTGGGCGACTTCGCTCACGCCTTCTTGTCGTTGATGGTGTTCGCAGTTGTGGCTCTTTTGACTCCCAACATTGTGGGGTGTTACTATTCATCTTTTGAGTCGACTCAGAAGACGTTGCTAGTGGTCTTGCCACCGGTCGTTGGGGCTATCTCCAGTACTGTTTTTGCTGTTTTCCCCCACATGCGCCATGGCATCGGATATCCTCCTGCTCAGGCTGCTGCTGCTTGAGATGAGGCCTAGTTTGGAACATGGAAGGACCCTGCAATATGTTAGAGATTAGGTTTAGGTTGTTAGAAATTCTAGGAATAGAATCAGAGTCTTAATTTCAACTTATTATCTAATCAGTGTATCTCTCATGTATAAATTGAAGAGTCTAAATGTCAATAAATTCTACGGTGAAGTTATCTAAAAGTCCTTACCATTTTCATGCTCTGGTATGTTTGTTTGTTAAGTTAAATTGAGACTCTGAATGTGTTGGGTGAAAATGAGTTTGTGTGTCACAGCTTTAAGGTATGGGGAGTGAGGGCGAGAGATTCATGTTGCGGATTCCCTTCCTGTGATCAATGAGGTGGGGTCCACCTATTGAACGGCTTGGGTGTGGCACCATGTGCAGTTGGTAAATCTAGGTGTTATAATGTAATCCAAAAGCTGAAAAATCAAGTTGTGGTTATCCTAATTGTAAGTTAATTAGTTGTGAAGTAGTATTATAGTCTAGACTGTTTCAACTGTTCACTTGTCCAAAATCATTATCAACGTTGACCTTTTCTTAGACACATCCAATAAAAGAAGATAAAAAGGGAAACAAAAAAAAAAAAGAAAGAAGAGAACCCCACCATGGGTATTCTCTGTTGGGCTTATGCCTGATGTTAAAGCCTTTTTTGGGATTGTGCTAGTCTATGGCTTGAAACTTCAGGCCCAAATGCTTGGCCTGATTATAATGACACTATCAATCCCTAGTTCCTAATGCCCTTTAGGGCTGTCATTCATATTGAGAACCCTTCCAACAAGACTCTTTCCCTGTGTCCCCTTGTCCAAATGGGCCCTGGGGCTTTTTTTTGCTTCCCCCTCTTTTAATTTCTACAAATGTGTTAGCAAGCATTGCTTCATTTGATTTTTGTAGGAGTGCACGAGTTGAGCACGGGTTAGACTTGAGCCTAAATGGTTCAGATGTAGGCTTGGCTGGCCCATTATAGCCTATCTCATAACTGGCCAATATTTATAAAAAAAAAAGAAGAAAGAATTTCAACAATTATCCTCAATGAATAAGACATTCTGATAAGACAAGATACAAAAAAGTAAAAATCTACTAACTGCCATTAATAACACCCAAAGTTTTAGAAATAAATTAGGAAGGAAATGACACATTTGGTTGTTACTGAGGTGATGGAAACTACCAACTAATGCGGAAAATTAGAAATGAAATCGACTCCTAACTCCAATGGATGCCATAGTTCCAAACCATATTACAAGACAAAATTTGGAAAAAGAAATAGAAAAGTCAACACACGTTTTTAAATATATATATATATATATAGACTGCTATCAGAATCAGTGGAAAGTTTGTTCACATGGAAATGGATTACATAGGAAGTAATGATTAAAATGAACTAGGAAGTAATGATTAAAATGAACTTATATGTCCGCATGGAATTAGAATACATAGGAAGTAATTGATTCAAATGAACCTATTTATTGGTATGGGGTTGGAATATATAAGAAGTACTTGTTTTAAATGAGCCACTTTGTTTGCATGAAAGTGGAATACATGGGAAGTAATTTAGTTGAATGTACTTGGTTGTTTGCATGAAATTGAATACATATACAAATGAAAAATATCTATATTTATTTAAAATAGTTACAAAAATTAATTTCATAAATTTATTCACGTTGTTAAAACAAATGTTACTAAATGAATTCACATGTATCAAAGATAAAGGTGTAAAACGGGCCGTGCCTCCCAATGCTAATACCCATATAAAGGTAATGACATTGATTACCATCTTGGGGAAGATAATTTGCATCCATTATCGATATAAATTAATGCTAATACCCATAAGTGAATACCCTATTAGGAAACACTACAACAAACTGTACTTTCAGCGACGAAATTTTTCGTCGCCAAAAGTCACAAAAACGTCTGTAAAATTTTTACCGACGAAAATATTTTCGTCGGCCAGACGTCGTCGGTAACAAATGGTGGAAAAAACATTTTGCCGACGAAATTTATTTTCGTCGGTAATAATTTTGTATTTTTACCGACGATTATTTGGACTTTACCGACGTTTTTAAAACGTCGTTAAAACTATTCTACATTTCTAAATATTTAATAAATACTTTTGCCGACTTTTATTTTGAGTCGGTAAAAAAAAAACAAAAATAAAAAAATAACAAAACTTTTTCCGACGTTTCTTTTCGTCGACAAAAGAAAACGGAAAAATTTAGAAAAAATAAAAACACTTTTACAGACGTTTTTTTTTGTCCGCAAAAGAAAACGGAAAAATTTAGAAAAAATAAAAACACTTTTACCGACGTTTTTTTTCGTCAGCAAAAGAAAACAGAAAAAATTAAAAAAATAAAAAGACTTTTGCCGACGTTTATTTTCGTCGGCAAAAGAAAACGGAAAATTTTATAAAAAAATTAAAACACTTTTACCGACGTTTGTTTTCGTCTGCAAAAGAAAACGGAAAAATTAAAAAAAGTAAACAGACTTTTACGGAAGTTTATTTTTCGTCGGAAAAAGTAAACAAAAAATAAAAACGATTTTACCGACGCATTTTTTTCGTCGGTAAAATAGAAGGGAAAATAAACGGGAAAAAAAGATGTTTACCGATGGTTTTTTTCGTCGGCAAGACCGAATTAAAAATTAAAACACTTTGACCGACGAAAACAAAACGTCGGTAAAAGTGTTTTATTTTTTTTTATAATTTTTTTTCCAATATAATTTTTTTTCCATTAAACCTGTTTGTACACCTGTGTCAAACCTGTTCAATATAAAAAATGCATGCAAACAAAAGTTGCTAAATAAACAAACAACCATCTCCATTTTTCATCAAATCATTCATCTCATTAAACAAATATTACAATCAATAATGATACAGTCCCATATATATGTCCAATATACATATACAAATAAACTAAAAAAATAAAACACATTTAGCTAGTCTGCAACCGACCCCAAAGCGTCCATCAATCTGCAATAAAAAAAACAATATTAGAATCTTTTTAATGAATTAGATTATAAATGAAAGATAAACATGTATCTATATAAATCTTTTCCTAAATTTTCCTTGTTGAAATTACAACATACATGTCAACTGTTGAAAATGGTACAAAAATTTCACGACCAAGCCGCTATTGGTACTAGTTATAGTTCGATGAACCAATGGTGTGGTGGGGTTATTACCTTCTTAGGATATTGCTACGTTGGCATCAGACCTTGCACAAAACCAAACTAAAAAAGAACTTTCTTTGTTCCCCTGCACCCTACCATTATGCTGCTCTTCATTACAGAGTACTGATGGCAAAGATGATCAAATGGGTCAGTTTTCTCCTACAAGGATTCAGAAATTGGCCAAACCCAAGTACCGAGCAGTGTGTCTTAGAGAAAATGGGAAAGTCAGCTCTGAAATGGTGGTGGCTGAAGTGGTCAAGGAAACAGAGATTTAGTTTTTTGCTTCTGCATTTCGGATCCAGCATTATGGATTTACACCACCAAACTAAGGAAATTTAAGTATGATTGTGTAAAGATAAAAAGGCAGTTGTGTCATCCACTAAAATAGATAAAAGAAGGGTTCTCATATGATTTGGCGACGGAAACTTTTTCCTCGAACTTTTAATGATTTGGTATTGTTGTTGAAATTTTGTTAAATTTGGGTATTGAGACTGGGTTGCCTATGCATTGATATCTGGCATCATGCACATTGCTCTGTGTATGCCATTTATTTGTTGCATATCTTATCTGAGCTTTTCACTTGTTGTTTGCAGTTCTGCTTCCATGATGCAATTGCATCTGAGCATGAGTTGCTGAAAGGATCATTGCTTGGATAAAATGACACCAAACATAGCAAACCTAAAAACAAAACCAAACACGATAGGATATTTATTGAATAAAGTCAATTAACAAGGTGTGAATCTCCTTATGATATTTGATTGTGACGTGCATACCTCATTTGAAGGCATACGAGCAAAAAAAAAGTTTAGTCAACCCCAACATCTGACCCTTAAGCACTTGGTAGATAGCATTGTTCCTAATAACTACTTAAATTCTACTCCAAACAACACAGCTTCGAGTGACGGACGCCGTAACACTCACTACAAGAAATTTGGGGTTTAAGGACGACACAAATTTGTCCCAAAATGTACATATTTTGTCACCGAAACTAATTAAGACGAAAATTTTTCGTCACCCGTTTTGTTGCCAAAGCCTTGTCGCTAAAAGGTATTGGAGACGAAAAAAAATTTTGTCAATGAAAAAGATAAATTTGTGAATATTTTTTTTGTCTCCAATACACTCTGTTGGTAACATACTTGTAAGTAATTTTTTTTCGTCACCAATGCACTCTGTTGGAAACATACTTGTGTAATTAGTGATAAAATATTTTGTCATTAAAGGAAGAAATTAGAGACAAAAATATTTTGTCATAAATATAAGAAATAGAGACAAAATAATTTTGTCGCGTTTAATATAAAGAATGTCACAGCCCCGCCCAACTCAAGGACTTCCCAGGAGGTCACTCATCCTAGTACTGCTCGTACCCGAGCACGCTTAACTTCGGAGTTCTTACGATTTCCAGAACCGCACGATTATAAAAGGCCTCGTGCTAAGTTAATACGATGTTTGACTTATAACCCCAAGGTCAGGACTTGGATATTTCCGATGCGGGTTAACGGAGACTCATCGTTTGAAGCCCGTGGTTGACATACTACGCCCCGTGGTTAAGGGTACCGCCCGGACCAAGATCTCACCTTCTCCCCCACTAGAAATAGAGTTGTTCTCGGCTCTGACACCAACTGTCACAGTCCCGCCCAACTCAGCATGAAATTGTCCATTTTGGGGCACGTGCACGCGCGAGGACTTCCTAGGAGGTCACCCATCCTAGTACTACTCCCGCCCGAGCACGCTTAACTTCGGAGTTCTTACGATTTCTGGGGCCGCACAGTTTTAAAAAGCCTCATGTTAAGTTAATACGTGGTTTGACTTATAAGCTCAAGGTCAGGACTTAGATATTTTCGATGCGGGCTAACGGAGACTTATCGTTTGAAGCTCGTGGTTGACACGCTACGCCCCGTGGTTAAAGGTACAGTCTGGACCAAGATCTCACATTCTCCCCCACTAGAAATAGAGTCGTCATTGACTCTGATACCAACTGTCATAGCTCCACCCAACTCAGCATGAAATTGTCCGCTTTGGCTCACGTGCATGCGCGAGGACTTCCCAAGAGGTCACCCATCCTAGACCCATCCTAGTACTGCTCCCGCCCGAGCACGCTTAACTTCGAAGTTCTTATGATTTCAGGGGCCCCACGGTTTTAAAAAGCCTCATGCTAAGTTAATACAGTGTTTGACTTATAAGCCGAAGGTCAGGACTTGGATATTTCCGATGCGGGCTAACGGAGACTCACTGTTTGAAGCCCGTGGCTGACATGCTACGCCCCGTGGTTAAGGGTACCGCCCGGACCAAGTTCTCACAGTAGCAGAGACTGAGAGAGGTAGGTGTACCTGGCAGTGGCGGACTCCTGGATGGAGGATGATGGGCGCAGATGATGGTGATTGGTGATGGTGGCTTCGTCTGGGAGTTCTAGGCGAGAGAGACTGAGAGAAGTAGAGATGAGAGGGATCACCGATCAGGGATGGGTCTACACTGCGTGTGTTGATGGAGGGTGATGATGATTAATTGATTGGGGCCAATGGGCCATGGGGCTGCTACCTGAGACGATGGGTGGGAGATATTGGAAATGGGTTTTGGAAAATGGGGAAAATGGTTCTTATCTCCTCTTCTGAAATAGGGTCTTGGAAAAGGGGGAAAATGGTTTTGGAAAAGAGAGACCGGGATAGATGGAGGGACAAAAGGGCAACTGGGTTTTGGAAAAGGTGTTGGATTGCCGGGAGGGGGACGGGGGACGGACGTTAGGGCTTGGGGGGGCACATTTTAGTCATTTTAAAGGCTTTTCCAAAGCAATACTTGTAAGAGAGGACTAGGCTCAAGTGCGAATGAAATTGGCGCCACCGCAAATAAAATTGGCGCCTTATTTTGTTGGCTGAAATATTTTCGTCGTCCATAACTTATCCTTATTAGTAACGAATTACGTTCGTCGCAAAAATAAACTATATTTTGTGACAAAATTGTTCGTCTCCAATGAGCTAAAATAATTCGCGCCAACTCAAATGAAATTAGCGCCTTATTTTGATGACCAAATATTTTCATCTTCCATGACTTATCCTTAATAGTGACGAATTATGTTCGTCACAAAAACAAATTATATTTTGTGACAAAAATGTTCATCTCCAATGAGCTAAAATAATTCGCGCCAAAGCAAATGAAATTGGCGCCTTATTTTGGTGATGAAATATGTTCGTCTTCCATAACTTTTCCTTATTGGTGACGAATTACGTTCGTCGCAAAACTAAATTATATTTTGTGACAAAAATGTTCGTCTCCAATGAGCTAAAATAATTCGCACCAACGCAAATGAAATTGACGCCTTATTTTGGTGACCAAATATTTTCGTCTTCCATAACTTATCCTTATAAGTGACGAATTATGTTTGTCACAAAAATAAATTATATTTTGTGACAAAAATGTTCGTCTCCAATGAGCTAAAATAATTCGCGCCAAAGCAAATGAAATTGGCGCCTTATTTTAGTAACGAAATATGTTTGTCTTCCATAACTTATCCTTATTGGTGACGAATTACGTTCGTTGCAAAAAAAATTATATTTTGTGACAAAAATGTTCGTCTCCAATGACCTAAAATAATTGGCGCCAACGCAAATGAAGTTGGCGCCTTATTTTTGCAGACGAAATTTTGTTTTCGTCTCCTATACTTTTGAAAAAAAATAAAAACAAACGACAAAATTTATATTTCGTCCTCTTTGGGTGTTCTTTTAAGACAAAAAAGAATTTCGTCATCAAATTTCGTCACAACAGCCTAAATTTCTTGTAGTGAGTTCGGGCATTGAGAACTTGAGCAATGATAGTCAAATTTGCACTCCCACTCTCACAATCCCTGATACAATTCAAGTCCCAACTGATGGGGCCAGATCTATAAATGACAATAGTTCTTTTGATGCGTCCTCACTGATTGCTTCAAATGCGGATTTTTTACCATATTTTGATGAGCTGCACCATGGATTCTAGGGTGATGAGCCTTCATGGGAGGCAACTGCCTGTGATTTTCCCTTCAATTTCAGCAACAGTTCTTTGATGGTGGATGATTGCTTCATTGAGGTTCTGAGCCCACTCAGCCAAAATCCATTCTATGGGTTTACACCCCAGGCTACTGACACTCCATCAGTCTCTTCACTCATTGATGTTATTGATTTGGGTCATTCCTTGTTCTAACAACTCATGTCAGGTTCTCCTATATGTCTGTTAAGTCAGTTACTTTCGTTTTTTTTTCTTTTCACCTTCTTTGATGTTTTTTGGACACCTTAGAGAAGCACTTGCCCACATTTTAGAAGACCCAACTAATGATTTCTCAAACTGCAGAGAGAGAGAGAGAGAGAGAGGTTTCTTGTTGTTTTAGTTTTTTTTTCAGGTATCATGAAGTTCTTCCTCTGCTGAGGCAGTTTCATTAGCTTAAGGTAAATATTGCCATGCTACGTGTAGATTTCTGTTTTTCTATACAAACCATGCATAACTTTTCTTTTTGGAAAATTGGCCATCCATAGCAAAAGTCTGAATTAGGTGAACCTTTTAGACACTCGATCATGATCAGATGATGAAAGGAAGTGGGCCCACTTGAAGCCACCTCCCCCTTAACATTCAAAACAAATGGGCCCATGACCCATGACCCATAACATCCCCACCTTGATCATCATTTTTTATATTCTCAAGCAGAATCTCAAATATGTGCACTAGGGCGGGTCAATTCACCACCCCAAACTTGATAATTCAAGGTTCGGATTGACCCTTTTTACTTGCGTGTTGGTTTAGGATTGACATTTCCCACCCATTTAATAAGTAGTTATTAGGAACAATGCTATCTAAATAAAACCTATAGTTTCAACCCATCTTTAGATGCTTCACATTCTAACCACATTCATGGTTTTTTTAATCCTAACACTTGCAGAATTAGCCACAAACAGTTGATCGGGAATCTTATTCATGGAAAGAAACTTCAATAATCAATGGCATTCATGCCCTGGTTCCAACATCAGAACCCTAACAGGAGGGAATCTAATTATGTAATGGAGTTGTAAGGAACTGACAGTTCTGAAGCTGAAGTTTTTTACCTAGCTTCAATATGACTAATGGCAATCATGGCTCTTTAAACCAGCTAATTTATCATTTTTCGAGGTTACACACCTCGAGAGGTTCGCCGCATAGCCGTCTGGGTATTTGATTGACTTAAAAAATTCATAAAACCCATCTCTATGTTTTGGTTCCAGAGTGTAAGAGGCACGCGGCTTCAAGCTAGGTCCATTGCCCCTCTCCACTAGATGCAACTCTGGCCTAATGCCCATATTTTTCAAATCCTTACGTGCTTTATCGGTGTCATTGTTTTTGCCCTTTATGCCCAAAATTGTTCCAACCAAAGCTATACAGATGTTCTTCTCAATGTGCATAGGATCAAGGTTGTGTCGAAGTTTTTTGCACTTCCAGTAGGGCCATTCAAATAGGATGCTTTTCTTTGTCCAATTCAGTTCTCCAGAGTCACGCGGTCTTTTGTTATTCTTGCCAAACTTGGGCGCTAGTTCTTCTAGCTGGTCTAGTACCTTTTGCCCTGGTAAATCCAAAGAATTCTTTTCACGCTCAGGCTAACCGTTGAAGGCCTTGCTTCTACGCCATTGGTGGTTCAGTTCCAAGTATTTTCGATGGCCAATGTACCCAATCTTATCTTTCAACTTCACCCCTAACGAGCCGTCGTTACACGAAGGGCAAGCATTATAACCTTTAGTGCTCCACCCAGACAAGTTACCATACGCAGGAAAGTCATTTATCGTCCACATCACAGTCGCATGCATTTGAAATGTTTGTTTAGTGGAGGCATCATAAGTCGATACACTATGATCCCACAACTCCTTCAACTCATCAACCAAGGGCCTCAGATATACATTGATATCATTTCCCAGTGAGTTTGGTCCTGGAATAAGTAATGACAACATCAAGAATGACTCCTTCATGCACATCCATGGTGGCAAATTATAGGGCATAAGTATGACAGGCCACATGCTATAAGAGGTGCTCATGTTGCCGAAAGGATTGAATCCATCGGTGGCTAACCCCAGCCTCACATTACGTGTCTCTTGGGCAAACTCTGGATATTTCTTATCAAATTCTTTCCATTCTACTGAATCAGCCGGATGCCGCGCTATCCCATAGTCAACGCGCTTATCACTGTGTCATTTCATCTCTGTGGCTGTCTTCCTTGACATATACAATCTGCGTAACATCGGTATCAATGGGAAGTAACGAAGCACCTTATGAGGGATCTTCTTTCGCTTGCCATCATTGACCTTGTACCTAGGCTCTTCACATTCTGGACATTTATCTAATTGAGCATTCTCCTTCCAATGCAACACACAATTGTGTTTGCAGGCATCTATGTTCTTGTATCGCATGCCCAAGTCACGTAATAATTTCTTCGCCTCGTAAACTGAGGCCAGCACCACATGACCTTCGGGTAAGAAGTCCTTTAAAATCTACAGAACCTTGTCGAACGACTTGTTGCTACACCCACTTTCTACCTTCACATACAATATCTTGATGACAAACAATAACAGAGTATCTGAGCTTTTGCATCCTGGGTACAAGCCACGCTGAGAAGCCTTCAACAAACTTTCAAAATCCAGCACATCATCCCTCTCTTGAGTATCTTCATCCAAGTAAGTTCCCCTACGATGGTCCTTTATCAACTCATCGTATTCATCCTGATTATCTTCTTATTCATCCTCGCTCTCATCCGAATCATCGGGTTGAACTATAAGTTCCCCGTGCAATATCCACCGTAGGTATGAGACCATCATTCCATTAATGTGCAAATGAGTTCTCACGGTTACATAGTCTTGCTTCCGATGGTTACAGCAATCATTATACGGGCAGTTAATCAACACTGCCTCGGGGGGATTCGCCTTTGCAAAATCAATAAATGAGTTCACACCAGCTATGTACTCAGCACTAAATCGGTTCTAATAATGTAATATCCAACTCCTGTCCATATCTGACCTAATCATAAGTAATTAGAAATTATAAATAATGAGTCAGTCCTTGTATTCTTATTATTTATGCTATTATTCATGCATTTCTTACCTAATCTAACCAAAATGAACCAGTAGTAGAAAATGCATGTTTGGAGACCCAATGTTGAACATTGGTTAAGGATCTATGCATGAATGTCATAGCTATATTCAGTTGATAATCTTTTCCTCTAAACTCAGTTTTTGCTTTTCTAGTTAACATGTTATACAAAATGAATTAACTTGCCTCTCTTTTGGATGGTGGTATTTGTAGGTTGATCCATATTGCATCTTTTTGCAACAACTATCAAACGTCAGAAGATGAATTGAAGAAGACAATGGAGAAAGCTAACAATTTAATTGTTGATATTTTGAAGAAAAAACCACAATTAAAGTGCTTTTGATGGGATTTTTTTTAATTTTTAATTTTTATTTTATTATTTTTATTTTTGAGAAATGGGGTTTTACCTTACTTGACTCTACAAGTAGAATTGCCAAAGAAGCCCTAAAGAGCACGTGAATCTCCTTTTTTTAGCTTAATTAAGACAGTTGCCTTGTTTGAGGAATTGAGATTTTATATTTTTTTTCCTTTCATATTCAGCAGATTCCCATTTGAGTGTGTGTTTTTCTGTCTATGGGCAGAGAATTCTTATTAGACTGAGTGCCTAAGATATCACACAAGCCATAGATGTGTAGGTTCATACTAGAAACATGATACTTTTTTGCATTATCCAAGCATCATGAATCACTTCACTAGCAGCAAGCATATATTTTATATGAATGTACAATTCATGTGAACATGAATATTAATTATTTCTTTCTGAATATAGTGGGGATTTATGATTCTATTGATGAAAGAGTTAGGGGTACAATGACACTAACTCTCTATGGATTCAGAATTGAAAATCAAACGTTCTCTATGTGCCTTTCACAATTTCTCTCATCTGAAGTCATTTATATGAAAAAATTGGGTTGGGAGAGAATTTTGACCTTTTCACCTCCAAAAGGCCATGGCTTTCTATTTTACTGCGCCAAGTTTGGTATTTAACTCATGTTTTCATTAGGCTAAAGTCAATGAAAACGGCTTATTCAAGAAATTGCCTCAAGCTTAAAAGGCATAATTGATGTTTATTATATCATTAAACCATCTGGATAAAGTTTAATGAAAGATAAAGTTTTGCCTTGATTTCTTCAAAAAAAAAAAAAATAGGAACAAAAGAGCAAAGCCAATTATGGTAGACCCTGCACTTTACAGTCTTAATAAATCAGAGATAATTTGAGCTTCAAGTGAGAGGACAATACCTACAGCTTTCAAATTATACACAGGTTCATTCTTTGAGAGCCATGGCATCAAGAGCCAGGGAACTGCGCCTTAGAGGGCGGTGACTAGCCTTGTAGGTGGTGGTCAATCAAATGTACGTTGTGACCCCTGTATACAACATGACACCTGAGCTCACCAGATACGATTTAGGTTCTTTGTTTTCTTTGCTCTGGAGCAAACTTTTTGAGGCTGTTTCAAAATTGCTACATGATTCTGAGTAGCAAGTGGATCTTACGATCTTTATAATTCAAAAGATTTTCGTGGTACTTGAATTTGAGAACAGAAAATGGGAATTTGTTACAATCTTTTGTTATGTTGAGTAGTTCAGTAGTTAATGTTGAGTATTTGCAAAGGGACCCAGCTACAAATTCTCTGTGGTCAATTTATTGAGAAATGCCCAATAGCTATATACAAAAGTACTAGAAAACTAGTCACATGCCTAATAGGAAACCCAAAATCACCAATCTCATTAAAAACTAAAAGAAGGTGGCATCTTCCCAACCATCTAAAAGGAAAAAAAAAAAAAAGATAAGGCAAAGAAGGTGGCATCTTCCAAACAGGGCCATGGCGCCAATATTGTTGGTCCACTTGCATCTTTACCTTTTCCATGCATCACCATGTCGATATTTTCCATGAAAAATTGAATTCATGTAGTAGAAGGACAAACAGTGAAAATGAAAGGAGGGATAAGGATGACTATCATAGAGAAAAAAATATGCATATATATGTATCTTTTCTTCTCTCTGATACTAGAAATTGAGAAACCAATTACGTGCCTTGTGCATGCAAAAGCTTTATCAGTCTCCTCGTCAGGATGTCGCCTTGGTGGGTTCATATGCGCAATCGAATATCTGTCGGTGATGCTACAGTTTCCATATTATGGAATCTATCTTCATCACTTTTTATAAAGTCACCTGATGTGATTTTGGGTTGATCTTGATCACTTTTAGGAAAAAGTTATTTGTTAGTGCTTGCTTTGGTTTTAAGACAAGGATAGATGTTGGATCAAGCAATAGATTTGTGATAACCCGTTATCAGACACTTGTGTAAATGCAGCACATTTTGAGCAGCTGATCTGAAATAAGGAAACGGGACAACCTCCAGGTAAAACACATCAGAAATTCTTTTATTATATGATGTAGCAATAAAAATCGATCATCAAATAGCCTTCGTTTTATGATTTTAGATGAGATGGCTAGAAATGAAAATAAAATTAGAAAGATGTCTAGTAGTTTCTACCCTTGGGTTGAATGCAGGGATCCTCAGATATGCTTCATGTCCCATTTACAGTTTCATCACATCTGAGGATCCTTTGGGATGATCCAGACAGCCACCATGGGATGAATTATTGGATCCTGAGCCTCAATAAATGTAGAGGTTGCTTTGGCCATCAATTCATTGGTGTTGTGTCCCTGGTCTAGTGATGTAGACTGTCAATCTGATGGTCCACCATTATAAACAGAGTATGAAAGAAAACCTCTCAAGTTTGAATATCTTTCCACTTAGTTTTAAGTCTTTCCCTCAAGTCTTTCCATCACAATAAGTTTATATCGCAATCATCATCGCAATCATCATCATCATCAATAAGGCCTTGTCCCAACAATAATTTTATATCACAATGACCCCTTTTTTTATACTTCATATTGTGAATTAATCTCGAAACACCAATTTTTTCGACAATCCAAAACTATGACATTAGATAGGCAATTAAACTAATATCATGATGACACAATAAACCAAGCAGAAAAGTTACACTTGAGTTATACATCTGGAAGGCATGAAATGAACCTGTCTTTTCTGTTTTTTTGTTCTTTTTTCTATTTCGTTTTGAATGATAAATGAGCCTATCTTTGTGGATGCTCCATTTGCATCCTGATCAAAATTGTATCAAGGGCCACTTTGCTGCTCTAGAGAACCAGTAAGCCGTGTTTGGATCCTTGGAACTCTATTGTGTAGTAATCAAATTACCAGTAACTCTAATTACTTGTAACTCTATTTACCTGTGATGTTTTACTGGTAACTCTGGCTGTTTATTCTATGTGCGAATGATTTCTGGCACTGCTTTGCATAGTCTAAATGTGTGCTTGGTGTCGGCTCATGGGCCTATTCTTCCAGTCTTAAACCTTTTTTATAAACGATGTTTTAAAAGCAGAGCTGATGGCCATATTTCAGGCAATCATATCCAAATTGCATGTGATCCATCCTAATGCTGCATGTTCAAAAATGGGGAACAACCACTGTTTCATATATTTTCTATTTTCTGATTCCTTTGATTGATGATTTAAGATAAATTAGAAGTCATAATTCAGAAAGAGCCTTGATTGACTGTTGTAACTGTTAATTAGTATAGTTCACTGTTAATTAGTAAGTTTGACTAATCGGGCTCCTGGATTTTCCAAATTGTACTGTGATTAGAAGTAAACTTATTATAGTAGAGACTCAGAGTCTCTATGATGTACGCACAACTATTCTAATTGTATAGGGATTCTCCTATCTCCCCGTGGACGTAGGCCAAAAGCCGAATTACGTAAATCTTATGCTCTCTGTGCGTGATTGTTCTCTTCTCGTAGCCCTAGATCACAACAAACTCGTATCAGAGCATTTTGACGTGATGAGAGGAGATCCATTGAATTGGATTTCGAAAGGGCCGTGGATCGTGAGAAGATCGAAGATTTTGATCAATCAGGTGGACCACGAGAATCAAGGATTGATCTGTTCTTCCAGATCACGTTTCAGAGGAGAAAGGAAAAAAAAAAAAAAAAAACAAGTTGGTTTCTCCGTTTGACTTCCTGCAGGTGCAGAAGGTGAAGGTGACTGTTGGTTTTGGTTTCCAAAAGACAAAAGGATTCTTGTCTTATTTGACAAGTGGGGAGACTAAGATTATTAAAAAAAAAAAAATTTGGAAAGTTGCATAACCCATTCAAGTCCGTCACGCCAATCATTGCTGCACGATCGCCGCAGCCGTCGCCGGAGATCCCGCCCGCCGTCGTCGTCATTGCCTTGCCGCCCGCCGCCCATCGTCGTCGGAGAAGACAGACGCAAGAAGGAAGAAGATCAGCAGTTGCTGGGTCTGGATTCTGGTTGTTGAACCAGAACGTTGGAGGAAGAAGAAGGACGATTTGGGCTAGGCCAAGCTTGGGTCCAGTCCAGTTCGGCCCAACCCAGCGAAGCCCAGTAGTAGAAAAGTCAAGGTCGGGCCAGTCCAGGTTTGACCCGACCCGCGTGCAGCAAGGCGCTGACATCATCGCTGATATCAGCGCGGTACAGTCAAAGGCAGATTTGACCTATCGACGGCTGAAAATTGTTTTTACGATATCTTGACGATCCGGAGTCCGATTTGAGATCCGTTTGAACCTACGGACTCATCTCGAGGAGATCTACGCAGGTGTAGTGAAAGATCCGTGGAATGACTGATAAATTTGAGATTGAAAAATTCAACGGAAACAATGACTTCGGTCTATAGCATTTGAAGATGCACGCTTTGTTGGTTCAAAATGGTTTGCAGAAAGCTTTGAAAGGAAAGAATGTTTTGTCTGACAAACTGTCAGATGAAGAGAAAGATGAGTTGCTGGAGAAGGCGTCCGGTCAGATTCTGTTGTTTCTAAGTGATGGTGTACTGCGAAAGGTTGTCCAGGAGAAAACTGCGGCTGGCATATGGCAGAAATTGGAGAACTTGTACATCACGAAGTCCCTCACAAATCGCTTGTACCTGAAGAAGCGATTGTTCACCTTACAAATGCAGGAAGGTATGTCTGTTTCAACCCATCTTGATTCTTTTACAAAAGCTGTTTTGGATCTTGAAAATATAGATGTTCATATTGATGATAAGGACCAAGCTATAATGTTGCTCTATTCTTTACCACCCTCGTATGAGAACTTTGTTGATACCATGATGTATGGTAGAGAAACTCTTTCTAAGGAAGATGTTGAGTCAGCCTTGAACTCTAAGGAGTTAAATTAAAAGGTTGCAATTGAAAATACTGACAGTTCTGGTGAGGGTTTGGTAGCGCGTGGCAGAACAGAGAAGAGATAGCAGAATAGAAGAAACCGATCTAGGTCAAAATAAAAAGCTAGAAAATTAAAGTGCTTCAAATGTCACAAGAAATGACACTTTAGAAAAGATTGTCCAGAGCGAAAAGGAAAGGGGAAATCTGATTCTGGAGAAATTGCCGGAGTTGCAACCGAAGCAACAGAGAGTAATTCTGATGGTGCAGAAGTTCTTTCGGTTACTGTTGGTAGCTCAGCTACTGAGTGAATTCTTGATTCAGGGTATTCCTATCATATGTGTCCTTACAGAGATTGGTTTACCAATTATCAATCGATTGATGGTGGTAAAGTGCTTATGGGAAATAATGCAGCCTGTAAGGTTGTTGGGATAGGTGCAATCAAAATTAAGATGTATGACTGTATTGTAAGAACTTTGTCAGATGTTAGGCATGTTCCAGAGTTGAAGAAAAATCTGATTTCCTTGGTACGCTTGACTCCAACGGTTGTACTTACAAAGCTGGAGGTGGAGTTATGAAAATTTCGAAGGGTGCTCTTGTAGTGATGAAGGGACTGAAGTAGAATGACATTTACTTTCTTCAAGGTAGTACAATTACAGGTGCTGCAGCTATGTCGTCCTCAGATTCAGATTTAGAAACTACCAAGTTATGGCATATGCGGTTTGGGCATATGAGTGAGAGAGGTTTGGATGAGTTGACTAAACAGGGTTTGCTGTGTAGTCAGAAAACAAGAAAGCTGGACTTTTGTGAGCATTGTGTCTTCGGAAAGCAGTGTAGGGTCAAGTTCAGGATAGCTGTTCATCGGACCAAAGGTACTTTGGATTACATCCACTCTGATCTTTGGGGTCCCTCTCGTGTTCCATCTCTTGGTGGTGGTTTATACATGTTGACTTTCATTGATGACTATTCTCGGAAGGTCTGGGTGTCTATTTTAAAGCACAAACATGAAGCTTTTGCGCAGTTCAAGCAATAGAATGCTATGATTGAAAAGCAGACAGGTAAACAAATCAAGCGCTTAAAAACTGACAACGGCTTGGAATTATGTAACAGTGCTTTTAATGAGTTCTGCAAGAATGAAGGGATTGTGAGACATCGCACAGTCCGACATACACCGCAACAAAACGGAGTTGCAGAACGGATGAACAGGACTATTTTAGAAAAGACCCGGTGCATTCTCTCCAATGCAGGGTTACCAAGGAAGTTCTGGGCGGAAACTGTTAACACAGCTTGTTATCTGATTAACTGGTCTCCATCAACAGCTATAGAATGTAAAACTCCTACAGAGGTATGGTTTGGATCTCCTGCTGATTACACCAACTTGCGGATATTTGGTTGTCCTGCCTATGCTCATGTGAATGATGGAAAGCTTGAACCAAGGGCAAGAAAGTGCATATTTCTAGGATATGCAGATGGTGTGAAAGGATATAGGCTGTGGTGCCTAGATGGGAAATCTCCCAAATGCATTATAAGCAGAGATGTGACATTTGATGAGTCTGCTATGTTCAAATCAAAGGAGTATCATGACGCTCGAAACAAAAATGATGTCAATAAAAAGGCGGAGGATAAAAACGGTGGTGCCAGTAAACAGGTGGAGCTTGAGAATGAAGTTTCAGGAAACGTGCAGGATAAGGTGCAAGTAGATGTCCCAGTTCGACAGGATGTAGAGGAGATGCAAAGCTTAAATGAGGAAACTGCAGTTCCAAATGATTACATGCTTACAAGGGACAAAGAGAGGAGGGAGATTAAGCAACTTCAGAGATACGGGTAAGAAGATATTGTTGTCTACGCTCTTAATACAGCTGAGAGTATTGAGTCAGAGCCGGTTACATATCGGGATGCCGTTACTAGCAAAGAATTAGCAAGATGGGCTATAGCCATAGGAGCTGGTGAAACCTCCGAAAGGCCAGAAGATTGTTAGTTGTAAATGGGTCTTCAAGAAAAAGGAAGGAACTCCAGGGGTGGAAGATGCTAGGTTCAAAGCACGACTGGTTGCAAAAGGCTATACTCAGAGGGAGGGTGTTGACTTCAATGAAGTGTTCTCTCCTATGGTGAAACATAGTTCTATCCGGGTGCTACTTGCTATGGTTACTAAATTGAATTTAGAATTGGAGCAGCTTGATGTCAAGACTGCGTTTTTACATGGCGAGCTAGATGAACAGATTTATATGCATTAACCAGAGGGGTTTGAAATTCATGGAAAGGAAGACCACGTATGTTTGCTGAAGAAATCATTATATGGCCTGAAACAGTCCCCTAGGCAGTGGTACAAGCGTTTCGATATCTTTATGGTTGGAAACGGTTATTGCAGGAGTGCATACGATAGTTGTGTCTATCACAAGAAGCACTCAAATGGCTCGTATGTCTATGTGCTGTTATATGTTGATGATATGTTGATTGCTGCAAACGACATGTCTGAGATCAACAGGTTAAAAGCTCAGTTAAATGGTGAATTTGAGATGAAGGACTTAAGTGCTGCAAAGAAAATTCTTGGAATGGAGATACAAAGGGACCGGAAAGCGGACAAATTGTTTCTGTCACAAAAGGGGTACCTTGAGAAGGTTCTGGAGTGCTTTGGTATGCAAAGTTCGAAACCTGTAAACACTCCATTGGCAGCCCATTTCAAACTTTCCGCCGCTTTATCACCACAAACTGAGAAAGGGGTGGAGCACATGTCTCGTGTTAATGCAGTTGGGAGTATCATGTATGCCATGGTTTGCACGAGGCCTGATATTTCTCATGCGGTTAGTGTAGTTAGCAGATACATGGATAACCCCGGGAAGGCTCGTTGGCAGGCAGTGAAATGGATACTCCGTTGCTTGAAAGGTACTACTGATGTTGGGATAGTGTACGGCAGAAGCAACAACACTTCTGGAAGTGTTATTGGATATGTTGATTCAGATTTTGCTGGAGATTTAGACAGAAGAAGGTCCTTGACAGGTTATGTCTTTACTTTTGTTAGCGGTGTCATTAGTTGGAAGGCAGCATTGCAATCCAAAGCTGTCTTGTCTACCACTGAAGCAGAATATATGGCAGCTACAGAGGCAGTGAAGGAAGCTATTTGGCTGATAGGCTTGGTTGGAGATCTGGGATTGGATCAGAAGCTGACAACTGTTTTCTGTGACAGTCAGAGTGCGATCGATCTGACACACAATCCTAAGTATCATGAAAAGACCAAACACATTGATGTTAGGGCACACTTCATTCGAGATGTCATTGCCGAGGGTGCTATTGCAATAGTTAAGATTGCTACGGCAGATAATCCAGCAGACATGATGACCAAGACTATTCTAGCAGTCAAGTTCAAGCATTGCTTGGACTTGATCAATGTGGTCAGTACCTGAGTGCCCTCAGGGGCAGGTGGAGACAGTGAGACGTGTTCTGTACATAAGGATCAGCTTCAATGTTCGTCAAGGTGGAGATTTATTAATTAGTATGGCTCTCTATTAATTAGTAAGTCTTGGCTAACCGGGCTCCTGTATTGCCCAAGTTGTACTGTGATTAGAAGTAAGCCTATTATAGTAAGTCTACTGAGATTAGAAGTAGGGTTTGGGTGTAACAGGGTTTGGGGTTGATATTATAAATAGAGACTCAGAGTCTCTATGATGTACACACAACTATTCTGATTGCATAATGATTCTCCTGTCTCCCCGCGGACGTAGGCCAAAAATCGAACCACGTAAATCTTGTGTTCTCTGTACGTAATTGTTCTCTTCTCGTAGCCCTAGATCACAACAGTAACTTAACCTCATTTTATGTTATCGGTCTTAAAAAGTAGTAGTAAATGCCAGTGGTTAGAGTAATCTTAGGAAATGGGCTGCATTTCATAAATCACATGAACAAGGTTGTTGTTCATGTTGTTGTTGTTGGGAAAGGCTCAACCTTGAGGCTTTGTAGAATTTGGGGTAGATTCCTGTGCTGACTATAGGTATTAAAAGTTAAAGCACTCTCCAGATTAAGGATTTCTTCTTCTACTACTTTTCTTTTGTTGTATTTATCTTGATTCATGGAATGGTTGTTACTCTGAGGGATGTTACGAAGAGTCATTACTTCAAAATTGTGTCATAAGGATGTTGATGTCTTTGAGTCACATGTGCACCGTTCTAATCTTTGGAATGGAATCATCTTTGGTGATATGAATGTTTACATCGTGCAGAGATAAGGAGAGAATCATCCCAAAAAAGGAGGTTAGACCATGCTAGAAAAGGCACATGACTAGACACTTTTCAAGCATGTTGGTGTGGGAATGCATGTTCCTGTCTGTTTGATGCTGGGGTTTTGGTTTTATCCTTGACATTGTTTTTTGTTTAGCAAGTACAGTTATATGCCTATTGTATGTCCATACATCACAACACACTCAGATTGTGGATTGCAAACATCTAAGGAAATGTTAATGCAACTCCCAAAGTAGAGAAAGTGTGTAAAATAATACTAGGATACAGAGAAACAGAACATTTAAACTTGGTGGCCTCTTAAAATGACCCTGACACATGCAATTTCTTCAAATGAAGTGCCTTTTCTCAGTTCCTAGTTTATAAATCATTATTTTAACCATGAGGGGTAATCTATTGGTGTTTTTTTTTTTTTTTTTTTTTTTTTTGTGATAACGTAGGGTTCCCAGCCCTTTGGGCTAGATATTGGTGTGTACAAGAGAAGAAACCAAAAGAAAGATAAAGTTTACAAGAGAAGAAAAGGGAGATAAATGAGAATATCTATTGGTGTTTTGCAGGAGATTAATAAAAATGAGAGACCTACAGGTGGTCTCTCTGCTCGCGGGCCCCAGTACTACAGGTAGCTGACCTACCCAAGATATCCTGCACTTGCATGCTTAGACTTCCCTCTCCTTCAATCACAAAGAAAATAAAACTAAAGAATTGCATAACAATTTTGTCAGAGCTCTCTCATGCCTTGTAGAGATGCTGACAAATCAGAAATTTTAACAAAATATTTTCACTTCTCAGTTGACTCAAGGGCAGAACTATATATACAGGAGCATAGTCTTCTTTTTTTTTTTTTTTTATCACAAGTTTCCAACTAAGGGGGCTAAGTAACCCAAAATCTTCACTACAGAAAGCAAGGAAATATGAAAAACGTTTCTCACAACTCACGTACTCTGTCATACGTCATTCACTTTCCACCATTCAAATAGATGAATATGTTGAATTATTGTTTGAATATAAACCTGAGACAAATGTAACCTTTACCAAAAAAAAAAAAAAATTTCTTACAAATCTAACAATTTTAGTGCCATACATAAACCTAACATTCAATTCATTCCATCTCATTATAACCACATCATAAAACTGTAACACATCGATATATTTTTGCAAAACAAAAAGAAGCAAATAATTCAGATTTCAGTAAATAAATGAAAAGAAGAGAGAAGAGATGAGAAAGAGAGTTTACCTGCAGAGAGGGGAGAGATGCAGAGGCAGAAAACTCGTGCTGGCTTTGGAGAAACGACCGGAAAAGGGGTCAAACTCGTGCTGGCTTTGGAGAAACGACCGGAAAAGGGGTCAAACTCGTGTTGGCTTTGGAGAAGACGATCGGAGATGGGTTTGCACCTGATAACAGAGATGAGTTTTTGGAGAACGACAGAGATGGGTTTTCTTCAGTGGGATGGGTCTTCGCCTGATAACAGAGATCGTTTTTTGGAGAATGACAGAGATGGGTTTTTTGAGATCAACAGAGATGAAGAGGGTGGGAGAGGGTGAGGTTTGCGTAAGTGGCGATGGAGATGATCCGATGAGGGAATGGAGATGGAGATGGTGAGGGAGATGAGGGACAGAGCAGAGAGAGAGAGAGAGCCGATCGAGAGAGAGAAGAACAGATCGAGAGAGAGTCGATCGAGAGAGAAGAACATATCGAGAGAGAGAGAGAGAGCGCCAATCGAGAGATAGAGAGAGAGGTGAGCAGGTGAGAGAGTGAAAAGAGGGCTTTGAGCAGACGAGAGAGTGAAAAAAGGGAAAAGAGGGTTGGGCTTTCATCTGAGTGAAAAGAGGAAAAGAGGGCCTTTTCGGCGGGAGAGGGAAAAAAGCAGAGGATTTACCAACGTTTACATTTCGTCGCCCAAAACCTATTTTCATCGGTAAAGATTATTATATTTTTTAATTAAAACAACTGAAAAGTTAATCAGCTTTTATCGACGTTTTATAAAATAACGTCAGTAATAACTCTTCCGACGCTAAGCTTCGTCGGTAAAAAAAAAAAATTCGTTGGTAAATGTCTTCGATTTTAAATTTTCCTAAAAATAAAATTAATATTTACCGACGTTTTATACAAAACGTCGCTAAACATTCATTTTAATATTTATTTTTCACTTCATATTAAAATTGAACTTTCCCGACACTTATTTTTCGTCGGAAAAAGTAAAAAAAATAAAATACTTTACCGACGTTTTATTTTCGTCGGCAAATGAAAAATAAAAATAAAAAAGACTTTTACCAACGTTTTTATTTTTGTCGGCAAAAATTAAATAGAAAAATAAATACATCATAAAATACTTTTGCCGACGTTTTGTTTCGCCGGTAAAACAAATAAAACGTCGCTAAAATTGACTTTTAGCGACGTTTTATTATTTGTTGGTAATAATCTCTCATTTTAATGGAAGGTAATTCCAACATTGACCTTTGCCGCGTTTTATAGTAAAACGTCGGTAAAAATTGACTTTTTGTAGTGAAACTTGTTGTAGTGAAAGATGATTCCCATAATCCCATCCTATCGTACTCTAAGGCCCATAGCCCTTTGATCGAGCCACTGGGCCAGCACAGACATGCTAGGTCGTGCCGTGCCATGTCACATGCCACGGCCCTTGGCCCAGCAAGACCCGTGCTTGGGATGGGCTGGGCCGTACCGGGTTGGGCGCAACATGTTGACTATCTAGCCCGACCCATTTTACACTTCTAGTCAAAGATGAGCAAAAGGTGCTTATAGACAAACATTATACAATGAATCACATGTGTAAACTTAAATATGAAAATCTGATTTATGTATCTCTACTAATCTGAAAAAATTTTGGCCCAAGATAGACCTAAATGACGAAACATGATTCATATAGCCAACTCAACATAATTGGAATATGACTTTGATGATTATGTTGATGGGTAAAACACAAATAAGCCTTTTAGAAAGACCACTTTACTGATAACTAGTGCATGCACAGTATTTACCAAAAAAGGAGATGGATGGGCCTGCTCATCTGATGGGCCAAAAACATAAGCCCATGCAAGTGCACCTACTACTGCCTACTGGTAGTTCATGTAGTTAAAAATGTTCTTCCGCCGGCATGAGTTGGACCATTGTAATTCCATACACGTTTTTAATCCCCGTAAACGTGCTGCATGTGCTTCCAAAGGACCAATAGTCATTTTTGCTAAAGAGGCTGAAACAAGGGCACTACTCTTTGCGCTAAATGCTATCAAGGATTGCAGATTCTCGAGAGTTCAAGTTCATATGGATCCTCTGGAAGTTGTAAGAAGTGTTAAGGACAGTAAGGATAGGTCTATCCAGCCTCTCGTAGGAAATATTTTGAAGTATTTGAGGCATTTTGGGTCTTTTGAGACAGTTTTCATTCCGAGAGATTTAAATATAGTTGCCCACGATCTTGCTAAATGTGGGCAATCTGGGATAAACTTGATATGGCCTCATTGTGAATAGGCTTCTGTTTGTTTTCTTATAAGTGTCCGAGTTTTTTTTGTGTGTTGTATCTTGTTTGTTGGTTTCCTTTTTTAATGAAATCACCCTTCCTTATACAAATAATAATAATAATAATAATAAAATCCCCATAGACGACCCATCTACCAAGAAGGGAAGTAAAAAAAAAAAAAAGCCCAACCCTAGAGGACCCCAAGTCCCAACTCCCAAGCAACCAATGGTCATAACTTGCCAAAGTGACTCGGATGAAACACAGAGTTTAAGTTGGACTCGGGTGCGTTTGCTATTTTTAAAAGGAAGGGTCCTTTTGACTTGAAACTGATCCAAATATATGTTCCGAGTGTGTCTATTTGCCTCTCATTCATTGGGTCATTTTTATTTTTTTACTTTTATTTTCAAAAATTAACAAAAAAAAAAATGAATTGAATTAGATATCATTGTCTATAGCTTGTTTGTTTGTAAGGAATTCTGAGGATTATTGTTAGGGGGTTTTATGAACTCCCTAAATGCTTACCTCTACTTGATTTACAAATGCTTTAGTACAATGTGACACGGGAAATTGGAATTATGAGGATTTAATACGCCAAAAAGTTTAGTTTCACGGTTCTCATTTTATGAATTTTCACCGTTCAAATAAGGAATTCTGAATTCCGAGAAACAAATGTAAATCCAAATTGAACTAAATGTATACTTGGAGCCTGAGTCCCAGCCCCATTCTCAAAAAATGTTAAGTCCAACAAAAACCCAGATTTGTTAAAAGGCCCGTGTTTGTTTTGGGGCAAGGACTTGGACCTCAGGGCTTAGAGTGTGTCCCTCTAGTGCTTCATACTTTAAAATTTATTTGGGCTATCCCCTTTGAGTCTGTCGAGCAGTCTTTGGGTATTTAGGACATGCATGCATGCTTTGATTTCAAAGAATACAGAAAGCAGGGACATATAAGATTTACTCAAATGGCATGACATGATAAAATATGGAGTGCACAAAGGCAGGGAGAGAAAATTTTCATTGTGAGGGCTACTGCCATTATCATCATCATCATCATCATCATAGTTTTTTGGATTGGCTAAATGAATTTTATTTTTCCAATAATATGATCTATCATGGACTAAATCCTTGTATAAGTTGCACATTTTCAGATCAATGTTATTACTTCCATCCATGTCTTCTTTAGCATATTCCTCCATGACAAGCATCAACTTGCATAGAAGGACTTTTAAATATCCTCTTTTATGTAACATTCAATTTTGTACATGTGTTGCTTTCTCACTGCACTATGTATTAAAAAAAAATTCCGAAACTTCAAATAGATGGTCCATATGGAATGCCTTAAATCGAACAACCAGCAACATGGGATACAATTAATTTTTAATTAATGACTAATCCACACCAAGGAAAGAAAATGTGATGTATTTCTTGTTTGAATCATATCAAATTCATATATATGATAGCCACTGTTTTCAATTGCCAATTTCAGATTTTGATTTTGACCATCCTCTGATTTTGACATGTATTAATATCAGCCTATTGATTGATTCATTTGATACCAGCCAATGGTCCATCATTACTCCTAACCGGCCAATTCATTTGCATCAGCCAGTTGCTTATCCTGAGCATGTACGTGTGGGATACTTCTTGCATGTTTTACTGCTAACCCCTCTTCTTTTCTGAAAAAAAAACTCATCCTCTCTTCGTCTCCCTCCACCTCTTCACTGCCCTAATCAGGCGTTTTCCTACGAAAAAAAAAAAAAACTCATCCCCTCTTCGTCTCCCTCCAACTCTTCACAGCCCTAAAACTCAGGCGTTTTCCTTCTCTCCCGACATGGAGAATATGCAATTATGTTCTGTTCTTAACTCTCTTCCGTTACCGACATTTTCGTTCTCTTCCAGAAAATGGAGAAGCTACATTGCCTTTCTCCTCAACGATTTTGTAACGTTCAAATGCAAATCTTTATGGGTAAATGAATTAGGAGTTTCTTCTCTCTTTATAATGTTATGTTTTTCTTATCGTTCATTTCTCCCATCTATAGCTTTCTCTACCTTGATTACAATTCATCTTTCATAATCTTTCATAATACATTTTATCTTTCAGAATTCTTCATTGTCGTCGTCCTCGCACGTCACTCCCTGGTCTTCATCGTCCAACAAAACCAGCTCACTTGTGGTCGTAGAATTGGGATCTTTAGCTGACACCGCTTCTATTGTAGAGGTACCTATTTTGCCTGGGCTTGATTTGGTGACTGCTTTTATTTACTTTTTTATGCAATTGACTATGTTTAAGAAATGGAAAACACACAGGTACCTCTATTCCCTTTCAATTCCCAACCGTTGTTAATGGTGGCACATGCTGTTGTGAACAATTATATTGTTTATAGTGCCTTATGTTTAGCTTTGCTGATGGGCTTTTCTGATATTGCTTTGTGTTAGGCTTTATTTCACTATGCATTCCAACTGTATGTTGTAATGCCATAATGGCCATATTTTTTAAATTTCACACATAGTTTCTCATAGATTGTATTATGATCAACCCCACTTAATATAAGCAATTTTTTTTTTTTTAAATCTGCATGTGTATGGTTCTCTACTGGAGTATCTTTTTCTTTGATAACATTGTTACATGATTCTTTTTAATATGTTGGGATCCATATATTATCTGGTTGTTTTTGGTGTCTGTTATTGTTGATGATTGGATTTTGGAAGGCTTTTGTTTCAGTAATTCATTTCTACTAGCCTTCAGGAAGGACAGATGTTGAGTTGGCTTTACAGAACATTTGAAAAAATGATATGAACTGGCCTTCAAGGATGTCCTTTGAGTAGTCAAAATTGGATGCCAGTCTCCAACGAATTCCATACATCTCCTCAACTCACTGTATGGCATATATGGAATATCTCTCTGTTGTCAAAGAGGAAACAGCCAATTGGCACACCACACTCTCACCTGTCATCAATAATATAGATTTCGCCTCATAAAAGCATCTAATACCCACATGCTCTTTGGACTTTGAAAGAAAGAATTTGAGCCCCGTCTGTTTTACAAATGAGCCCTCCAATCCCACCATCCCCCAGGTTGCATAGTGCACTAGCATTTAAGCCCTGTAGCAATCCTCTCAAAGTGGGTTCCATCAAGTTGACATAGGAGTAATGAATATGACATCCCCTATCACCTCCAGCCAATTCCTATATGAGACGTCCATTGACACACCTGAGACAACTCTAATATGACATCCTCTCCACACGTCTTTGAAGTTGGGAACTTAAAAGTATGTGAGCAGACTGAGAATGCAGAATGCTTGCTTTGATAAGAATGCGATATAGCCTCCTTAATCATACATTTTCATCAAATATGTGTGGCATGAAAAGGCTGGAAATAGGAAAAATGAAATGGAAAAAATGTATATGCAGTTTTCTTTTGTGTTTGAAAGAATTTTATATGCTAGAATGCAGGGGAAGTGATATGAAGAATTTGTGGATCTTCATATCTCTGCCCCTCAGTTTTGTCCTCCATGATAATCTCATTCTGATACAAACTTGTCTGGTAGAGAGAATGATTTTTCTAGCTGCTAATTAGTACAGCACATAAGGTGGAAACTTCCTTTGTGTGAGTATTATTATGCTCATTCATGTTGTCATATCTCCATGCCCTTCTTCTCTATTAACCTAGCAACTAGAAACAGTACGAACTTCACACAAGGATAGAAGGCTGGCTAACTGTAATAAGGTGTTTGTTACAAGAAGCATCTCGGTTCATCCCTGTATATTTCTATGAACCATCAGAGCATAAGTCTGTGTATTTAATTTGTCAGACCAACTGGATTCTGGATATCCTTGGATTGTATATACTCCAAATTTGTGTGCATATATGTGTGATCAATTCTTTTAGGTGGAAGTAAAAATATAAGACCCATGATGTGGTCTTGATGTTTTTTATCCACATGAAGATGATGTTGCAAATTAATCATCAGAAAGCTATATTCCTATTTTGTCTGGGCTTGATTTAGTAACTGATTTTATTTACTTTTTTATGCAATTTACTATGTTTAAGAAATGGAATGTCTCACACACAGGTACCCCTCTTCCCTTTCAATTCCCAACCATTGTGAACACTAGCATGTGATGTTGTGAACAATTATATTGTTTATACTGCCTTATGTTTAGCTTTGCTGATGGGGTTTTCTGATATTGGTTTGTGTTAGGCTTTATTTCACTATTCAAAGTTACACACATAGTTTCTCATAGATTGTATTATGGTCGACCCACTTAATGTAAGCAAATTTTTTAGTCTCCACTATTATGGTTTGTGTAAAAAAATCTTAAAAAACTAATTACATTCCATAATATAATTTATTTACTATGTTTACATTGCATATATCTCCTGTCAGCATTTTGTTGTTTGAAGTACCTCTAAAAAAGACTTACCTTTGCTCTGTCCTGAATAGATACTCAATGGGACTAATATGAAGCTCTATGTCCAGAAAAAAAAAAAAAAAAAAGAACCTTATTTAAATGTTTTGGGTGTTTCTTTTTTCTTCTAATCTGATTAGCACATGTTCTTCTTGATGATTTGGTATGTGTTTGCGTGTTTGAGGTTCGATGTGATTTGGTTGGCAATGAAATGTAAGTTTGATTATGTGTATTTTCCCCAGATTTTACAGTGGGACCACTGAGCCATTGGAGATTGAAGCTGAGTTCTTAGGACTCACTTGATTGCCTGCATATTTCCAATGATGATTGCATATTTTTTGGCACTTTTTGGTGTCTGTTGTTGTTGATGATTGGATTTTGGAAGGCTTTTGTTTCATTAATTCATTTCTACAAGCTTCTTTAATGTATGTTTAAAGATAATTTATCTTCCATTTTCCAAAATCAAATTAGAGGGTTTGTATTCTTGAATAATTCTATAAATATAATGAAAATTGAACAAAACTGTCTAAATGTGAAGTTCATCTCCATGAGTCCCACTTGTGTCTACCTTTGGTTAATGCAGCCCCTTTCAACCTCTTTATATCTCCTGATCTGGCACGAGGCCAAATTTCACACTTGTCAAACCTTAATTCATAGTTGGATTGAATCTAAAAACAATTGTGGTTAAAACACCATTCTACTTTTAAGGCTCTAAGAACTGTGAAAAAGTTAGATTTACAGGTTGAGACTTTTTCACTGTGTCTTAAAATCTATGAGGATTTTTATTAGCTTCAATACCTTGTGGTTTATTAGTTCAATAAATAGTGCGAATGGTTTGGATTACATGTATGGGGCACATGGGAATGGTAGAAATAATGGTGGTCGATGGGCCCTTACAAGAATACAATCACTGTGTAAGCAATGTATAGAGGTCTTGTTTTGCAATAGTCACTTACACTATAAGAATTGAATACATAAGAAGTCATGTTTGAAATGAACTCTACTAAATGAATATTAAAGAGGCAAGGGGAAAAGGATATATATGAGGTGGAGATGTACATAGGACCCTCATTTTTCCTATTTGGAGTTAAGTGAGGGTACCTGGGGCTAAACCAAATACTTATTATTATTTGCAATAAACTTTGTGGTGTTGTTGGTGTCTACTTGGCTTCCTTTACATGAATACTACAATTTTTGCTCTTATTGGTAGGCATAAATACAATGTTATATTAAATATTTCTTAGAATTGACATGAATATTTTTTAGGATTGAGTGTTTATACTTGGTGGAAAACACCATATGCTAAATGTTACATAACATCATGCACCATACTTTGCTTCATTGTATTGTTTGACAAATCTTCCAAGAGATTTATTGAGAATCCATATCTGGTCACCTCTAATAGGAAACTTGAACCCATGTGTAGTGTACACACACACTCATAACTTTTGTCAACCCGCCTTCCTCACCAAATACTTATTATTATTTGCAAAAAACGTTGTGGCGTTGTTGTTGTCTACTTGGTTTCCTTTACATGAATACTACAATTTTTTATTTGCTTTGATCTTAATTTTTATGAAATAAAAAAACATAGTTTATAAGATGATTTTTATTAATTCTTGTTAGTTGAAATTATCACTGGTAACCTTTTTTTTTCCGGAATCACTGATAACTTAATGAGATGCAAAAGAGTCCAAATCTTCCTAAAATTCTGAATAATCTAAAATCACTAAGAAATAGGAAAGACTGGCTAAAATAAGATTGAGAAGAGAGTTAAAATAAAATCAAGAGAGGCTGAGGGCTGATTTCTCAATTGAGATCAGAATACATAGTGACATGTTGATCTCATTTATTGCACACGAGAAATTATTGGAGAATGTTCATACCAAGCACCAAGTAGGAACATAAACACCAAATAAAAGGGACATGCAGATTGAGCATTTAGCAAATGATAGAAATAATCTATAATCGAAACCAATGATAGACATAGTAGAATAGAAGAATGCACCAAACATATCAATAGAATTTATCCACTTACATCAGCATAAAAAATCCCATCCCATCTTTTTGAGCCTTTTTTTTCTATCTACTACCAAAATCAAGTTGTAGTGACATCAAACCATATCTGCTTAAACACCTTCACAATCATGTCAAGATACTCATCTGAATTTAAGAGAAATAGCATAAAGTGCTCAAAAAGATGTAATTGTTGTAAACTTTATCTAAGAAGTTTCTTTTATAATAGAGCATTGATTTTGCGTTGTAATCTACCATCTCTTTTTGGAGTTAAGTGAGGGTACCAGGGGCTAATTTATGATATTGAGTGGACAATGCTCACCTCTCATTAGTGGGCATCTATTTTTTTTTTTTTAAATTCTGTGAGTTTAAAATCATTACATAGAGTTCTGCTTTGCTGTAACCATGTGACAAACCTGATTTGAAAATATCTTATTTGTTTAATTACTTTCTCCTTGAATCTGTAGCAGACTTTATCATTGATATTGCCATCTTAAAATTTTTATTCCTATGTCAATTACATGCGTCGGCTTTTCTTTTCTATATATTTTACACACAAAACTCATGTACTGCATATATTAATAAGGTCCAATATGACTGATCGAACAAAGAGGCAAAAGCAATTTCACTCCGGATCTGATACACCTTCACAAGAAAGTAAGAGATTAGAACATAACCACACAAATATATTTTATTTAAAATTTTTTTTACAAATGTGACTAACACTAATGCGATTTGCCAATATTAAAAAAATACAGATGAAAGGACATGCACATCACCCATGGTGGGGGCACATTTTCCAAGCACGACATCTGAAAATATAAATCAGATTGAAACCAATGAGAATTTAATAGATGTGCAGATCAATGTCGTAGGTCTCAACAACAACGTTGGCAATCTTAGCGATAAATCCAATGCCGAAAGTGAGGGGGCAACTTCAACTAGTGACAACAGGCCAATGCAACAAAACAAAAGTTTCTCAAGTATGTACAATCTAACTTGCATGATATTGTTCTCTTGAATTATGTTAGATAGACTTTAATGTCATGCTTACATTACATTGTACAATCAATAGGTAACATCAACCAAGGCAATGTTGATCATCAATTAAGTGTTGTTAGTGGTACAACTTTCAATAATGAATCGTTATTCGAAAACAACTTAATGGATGTCCAAGTTCATGAACAGATAATTATTTCAAGTAATGACATCAGATCAATGCATCAGAACGAACCCATCTCAAGTATGTCCATTCATTACTTTCCAAAATCTATGTTTCTTTATTTTAATACTTCTTAAGGATACAGTTTAATAAAATGCTTGCATTAACTTGTAAAATGAATAGGTCACAACATTGCCACCATAAGCCATCAATTAAATGACGGTAGCGGTAGATCAACGCACATTAATGATTCATTATTCGACGACAATTTAATAGATGTGCAAGTACATGAGGGAGCAACTACGAGCACAGCTATTACAAGCAGCAAGAACAGACCAATGCTTTACAATGGACATGTCTCAAGTATGCTCAATTCATAACTTGAAAGGAATTGTATATCATCTAAGTAATTCTAATTTAAAACAATATTTCTCATACTTACAATATAATGTTAAATAAATAGGTACTTTCCATAAGCGACATGACTTTGGCCATCCTACAAATGAATGCCAAATGTGCGGAGCAATTATGTGGTCAGAAGAAAGATCGAGCCAAGGAAGAAGAAATGGATTTTACCTTTTTAACCAATGTTGCAGAGATGGATTCGTAACATTGCCTTTATTATTAGATGCCCCACCCCCTTTGGACTATTTGCTTAAATGTGATGGTGATAGCCTCAATATTAGCTTCAAAAAGTCAATTAGGGCTTATAACTCACTATTATCCTTTACATCAATGGGGGCAAATGTTGACTATGCACTTCTACAAGATGGAAGAGGTCCTTATACATTTCGAATTCATGGACAGAGTCACCACTTAATTGGGTCTCTCATTCCCGAGAATGGACAACATCCTAAATTCTGTCAACTGTACATTTATGACACGGATCATGAGGCACTAAATAGAATTGGAACTTTGGATGGACAGAGAAACTCTGGTGGTATTAATGAAGAAGTACTTAGAGAATTGCAAGGCATGCTCGATCAATTCAACCCATATGCACAGATGTTTTGAAGAGTACGAGATATATACGGTCAAACACCTCCAACAGAGCTTACTATGAGAATATTGGATACAAGAGCTTCAGATGGAAGGCAATATAATCGACCTACTGCAAATGAAGTTGCTGCTTTACTGGTTGGATCCGGAGCAAGTCAAGGCTCGCATCGTGACATAGTCTTACATACTATTAGTGGACACTTGCAAAGAATCAATGAAACTCATCCAAGTTATATGGCATTGCAATATCCTTTATTATTTCCTTTTGGAGAAGATGGATGGAGAATAAATATTCCACATAACATTGAATCCTCAAGTAGGCGTGCCAAACAGACATATGTGTCCATTAGAGAATACTATTGCTTCAAATTACACCAGAGAAATTCAGAGGCAAAAACCCTCTTTCTTGGAGGACGACTGCTTCACGAATTCATGGTTGATGCATATGCTTGCATCGAAAATAATCGCCTTTCATGGTTACGTCGCAACCAAAAGAAACTACGGTCAGATCTTTACAATGGTCTGCATGATGCTATAACTGAAGGTGATACGGATGCATCTTCTGTAGGTCATCGGTTCATACTGCCATCTTCCTACACTGGAGGACCTCGATATATGGTCCAACAATATCAAGATGCAATGGCTATATGTAGATGGGCAGGACCTTCGAATTTATTTGTTACTTTTACTTGTAACCCGTATTGGAAGGAAATACAAGATATGATTGCCAGCATTCCTGGGCAAAGAGTTGAAGATAGACCAGACATAGTTGCAAGGGTCTTCAGATTGAAACTGAAGGAGTTAATCGAAGACCTAAGAAAAAGAATGCACTTTGGTTTAGTAATTGCAGGTACATATAAACGTACCTATTCTACTTTTCTAATTATAGTTTTGTAAATTTATGAATATTAATATAAAATAAAATAAATAACCTTCCTGCTCTGCACAATGCAGATATATACACAATCGAATTTCAGAAAAGGGGATTGCCACATGCGCATATACTTCTCACATTGGATGAAAACTATAAACCTATCACACCGGATGATGTAGATGATATCATATGCGCTGAGATTCCGGATCCTGATAGTGAACCGGAAGCGTATGATACGGTGAAACGATGCATGATGCATGGCCCATGTGGTTATCGAAATCCAAGATGTGTATGCATGGTTGATGGAAAGTGTACAAAGAATTATCCAAAATGTTTTAGTCCAAGTACAATGCTAAATACTGATGGGTATCCGACTTATAGAAGACGAGACAATGGAAGAACTGTTAAAATTCGAAATGTTGTTCTCGATAATCGTTGGGTAATTCCTTACAATCTTCCTTTAGTTAGAAAGTTCAATGCACACATCAATGTTAAAATATGCAATCGCATTAGAGTTGTGAAATATTTATACAAATATATCCATAAGGGTAAAGATCGAACGACAATGGTAATTGAAAGGAATTTGCAAAGGGTAACTGCATCTGAAGGAGTAGAGCATAATGTAGTTGATGAAATTAAGCAGTATTTGGATTGCAGGTACATCTCCGCTCCTGAATCTTGTTGGAGGATATTTGATTTCAAAATGCAAGGTAGACATCCATCGGTTGAGAGGCTACAATTTCATCTAAAGGATCAACAAACTGTTGTCTTTAGAGATGACAGTAACCTACACTCAATTGTTAACAATCCTATCAATCAACGAACTATGTTTACAGAATGGTTCGAGGCAAATAAAAGGCATTTGTCAGCTAGAGAACTCACATATGTTGATTTCCCAACAAAATGGACTTGGGATGAAAATGCAAAGGTATGGAAAGAAAGAAAAAGGGGGATAACAATAGGAAGACTTTATTATGCACATCCATTGTCCAGTGAAAGATATTACTTACGAATGTTGTTGCATATCATAAAAGGTCCTACATGTTATGAAGATTTAAGGACAATTAATGGAGAGACACACGATACATTCAAAGATGCATGCGCCGTTTTGGGACTACTAGATGATGATAGGGAATGGGATGCTGCTCTAACAGAAGCTTCAAATTGGGCAACAGGAAATCAACTCCGGCACATGTTCAGTGGGATACTAATGTATTGTGAATTAAAGGATCCTAGCGAGTTGTGGAGAAGGCATTGGGAATCGCTTTCAGATGACTTACAAAGAAGAGCTAGAAGAGTAACAGGAGATAATGAAATTCTACTTCCAGAAAATGAATTGCAGAATCTTGCTCTTGCTGAGATAGAAACAATCCTCACAACAAATGGTCGTTCATTGTTAGAATTTCCAACAATATCTTTCAACAATCAACATCCAATAGATCAAATTGCCAATAGATTGTTAAGAGATGAACTCTCTTATGATGTTGAGGCTATGAGAATTCAACTCAATGACATGCATTCCCGTCTTAATGAAGAACAAAGTTTTATATTTGATGAGATAGTGAGTGCTTCCACCAATAAAACCGGCGGCCTTTATTTCGTAAACGGTAGTGGTGGTACAGGTAAGACATTTTTATGGAAAACAATAATTTGTAAGTTGCGTAGTGAGGGGAGAATTTGTCTTGCTGTAGCATCATCAGGCATAGCATCACTATTATTGCCGGGTGGACGAACGACACATTCTAGATTCAAGATACCACTACGGCATCATGAACACTCTTGTTGCTCGATCAATAAACGTTCAAATCTAGCAAAGCTATTACAAAAAACTGACCTAATCATATGGGATGAAGCACCAATGACACATCGACATGCTTTTGATGCTCTTGATAGATCGTTTAAAGATATATTGGCCGACATTGATGAAAATGCTGAGGAGAAAATATTTGGTGGTATGACTGTGGCGCTAGGAGGTGACTTTAGACAAATATTACCTGTGGTGTATAAGGGAAGAAGAGAACAAATAGTCGATGCATCGCTAATAAATGCAAAAGTATGGAAACATTGCCATGTGTTTAATTTAACCAACAATATGCGCCTCCAACAAACAATGCACTATAACAATACAAATTATGAATCTGCTGAGTTTGCAAGTTGGGTGTTGGGTATTGGCAATGGAACTGCTAATTCAATTTCAATTCCAAATGATGAAGAGTCTGATTGGGTAAAGATACCAGAAGATTTGTTGTTGAAAAAAGACAATGGTGATAATGAAGATATAATGGGCCTCATACAAAATGTATACAGTGAATTCTTTAAACAAAGTGTTGATCATACTTATCTTCAAGAGCGAGTGATTCTCGCACCGACAAATGAGGATGTTGACAAGATAAATGATATCATGTTGAGCATGTTGGTTGATGACAAAAGGGTTTATCTGAGTGCATACACTATCACAGACATTCAAGACGTTGAGCAGAATGCTTTGTACACCCAAGAATTTCTCAACACATTGAGATTTAGTGGGCTTCCAAACCACTCTCTTGAGCTAAAAGTAGGAGTGCCAATAATACTATTGAGAAATCTAAATCAATCAATTGGTTTGTGCAATGGGACATGATTGATTGTAAAACAAACTGGGACAAAGATTATTGAAGCTGAAATAATAACAGGCAACAGAATAGGAGAGAGAGTCTGCATTCCTAGAATCATAATGTCACCAACTGATACAGAGTGGCCTTTCACATTCGAAAGGAGACAATTTCCTGTGCGTGTCGCATTTGCATTAACAATCAACAAAAGCCAAGGTCAAACATTAGCAAAAGTTGGCTTATACCTTCCAAGGCAAGTATTCACACATGGACAACTTTATGTAGCAATATCCAGAGTTACATCAAGATCAGGGCTAAAGATTTTGTCATTAAATAAAGAGAATGAACCCCATGGATACACAAAAAATGTAGTCTACAAAGAAGTTCTTGCCAAAGTTCTTAATAGTCAGCAGTATGTCTCCACAATTTCGTAGTTTATATTTCATTTCTTAAATTTACTATCTATTTTTTAAATATCTATTAATCTTAATGTATTTGTTAAAAAGGCCGTGCAAACAATTAATGTTATAATATTTTAACAGGTCTTCCACAAACTACACAGAACATAACTCCAATGCAAGACTAGGAAATATTTGAAAGGCTCACCCCTTTTAGGATTCACTGGAAAATTAAGGCCAGAGTTTGTCGTATATGGCATGAGTTTGAAGTTCAAAGATCAGTGACCCGAAAAAGGTTTCTAAGGGTATTGCTCATTGACGAAAAGGTAACTTTGTCGATTGAAATGTTCTCTTTTTAAGGTATACATACCTTTAAACAAATAGTAATTAATATAAATGATGAATTTCTTACTTACTTGCAGGGTGAACAGATGCAACTAACGTTACAAGACACTGAAATCCAATCATTAGAAGTAAATTTGAGAGAAGGAATTGTTGTCTTGATTGATCGAGTAAAAGTGGTAGACGCTCAAAAAGCTTACAAAGTTGTACCAAGTGACTACCAGATGTACCTGAGACATGATTCAATAATACAAGAAATCAATGAAGGATGTAGTTGTGATATACCGTTGGATCGTTACTATTTCAAGACTTTTGATGAATTGCCAAGCTTAGTGAACAACATCAAATATTTGACAGGTGGAAATAATGACAATTATTATTTTCATTTTTCCATATAAAATATTATATTGTCTCCTTACAATAATTTTTTTTTGTTATGCACATTACATTTTATAATCTTAACATTATTGTTCATTACATGTTTATGTAGATGTCATTGGCATAGTGAGAAATATAAGCGGAATATCCACCATACGGAAAAAAGATAATACAATTACTCAAAAAATGGATATCATCATGCTCGATAAGAGGTATGTCAAAGGTACATTTATTTAAATGAATAGAAAGCATTAGTATCAAATTTTATGATTAGGAAATTCTGTGAACTCATATTCAGCAATTAAATAGTGAAAAATCTGCATCGTTGACATTATGGGAAGAAATTATATCCATTTATAGAGAGCAACTATCGAACAAGGCGCAAATTGGGAAAATCCTTATTGCAGCTTCACTGTTAGTCCGAGAATTTAATGGTACAAATCATTGCATACCTCATTTTAGGCTTAAGATCTCATACATTTTCTGTCTCTAACATTCAAATTGATATTTCAGGAAATTGGTATCTATCGTCAACTTACTCGACGAAATTGATATTCAACTCCGAAATTGATGAAGCACATTAGCTTCAGAGATGGTATTCAATAAACTTAAATTTCTACATCAAACCTTCATTGTTCATTTCATAATAATTATTTAATTGAACTATGCTTGATTGTGCTTCATTTCTATGTTTTTAGGTATGCAGAACATAAAGATCTACACTCTATAATTGTTGTTAATACTTCAAATGAAATAAGGGGAACTATTATGGAGTGGAAGAACTATAAACAAGACACACAGACATCGGTAGGATACATGACCATATATCTTTAATATACAGTGTGCTGGGCAAAAATATTTTATATTTCTAATTGCCATGGTTTCTTCTCTTAGAACATCATGATGGGGATAAAAGCAACCATATTTAGAGCAAAACTTGATCAAAGAATATGGTACCTAGCATGTATAAAATGTGGGAAAAAGGCACAAAGAAATAATACAAGTAATAGTTGCCAAGTGTGCAACCTTTCTACGGCTGAGACTTATCAAAGGTAATTCTATAATACTAATACCATAAATACTATTTCATGTCCTTATTATACATAACAAGTAGCTGATTAAAAAAGTTATTTCTTTAGGTACATTGTGCGATTAACATTGATAGATCACACGGATTCATTAAATGTTGTGCTATTTGATGATGACGTTGCACATATCCTAAATGCAAGCAAAGATGAATTGTCTACATTGATAGGAGATGTAAGATTTTTTCTCAATACTTTCTCCATAGTCATATTAGAAAAACGATATTCTATTTTCGCCTAACATACTGCTACTTTTTTATGCAGGAAAATGAGGTTGATAAAGTTGCTGAGAAGCTCAGGGGTGTTCTTTGGAAATCTTTTATTTTTTACCTGAAAGTTAATAGGAACAAAACCGATGGAGCAAATATATCATGTCCTGTCACAAAGCTAAGCGACATAGACTATGCAGATGAGTCTGAGCGCTTACTATCTCTCATATCAGCACCGTAGTTTTTGTTCCGCCAAGTTCAACATTTAAATCATTCCTATTGTCCTATAATTAAAAGATTTGTTAAGTTCTTTGCAGTTAAACTTGCACATTGTGATTGTATTTTGGATCTTTCCACAATAGAAAATGTATGGAATGTCTACAATTTGGTATTGCATTTATATAACTATATTTTACTACTATGTGTTATGCCAATGTAGGATTCCATTTGCTGCAATCATACCAAAACAACTGCTACTAAACTATAGTACCACCTTTATTCAATACTTTCATACAATTTTAGAAATAGTGGTGTGACTTAGTGAAGGAATTATTGATCAAGAAGGTGAGGATCCACTGCCTAACTACATTTGTATCATGTTTCCTGAAATTAAAAATGGTATTCACAACACCATTAACAGGTCAAATAATCATTCTCTAGAGTTTATGATTGTTATGTATAATACATATTGCCACTGTTAAATTCTACTTGTAAATTTCATATAACAGATATTTAAGATTGTGATATACATTTCCCGTGCTTAGCACGAGCACTTTATGCTAGTTGGACTGAAAGAAAATAAAATTGATAAGGATGCATTGCCCCTTCAGGGACTTTTAATTAGCATTCTTTGAGTACCTTCACTTCACCTCTTTAAACAGTATATACAGGAGAGGAAGCCGCCAATAACAATACAAACGGCTAAAATTTGGGTAAATGTAAGTCCCTTCCTTGATGTGTTTTTCTTTTTTTTTAACAAATTCATATCTTTCTTACAAAAAAAAAAGTAATAAATGCAACTAAGCCATTAGATATCTCCAATAAATTAAAAGATTATTCAAATTGGATAGAACTTTAATCTTTCCATACATTGCTCTGTTGGAAAAATGGCTAAGAGTACCACTATTTTTGTCAACTTTGAGCCAAAATCTAAGTGGGACCTACTTATCATTTTAGTTGAGAATACATGGGAATGTAATCTACCCCATGAGTAAATTAAGAACATGTATTGAGTTGCTCTAATCCATTAAAGAGTGAATGAGAAATTGGCTCCTAAACACCACTACTTGCCCTGCACTGAACCAAACTGGGCTTGGGCTTCACGCAAGTTGGGCCTGGCTCAGCCCACTACCCATTTATATATTTTGGAGAAATTTCTTTTTTTTTTTCCAAATGGGGTGTGTCCATTCGCATATGAAATGGTGTGTCCAAAGAGAAGCATCTGTTCACTGAACAGATGCAACCCCATGAATAGACATGAAGCAGGCTATAAATTTTATCTTGTCCATGCCTTCTTGCTCATTCCATTCACTGCAACAGCATTGCACTTGGGTCATTAGTCTGAGTCAAGTGAGAATTCTGTTGCACGATTGGTTCGCCTGTCACATAGTTTGCAGTGCTGCTACTGTGTGAATCTATCAATGTATCCTGGGAGACAAACACCATTGAAGCTCGTAAGCACCGTTGCAGGGGCGAAATTTGTCTTAAGGACATAGTGTTAAACACTAGCCTTGATCAAACTTCTTCTGTGAGTTTCTGGACTTCATAACTTCAACAAGAGTACCTTATTTTCTGTTTTCAAACAATAAGTGGATTTCCATTCCTAGATTACATTCTGTAATTCTATTTTACTGTTGTTTTGTTTCACTGAGTTCAAACATGTTTCCTAAATACCGAACTATTACTGTATATACTCGGAATAACATGCGCAACCATGTTTTTCTTTTTCTAATTAATCTATGTGACTTTGTGTAACGCCCCAATTCTGGATACCGAAAAAATCGTCAAAATATCTGAAGTTGACATGCTACTTCCCGAAAAATCCGAGAACTTCCAAGATCGTAGGTCCGCAGTGAGTTCCAATTTTAAACTTTTGAACAATATAATAACAATGGTTATATTGCGGAAGCATAAGAAGTGAAGCGAAAGAAATAGGTATCATGATATATCAAATATGAGCGGAACTGTAGTTCAGTTTAAAAGTATCAATAAATAATAACAAAGATTAATTACATAATTGACTGCTACCCAGCTCACTACAGTAATCGCTCAAAAACCCAAATAAAGATAAACACTCAAAGCTCAGGTACTGGCTCTCCAACCTCCGGCTCGACCTCTTGGTCGGCCAGTCCCCATCTGTAATCTCCTGCTACGGGTGCCTCTATGAGCGCAAGCGCATCATCTTCATACTTGGAGTCAAGACCTAAGCATAAAAAATGGGTCAGATCTAAAGATCTGGCAAGTCACAGTATACAAGTAACATAGGACATATGTATCAAAAGAGTAAAGACAGTTACATAGTTAAAGAGTATCAAGATACATGATCTAAGCAGCTGAGCAAGATAAACACATAGAATCAGGACAAATATAGCATCTAGTCTAATACAATATGGCACATTCACACGAGCTGGATACCGCGGGACATTATGCCGCGACCCTCCCATACTGAACACAGTCGCGGCGGGGAATCTCACCAGTGTTGAGGAATTACTAGCCCCGCAAACAGTCACATTCAACAGTCTCACCACACTCATTACTCGGGGAGACTGGACTCGGTATCACACCGTCCGTCTAAAACATAGCTCATCATGATAGCTCACTCAACACTCATAAATAGCTCCTACCAATGTTGATCAGTCCAAATGTTGAGCTTAAATCAACTGAGTGATTTAAATGTCAAATCAGTCCATGGATTACAATCCAAGTCCAAGCCCACTCGTTGGATCCATACCAATACCCATCAAGTACATGGCCTGGTCTAAAACAATCTAAACGAGGTAACAAGTCCATTTCCACTGATAAACAACTCATTCTCTTCCAAAATGAGTTATAATTCCAATATAAACCACCTTTCCAAATCTAAGGGTACTCATATCCATACTTCGGCCATAATAAGGCCCGCTTAGCCACAGACACGGGTCAGTGTACTCCCAATCACGCCATCGGGTCACCTCTAAGATATCTTACGTTCAGGTCATCCATTTCCATTTAATTAACAGTTATAAGCTATGGTCAGGACATAAAAGCGACAATAATAAGATAAGTGATGTATGAACTTCAAGTATAAGAATCAATAGGGAAATATCAATAATCCATCCTAGGTAATGGCCACGTTTGGGTCCGGGTTCATCTCAAGTAATTTGATCTCTAAATGGAGTCTCAGATGCCTATGGATACTGTATTTGGTGCTCCTGAAGTTACGGGCATCATTGACAATGTTTAAAGATCGAATAATCGTAGATTATACGACCAAGACCTTACTTGGTGGTCCCCACGAGTCAAGGTTGAGCCACACCATTGACTCGGGCTTGGCACATCAATAGAAGTCCATTTGGATGGTCAATGGGCCCCACAAACGATCACAACCTTGGAATCTGAAAACTTGAAAATCACTGAATTCAGTGTCCTCGGTCGACCTGGCGCAGGGCTCGGTCGACCGAGTACACTGCGTTATCAGGGTGTTGACTCCCAGGTGGACCCAGTGTGCAGTGTTCTCGGTCGACCTCCTTGCCTGGTTGGTCGACCGAGTACACTGGGAAAATGGGTCAAGTACTTGGAAGACATGATCTAATCTCAAGGATTCCCTGTGTGTCCGGTCGACCTCCTGGCCTGGGCAGTCGACCGCATACACAGAAAACCTGAAAAATGATGTCCCAGCTCTCAGGCATTTCCACTACAAGTCCTGTGTGCTCGGTCGACCAAGAGCAGGGCTCGGTCGACCGAGTACACAGGGTGTCTGGGTCTGAGGGAAAATCCAACTCCCAGTTAATCTCTGCAGAACCTGTGTGCTCGGTCGACCTGGAGCAGGGCTCGGTCGACCGCGCACACTGGACTGTAAGTCCTGCAGGAAAAATAACTGAGACCTGTTTTTCTCAGTTTCCAGTGTGCTCGGTCGACCGAGTACACATAATTTGCAGAAATTCTAGATTTCTGGATTTGATCTTCTACAACCCATTTTTCCATTAAAACTCCTTCAATCTCGCCCAAACATCACAAGATCAACATAAATCATAAAAGCACTTGAATGCTCTACCACCCAACACCAAACGGGCCATTGATCTTCCAAATGAGAGATCCCATCCATCAATGGCCAAAATCCATCAAAAACTAAGCTCAAGGGTAGATCTAACACATGTACATTAATTGAATTGAAATTACAGAATCAATGTAAAAGGAAGCATACATTCTATGCTAAATATGTATATTGTACTTGCCTTGATTGAAATGCAAGATTGTAGAGAGAAAAGAGAGAACCACGCCAATAAGAAAATCCTAGCTCCTATGGTCTTCCCAATCACAAAATCAGCCCAAAACTCAGGTCTAGAAGAGATCTCTACTCCTATTCCCACATCCACAGAGAATTTCTATAAGGAAAAAAGAATCTAGAGAGAGAAAGAGGGATTCTAATGAAATTGAATTACAAGAGAGTTCTTACCTTGGCTAGAAGAGGAATAAGAGATGATCAAGATAGTGAGAGAGATACAAGTTGTAGCTGAGATTGTGGGTCTTCTTCTTCTTCCTCTTCTTAGATTTCTATAGAGAGAGAATTGGAGGGGATTTGGGGGAAGAAGAGAGAAAAGAGAGGAAATGAGAGAGAGAGGAATAGTAGCCAATGCATGGCATGGAAAGGAGTAGTATTTATAAGTTGGGGGTTTGGGCTAGGCACTAAAATACCCTTTTAGTTTGCATAGGATTAGGGTTAGGGTAGAGGGCATTTTGGTCAATGAGTAAGGTTCTAGAAGATTCTCTAGTGGATACCCCCCTATAGTAATTACTAATATCTAGTTAGGGCCTCTAACTCACTAACTAACCCTAGAAATTGTAAAAGACCCCTATTAATTCTATTACTAACACAACTAGACTAATCTAACTAAAACTTAGGAAAGTACATAACTACCCTTACTAACCCATTAATTAGTATAATTAGCTAATATACTCTATTAAATAGTATTCAAAATTCAAATTGAGGGCCCACAAGGGGATGGGGCCTCACACATTGTCTTTCCTTCCTTTTATCTTTTCAATTGTAAAATACTACTAGTAAGGAACCAAGGGAGACAATGGGGTGAAGTCCAATCCTAGTTGGAACCAAGCAACCTGTTAGGATGTGGACAATTAAATAGGGGACCAATCTCGACACTCATTTTGTATATGTGTTACTTCATGACTACACTATGTATATAAAAAACCATTTTCACTACATACTGAAAGCCATTGGATGCAAAGCTTCAAAGAGATGGTCAATATGGAAATGTCTTAAATTGAATAATTAGCAACTTGGAATACAATTATAGTTTTTAATTTATGACTAATTCACACCAAGGAAAGAAAATGTGATGTATTGCTTGTCTGAGTCATATCATGTCAGGCTGAAAGAAAATAAGATTGATGAGGCCATGCATTGCATGCCCACCTCTGCACGTTTAGAGATAACTATGTTTATTATTTAGATTAAATTCATTTTCTTCATGTAAACGTGAAATTGTAAAATCCCCATTTTCTAAACTTTTTTTTTTGCTTAAAGGGTAATTGTATTAAAAAAGAAGAAGAAAGAAACAGGGGAAGGAATTTACAAAGGTCAAATAGGACCCCCAAAAAGAAGAGAAAGAACAAAGAAAAGGAACCAAAAGCAGAGGAAATCAGACCAGTACCTCACACTTTCAAAAAAAGGCATAAAGCCTTGAGCTGGGGACTACAAAAGGACTTAGAAATGTTCTTTAGAGAGAGGGTGATAGCTTCCTGCAGCTACAAAATAATGAGATTGAGGGGGAGCTTGTGATCTTCAAAAATTGATTTGTTTCTAGTCTTCCAGAGAGAATAAATAACTTCCATGAAAACCACCGCCATGAACTTCTTGCCTGGTAAGTCATTGCCTTGGGAAAAAGATAACCAAATAGCTGCAGCAGAGAAGAACCTTGGAGGCCTCAATTTTGCAGCACAAAAAAGCCAAAGCCATATCAGTCTAGCTTGAGCACAGGAGAAGAAGAGGTGAGGAACAGATTCCTCATCTTGGAGACAGCCACTGCATCTAGAAGCCAAAGAAAAACCCCAGCGCTTTAGCAGAGAATCCGTTGGAGTTTTATTGTGCAGCAGGCGCCAACCAAAGCACTTCAATTTAGGAAGGGAGATGTTATTCCAGATAAGCTTCGGCCAAAGGAGAGAAGGTCCTCTATGTCTGACTAAATGCCAAGCAGAACTCATGGAAAGCTGACCATCTGGAGAGTCTCTCCATCTAAGAGTGTCTCTGACATCCTGACTAAGAGAGAGACCTGAGAGCTAAATAGAAAGCTGGGAGTGTACTTCAGGCAGGATTCCATCAGGGATAGACCAGGAACCCAAGTGGAAAAGGGAGGAGAGAGGTTGATCCTGGGGGAAATGCATCAGAGGAAATCTAGCTGAGAGAGGGACTCCACCATTCCAAGAGTCCAACCAAAGGTTTGTGTCTTTACCATTGCCAACGTCCCAAGTTGTTCCACTGTGAAGAAGAGGAGCCAGACGTCTCATTTTTCTCCAAATGCAAGAACCATAGATCGAGTTCAGATGGTGCCAGATTGGCTTAAATTTGAAGTATCTATCCTTGAACCAGGCAGACCAAAGAGAAGAAGCAGTAGATGCATGCCAACCTAGCTTGAGGAAAGAGGCAGTATTAACATCTGCTATTTTCCTAATGCCAAGACCTCCTTCATCCTTTGGAAGAGTAACTGAAGCCCAATTAACATAGTTGGGCTTGGCATGGAGAGCATTGCCTGACCACAGGAATTGTCTCATCAATCTCTCCACATCTTTACATATAGAAACAGGAAGAGGTAAAGTGGCTGCTAAGTGATTAGGCATGCTGGAGATCACATGCTTAATCAGCACTAGACGAATTGCAAAAGAAAGGGATTTTGCTTTCCAAGCACTGAGCTTAGCACTGACTGTATCCAGAAGTTTGAAAAAGTGGCGCCTTTTAGGTGTTCCGAAACAGATTGGAATACCCAAGTAGGTGAACTGAGTCAAAGACTCTTTGATACCAAGAATGGAGCAAATTTTGTTTTTTCTCCTAGTGCCACATTTCCCTAAGTGGAGTTGGCTCTTGTGGAGATTGAAGAACTGACCTGCAGCAGCCTGGTAAGTCTCCAACAAGTCTTGCAGAACTAAGACGCTAGAAGTAGCTCCTTTCATGAAGATGAGAATATCATCTGCATAAAGCAGGTGACAAGGGGTGGAGGGAACTGTAGAAATCTAGCGAAAGATCCCTTGATTTAAAAGGCTTTGCAGATGAAGGCTCAGGATTTCCTCTGCTAATATGAAGAGGTAAGGAGACAGGGGATCTCCTTGTCTTAGCCCACAGGAAGAGCTGAAGAAACCATGCGGAGTCCGGTTAACAAGCACATAGCACTTTGAGGTACAAACACATTCTTTGATAAGGTTTATCCAAGAGTCAGAGAAGTTGAAGAAATGAAGGGCAGTGAAGAGGAAGGACCAGTTTAGCTTATCAAAAGCTTTGGTAATATCTAGCTTGAGGCAAAAGCTACCTTTAGATTGCTGGAAATTCAACTTCTGGAATAACTCAAAAGCCAATCCTGAATGGTGTTGAATGCTCCTTCCTTTGATGAAGGCAGCTTGATGATGGGAAATCAGCTTGGGGAGAATATTGGCAAGTCTGCAGGCTAGGATTTTAGAAATTATTTTGTAGGAGAAATTCAGCAGGCTAATAGGTCTGAAATCAGCAAAGTTAGTAGGAGATTTAGTTTTAGGAATGAGGGCCAGGAAGAAGGTGTTTGAGGCTTTAAGAGTTCTCTTGGATAGGAAAAAATGTTGCACTGCCTTCATAACTGAGTGACCAATAATACTCCAAGCTGAAGTGAAAAAAACTCCATTGAAGCCATTCGGACCTGGGCTACTCTGCTGCTTGAGGCCAAAAACCACATCTTTAATTTCTTCTGCGGAGGGGATAGAAGTTAAGATCAAATTCTCATTATCAGAGACTTTGGGACTGTCAACCTGAAACAGAGAGGGACTGGGGTGGCAATCCTGAGGCTGGAAGAGATTTGAAAAATGATCAACTGTCAGACCTTGAATAGTAGTTGAATCTTCAATGGTCATGCCATTAACTGAGATGTGATGGATATGGTTGAAAGAACTCCTAGCTCTAGCTAAGTGGTGGAAGAATTTAGTGTTTTGATCTCCCTCCTTCATCCAAGCAATTCTGGATCTCTGAAGCCAATGGATCTCTTGGGAATTGAGAGCATCATGAAGCTCAGATCTGGCAGAGAGGAGCTCTTCACAGGCAGACGCAGAAGGAGAGGAATCAAGCTGCTGTTGACAGTGAAGCACACGAGCTTCAGCTGCAAGGATCGTCTGCTGGATGTTACCAAAAGTTACCTTACTCCATTGCTTAAGCGAGATCTACAAGGCCTTAAGTTTTTTAGCAAGGATAAACTGAGGATTACCAAGGATAGGGGCTTCCCAACTAGATTTGACAACCTCCAGGAAAGAAGAGTGTAACAGCCATTTATTTTCAAATCTAAAAGGAGCATTGGAAGAAGAGGCTTGATTTTTGTAGGCTAGGAGGATTGGGCTATGGTCAGATGATATCCTAGGGAGGTGAAGAAGAATGGGGTCTGGAAAATGAGCCAGTCATTGGGAATTAACTAAGGCTCTGTCAAGTCTAGCTGCAACATAGGAGAGACCTTGTCTATTATTGGACCAAGTGAAATTGTTACCTGAGAAAAGGACTTCAGTCAGACCAGCTTGAAGAACAGTTGCTTGGAAGTCTTTGAGGCTTGAAGGGTTAGACTGGCGAAGGCTGAGTTTATCTGCATGGGAGAGAGTAGCATTGAAGTCCCCTAGGACGCACCAGGGGAAGGATGTAGATGAGGAGTCAATGAGCTCTTTCCAGAGCTCCTTTCTAAGAGAGGAGTTGTTGGAGCCATAGACACCTGTAATGAGGCTAGAAAGACCAGTAAAGGAATTTAGAAGGAGCATTGAAAGGTGTTGGGTAGAGAAGTCTAAAATAGAGATGGAGAGGTGGTGGGAAGACTTGGAGATGCACCAGAGATTGGAGACAGTGTCTTGGGAGGCGTTGAAGTGGAAGGTATCAAAACCAAAGCTGCTCAATTTAAGGGAAGAAGTAGAAGAGAAAAGAGTCATAGGTTCTGATAAGAAGATGAGATCAGGAGAATGCTTTTGAACCAGGTTTGCCAGAGCTCTTTTGGTAGGGTTATTGGCAATACCCCTACAATTCCAGTAGAGGACTTTTAACATGGAGACAGGTTTGGGCGGGAGACTCTGCCTCTAGTTCTCCTAGTAATTGGGCCACTGGAGGGGTCTTTGGAAAGATTGGATCTTCCTAAGTTTTTGCCTGTTTTTTGGTGTCTAGGATTGGTGACAACCACTTCTGAGGGGGAGCTAGTAGCCTCTGAGTGGGACGTGGTTCCCAGAGCTGATGTAGCTGGAGGGGGGGACTGGCCAATGTGTTTAACTGGAGGCTGGACAACTGCTGAAGGAGAGTGGAGGTCAAGTGACTGAAGTTCCTGAAGTGGAATTGGAGGCTCAAAGCCTGGAGGAGGGTCTGAGGAAGATCGAGGAAGAATTATCTTCTAAAGGAGCATGGAGATTGCGGCCAAATGTAGAAGGATTGAGAACTGGATCTATAAAGGAGCATTTATCTAGGATGTCAAAGGGGTTAGAAGTATCTATAGGTTCTATGGGGATTCTTTGGAGGACCTCAGTGATAGCATCATAAGGCAGGCCTGTGAAGGATAGAGAAGAGGCTTTAGGATTGGAGGAGGAGGTCTTTTTAGAAGAAGGTTTAGGAGGTGGAAAAAGGAGACTATTAACTACAGGATTGGAGGGGGTCTGCGTGCTGCTAGATGGAAGGTGGTTTTGCACATCAAGTTGGGAGGGTGGCCTAGTCTGGGAGAGCACAGTTGGTTGGGAGGATGGCCTAGTCTGAAGTCCTGTGGGAGTTTGAAGTAGAGCAGGGGAAGAGGAAGGGATAGGGATATGGAGTAGAGCTTGTGGAGAAGGGACAGGGGTGGAAGAGATGGTGAGCTGGTTTGAGTTAGCAAGGCTAGCTGGAGTGGGATTGATAAGAAGACCTGGAAGGACTTGGTCAGGGGACTGGACTAGGTCAGGGGACTGGATGATAGAAGGGATTGTAGAGGGAACTGTCACTGGAGAGTCTAATGCTGCACTGGTTTTGCCTAATGGAGAGAAGGGGCAGGAAGAGTGCTTGTGGCCAGCTGAAAGACAGTGAGGACAAGGAAGATTTTCATATTCAATGTCTATCTCCAATTCATTCTCTCCTTGAAGCTCCACCAGGATAGAATTTGACCTAGGTTTTGACAGATCAATGTTTACCAACACTCTAGCAAAAGAAAGAATTTTCTGGCCCAGGGTAATATTATCAAGCTTGATAGGTTGACCTATTGTGTTGTCTATAGAAAAGATGATGTTTTGGCTCCAGCAATGGTAGGGCAGCCCTTTAAGTCTTATCCAAACTGGAGCTACAGATGGCCAAGGTGATTCCTCTTGACCTGGGGACCAGGGCAGGAAGAGGACTTTAAGCTTGTCCATTGAAAGAGGGGAAAGACCAAGGATGTAAGCTTTGTCTTCAGGTGAGTTGAAACGAAAGAGGAAGTAACCTTTGTTGGTAAGGGAAACCATACAGGGCCTTGAGAGAGGCCAGAGCTTGGCTCTCTCTTCAACCCATTCCAGAGAAGGGCCTTTACCTACGAATCTACCAATGACGGCATTTGTGAAAGATTCTTTGCTAGAAGAAATCATGGATTGAGGGATAGTCAGAGACGGTTTACCATTTTTCCAAGAAGAAACAGGGTAGGATACAGGGGGCAGACAGGGGATAAGGGGTTGCAAAGGAGGGTTAGAGACAAACAGGTTAGCAAAAGAAGGCCTGAGAAGGGAAGGGGAGCTAGCTGACGAGGGGAAAGGTGGGAAGGCTGGAGAAAGGTTAGAGGCCAGGGGAGCAACTTGAGGAAGTAAGGGTTGACTGTGCAGGGGGGAATAATTATGAGGGAGGTGGTTGGGTAGGCAGGGAAGAGGGGGGGGGGGAGTTAAGAGGGAGGGGGACAGGTTGGGAAACAGGTTGGGGGGCAAGTTTGGGAACAGGTTGGGGGACCAAAGAGGAACTAATGGAGAAGCTAATAGAGGGGGGAAATGATGGGGATGAAGGCTCTGCCCATCACTGCCGGGATCTGAGGGTTCTGTGGCTGGGGAAGAAGCTGGAGGTTGGGTTGACGAGAAGGGGGGGAACATTGAGTTCAAAACTCTAGGGCTCCCAGTAAAACAAAGGTGAGATTCGACGCATTCTTCTAAACTGAATTCAGTCGTATGGTCAACATCAATAAAAAACAGAGTTGTATTTGATCAAGTAAAGAATTTAATATATCTAACCGTTGCCTTTGGAAACAATCTCACTTACGAAAAGAATCTTATCATATGGGTAGTTGGTAATTAATACCTAATGATCATTTACTTGGTGCTTTTAAATACAAGAACAATGTGGTTCACATCAATGGAACCATAAGCATTTTAGAACTTTAATCTTTCCAAACGATGCCTAAACAAATTTCTTCTTTTCCTAATCATGTGACATCGTTTTCCTTCCTTTTTATCTTTTCAATTGTGAAAGACTAGTAGTAAGGAACCAGGGGAGTCAATGGGTGGAGTCCAATCCTGGTTGGTTCAACCAACTTCTACGGATGAAAGTGGATTGAGTTAAACGGGCGACCAATCTTGACCCACTTCTTTTGGGTGGGTTTAATAGTCGTTTTGAAGGGTTCAAGGTGTAAAGAACCATATATCAACCTAAAAGTTTAAGCTGATAGGTGGAAGGCCCAAACAAGTATATAAAGACATGTTCAACTCTGGGACTTAAGCAATGCACGACTTCCCAGCACTCCCCCTCACTTGCAGGCTAAACAGATTTCATGGACGGACCTGTCACGTGGGTTATACAAGAATGACGGGATCGAAACCCGCTCTAATACCATATAAAGAATCATATACCGATGGACAAAAGCTTTAATTGATAGGTAGAAGGCCTAAATATGTATATGAAGACATGTACAACTCAAAGACTTAGACAATGTGGACTTCCCAACACAAGGCATGTAAGGGTTTACAAATTTAAATGGCTCATATATATTCACTTAAGAGATGAAATTAGAGAGGTGTGCCGAATTTCTTGGTTTGGCCACTGATGACACATTGTTCATATAAATTTTAGGTCGATGGGGTCTAGATAGACCACATGCGAAAATGAGCGTTCTTTCAAGTCCATATCACATTGGTAGATTGCATATGAGTGGTTGCTAGTATTAGAACAAAGGCACTTTAGCTGGGTGATAGAATTATTTGTAAATAATTGTATTACTTGGAAGTTCGGTAAATAAAATAATGAAGAAAACATTATCATTTTTTTCTAAGTTAACTATTAACCATTTAAACGGGACTCTCATTCATGCAATTTTGGAAACTCAAGCAAGTGTGAGAAAAGCTTATATGTTTTACCATAAGATAATAAAAAAATGCTCACTTTTACCAATTTAAGTATTAACCAATTAAATGGGAACTCTCTTCTTCTATGGGAAACAGCAAGTTATCACTCCTTCCATGTGCGAGTTATCACTCCTTGTGTTGAGTGGGCTCCACTCGAGGGGAGTATTGAAAAGTATTTATACAGCCTCTACTAAATCTTCGAGGCTTTGGTATGAATGGCTGACTAAAGAAATTCAAGTCAGAGCCAACTAATCGCGAGTTTGAATTCAAGGAGGAATTATTCGGCGTGAAAAAAAAAAAAAACGTGTAGCCAAAAGTGTTCCAATCGGGTTCCACCTAAGGGGAAGCGTTGAGGAGTGGGCTTTACCTGATAGGGGAGTATTGAAAAGCATTTATGCAGCCTCGAGGTTTTGGTATGAATGACTAGCTAAAGAAATTTAAGCTACGAATCTTAGGAGGAATGACTCAGTGTGGAAAAAAAAATGCGTGCCGCCAAAAGCGTGCCAACCGGGTTACACCTGAGAGAGACGTGTTGGGGATTGGGGGCCTCCACCCAAGGGGAGTATTGAAAATTAGTTATGCTACCCCTACTAACACCTCGACGTTTTGGTAATTGCCGTGTTTGCGGACCTCACCCCTTTACTAGGATACCAAAAAATAATAATAATAATAATAATTGAGAACTCTTTTCATCTATATTGGAAATTGACTCAAGCGTGAGAAGAAACACATGAAACTTGACATCATGTTTCATAGAATAGCAACCCTATAATATCCTGATAAACACATGAAACTTGACATCATGTTACAAAGATCTTAGAACATTGTCAAAAATAAAATTAACTCTTTACATGAGTATCTTTTGTACAGATAATTTTGGAAACTTAGGCAAAAATAAAAAATAACTTGTCTTTCCCAAGTTATGACACATGAACCAATAAGACAAAAGTAAGAAGAAGAAGAAAAGGGATCGAATATATGAGAAGAAACGCAATGTACCCAACTGCTTGAAGCTTATGGATTAGTGTCTTCCACCTTGATATATCAGGTGGCTCAAAAATTCATGCTTTTCTCCCACGTAACCGCATTGAGGTTGGGAACATTATCAAATTGATCACTTATAGAACACGTGATTATCATGCTTTTTTTCCCACCTAACCATATTGAGTTTGAGAACATTGTCAAATTGATCATTTATAGAACATGTGATTAAATGAATAATGCATGTCTGTAGTTCCAGCCATATGAAAGCATATTCTCTCTGATCACATCAGGGGATCAAATCCATCTATGGCTGGAGCTTCAATGACATCGATTAATCCAGCTTGCTTTCAATCACAAATTGAGTGAGATTGCCTGACTATATCATGGTTGGACACATCATAATAATGTCATCATCATCACCAAAATTTTGTCCCAACTACATTCGGGTCCTATCTATATATCGTAACACAAATCCTTGTTTATGCTGTCCTTCTTAAGATATATCTTGACTACTTTTATATATGTCTTCTTCCGCCTATCCCTTCTCTTTGGTATACCATTTATCAGTATTAATTTCTTTTAATGAAGCTGCTGTTGGGCTGGGTCAAATAGGTCCAAACTATCTCATACGAGTGCTCCCAAAAGCATTCATTTCTGATTCTATCTCTCCTGCATTTACTGTACATACATTATAATGCAATAAAACTTCTATAATCTTTTTTATAGTGCCAATTATAAGAGCACTTCATAAGCAAATCTCCACTTGGAGTCAAAAAGATGTAATCCGCAAAATAGCCACTCCATTATAAAATCAAGCCAGCCTAACTCAATGATGTAATCATTGTGACACCTAGTCGTTGAATGATGGAATTATAATGGCCCACTCATTGTACTACTCAAAATAGGCCTACTAGATGCTGGAAATAATAGTGACTCCCATCCACGAAGGAAAGTAATCATAGTTTCCACTACTACAAGGTGATTAAAGTAAGTGCATTATTTAGATGGGCCTCATCTGGTGGTTAGATTGAAATCCAAGTTCAACCGTTTAGACTATCAATGATTCTTTTACAGTTCAGTGGCAGTACAAGAAGACATTTGGAAAATTGAGTACAGGAGATCTCCTGAGTGTCTCCTCCATGCATGCTTCCATTAGTGGAATGTGTGGAACTTCATCATGAGGCTAATCTATCATCCATATGAATTGTGACGTTTTGGTATTTCATTATATTTATATTAATTTTTTTTTATTATTATATAATTGATTGTATTTTAATTAAATAAGCGATTAGTCTAAGTGGGGACCACGCTAGACTTAGGTTGGTGAGTTAGGCTTGTTGGATATGTGTCTTACCCATAGTTAACCCAGGTCCAATTTAGTAGAACAGTTTTTCTCAAACCAAAACTCTAATCCTCCTCTAATCCAAACTCCTATATTTTTTTAAAACCCAAACCCTATTATTTAGAATTTTAGTTAGACTACAACTCTTATTTTTATTTCTTATTTATAGACCACCACACTCTTTTATTTTCCCACATAACTCTTTCTCTCTTCCAACTTTTCTCTTGGTTAGCACATTGGGCTTTGGCAGTAGAAATTTTATACCGTATCCCTCAACCGCGGACCTCAGGCAAGTACTTAACCATAATTTGTAAATTTAATGCTTGTGTTCCTCTTTGATTCGTGTGTGGATGCATGTAGAAATCTCTTTTATGCTCTCGATGTTTGGTTTTCTCTTTTTATGATAAAACCTTGTACATATATGGCCACCATCTTTTGATTCTAAATTTTGGGGTGTGAGTTACCTTGAAAATATTTTAATTTTATTTAATCAATTGTGGGACCCAAGGATGATTGGATCGTGGATCAGGTTCGGGCATCCGTCCGTACTTTGTTGGGCGACTCTAATTGTGAGAGTGATCTTCCGATTGTAATCAATGGGGCCCACTTCACAAATGGTCATGATGCACCGGGCGTGACGCTACCTCTTTTTGGACCGAGTTCTGTTGAAGAGAGCTTATGTGTGGGCGGTTTTGGAAATTTGAGAAAGGGAGTCTACACGTGACAGAACCCAAGTGTCCTGGTTACACCATGTGTTAAGGATTCTGTGGACGGTTTTCAACTTGCACATGAATTGATAAAAAGGTTTTGTGTTGGATAAGGAGGGGGCGGTTGACCTGTTGACATGGACTTGTTTTTGATAAAAGAGACCCATGTGACATAAGTAATTGTTTTTAGAAAAAGGGCCCCGTAAATTGTTTTATAAACTCAAATTAGACATTTTGCTTATTTTGGATTTGGAAAGTATTTTGGATGAAGTCCTCGATTTTTCTAAAATTATAAACTAAGATTATTATTATTTGTAAATTAAATATTAAATAATACCTATAGTTTTTAATATGTTAAAATTATATTTTTGTACTTTATTAATTGGATCATTGGACCAAGTAAATACCGTCCGGGCAAACGGTATCTTACTAACATGAGAATTAGTACTTTGTATGATTACGGGGAAATCCTAATGGATCGGGCTCAACCCATCTCTATTGGAAAACCCTTAATTGAGTCTATGCACTATTGATTGAGAGGGGATGTGTTGATCTTTTATCTATTAGAGATTCTTGTGGTTGTCGGGTATGAGACCTTATGTTTTACCTTAGGGTTGGCTTGTGATTATTCGTTGACCTTCGGGTTTGCATTCATTATTGAGTTTGATATTCGTCTATTAGTTGCATACCCTATGTTGATTTGATATGGACCGTGATGTGGCGTGGTAATCGATTGAGACATTGTAGAGGTTTATTCGATTATGAATTATTGTGCAGCGAGCCCTTCACTTTGACTTAGGTTTCTATGTCAGAGCTTTACTGATTATTAGGTCTATTATACTATGATATGTATATATATGTATATTGATTTGGTCATATTCAAACGACTGCAGTTGTATGTGGACAACTGATCACTGATGTGTACGGACACTCTAATATTCGAATTTTGAACCGGTTCATCCAGCTTACGATTTCGATTACGAACCGGTTTATGACCGCCGGCCTTCGAACGGGTTTTCCCGCTTTATAGTTAGGGTTGACCACCTAAAACAGTAGCAGTGCTTCTGTGTGATTATTGTATTGCTCTATTATGTAGAATGGATTTAAGTTATACGTTATTTTCATCATTATTCTATTGTTAATCTCTTATGATCATTACCTTTCATTACTCACATTGATCATGTATTTTATTTATGAATTATGCTTTCGTACTTGCTGTTTACTTTGTTTATTGGTGCATAGGTACCGACCCCTATCCTACTGTGGAGACGGAGGATGGTCAAATGTTTCAAGCGTTTGAACCAGTTGACGAACCTGAAAGTGGAGAGCCGGAGATGGCTACGGAGCCGTCTGAGCCTCCTTAGGAGAGAACGCCATCTTAGAGCTTCTTTAGATGAACTTTCTTTAATTATAAACTTTCCCTTATTAATTGTTTAATTTATTCTGCAACTTTAATTATTATTCCTTCATCTGATGATGGTGTTGGATCTTAATTATGAACCTTGAATTACAACTGAATAACGCTTCCGTTGAATTTAATGAAATTTATTTTGATTCACCACGATTTGCAATATGTAGGTCCACTTTTGGAAGCTTGTGTTGTATTAAACACAGGAAAATGAATATCTATTCTTATTTTTCACGTTATCCCATGGTTGTATTTTTTGGGACGTGACAGTTGGTATCAGAGACAACACGTTTCTCGGAACTTAAAACTGGATAGAAACAATTAGGACGTGGTGAGGATTTCGATCTTGTTAGACAGGCATTACCTACGCACGGTAAAGTCTATAGTATTGTTTGTTATATTATTATTAAGAATCAAATACTAACACTCTTTTGCAGGAAATAGCACACCAAGAAGCAGTAACTGCATCTCCTTCTAGAGTTCTGTTAGTCATTTGGAGGACCAAATGTCCTAAGGGGGAGAGAATGTGACGTTTTGGTATTTCATTATATTTATATTAATTATTTTTTTATTATTATATAATTGATTTTATTTTAATTAAATAAGCGATTAGTCTAAATGGGGACCACGCTAGACTTAGGTTGATGAGTTTGGCTTGTTGGATAGGTGTCTTACCCATAGTTAACCCAAGCGCCAATTTAGTGGAACGGTTTTTCTCAAACCAAAGCTCTAATCCTCCTCTAATCCAAACTCCTATATTTTTTTAAAACCCAAACCCTATTATTTAGAATTTTAGTTTGACTACAACTCTTATTTTTATTTCCTATTTATAGACCACCACACTCTTTTATTTTCACACATAACTCTTTCTCTCTTCCAACTTTTATCTGGGTTAGCACATTGGGCTTTCACAGTAGAAATTTTATATTGTATCCCTCAACCGCAAACCTCGGGCAAGTACTTAACCATAATTTGTGTTCCTCTTTGATTCGTGTGTGGATGCATGTAGAAATCCTTTTTATGCTCTCGATGTTTGGTTTTCTCTTTTTATGATAAAACCTTGTACATATATGGCCACCATCTTTTGATTCTAAGTTTTGGGGTGTGAGTTACCTTAAAAATATTTTAATTTTATTTAATCAATTGTGGGACCCAATGATGAATGGATCGTGGATCAGGTTACTTTGTTGGGCGACTCTAATTGTGAGAGTGATCTCCTGATTGTAATCAATGGGGCCCACTTCACAAATGGTCATGATGCATCGGGCATGACGCTACCTCTTTTTGGACCGAGTTCTGTTGAAGAGAGCTTCTTAGTGGGCGGTTTTGGAAATTTGAGAAAGGGAGTCTGCACGTGACAGAACCCAAGTGTCCTAGTTACACCATGTGTTAAGGATTCTGTGGACGGTTTTAACATGCACGTGAATTGGAAAAAAGGTTTTGTGTTGGATAAGGAGGGGGCGGTTGACCTGTTGACATGGATTTGTTTTTGATAAAAAAGAGACCCATGTGACATAAGTAATTGTTTTTAGAAAAAGTATTTTTTGGGACGTGACATGAATAGTTTAAAATGAATGTTATCTTTTTCAATGACATATACTCAAATTTACTTTAATACACTTAACCGGCTATAATATAGATTACAAGACTGATAGCATGATTAACACAATCTTATCTATTATTAATCATATGGATTAACTACTTCGGGCGGAAATTTCTTCCGTCGTTAAAACTGCTATTGTGTATTGAGGTGAAGCTTGAGGAAATCTCACAGGAGGAGATGAGATTTAAGATAATCAGCCCAGATTATCATCATTTGGGGGCTACTGTGGAGTTCTAGTCATGAAAGCTTATACCAGACATGACAGATTCACATGTCTTCAAAAAGTACCACCTAATCCCAAGGGGTAGCTTAGTTGGCCTAGGACCACGGTTTGCTCCCGGAGGTTGTGGGTTCGAAACTCTGCTACCACACTAGGGCTACAGGGGATTTATCCGGCTTCCCTCTGGGCCCGGAGGGATTAGTACAGCCCAAAGGGTTGGGAACCCTCCGATAGCAAAAAAAAAAAAAAAAAAAAGTACCACCTGAATTGTGAAAGGATTGTGTATGTGTAGATTCACGTTTTAAGAAGCTCTGCATTTTTTTTACCTTGATTGAGCCAAAAATAAATAAAGAGGAGATCGAACTTGCAACTTTGCAATGTATCTAAATAGACATTGCTAAACAATTACTGATTCTACTTAACATTAATGGAACGCTAGACGTACACGCAAACAATTGATGACATGAACTCTTTCCTCCCTATAAATACATGAAAAATGTACTCCATAACAAAAACCATAAAAACCATATTAATAGTTCATAGACAGTAGACACCCACTCAAACCCATTTCCAAATGGCTAGTGATCACTCTGAACGGCCTTCTCTCGGTCCTCCCATGGGCACCACACAAACAAAAACTGTAGGGGACAATACCTTTCAAGGATTAGGCAACCTTATCAAGCTTCTCCCCACAGGAACTCTCTTCATCTTCCAATTCCTATCAAATGTTCTAACAAACTGTGGCAAATGCCAAACCATTAATAAGTACTTTGTTGGTGCTTTGATTTTCTTCTGTGGATTCAACTGCCTTTTCTCATGTTTTACTGATAGTTACAGGGGGACAGATGGGAAGCTCTACTATGGTGTTGTGACCAAAGATGGGTTGTTGCCATTTTCAGGCTCAAGTGACAAATCCATCAATCTTTCACGGTATAAGCTAAAATTGGGAGACTTTGCGCACGCCACGTTGACGTTGATGGTGTTTGCAGTTGTGGCTCTTCTGTGTCCCAACGTTGTGGGGTGCTACTATCCGTCTTTTGAGTCGACTCAGAAGACTTTGCTGGTGGTCTTGCCATCGGCTGTTGGGTTCATCGCTAGTGCTGTTTTTGCGGTTTTCCCCCACAAGCGCCATGGCATCGGATATCCTCCTGCTCAGGCTGCTGTTGCTTGAGGCCGAATTTGGAAGATGAGAGGACCGCAACGTATTTCATGTTCATGATGTTGTTGTTTGTTTGTTAGAATAAAATGATACCCTTATGAATGCATGAAGGAGTTTCTGTGTGTCACAGCTTAAGGTAGGGGGAGGGATGCATGTTGTGATTCCTTTCCGTATGTAGTTGCTGCTGATCAATGAGGTGGGGTCAGCCTATTGAACGGCTTGGATGTGGTAGCAAGTGCCTGCTGGGGGCTGGTGAATTATCTTTGTGCTATAATGTATATAATCCATTTAAGTTGAAAAATCAAGTTGTATTTATACTAATGGTAAGGTTAAACGATAAGTAGTATTGTTGTTGAGGACTGTTTCAACTGTTTAATTACTTGTCCAAACTCACCATCAACATTGACATTTTCTTAAACATCAAATCCAGTAAAACAAGGTAGGTATTCTCTGTTGGGCTTGGGTGAGGATTCACTACTAGAAAAAAGGGCTTTTATATCGGTTGCAAAAACTGTCCTATATCGGTTTTTCATATAACCGATATAATATCTTCAGTCAAGGTATTTTATATCGGTTAATATTTTTTTATATCGGTCAATTTATTTTATATCGGTTACACTGGAACCGACATAATAATCTCTATATATAATATCGGTTAGGAAAATATGTGATATTAATTTCAATATTTTATATCGGTTATTATAAAACCGATATTATAGACAAATATTTTATATCGGTTGTATACATATATTTTATATCGGTTGTATACACATATTTTATATCGGTTATTATGGAACCGATATTATATATACAAATTTTATATCGGTTCTTTCCCTCCTTTTTATTTTTCCTTCTTCTCCCTTTTCAGGACGTCCTGCGGCTAACCGCCTGTGCACATGCGGTTAACCGCAAGTGCACATGCGGCTAACCGCCAGTTATATATAATATTTTATATCGGTTATTATGAGACCGATATTATATACCTCAAATCCCTTAATCCCCCGTGCGGGCTCACTCCTTCTTTCCCTCTTTTTTTTTCCTTCCCTCCCTTCTCTTTCTTTCTCCATCATTCCTTCTTTCCTCTCACTCTCGCTCTCTTCTCTCCTCACTCTCGCCTCTCTTCCCAGCGCTTCTCTCCCTCCAAAAACCCCTTTCCTCTCACTCTCGCTCTCTCTGCTCTTCTCTCACTCTCGCTTTCTCTACTCTCTCTGCTCTCCCTGTCTCTCTCGCTCACTCTCGTTCTCTGGAGAAGAAGAAGACGACGACGACAAAGAGGAAGAAGCTGCTCTTCCGGCGTTGTGCAGGTGCCAGGTACATCACGTTCTTTCCTTTCTTTTTGTTTCGTTTCTTTATTTCCCTTTTCTTCTGCTGCTACTATTTTCTGTTCTCTCTCTCTCTGTTTTTTTTTTTTTTTTGTTCTGTTTTCTCACGATCTCTATTGCTGTTCTGTATTTTTTTTCCCTGTTGTTTTTCTTTCCCTGCTGTGTTTCTGCTGTTTTTTTTCCCTGCTGCGTTTCTTCACAATGCTGTTTTTTCCCTGCTGTTTCGGCTAGTCGCCTCCAGAAGTTGAAGGCTAGCCTCCAACTTGGTTCGGCTAGCCGCCTCCAAGTTGAAGGCTAGCCTCCAGAAGTTGGAGGCTAGCCTCCATAAGTTGAAGGTGATTTTACACTACTTTTCATTTAATTTGGGTTAAATCTCAAAACATGAAAGTTGTAGCCCTCTGATAAATCTTTCATTTGGATCAAGAATCATGTTATTTCGAGTTCAAAAGAGGAAGTTATGAATTTTCTACTGGAGACAACTCTGCTTCACTCAGGTTGCTGTTTTTCTGTGACCAGTCAGCTTCAAGGTGATTTTACACTACTTTCCATTCAATCTGGGTTAAATCTCAAAACATAAAAGTTGTAGCCCTCTGATAAATATTTCATTTGGATCAAGAATCATGTTGTTTCGAGTTCAGAAGAGGAAGTTATGAATTTTCTACTGGAGACAACTCTACTTCACTCAGGTTGCTGTTTTTCTGTGACCAGTCAGCTTCAAGGTGATTTTAAACTACTTTCCATTCAATATGGGTTAAATCTCAAAACATGAAAGTTGTAGCCCTCTGATAATTCTTTCATTTGGATCAAGAATCATGTTTTTTAGAGTTCATAAGAGCAAGTTATGAATTTTCTACTGGAGATAACTCTGCTTCACTCAGGTTGCTGTTTTTCTGTGACCAGTCAGCTTCAAGGTGATTTTACACTACTTTCCATTCAATCTAGGTTAAATCTCAAAACATGAAAGTTGTATCCCTCTGATAAATATCTCATTTGGATCAAGAATCATGTTGTTTCTAGTTCAGAATTGGAAGTTATGAATTTTCTACTGGAGACAACTCTGCTTCACTCAGGTTGCTGTTTTTCTGTGACCAGTCAGCTTCAAGGTGATTTTACACTACTTTTCATTCAATCTGGGTTAAATCTCAAAACATGAAAGTTGCAGCCCTCTGATAAATCTTTCATTTGGATAAAGAATCATGTTGTTTCGAGTTTAGAAGAGGAAGTTATGAATTTTCTACTGGAGACAAATTCTGTCATTCAAATCAGGATGGCTCACGGCTAGCTGTAGGAAAGGTTGGGGGCTAGCCGCAAGTGCACTAATGGTTAGCCGCAGGAAGCACAGAAAATCATCCTGAAAAAAAAATGCTTACTGGAAAGCTGACCGTGGGTCTGGCGGCTAGCCCCCTTGCAAAGGGCGGCTAGCCGCCAGGTGACCGTAAAGTCACCTGACCCTTTCTAGAAGGACTATTTATAAAAAAAAAATACTTATATAATATTAAATCGGTTACAGAACAAACGATATAATACAATCTCAAAAAACCGATATTATAAATATTTTTTATATCGGTTTCACTTTTTTATATCGGTTTTACAGTAATATGTGTTATAATTTCAGGTTTAAAAGACATCAGTTGTCCAAAAACCGATATGAAATAATACACATATTATATCGGTTATAGTTATCTATTATATCGGGGGTACTTATATCGATTTGAAGTTTACTGAAAAACCGATATAATAGGTCTTTTATATCGGTTTTTAGCCGATATAAAAACCCTTTTTTCTAGTAGTGATTTAAGCCTGATTTGGAACTGTCCCAGTCTCCATCTGGCTTGAAACTTCAGGCCCATGTGTTCTGCCTGATTACAATGCCCCTAGGGCTGTAATTCATATTGAGAATGTGTGGGCCAGCTCCTAAATGCACAAGATTAGCAATAATGCCGGTCCGCACTCGTTCCGGATACACATGCCTCGTCACAAGCCCTGAAGCGCTGGCCGAGACCAATACTAACAAACACCATCTCCGCAGTACTCGTCGAAAGCAATGTGCATCTCGGCTACAACCGAGGTGGAGGCAATTGCCCGAGACGGGCTTATACCGCCACACCTGACATTTGGGCACGTGGCAAGATGGAGACGCGCTGATGGGACGGACATCATCCAGGCCGTCCATCCCTACCAAATCTCTGACAACCATATCCCGTGGCTACGGCCGTATCAGGGCAGGGCCCTAGAGAGGGTTTGATGGGACCCTAGCTGCCAGCAAGCTAGGGCAGGATCAGGCCCAACGTGACTGGCATTCAATGCAGTATGGGCTGATCGGACCCTCATTTAATGCAATGTGGGCTATGATGGATTCTCATTAATTACTCTATAGGCTAATGAGACCCTAGCAGTCAAATCATGAGGCCCACTAGCAGGTTTCTGGGGTTTTTCTCATATAAGGTGATCTACCACCCAAAGAGGAGGTACGCACACTCACATGCATGCAACCACACACTACTATCTCTTCTCCGACTAGCTTCCCAACACTAATTTAACCATCAGAGAACCCTGTGCTGCCCACAGTCAGGGTCCTCTGACTGTCTTTTTCTCCTATTTCAGGACTGAAAGTCGATCGGCTCTCTCTCCGGTCATTTGGATAAGTCCTTTGAGACACCTCCATGATTCTGTGAGTTATTTTTCTACACTTATAATTGGTGTCGTCTGTGGGAAACCGTATTCAAAGTCTCCGCTAACACCATGACCAGGAGAGCTGCGAAAGGTGGAGAAACATCCAAGACACAACGTGCTGGACCGTCTTCGGACCTCCTTCCTGCCAAGAAGAGGTCTGGGAAGAAAGCTACTGTTGTTACAGAAGACTACGATGAGCGCGATTTCGTCCAAATTGACGTTCAAGAGCACAACCTTCGCTCGGAGTCCCATTCCAGGGGAGCAACGGCGTCTCTCCGGCGGAGAGACTCTCGGCAGCAGTTTAGAGATGGTCTCTCGCTGGCCGGGTCGAGTTCAACGAAGCAAGTCTTCGATGGTTAACGGACCAGTCTTATCTGATCATTTGGAAGACGAGGGTGACGAAGATTACAATCATGACGATGACTTTGATTCCACCCTTGATGAGCTCCGAGCGCAGAATGTTACCATCAGAGAGAAGGACGCTCTGATCCGTCAGCTCCAGCAGTAGCTGGAGAGAGCGACAGGCTTAACCAGGCAGCAGCAGTCGCAGCAATAAGACGAAGGAAGGATCTCTCACAGCAGGCACACTGATAGAGACTTGAGGATTCATCTGAATGAGAAGAGACGTGACCGAGCTCGTGATGAAGGCTCGAGCACCAACCGCAGCCACTCTAGGAAGGTGTCAGAAACTATTCCAGAAAATAGGTACGACAGCCAGGAGTGGCTAGACGAGGGCATCAGGCGGACGGTTCGGTGCAACCTGGAGGTGGCCGGTCTCGCCCGAGACCAACGGGATGCCTGTGATTCCATTGATCTCGGCACATCTCCCTTCTCCAGCGACATCAAGAGTTATCCCCTTTCTGAGGAAGTTCACCGTCCCAAGGTTCGTCACTTACGACGGGTCCTCGGATCCGGCTGCCCACCTGCGACACTTCTCCCAGAGAATGTCTGTTTGGGGGGACGAAGGCCACCTGAACTATCGAGTCTTCTCCTTCAGTTTGGGTGACCTCCCCTTAAAGTGGTTTTGTGTGCTTCCAGACGGTTCTATTTCGAGGGCAGCAGCTTCAGTAGTCTTTCATGAAAAAATTCCAGGCCTACAGGATCATGTCGAAGACAGACGCAGACATCATGGCCCTGAAGATGAAACGCGAAGAGAACATCACCCGCTTCGCTAAGCGGTTCTAGACAGTCTACAGTCAGATCGAAAACTCAAAGGACGAAGTCGCAATCTTCGCATTTCAGAATGCCCTGCTCCCGGACAGCGATCTTCGTAAGGATCTGGCTCGAAACCCTGTGTCCTTTATAGCAGCGCTGATGTCCATAGTCAATCGCTACAATGCCCAAGAGGATGACCAGATCCGAGTTTGAGAAAGCTTCGGGACAGTGCAAAGAGAACGGGATAGCAAGCCCTCGAAGAAGGACAAGGGATTGTTCCGAAGAAAGGAGTCAGACAGACGCTGGACTACGGCCAGTTCGGCGAAGGCCCCGATATTCACCTCGGGGGGAAGCAAGAGGCCTAGGCTGTCCGCAAACCCGTACCAAGCTGTCAACACTATCTTCAAGGAGCCCATCCACAAGATCATGAATAAGATCAAGTCCAAGCCGTTCTTCAGCTGGCCTCAGCCCATGAGAGGAGACCCATCCTCCCGGGATCAGAGCAGATTTTACGCCTATCACAAGCAGAGCAGGCACAAGACCGAAGAGTGCAGGATCCTTAGGTCACACTTGGAGAAACTTGCCCAGGACGGGCACCTGCGGAAATACGTCAAGACTGACGCTGATGATGACGACCGGACTCGGCGCCGAGATGAAAGAAGCCAGGAAAGTGATGGGTCTGAAAAGATCATTAACGTCATCCATCTCGCTCCCCCTCCCAAGGGGAGTAACCGGGCCCATGCCGAGTTCAGGCGAGCCTCCCACAGTGAGTACGTCATGGCTGTCGAGCTCGACTCCACTCCTAAAAGGGCCCGAAGGGAGCGACTCAAGATCTGGTTCTCGGACACAGACCTGGAGGGGGTCCAGCTCCCCCACAACGACCCGCTCATCGTCACTCTGAAGTTGAGCGGCTGCACTGTGCACCGGATCCTCGTTGATTCCGGCAGTTCAACCGAGGTCCTCTATTTTGACTGCTTTAGGAGGATGGGCCTGAAGGAGAAGGACCTGCAAGAAGCTCAGACACCCCTCATAGGCTTCAGCGCCAAGCCTGTATACCCCAAAGGAAAGGTAACCCTCAAAGTCAAGGTCGGCGGAGCATTCGTTGTTACAGACTTCCTGGTTGTTGACGCGCCTTCGCCTTACAACGCCATAATGGGCAGGACTTGGCTCCACAGCATGGAGGCAGTCCCCTCTACTCACCACCAGAAGCTAAAATTTTCATTGGAGGGGAGAAACGACGAAGTGGAGATAGTTATAGTCAGAGGAGATCAGCAGACGGCCAAGCAGTGTCTAATGCTCGTAGTGTCCGCAGAACGAGAGCCCAAGAAAGTCAACATGGTCGAGATGGAACAGAAAATAGACGAGGTCGGCCAGGCCCCAGAAGCGAAAAGTGTGGAGGACCTGACCGAAGTCAGGATCGACCCCAATGATCCGGAGCGGTTCTTCCTGCCCGGAAGCCAGCTTGTAGAGCCAGAGAAGTCGGAATTAGTCCAGTTCTTGGTGCGGAACAAAGAAGTCTTCGCTTGGATACCCAAAGAGATGCCTGGCATCGACCCCGAGGTCATGTGCCACAAGCTGAGGGTAGACCCTAACCACAAGCCGGTAGTGCAGAAGGCTCGTCGAACTAGGGTGCCGCAGAAAGAGGCCATAATCGAGGAAGTGGACAGGCTACTAGAAGCTGGGGCGATCAGGGAAGTTCAATACCCGTCCTGGTTAGCTAACACAGTGGTGGTCAAGAAGAAAACTGGCAAGTGGAGGGTGTGTGTCGACTTTACCGACCTCAACAAAGCCTACCCTAAGGACAGCTTTCCTCTCCCGAAGATTGACTAGATGATCGATGCTACTGCTGGCCATGACAGAATGAGCTTCCTTGACGCGTACAACGGTTATCACCAAATACCCATGTACGGGCCAGACAAAGAGAAGACAACCTTTATAACACCCAGGGGCACTTATTGTTACAAAGTGATGCCCTTTGGGCTGAAAAATGCAGGGGCCACCTACCAGTGTCTCGCCACCAGAATGTTTCGGGCTCAGCTCGGCAAGACCATTGAAGTCTACATTGACAATATGGTCGTCAAGTCCAAACAGGCACAGAACCATTTGGAAGACTTAGTTCAGGTCTTCGAGGTTTTAAAGAAGTTTCAGCTCCGGCTCAATGCTTGTAAGTGCGCGTTTGGCGTTGGTTCCAGCAAGTTCTTGGGGAGTCTGGTCACACGCAGGGGGATCGAGGCGAATCCGGACCAGATCTCGGCTATCCTCAGAGTACAAAGTCCCACTTCGGCAAAGGAGGTCCAAAAGCTCACTGGAATGGCAGCCGCACTGAATCGCTTCATCAGCAAATCTTTAGATAAGTGCCAACCATTCTTTCAGCTTCTTAGGAAGAATTTGAAATTTCAGTGGACTCCAAAGTGTGATCAGGCCTTGCAGGAACTCAAGGCTTACCTCTCTTCAACCCCTCTGCTCTCAACTCCAGTACACGGAGAGGTCCTGTACTTGTATTTAACGGTCTCGGATCATGCAGTGAGCTCGGTCCTCTTTAGAGAGGATGACAAGCTCCAAAAGTCAGTGTATTACACGAGCAAAACCCTCATCGATGCCGAGACCAGATACTTACCTTTGGAGAAGCTCGCGCTGGCGCTCGTTAGCGCCTCGCGCAAGCTCTCAAACTAAGTAAAGAAGCCTAGTTTATTCAAACATATTCTAACTATAATCTGCAAAAGCAACAAACTCATCAAAACAACCAATTCAATATAAAATAAATCAAAACAAAACTTCCTAAATTAGATCCTAATTACCAAAATCACTTTTTATGCAAATATGAATGATCTAAAATGCCTCAAATGCTGACAATGCAATTTTATATAAGTTTCTAAACATCTGATGCATGCTATAAAAAAAATTATAAGTATGGAAACTCACTACAAGAAATTTGGGGTTTAAGGACGACACAAATTTTTCCCAAAATGTACATATTTCATCACCAAAACTAATTGAGACGAAAATTTTTCGTCACCCATTTCGTTGCCAAAGCCATGTCGCTAAAAGGTATTGGAGACGAAAAAAAATTCGTCACTGAAAAAGATAAATTGGTGACGATTTTTTTTTGTCTCCATTACACTGTTGGAAACAAGTAATTTTTTTTTCGTCTCCAATACACTATGTTGGAAACATACTTGTAAGTAATTAGTGACAAAATATTTTGTCATTAAAGGAAGAAATTATAGACCAAAATATTATCATAAATATAAGAAATATAGACGAAAAAATTTTGTCGCATTTACCCCCGCCCAATCAAGGACTTCCCAAGAGGTCACCCATCCTAGTACTGCTCTCGCCTGAGCACGCTTAACTTTGGAGTTCTTACGATTTTTGAAGCTGCACGATTGTAGAAGACTTCATGCTAAGTTAATACGGGGTTTGACTTATAAGTCATGGTTAAGACTTGGATATTTCCGATGTGGTCTAACGGAGACTCATCGTTTGAAGCCCGTGGTTGACACGCTACGCCCCGTGGTTAAGAGTACCACCCGGACCAGGATCTCACATTCTCCCCCACTAGAAATAGAGTCGTCCTCGGCTCTAATATCAACTGTCACAGCCCCGCCCAACTTAGCATGAAATTGTCCGCTTTGGCCCACGTGTACGTGCGAGGACTTCCTAGGAGGTCAACCATCCTAGTACTGCTCCCGCCCGAGCACGCTTAACTTTGGAGTTCTTACGATTTTCGGGGCCGCATGGTTTTAAAAAGCCCCATGCTAAGTTAATACGGGGTTTAAATTATAAGCTCATGGTCAGGACTTGGATATTTCCGATGCGGGCTATCGTAGACTCGCCGTTTGAAGCCCGTGATTGACACGCTACGCCTAGTTGTTAAGGGTACCGCCCGGACCAAGATCTCACATTCTCCTCCACTAGAAATAGAGTCGTCCTCGGCTCTGATACCAACTGTCACAGCCCCGCCTAACTCAGCATGAAATTATCCGCTTTGGCCCACGTGCACCCGTGAGGACTTCCCAAGAGGTCACTCATCCTAATACTGCTCCCGCCTGAGCACGCTTAACTTCGGAGTTCTTACGATTTCTGAGGACGTATGATTTTAAAAAGCCTCATGCTAAGTTAATACGGGGTTTGACTTATAAGCCCAAGGTCAGGACTTGGATATTTCTGATGTGGGCTAACGGAGACTTACCGTTTGAAGCCTGTGGTTGACACGCTACGCCCCGTGGTTAAGGGTACCGCCCGGACCAAGTTCTCACAGTAGCAAAGACTGAGAGAGGTAGGTGTACCTGGCGGTGGCGGACTCTTGGATGGAGGATGACGGGCACAAATGATGGTGATTGGTGATGGTGGCTGCGTCTGGGAATTCTAAGCGAGAGAGACTGAGAGAAGTAGAGATGAGAGGGATCACTGATCAGGGATGGGTCTGCACTGCGTGTGTTGATGGAGGGTGATGATGATTGATGGGGGCCAATGAGTCATGGGGCTGCTGCTTGAGACGATGGGTGGGAGATGTTGGAAAAGGATTTTGGAAAATGGGGAAAATGGCTCTTCTCTCCTCTTCTGGAAAAGGGTTTTGGAAAAGGGGGAAATGGGTTTTGGAAAAGAGAGACCGGGATAGATGGAGGGACAAAGGGGGAAATGGGTTTTGGAAAAGGGGCGTTGGATTGGGGTGGGGGTGGGGGGGGGGTGAGGGGAGGGGATGGACGTTAGGGCCTTGGGGGCCCATTTTAGTTATTTTAAAGGCTTTTCCAAAACAATACTTGTAAGAGAAGAATAGGCTCAAGTGCGAACGAAATTGGTGCCATCGCAAATGAAATTGGCGCCTTATTTTGGTGACCAAATACTTTCGACTTCCATAACTTTTCCTTAATAGTGACGAATTATGTTCGTCACAAAAACAAATTATATTTTGTGACAAATATTTTCGTCTCCAATGAGCTAAAATAATTCGCGCCAAAGCAAATGAAATTGGCGTCTTATTTTGGTGACGAAATATGTTCGTTGTCTATAACTTATCCTTATTGGTGACGAATTACGTTCGTCGCAAAACAAATTATATTTTGTGATAAAAATTTTCGTCTCCAATGAGCTAAAATAATTCGCGCCCGCAAATGAAATTGGCACCTTATTCTAGTGACGAAATATTTTCGTCTTCCATAACTTCTCCTTATTAGTGACGAATTAAGTTCGTCACAAAAACAAATTATATTTTGTGACAAAAATGTTCGTCTCCAATGAGCTAAAATAATCCGCGCCAAAAGCAAATGAAATTGGCACCTTATTTTGGTGACGAAATATGTTCGTCTTCCATAACTTATCCTTATTGGTGACGAATTACGTTCGTCGCAAAAAAAAATTATATTTTGTGATAACAATTTTCGTCTCTAATGAGCTAAAATAATTGGCGCCAACACAAAACAAGTTGGCGCCATATTTTTGTAGACGAAATTTTGTTTTCGTCTCCAATACTTTTGAAAAAAATGAAAATAGACGACAAAATTTATATTTCGTCCCCTTTGGGTGTTCTTTTAAGACAAAAAAAAAAAACTCGTCATCAGATTTCGTCACAACAACCTAAATTTCTTGTTGTGACTCTTGCACATGTTCAATTTCGCAGGACTATACGACTAGTCTAAGATGATATGAACCTAAATCTAATGGCTGTAATCAATACTCTGATGATCAATGAACACAACAAAAAAAAATAATGGAAAAATGACTTAAAACGAAAAATATATGATCACCTAAAGATGCCTAGTTGAACTAGTTATGCTGCTGAAATTTAATCACAGGCTTTCCAACTACCCTTGTTTGTGCCTCTGGTTGACACAGTTCCTGAGGTTATTTTTTGCTGAAATTCTGGAGTTTCAAGGTCCTATTAATGTACTTTAAATCTGCTATTTTTTTTACCAAAACATTCACGTTTACCTGTTTTTTAAATCGCGCACTTTTGTAACACAGTTGATTCTGCTGAAACTGTGCAGGATTTTTCACTATTCTCCTTCCAATTCTGAATTTAGTATTTCTAATCAGTTAATAATCTTGTGATTTCAGCAACAAAAACCTGCTCTAATGCAATTTCTAAATATGAAGTATGCACAAAGACACTTTCCAACAATATATTATATTATGCAACAAAAATAGTAAGTTTCTACTAAACATGTAAAGATGCAAGTTGGGTTTCTAAATCAAGAATTTGCAAGTAAACAAAATAATCAAGAATTTGCAAGTAAAAAGAATAATCAGAATATTAACTTAAAATAAAAACAAAAGGGGTGGAAAAATAAAAAGCGAAAAAGATGTACCAAAAATTTAGAAACTAGACGATCCTACAAGTATTGGCAATGTGATAATGATGTCCATTCTTCTCAGAGTAGGAAAATTTATGCAAATGATTACTTGATGTCTCTCGACTTTTAATCATTTTATTTTATTTTCAAAACCGTAGATCTAATCATGTGAAATATTGTCTCCAATCAAAACACATAAAAGAACTAAAAATAGAAAATTAAACCACTTACATAAAGAATACGCAGAATCCATCCAAGTAGTGTCTTTATTCCTTGATCTTGAAGTATAAAAAAATTAAGATTCTTCTCTCTTCATTATTCTCTCAATCTATGTCTAAAGAATTAGAATGGAGAAGAAGAAGAATGAGACTTAGAGAGAAAGGGTGGATGGGAGTGGAAAGGGAGAGAGAACTTCCAAGATTTTTCAACTACAAGGCATGGACGTCCAACCCCTTTGGCTGGACCTTTTTTTATAATCTCTAATGTCCCTTTGTTTAGTAACACTCCTTTTCCATCTTGACTTGAACTCCAAGCAATCATCCTATCTTAGCAACTTTAATTGATTTCTTGCTAATGATAAAGTTTTGTAGTCCAATTCTTTCCATCTTTGGATTCCTCAAAAGATCTTTAAGATTGCACATGAGAAGGATTCCAAAAAAAAAATAATAGATTGTGTGCCAAATTTGTGCTCCCATATGTGGGACATCCAAGGCTTGTGGACCCCACTAGTGGACGTGCAACTTAGCTTGGATTCTCCTCTTGTTTCTTGATTTACTTTCCATCTTTGATATTTATCTCCTTCTTGGATTAGATTTCTTCTCCACAAGTTTGACTCTTTTAAGCTTCTTTAGATCTTCTTTCCATTCTTGAACAAATCTCTTTCTTGAATTTGAATCACAATTTTTTTGCAACACAGAAAGAAGAATTTCTCAAAATCTTGGAAACTTGCATGCTAACAAAGTGGGGCTCCTCCTTGGGCGTGTAGTGTGGTCCCTACTCAATTGCTTTTCAATGCCCATTTCTTGTTTTCTCCTACAAATTGAAAGAGATAAATTTAATATTAATTATATGTAAGAAAATAATTATGAACCATGTATGGGACCCTACATGCCTAGTGACGCACCTAAATGACCAACTTTTCAAAAATAGCACATGGTGCCAAAAATAGCAAGATATGCATTAATGAAACCAAAAGCCTACTTTTGGGGTGATAAATGAGATGAGAAAAACTTAATTTTACAAAAATGTGCACTTCAATTAATTTTGACCTATGTTGACCATGTTTCAAAAAATAACCCCAAATGCATGAAATCATGAAATTAAGTGGAATTTTATGCAATTAAACCTAATTAGATCCACAAATGCTAATGAAATGATGACCTAATGATCTAATTTTGTGGACTTATCACCTAGAGAAGTAAAATTCGTATTATATCATTAATAGAAATATAACAATGACTTAAAATAAACATCTCAAAACCTTTTGACTTAAGTTGGGCTTGGGCCTAGATATTAATCCTGATTAGGAATTGAGGCAGACTTTGGCTTGAAACTTCATGCCCAAGGGGTTGTCGAAAGCATGCCATGGCTTTAATTGAAGAGCAATTTGGGTATTTTAAAAAAAATTAAGGAAAAAAGTCACCGGAATCTTTAAATGGTCATATGTCCTTAGTTGAGAAATTACTAGAAGACTTAGTCTAAAATTTGAGAAGTTGAAACCTGCGTCCTTTTTTGAAATAAGGCAAAACTTAAGGCCTTATTTAAAATTCTTCCATTGATAATTGGGTGTGAACCAGGTCTAGGAAGAAAGTATCAAAGAAGAAAACCCACCTCTGATATCTCTAACCCTTATTCTAGGTTGGGAGAGCCGAGAGCGAGAAAGAACCTAAGGGACCCTAAAGGGATTTTGGGTATTTTGAGGAAAGTAGATAAACGAAAGTCACCCATAAACTCATACTGTAACTTAAAATCCTGATTCGAAATTTTAATAGAAAACTTAACCCCTGCTTCAAAAAGTGAGGCTTTTCTTTGTTCTGATTTGAAAATTGTGCAAAACTTGAACCCTATCTTGAAATTTCCCCATCTTTTATTTTATTTGCCATGAATGTTGATCAATGGGCTCCAGCTCGTTTTACATATTTATAGAAGACTATGCAAGGTTGGGGATGGGTTAGACTTGTGTCTAAACGACATGCATTTTATTTTAGCACCGAGTCGTTCCTCCTATCATTTGAATTTGTGACCAATTGGTTTTGAAATCATATTAAATTTTTTTAACAAACCATTCTTATCAAAATCTCAAGATATTAGTAGAGATAACTTAAATATTTTTTAATACTTGCTCAAAGCTCTAAAAGGTGAGATGACAAGATTTGGAAAAATAAAAAGAAAAGTCAACACACGCCAGATTGCTAAAGAAAACCGGGAAAGTTTCACAGCCATAATAAGTGGAGTCCGGACTCTAATGAGTGATGTTACGTCTTTATGGGCCTCCCATATACCTTATTTATAAGTTGTTTGGGACTTCACAATTTATGATTCAATCAACGCGTATCCTTGTCTAAAGTATCCAAAGCTTAATTGGAATGACTGGCACCTTTGGATTGATAATGTTTTAGAAACATATGAACATACTGACCAGAATTTTAATAATTCATTTTGCACTGTTTTCATGGTAAAATAGATGCGGAAGAAGCAAGGTCTTAGCTTGTTTGTGCAATGAGAAAATTGTGTCATCCATAGATTCATGTTTCCACAGGAGGAGTCCTGCATTCTTACCCTTCTCATAGGATATTGAAATTCTTCCTATCTAGGAAAATAATTTATTTTCTTTCTTTTATGCAAGAAACATGTAATTATACTAAATAATGAAATAGGGGGCTACTCGGGAAATGAGAACAGTTTCCCTCTCTCTTGATGAATCCTCTTGACACATATTTGCACCCTAAAGAAGCGAGGGATGAAAGAGACAAAGCCGAGATAAAAACACAACCTATACTCTCTTATAGTTAGATTCTAGGGTGAATAATGGTTGGATATTCATTTTTCCCTACTCGGGAGATCATTTGATGCCACTTTGAGGACCTTTATGTATGTTTCTGTAATCTTGTCCACTTCAATAGGAATAGAATTCCAAGCATATATTCCTAGCAATTGTTTACCATACAAACAAATGGAAATTCTATGAAGCTTTATAATAGAGAAACAACAAAGATTTTAATCACATATTTCATAAAACATTAATGAGTCTCGTAACCTAAAAACGTGGCATGTTTGTTTGCATTAAAATACATAGAAATTCAATATATATATATATATATATATATCTTTTTTAAAGCGGTTATAAATGAAGATAAAAGATGAATTTCCAAAAAATGAGTATCAATTAACATAATCTTATATAAAAATAGAATCAAAGGAACATGGGAAATAAATACCTAGCATTTGGTCTTCGATCATTTTTAACCAGTAGTTGAAAAAAAAAATCTTATATACCAAATTCCTATGCATATGCAAACATACAGGCCTTGAGATTTTTTAGAAAAAAGTGGGAATGCTTAATTAAAAGCAATCTTTTTTAGCAGGTACATAATAGATGAAGAGTTTAAAACTGAAAGTATGACATCTGCCGACTGCTGATATCCATGGTGCCTGGTATTTTAAACCTTTTTTTAAGAAGAAAAGTTTACACACATGGGTGACGATTTGTGCAGTTTTAGAATTGCTTCTTCTTGCTTCAACTATTAATAATATGCAGTTTTGTTGTAAGGTTTAGTACGGTTAAATATCACCTGCAAATTTTGGTTTAGATCCTCCATGACCAATATCCCTCAGGCTTCAACGACCCAACTAAAATGTAGATGAAGTTGAGGGCCTCATAGGGAGAGAGAAGGGTGAGATCTACTAGGGGTACTCTTATGGATATTGTAGATGAAGTTTCACTCCCAAGTGACTTACTAAAATCATGGCCATTTTATTTAATCTATTTTTTAACTTACTAAAATCAGTCTTTTAACTTTTCTTGTAAAAACTTTCTGCCAGATTCAGATGGGAAGAAACTTCACCCGCCAAAAAAAACCTCCAAGCCTCTATGTACAGAAACATGAATTCCAACATATCGACCTTAGTTGATTGATGACCATGTAAATAATGGGGGCAGATATTTTATCAGTTTTATTGATTATTTCATTTTAAGAAAGTGTGACGCTTTGATATATATATATATATATATATATTAATTATTTTATTATTATTATATAAGTGATTGTATTTTAATTAAATATGCGATTAGTTTAATTGGAGACCACGTTAGGCTTAGGTTTGGTGAGTTAGGTTTGTTGGATAGGTGTCTTGACCCATAGTTAATCTGGGCCCAATTTAGTGGGTATAATTTTTTTTTAACAAAAACTCTAATTCTTTTTTTAATTCAAACTCCTATATTTTTTAGAACTCAAACTCTATATTCTTTATAATCTAAGTTAGACTACAACTCTTATTCTTATTTTCTATTTATACCTTTTATTTTCACACAGAACTCTCTCTCTTCCAAGTTTTCTCTGGGTCTCTCATCCCTTCATTTATTTATTTTTGTTTCCAAAACATGTACAGGCATATGCACAGAACCCGATTATTGTTAGGTTATTGTCAAAACGTCACAGAAAGTTCAGGTGAAGTTATTGTTAGGTTATGGACGTTTGCGTTAGGATAATCCTACAATAGTACTATGTGGATTTCTTTTTTTATTTCTTTAATTTTTCTTTTGGCACAAGAGAGAAATCTTGTATCCGTACCTCCCCTGTAGAAAGTCAACATCATATATATGTTGTACATAAAATAAAAATAATTTATCTCTCTATATATAACAGAATCCCCTCTCTCGCTAATTCACATTTACTCTCTCATCATTTCCCTTGAGGCCCTAACCATTGCACTTGGAAGCAATTTGACAGAAATTGGACCCATCGGCCCGTCGTAGACACAACCAATGCCCTATTATAGACATCCGAATTGTTTGGGCATTGTAATGTGTTTCGATTTGGCCAAAGTTAATAAATTGTTGCAACTAACTCGTTTGTTTAAAATGCTTAAAATTGTTAATGAGAAATTAAACAATAATCACAATACCAATAACAGCAACAATTTAAAAAAAAATGCAACAGTATCAACAAAGGTATGTAAGGAAGTATGCATTTCGTTCATATTCGTAGTTCGTAGTGGAAACACCATCAGTGAGCATGGGCAGAAATAGATTAAAGGGTCAGAAAATTTACATAATGACTAATGATCAATAAAGTTTTCATCCCCATCTAAGTTGTGAATAGTTTGAAATAAATAAGCACCAATAGTATTGCACCAACCCATGATCAATGATTTAGAAAAAAAAAAAAAAAACCATGATCAATGATACAAGGTTGAGAAGATGATGATGATGATGATTCTCTTTATGGATTTGCCTGTACAATCCCCAATGGAAAGGTTTAATCACAAATTGTTGTCTAAAAGTAAGTCACCATGACAATTATATCATTCCCACTTGGTCTAACGAATAAGCAGTAAATGAACCCAAATTTATTACATGAACTAGAGAACAACTGGCAGAATGACAACTTGACATTTTTATTTGCCTAACATCTCAATGTCTAAACAAGATCATTAAATCCTTGCCGCTTTCGTTCTCCACCAAATCCTAAGTTCAGTTCTGCTGACATAACCCAGCACCAGATTTTTCTTGTTGCAACCTAACTTTCCATCACATGGACGGCCAAGATCAATGATCTGTGGGCCCCACTTAAGAATCAAGACCATAAAGCCTCTCCCGAGCTAGCTAACAAAGTAGTCCATTCCCTCAAACCAAGCAAAGTTGGCAGCAGTAGTCATCTCTTTCCTTACATTACCACTCCATGCACACCTTTCACTCCACACCTACGTAATGCAAGTTATCCCCCTTTAAATTCAATCCAACCCAAGAATAACAATTCCATTCATCACACCCACAACACTTTCCATGGCCGAACCATCAACACTAGATGCCAGATTGAGCCAACTCGACTCGGATACGATCCAGGTCCCACCACCACCTCTAGCCATGGTTCGCCCACCGAACCGTGGCGGTTCTATTGTGCTGAACAAGGCTCTAGCAAGTGCAGCGACATTGGTTAAGCTCATCCCCAGCAGCACCATCTTCGCCTTCCACACTCTCTCACCATCCTTCTCTAACAGCGGCCTCTGCTACACATCCAACAAGTACCTCACCGCGCTGCTCATCGTGCTGTGCTCCATCTCCTGCGGCTTCTTCGCCTTCACTGACACCATCACTGGCAGCAACGGCAAAGTCTACTATGGCGTTGCCACCATCAAAGGTATCTATGTCTTCAACAATTACTGCAGTTGCAATGGTGGGCGCGGAGATAATGATGATGGTGGTGATGATGATGATGATGGATTGAAGGATTTGAAGAGGTATCGAATACGTTGGATGGATTACATTCATGCCATATTTTCTCTTATGGTGTTCATGACCATAGCATTTGGTGATCCAGAGGTGATGAAATGCTTCTACCCCAACGCGGGGCCTGACCAGAAGAGCCTGCTGGTGAATCTGAGGCTGGGGGCCGTGTTCTTCTCAAGTGTGGTGTTTCTCATCTTCCCCACTTCGCGCAAGGGGATTGGGTATTTGGACATGGCTCCTCCGCAACCATAAATTTGTGCATGGTTGTCACAAAGTTTATGCGAAGATTATGTTCAATATATAGTTATGTATATATGTTTTTTATGTATCTTTGTGGGGCCAATATGAAGAACCATAGGAGGAAGAATGGGGATGGTTGGTGAATGTCAGTAATAAGGATCATATATGGATAATTTTGTTGTGGGTGACTCACAAGGGATGATGGTTCTATTCATGTTGAAGGTGGGGTTCAAGTTGTTGACCATAATGTTTTGTTTATGATATTGAATGGATTGACTAATTAAGTCATAATAAGAGTTGGTTTTGTACCTGGTAGGAATGTATGAGCTAGGGCCAATGTTCAATACATGTCCAGGCCTGCTAGAAAATGTTATGTCAGTTAGGATACTCGGCTTAGGTCTGATTTTCAGTTTTGAGGCATGAGTGGTATTAAGGACGAACTGGGGCCTAATGTAATTGTAGGTACATACTTAATTATAAATATAGATAGTTATTTCTATCCGCTCGTACTTGTCTTGTTCAATACCAAACCTCCCCCATGATGGATTTATGACTTGCAATTCCAGACTCATTCCATATGACAAAATATCGCGATACACCCATTTTCTTCTATATCATGATACACCGCTTTGTAATCCCAGACTCACCCAATTACAGGCTCAAGATTGTTGGAGAATATTGTAAGAGTAAGAAGGATGAGAGATATGTATTAGGACAAGATTAGAGTGGATAAGGATGATGTTGTTAAAGATTTTCTCATCTCATTTAAATTGAGATTGAGTTTCAATGATGAAAACTATGGTGATTTATTCTCTTAAATAGCATTAGTAAAATTCTTTATGATATCAAATTTGATATCTTCTCCAAATTACATGATAAAAGCTTTTGAAAGAAATTCAAATTGCACAATAAAAGCCTTTGAAAGGAATTGTGACAAATCTGATCTAGTGGGCCACTAGCACTACCAGACTTAAAATGAGTGGGCTACGACAGTGATGGATTTATATACAAACAGAAGAAGATCACCAAGAAAATATGATGATCGATTATACAAGATATTTATTATTTTTTTCGGAGATTAAAGGATTTAAGATTTTTGTTAAAATGATCTTGTTATTTCTTTACAATCACAGCCTTCAATGAAAGTCCCATGTGATTGAGGGGTGATGTTAATAGATTGTTAGAGAATATCGTAATATTAAGAATGCAAGAGATCTTATTAGAATAAGATTAGAGTGGATGAGGATTGGGTTGTTGAAGATTTTCTTCTCTCATTTTATGTATATACAGTGGTTTATTATCTCAGTGTAGCACTCTTAAAAGTCTTTAAGGTTGTGTTTGATGCTAGAATTCTTTTCGTTTAACTACTAAATTAAAACAATTTTATAAAATTGAGTAAATTAGCGAAAGGTCCCTAAAGTGGAATGTATCCAGTCTCTGGTCCAAGCAAATTCTATTTAAGTGCTCTAGTCCACTCAGCTAGACAATTTGTAGCCAGAGGTCCACACGATCACATATTTCAAGACTAATTTGTCCTTTCAACCGTCTTAGGCATAAAATTTTGAAATTTAAAATTTCAAATCTTCCCTCCTCCCTCCTTCCTAAATCCTCTCGACCTTCACTCCTCCCTCCTTCCTAAACAAAATGGTATCAGAGAAGAGATTGGTTCTGATCTCGGGGGCCACACAAATCACAAAGAAGAGAAGGGATCGTCTCCTAGTTCCGAATCGGTTTGCAAGAGAAAATTTGGTTGACAGATTCTATGCAGGAGAAGAAGGTTCTTGTTGTGACCGGAAGTCTAATCTGCCGCAGCCTGCGTGGTTGGAGAAGAAGAAGAGCCCGGACGTAGGCCAGAGCTAGGATCTGTTTCTACTGAAGAAGAAGACTAGAGATGAGAGGATTCTTGGGTCTACCGGATTGCTCGTCGCCGAGGAAGAAGACTCCTGCCGTCGCCGTCTGAAGATTTCAAAGAAGCCCCATCTGCTTCTGCCGCGCCCTGCCGTGGCCAAAAGAGAAAGAGCACTGGTTTTGGTTCTAATTCTAGAACCAGAACGTGAAGAGGACAACCCAGTTCTCTGGGCCTTTTGTTCCAAGTCTAGGTGGGGTCAAGTCAGGCTAACACAGCCCACGCAAATTTATCTCTTTTGTCAAATTTATCTAAGTTTTTGTCAAACTTATTTGTCTTCTATCATATTTCTCTGTGTTTTTGGAAATTTTATCTGATTTTTTATCTAACCTTTTTAGCAAATATATTTACGTTTTTTGAAATCTATTTGCGTTTTTTAATTTTATTTGTGTTTTTTTTAATTTATTTGTGTCTTTTCAAATTTATTTATGTTTTTTTTAAATAAATTTAACTTATTTTTGGAAAAAATACTTGAGTTTTGGAAAAAATTTCAGAAATTTGGAAAATTGATTTATCTTAGTTTGGTAGATGTGTTGCGTTTTTTAATTTTATTTGCGTATTTTGAAATTCATTTTTTTCTTTTGAAATTTATTTACATTTTTTTAATTTTCTTTGGATCCTTTGAGATTTATTTGAGCCTTTTGAAATTTATTTAAATTTTCTGAAATTTATTTGGATCTTTTGAAACTTATTTGTATCTTTTTAAATTTATCAGCGTTCTTTTGAAATTTATTATTTTTTTAATTTATTGCGTTTTTTGAAAGTATTGCATTTTTCGAAATTTATTTACATTATTTTGAAATTTATTTATGTGTTTTTAAAATTTATTTGAAAATCTCATTAATAGGATCCATTAATCGTAGCCGATTAAATGTAAGTTAACCATTATTAATAAGATATCCCACCAATCATGGGATATGATTTTAAAAAAGGATAAATTTGACATTTCATGTATAAGAATGTGTGCGAGGGACCTTTCGCAACATAAGTTTAGTTTTAGGACTGTTTAGTTTTAGGACCCGCGACCTAAGCCCGTATAAAATTCCTATATATCATACAAGAGGATTGGAAGCTACAACCAGCTCACTTCAGCTCTTTCATATGTACCATTTATGCATTAAAGCTCATTAGATAAAATCCCAAGACCATGAGTTTCCTCAAAACAAATCCAATCTGCTCTTTACGCCTCACAAGAAGTCCAGGAAAAGCCAAAAAAATGTGGAAAGCAAAATCCCACATCTCCCTTTCTTCCGCCGTCTATTTGGAAATAGAGTAGGCGGCTAATAACCATCCATCCATCCATCCATCCAACGTCCATCGTTACTGATGGCCCACTATGGGACCCACTAAATGAACAGTGAGTATGCACCGACTGCTACAGCAAAGAATTGATAAGGTTGATCCCCCAGTGGGACCCACTCTCCAGATGATGATGATGGGAGTGGGCCCCACAGAGAGGTAGGGGGCTGCTGAACTGGTAAAATACCTTCACAGCGCATTATGGGCTGTCATTAAAAAAAAAATAAAAAATAAAAAAACATGCACAACACAAGGGGTTCGCAATCGGATCTGATATTTAATTCTAGCGATTTGCCGCTCACAGAGATCGAAACTTCAATTTCTAATCCCAACCAACCAAATCGGATGGATAAGATTTATATTATCACTATCATGAAACTGGCAACTTCCTAGAAAACAGGTTGATCCCGTCTCTGCGCTGGGCCCCACCATTCTTTTTTTTTTTTTTTTTTGTTCTATTCTATTCTATATCTCTCTGTTTGGAACTGGAATATGATATGGCTATGCGTATGCCCCGTTGTTCACATGTACACGTGTCAATGTAGAAGGATAGAAGAAGTGTTTGATATGGGTTGGAATTGGCTATGTATGTATTTCCACCAGTCAGATTAGATGATTCCAACCCTTGATTTTAATCAAATGGTTGATGATGGTCTGATGGTCATGTAGCTGTTAAATTGGGTTAAAAAAGTCAAGTCTAGTTTGATTATTTGTGGATGGCATCATCTAATAAGTATTGGACCCTTTTATGAGATAAAGGTTTTTAATTACTTCTTCGGAGATTTTCAAATATGGTCTTAAGTTTTTATCTTATTTCAAAGAAGGATATGAGTTTTGAAACTTTTCAAATTAACCCCTAAGCTTTTCAGTAAATTTTCAATTAAGGACATCCGACCATTTAAAGGTATTTTCTGGTAACTTTTTCCCTCAATATTTTGAAAATACTCAAATTACCCTTCATTTAAAGACATGATATGGTTTCCCCAGCCACTACATGCAGCCAATCGCTATGCAAATACTGAGTGTCCTTGATCACCGTAAGGACACCGGCGAGAAAAATGAGAAGAACATGGAAGAAGTGAATGAGAGTTTTATTATAATGAAGGGTAATTTAGGTATTTAAAAAAAAGAAACAAAGTTGCCGAAAAATAACTTTAAATAGATGAATGTCCTTAATTGAAAACTTCATGAAAAATTTAGGAACTAATTTGAAAAGTTTTGAAACTTGTATCATTTTTTGAAATAAGGCCGAAACTTAAGAACTTTTTTAAAATTCCCCCCTTCTTCTATTTCCCACCAAGTTGTCATCATTTTTTATTTTACTTGTTCAGTGCTACCATTTCCTTATTGGACTGGCTCCTCCTCTATATAAATATATATATATATATATATATATATAATATTTTTTAACATGAGAGTTCAAGCTGTGGACATGCCACATTCCCTCACCCGAGGGCCCCTTTTCTCATCGAAGAGCTCTTTACCTTCCCCTAGGTCTCCTTCCCTCACCCAAGGGCTTCCACTGGGGTGGATTTGATGGGTCCTAGCCCCTATGTTGGGGTTAACAAAAAAAAAATGGCATTATTGATAAGATATAATTAATTACCTACCATTAACGAATAAAGGGGCCGCTAATGGTAATCCTACTCGTACCACACACTAATTTTGGGAATAGGCATTTGGAAGTCCTCTAATTTGATAATAAGTCCACCTAGATTCGTCATTGCGTTTGTTCGCGCCAAAAACGTGGCACCTTAAAAGGAGGAACCATTCGTTGCACAATCCCAAGCCATTAAACATTATTCACACATTTCCTCTGGTGATACGTCCCAAGTATACCCACTTTTAATGCCAACCCAATAATAAATCTCTTTCATCTCTAATTCAAAATTTAGATTTAAACAACCCACATTAAAGATTTTACAAGTAAATAATAGCATCTTTTTTTGCTCAACCTATCCCTTTCAACTCTTATTCCGAAAATAATGTTTTAAAATAGTATAAATATTTAATTCACATTAATGGTTTTCCACATAAGACCTTTATGGTGCTCCATTCCACGATATCATGAAATAACTCGATTTGTAAATTTGACAGAAATAGGACATTCTATCATATCATGGAATAGGGGTGTAAAAAACAACCGAAAAACCGTCTAACCGAACCGAACCACGGTTAATAACCATATTTCACGGTTCGGTTACGGTTACGGTTAATGAAATCCAAAAACCGCACGTTTCAGTTCGGTTACGATTTTCCATAATAATTCACGGTTATTAACCGAACCGAACCATATAATACGGTTCGGTTAACCATATGCGGTTAACCGTACCATTTACAAATAAAAGAAAAAATAAGGGGGTTAAATGAAATATTTCTTACCTTATTTAATTGCTCCTTATGTGTCATTTTACCTTCAATCATTCATATTTATCCCCTTATATGAGGAAGGCATTCCACGGTTACTAACTGTAACCGATCGTATTAACCGCGGTTATGGTTTTCTACGATTTTTGTGGATACGGTTACGGTTACGGTTTTGAAAGACAGAAAACCGCGGTTACGGTTCGATTAACGATTTTTTCAATTTTATCGGTTAACCAAACCGTTACACCCATATCATGGAACAACTCGACATTGATATGATTGGATGAAAGGCAAATTGGTCCCCAAAAAAAGTACAATAAGACAAAATTAATTGAAAGATTAGACCGTTAAAATCATTTTTAATTTCTTTTGGATAAATACAAGAGTTAAATCTTTAACAATCCATAACAATGGATTTTTTCTATTCTTGGCATCAAACGAAGATCCGTAGAACGACCTACACACCACCTTCCGTCCATAACATTCCCATATTGATATTATTATCCACCTTCTAGATCACACCCCGCATGAAATCTGCACCGTACAACACAACAGCGCGGAACCTTCATTCATATAACTCCAAGCAGCCTTAGAAAAAACAAAGGCCCACTTATCCAACGGCAGTCAATGTGCCCACGTTGTCCTCATCCTCACCATATAAGACCACTCTACAATCCCTAATACCCATAACATAATCCACCACCTCTCTCTATTTCTCTCTCTCTCTCTATTTCTCTCTCTCTCTCGCACTGCGGATAAAAGCTATATCTATCCCCAGTCCCTATTTTTTCTCCTTTCTCCATCTAAAATCACCCAAACAGTGGAAAACAAAATCCCAAGTAACTGAAAAAGCGAACAAAAGAAAACAAAAGAAAAGATGATTAGCTTCTGCAAGAACTTACTTGGATTCTCAGATTCCCGCCATTTCCCTCAGCCCTCCGGCCTCCGCCTCATCGCTGCCGGAGACCTCCACACTCCGCCGCACGTGCTGCCTTCTCCCGCCGTGAAGCCCGCCGGAAAGCCGCCGGAGCAGAAGAACGATCCTGATCTCAACCTACGGCTCGGATTGTACGACTCCGACGGGCTGAGATCGTGTACGGAGAGGTTAGGGTTTGAGAGTTCCGATGAGTGGGGATTGGAGGAAGGAGAGGAGGAGATTCTGAAGATCAGATCGCGACCGGGGAGGAAGGCGAGGGAGAGGAAACCGGCGGCGGAGAGGGCGGAGCTCCCGCCGCCGCTGCCGTCGCTGAATCGGAAGGGGGAGCGGAGCTTCTTCCTCCGGCCGGAGAAGAAGAACGGACGGCTTCTGCTGACTGAGGTGAAGAAGATCGAACGGCCGGAGATTCTACGCGCGTCGAGGCAAGATGGACGGCTGAGATTGGAGTTCATAAGAAAACCCGAAGAACTCGAGCATGAGCAGGAGCAGGAGCAGGAGCAGGAGCACGAAGAGCCAAACGAACAGGAGGACATGGGAAAAGAATCTGGTGAAGATCTGACCGTCCATCGGTGGCCACTACAATTAGGAAGATGTCAGGATCTGAGATCTCATCATCATGATAATCATGACCGTTTATCTTACTTGAGCCAGCGGTGCGTAACGAGCACGTGAGGGTCACGCGAGAAGGAAGAGATTTTTGGAAAGTTGGAACTTTATGCGGAATTACTTTTTTTGAGGTTCGTTCCATGCATGATGTGTTTGTGACAGAGGAGAAAAAAGTACGGCTGAAAGTGGAAAGAGTGCTTTTTGATCTTTTTTCCGTGGAAAAGGCCTGTTGAAAGAGACTTTTGGTTGGAGAATCCCGAAATCATGGAAAATGTGGAAGCATATTTTTTTAAGCTTTGTAAGGTAATATAAGAATCAGAGTAATTTCCTTTTACTATACAAGAAATCAGAGTAATTTTGACTTTAACCCTCCGTTTTGAAAGGGAGGAAAATGGGGGGAGGAAAAAAAAGAATGAAAAATGAGGGAAAATTTTTTTTAGAGGGTGTTTGGAAAAGAGGGGAGGGAAAATTGGCCGGGGGGAGGGGGGGGTGAAAAAATTTCCCCCCAAAACAAGGGGGAAAATAGGGGGAAACGAGGGGAAAAGTTGAAAAATTATAAAATTGTCCTTTATCTATAAAATATAATTTTGAAGTTTTTATAAAAGTAAGGATAAAATGGTAATTTTCTCTCTATCTCACAAACAAATAAAATCCTATTTTTTCACTTTTCTTCCCTCTACTTTTTGACTTCCCAAACAAGAGGAGGGAAAATTCCCCCCCTCCCCTCCCCTCCCCTCCCCACTTTCCAAACATAGGGTAAGATGTGAAAGTGTCAAGTTTGAATCTTGTAAATGACAGATTATAGATGGGAATATAGGAGTTTTTGACTTTTTGTTCAGCAAGAACACAATCCATTTTTGGGACCCACTATGAATATGAATTCAAGTTCATTGAAGTTAAGACCCCATTAAATTGGTTATAAGGTCAGCAGGCATAACTTCAATTAAGATTGAGTTGGACATGATGGGATGGTGAATTTTAATGGTTTGGATTTGAGAAGTAAGCTTGAGAAAGGTTATGTTGTCAAAATGATTTGTACATTATGACAATGGCAAAACAAAGTTGTGAAAGTTAGACCCGCAAAACTTCTGTGCGAACTAGAAAAATTATAATGTTTAAAATGGGTCTACTTTAATCGATTTAAATTATTCATTTTTCTCCTTCCACCAGATATGTTTTAATATCTTGTTTATGAAATGTTTCTACTTTTAGACATACCCTAATTTCTTGTGGTCCATCAATCTATATAGAGAAAAAAAAATTCCCCTCCGGCATCGTTACCCTCCTGGGCATGTTTAAAGTATTTCAAACAAGTTTCTCTATCCTAAGTGCTCTCAAATGCACTTATTTCTTATTCTATCATTTCTGGTTTAAATACATATTTATCTCAATATTCATATTTTTTTGCACTCATAATCTACATGTGTTATTTCGTGCTCGGATGACATTTTGCTTCATAGATTACATCTGGTCTAATCATAGATAATAAAGCATCAAGTATCATCTTCAACAATCTAATTACTTTTATCTTATGTTTGATATCATCATCAATCTTCACATCGTTACTAATTATAGGTCTCATCCTTATTAATTATAGAGTCAGGGTACCAGAGTGACTCTTTTGTTGTATTGATTGAGCTTCAATTCTTTGTACTGCTACACTGAAGTTGAAATTATGTACAATGCTATTTATTAAGCCCTTGGGTTATAGAGCCCTACCATTTTGGTCAATTCTAGAAAGAAAAAAAAATGGTTGGCCAACATTGACCAAATTGGATGAAATTTCCAAAATGACTAGAATTTTATAGGGAATGTGTCCAAACTTCAATCGTAAATGTTGTTAACTTATATTGTTACAAAAATTATATTTAAAGTTTATTGTGGTAAGGCATGTGCTTAAATTTAATACTTTTAAATTATAATATTGTTTTATCATGATGAATTAAAAGCGAAATCTGCCGAAATATTTCATTTTGGAGTTTAAACCGAAATAGGGTTGGAGTTTAGACCGAAATAGGGTCCAAAACGAAATTAACACCCCCTCCCCTTCTTTTGAATATAAGTAGTTAACTCATCCAAATTAATGCAAAGAGATAATGGGTCATTTGTCTTTTATGCATGGGACCAAAAAATGGGTTTTAAATACGTAAAAGTTACATGTGTAATGTTACATATGTAAAACACATTATCACATTTCTTAAAATCATCATTTTCACGAGTAAATGAGTGCATCCAATAGTTTTAGATGTGTTTGGATTTTTTAGGGAGTTTTTCACAGTTACTCAAAATCTATGAAGATTTAAGATATGAAACTAGGCATGTTGGTGTTTAGTTAAACTAATAATTAAATATGAAGGGTTTGGATCATAAATCTAGGGCCCACGAGCTTAAAAAAAAAATAAAGATGGTTGAGGGGTTTTGAGCTCGTGACCATGTCATTATGATGTGAATATGGGTTTGTATTGCCATTTTCTGGAAGAGGGAGGTGTGTAATCATTTGTCGTCTCTCAAGTTGTGTAAATGAGGGGCTGAAAATAACCTCAATTACTCACTATTTTCATACCTCGTTTAAGGATTACACGAGTACGTAAATGTGAGTAAACAAACATGATAACATAACTGTTATACATGTGCAATATTTATATATCTAAATGAGCACAAACACGGCCCCTAAGAGCTCAAAGTTGACTTTTGATGCAAATTTATGATCGCTGAAAAGTTACATATCTATTCACAGGTAGTTCTTATACTTGTTAAAACTCCCTTATACATGTTATTAATAATGTCAATAAAATACCTTCGGTCACTCCTTTATCAAAAAAAGCTACCAAGACAAATTTCGTATATGTACCTACCATATGCTTTCTCAACATCAATGAAGGTCATAAAAAGATTTTCCTCTTCTCTCGGTATTTTTTTAATGAGTTGTTTAAGTAAGAGGATAACTTCCATTGTATGAAACAAATTGATTTGCAGACATCTTGAGACATCTTGATTTTGTCTAAGTTTTGCTCCTCTACTCTGTCCCATAGTCTTATTGTGTGACACATAAAACTAGTCCTATGATAGTTAGTGAAGCCTTGTATATCTCTTTTGTTCCCGTATATAAGTAGTAAACACCTCCTTTTCATTGATCCATCATTTTCTTGGTTCTTAAAGTCCCAAGGTAATTCACTATTTCTAATCGCATCTTGCCACATTGGGATTTCATGTTCACTCGATTTCTATTTTTACAGCATTGCAAACACACACACACACACAAAAGTGGTTTTGGCGATCTCATAATAATATATATATATATATATATTTATATAATTTTTTTGGAGAATGAGAAATAATTTTAATTTTCTTTTAATGAAATTGTTTCATCAAACCAAAGAAAAATACCACCAAAAGTAAAGCCCTTTTTATATTAGCAATAAATCTTTGACCCGTATCAAAGCTATGATGGAAATCTGTCAAGAATAAGTATAATAATCACATCCTAAACCATTTATTAAAATAAGTTTTTCATTATTTCAAAATTCAAACCAAATATCAAACCACCAAGTAAACACCATTTTTTTTTCTTTTTTGCCCAATTGGTCTAGTGGCTAAGCAAGGGTTAGGAAACTCACCTACCCACGAATCGATCCCTGTGAGTAGGAGTGCAGGAGCAGGTGTGCTATCACAGCCACCACCTTGTGGTTGCCAATGCCAATGGTAATTGACTACATACATTGTTTATAAACTAATCAAAAGTACCATTGCATTAATGATGACATTATAGCTAGGCAATGCCAGAGGCAAACTTAATTTATACATAAAACTAAAGTATGATGTATTCAATATAACACACTGCAGATTTTTCAAACTACTAAGGATTTTCACCACATGGGTATGACAAAAATGCATGTGTGTACCCAGGAATATCAAGGAGGGAGTGCTTCCGGATAACCCAAATGTAGTGGTTAGTTTCATGTGTATGATTATGATACGAAAGATGTTATGTAATACAAGTCTCTTTTTACTCTTCCTTTCCCTCTGGAGCTACTGATGATAGATTTTTTCATGAAGTTATGTTGTTCTTGAAATTTGGAAATCTGAGGCAGTTATGATAGGTTACATGAGCCACCTTCATGTGTTTATCAACGTCACACTTCCTGGCATTTGGCTAAGTTTGGACGTTTGGCATTTTATGAATGAACAGTAGTTGTTGTTGTTGTATATATATTTTGATTTGAAACGGCTAATGCATATAGGAGTTCTTTTGTGCTCTTGCCACAGAGGGGTGCCATCTTCATCAGGTATGCTAATATTGAACGCAAAAATCACTGTGATTGTATTGCATACATCAGCTCAAAACAGGTTTCATATGACTAGTGAGCCACTGATCAATATTGATCAAACTGGCCAACATAAAACCTAGCAGCCGATACTAACATCAGATGATTACGAAAAGGCAGCCAGTGCAGATGGTCGGAGATTGTCTTTTTTCAAACAGTACTAGTGCAATAGGCCTGCAATAAAAAATAATTAAAAGTTTAATTAGTAATTTTTATAAATTATAAATGAATATTAACGTATAACTCATAATACAAACGCAATTAAAATTGTACTTCAAAATGATCCAACATCTTGATTAGATGTTTCAAAGAAAAAAGCTAGTAAAATGATCTAATCGAATTATCTAATACGTGATATTGAAAAAATGACTCAATTACGAAAAAATAATAGGTCAAAGAGAATGAAAAAGTTGAAGAGTAATTATGAATAATAAAATATATAATGAAGAGGAGAACATGTAAAAGAAGAATCAGTTTGAATAGTTGATGGTACGAATAGTGAATTAATTTATAAAAAAAATGTTCATGCTTGGAAGAATTTATCTATTAGTTGGCCCAACATCTTGATTTGCCGTATTTTATTGTTTCTTTGATTCTGTATATTTGTTATTTAGTTAAATTAGTAAACGTAAATGATAAAAAAAAAAAATTGATAAATATGAAAACCCATGAGAGAGATTTTAGAGACCTGGGAGACCACTTGATGAACCTGTTTATCCACATTTAAAGTTAAATAAGTGTAACACCACTGATAACTGTTACAAAGAACATTGTACACTTTTAACAAAAGTAATCAAAACCCAAAGTTTGGCTACCCAGCCCAACTCAAGTCAACAACAATGCTCTAAGGACGGCAGTAGGGAAACTATAAATCGGGTCAGGTTCAAACTGCTATATTCAAGTTTTATTTTGGATTTTCATTTGAGTTTAATGGCTTTTCATTTGAGTAGTAAGAGGTATCAATTCTTACTTAACTGTTCAGGGTTTAAATTTTAAACATGTAATTATCCGTAGCCTAAGGTCTCCTTACGGCCTTATCTCGCCCCAAAGTCTCAATTCCTCACCCTAGGGCTCTTCCACCGGCGCAGGTTTAATGGGTTCCAGCCCCATATATAGCAGTAAGTATATGGCCTATGTGAGCTGGATTTTGTCACACGAAGATAGTGGTAGCTTTAACTTCATTACAGTGCTCGGATTCTTTTCACAAAGAACCCCTGCAGGCCAATGGGCTCGAACCCTAGTCAAGGAGGGGTGAAAATGGATCGACGGTAGCTAGGTTTTGGGGTCAAGCTAGCTATGTTGCTGTGTCTCCAATCCATAAGATGAACGGCTGTGGCACGTTGTTGACATTCTGAAAAGATAACTATGTGCTGGCTGCCTTTTCAAGCCCAGCAGCCAGTTTCATGGATATGGGATATGATTGGGGATGAGATTTGATGCCTGACATCCGTAATAAATTTCTTGTTCTTAGAAAGAATTCTGCTCAGAATCCAACTGGCAACATCTACCCTCCAGCAGTCCAGCACAGACATCCTCCTTAGTGCGCCCCAACATTAACATTTCCATTGGTGGGTCATAGATGCAACGATACAATTGGCCAGTCATATAAAGTAGATTAATGGTCCATAGTCTACAGTCAAATCTATGAAAGTGATGTACCTGTCAAAAGCAATTGGCGCTTTCACCTTAGGCGCCTGCTGTATATAAATAAAAGGAAAAAAAGCATTATATCTATCTGGACTTTGGCCGTTTTACAGAGTGATCCCTGAACTTTGGTATTTGTGACTAAACCTACCTGTAGTTTTAGTTGACATGCAAAATGGACGGATTCTGTTAGTATTAACAGTGTAGGTCGTATAAAATGTGTTTGTACGCCAAATTACTTGCCTTAAAAGACTTATTTGCCCTTGAACCACACCTAGGCAAATTTTTTTTCCAGCCATGTCAAATGAATTTATCTTACCTTTTTTTTTTTAAGATCTCTTTTTGTAATAATATCTGGTTTTCTCTGCACATTCTCTTGTATGTAGATCTCACTCCAAAACCACAAAAGCTGAGATCTTTCTAAGTTATAGTGCAGGAGACGATTTGGGGTTTTGTTGATTCGATTTGAGATGGGATTTCAGCTTTTGAATGCAATCCTGATTTTTTAGTTTCCGAAAGATCATGTCATTTACCTTCGACACAGCAAAGCATGTGGAATCAATCTTTCTGCCAACAAAAGCTGATCTTTCAGCTGTATCATCACCTTGGGCAATATGCCTTGACCTTTTGGCAAGATGCAAATCATCACTGGTAGCCATCTTGTGTTTTCTACTGCAATCATCTGTTAACAATCCCACGTCTCAGTCCTTCTCAACATTGCTTAATTAACGTTGTCTTCTTACAAACACAAGCTCTAAGTGAACCATCCACTCTAACCAAATGCTTTTTGCCTTCAGACGAGCTTTTGGCTTTTTTCCAAGATCTTTTATTCTCCATGCTTTTGAAAGGAGATTTTTAACTTAAAAAATGGGAGGAGAATTACCAATTAAATAACCTACCAGGGCATTGCCCCAGTTTTTTGGACAGCTGCAGAGGAGTCATCCTCATCAAACTCTACATGGTGGGTCGGATCCTTTGAAAGATGGTCTTGGTGATGTAAATCCCTTGTCCTATCTGTATGGAGTTGAAATAAAGATGCCCATGTAGCAGAAGACCGAGCATCCACCTTCTTGACCGTCGGATTCGTAAAATGCCCATCTCCGTTGGATTTATGAATCTCATCCAACGCATCACGTTCATCAGCAGACACCAGACTTCTTGCTTGCTTTTCAACCTGCAAAGTTTCCTTCCGTCAGTGGAAATGACAAAACCCACTGAAACTCTCACTGAAATGCCGAGTCCCCTTCGTCAGCACCTCATCCCAACTTAGCCCTCTCAACACCACATACGACGCGAAGTTCGCATCGCACCGTTCGATCGGATTCAAGATCTGATCCGAGCCGTTCTTCTGAAACCCACTCGACTCGAAATCCTCGTAGAAGGCTCGGTTGAGGACCGCTTCCAGGTAGAAGAGCAGGCTCTTCGCGGTCGAGATCTTGACATCGTACGGTTGGAGGAGAGCCGAGACCCGCTCGTGGATCTTGCCTCCTGCCTGCCGAATCTGGGCTGTGAGTGATCGGCTCAGGTGCCTGACGGCTGATCTCGCGTCGGAGACGGCGTGGAGGAAGGATTCGACGGTCTGATTCGTCGGATTGAAGAGATCCTTCCGGTCTGTAGGGAACGGCGACGTGCTGCAGACCTCGAGCCCTGATTTCAGCTCTTGGCAGTAGATCTCGAGCTTGTTGAGCTTCTTCTCGAGCTCGGACATGGAGTGCTTTAGCCTCGAAGCTTCGAGAAGCGCCTCGTCTCGTTTTCTCGACGCTTGCTGGAGCTTATGCGAGAGCTCGGCGACCGCGACCTTCCACTGCTCTTCCTTGGAAGAGTCCGGCGATCTAGGGCTCTTTCTCGTGATGGAGGAGAAGAGCGACTTGAAGATTCCGTTGTCGTGCGACGAAGGGCTTTGATTGGAGTAAGGCCTCTTGACGCCATTGGAATCGAGAGGGACGATTGAGATCTTCTCGCGGGCGGTGGGCCGGCACTTGTTCCACGACACCGAGCCATCGCCGCCGTCGGATCCGCGGGGTTTCTGATCGTGCGGTCGGAGGGGAGTCGCATGGTGTTTCGATGGAGCGCTGCTGTCCGAAGTTGAGCGGCGCGAGCTTTTGAACCCTAGCCGCAAGCGAAAGAGGGCAAATGAACAAAAAAAGCGAAGAGAGATCTAATATATGGAGGGGTAAATTTGTCATTTCCTATATTCTGTCACGTCCGTTTGTATTTGCATGTTAATTAGAACTACAGGTAGGTTTAGTATAAAATACCAAAGTACAAGGACTACTCTGCAAAAAGACCAAAGTACAAGTAGGTTTAATGCTTTTTTCCCTAAATAAAAACATGATATCAAACTCTTTCCCACTTAAATGAAAGAGGATCCGCGTGTGGTGGAGATGTCACATCTCATCTCATCTCATCTCATCTCCTTCACTAAAAAAATATATTTTTTTTTTTATTTTTTGTGTGGTATCCCTTCATTGGACCAAACAGGGTGGACCAAACAAGGATCCTCTTTCCACTGCAATAGACATGTCAGCAGAGTGGTTCATGTTATAAGTAGTTTTTTTTTTTTTTTTTTTTTTTTTTTTGAACCCAGTCAAAAGGGTTAAGACCCCTAACAGAAAGAAAGCTTATAGTGGAAAAAAGTTTCCCACAAGAAGGAAAAATGTCCGTGCAAATAAGAAGATGTGGGGCCCACCTGGGACCCCATCAATTATGGGGGAGGCGTGAGATCAAAATATTTGTGACCCATTTGTGTGAAAACTCTAAATCACTGTGGCCCTCAATTATAACAGTTTTAGAAGGAATCTTTTTTTTTTATACCTTTTTTTTTCAATTTCAATCCAATGATCAGTCTCATTTGGATCAATATTATATTCATGTGTGAGGGGTTAGATGTATGCAAAGTCTTCACGTACAACCGTGGGGCCCACTTGGATGTTCTTATCATTGGGGTAGGATAGATGGAAAGGTCTCTTTAAAAGATAAGCCTCATGTAAAACGTTTGCCTCATCAAATTAGCCTAACATTTGATCTAAGAGTTTTAAAGTTTGAGAACGGCTCTTTACACAAGTGATAAGGAGTGGCAGTTCTTACCTGACTGGTGAGGGTTCGAATCCTGGATATGCCACCTCTTTCTGCGTATGCGGGCTTCCCTTTCCACTTGTATAGGCTTTCTTTCCGTGTATGGAGGCTTCTTTCCCACTTGAGTGGGTTGTCTTCCCGTGTTTATGCGAGCTTTTACTTAGGTTCCAGCCCCTTTGCTGGAGTACCCAAAAAAAAAAAAAAGAGTTTAAAAGTTTGATGGTCTTTTAACCATGAATTTTTATAGATTCAACCCAAATGTGAGCAAAGGTTCGCTGATTAAAATTGGATATGTACCAGATCAATGGGAGGATAAGAGTGTAAAACGATCTATATTGATCAAATATGGGCCCAAGTGGGGCTCACAGAGCTAGACCGTATGCAAGAAAATTCTCCTTGACAACTTAAGAATGGCCATTTGTGGATAATTTTAGCTATGTTAGATTTTTCAATCCTAGCCAGACAAACTCATAGCTTAACTCATAACCCTATTTGCTAAAGTAACTTGATTGGATCTGATCAAATACTGGAAAATCTGGTCAATCTCGGTTGAGTCGCCCCACACAATCTCTGGACTTCAGTGAACTTGGCCAAGTTGAGTGAGAGTGGTTGAGTTTTATAATTATGCTATAACCTTTGGCCTTTTAAGGATAGTCAGGGTCAAGCTCAGCAACAAAGTTATGGACTCAGTTCCCATCTTAAGTGAAGTAACTCATGTTAGTCTCCCTGAGTACTGGGAGAATTGTTCGACTCAAGTCAACTCAGCTGAGTTAGAGCAACTTGTAATGAGGTTCTGATAAACCAGTATTCAAACACACCCTCCCCATATTAAACATTCAGATAACGCGGAGGACCTAAACTTTCAATATTAAAACCGAAGGCCCTATTGTACAAGATATTGCAGTTCTCATACTAGGCTTTTCTCTGCACTTATCCTCTTCCTTTCATACTCACCTCATCTTGCCCCATGCAAAGGGGCTATGCAGACCATGGTTTAAAATATCGGCCAATACCGGTTCATATCAGCCGATATGAACCGGTATCGGCCCATACCGGTCCAATATTTTAGTGATATATCGGTCTCGGTATCGCAGACCAAAATATCGCCAAAATATCGATCCATTTCGGCCGATATTTTGAAAATATCGTTTGAACCGATTTATCGGTCCATCTAAGTCAAAATATCGGCCAAAATGAAATAATGGTAAAAAAAACCCTTAATTTCTCACTTTTTTCCTCATTCTTCCTCTTCACTCATATCCTTAGAGCAACCCCTTATCCTTAACTCATTTTCTTGCATATTTCCAACACTATTTCTTGAAAAAATTCATTTTATTTTGATAAGAAAATCAACATATTCCCTTATTTTAACTATTATGTATTCTTTAACAATCCATACCGAATAAATGATGATGATGATGATATCGAGCGTGGGCGACCCTCCACTTGGAATTAGGCTGTCATGCTCATCAATTTCTATTTTTCTAATCTCCCCTAATTTCAGGTAAACCATAAACCTTTCGATGTCCAAGTGCTTTTTGATTGATTTATCTTACTATCATGTTTCAGATTTTAATATTTTATCTTCATGGTCTTGGATTTCACAACTTATTTTGATGATTGAGTTAGTATTAAATGATACTTGATATGTTATCTTTATTTTCATATATTTTACACTAATAAATTAATCATGAGCATCAATAATGGTTACATTATATGAAACACTGGAGAAGACAGCGAACTGCGACACAGACATGACTCCTAACTTAAGGCGACCGAGATTTTGATTTATTATTGTTACTAATGGAAAAAATATTATTTTCCAGCATTTTTTAATATTCTGGATTTTTTGAATATTTTTGTAATTTTTTTTATTAAAAAAAAATTCACACCGCGACGACCGCGATGGACCGATATCTGCGACCGATACCGATATCATATCGGTTTTTTTTGCCCCACCAATACCGCGACCGAGACCGAGATTTTAAACCATGGTGCAGCCCAACAAAATACAGTCTTTCCCTTTTAATGGAAATTCTCATTTTATAAGAAAATCTTCAATTGCAGCCCGTTGACTTTTGACCAGAAAGACCAGAAAAGGAGTCTTAATTTGATTTTGAGAGTGAAAACCTAGCAGAAGTCCAAGTCGCCACCATTGACCAATAATCCCTCCATGATGCCAGTTCACATAGATGCTTCATGGCCCTACAATGTTTCAAAAAAGGGAAGCTTGAGTTGACCATCTGGTCTATGTCAGTTAGACGGCTGGCTCAACCCAATCCAATTGTGTTGTCAAAGTTATAGAACATAATAAAAATACATATAAAGAAAAGAACCAACAAAAGTCATTGATTTATTTCAGCTTGATCATGGGTTTTAACAATGTTTTAAAACCCTCCTGAACCCAAGTTGTTTCTGTAAAAAGAGTTTTGGCCATGACTGATGTATATATTTTATGAGTTATTTCTAAATTAAAAATGTATTTAAATGTCTATTTTCAGGGCATTTATATAATATTTCCTTCTTCTTATTTACATTTAAAAAAACCTAAATGCAATTAAAAGTGTAGCTCCATAAAGATTTCTATTTTCTGTATGCTTTTGAAAATAATTATTTTTTTTAAAAAAGCGCTGAAATATCACTTATCGTCCTATATCTAAAAAACTTTTAACATTGGGCCCCAGTGGAGGAACTAGAAAATATTCAACCCACCCACCCACCCACCCCCCCCCCGGGCCCCCCCGGGGCCAATATGTAAAAAGTGAGAGATTTTTTATTTTTTTGGTGGAGCAGGGAGGGGGGCATATGTAAAAATTCATCAAATGCCAAGGGGTTTTTTAAATTTTGGGGGGGCTGGTTGCCCCAGTGGCATTGGCTGACAATGCAGTAGAATAATGTTTTAAAACCATGTATTGACCCCTTTTTTTTTTTTATCACATTAAGTCTGAGAAGACATTTAGCCTATGTGGGCCTTAATGTAAGGCTGAAGCTAGACCTAGGCCCAGTTTAATCTTATAGTCTAACATTTTTAGACATGGATTATTATCAATCAAACAGAGGGCAAGGGATCTTCCTAAATTTAGGGGTGTAACGGTTCGGTTAACCGGTTAATTTGGGAAAACCGTTAACCGAACCATAACCGTGGTTTTCTGTCTTTAAAAACTGTAACCGTAACCGTATCCACAAAAACCGTGAAAAACCGTAACCGCGGTTAACCGTATTAAACGGTTCGGTTACGGTTAATAACCGTGGAATGCCTTCCTCACATAAGGGGATAAATGTGAATAATTGAAGATAAAATGACACATAATGAACAATTAAATACGGTAAGAAATATTACATTCAACTCTCTTATTTTTTTCTTTTATTTGTAAACGATACGGTTAACCACATATGATTAACCGAACCGTATGATACGATTTGGTTCGTTTAATAACCGTGAATTATTACGGAAAACCGTAACCGAACCGAACCTTGCGGTTTTTTTATTTCATTAACCGTAACCGAACCGTGAAATACGGTTATTAACCGCGGTTCGGTTCGATTCGGTTGGGTTAGACGGTTTTCCGGTTTTTTTTTTTTTACACCCCTACTTCCTATCAATCATATCAGGAATTTTAAAAAGAAAACATTCAATGAGAGATTTTCCTAATCCAAATAAAGAACAGCTTAGAGGGCCAAAACAGGCAATACCTAATTGGTCCACTACCCTTCTGAAAATAAATAAAGAGCTTTTGAATCAAAGCACAAGCCCAGGCCTTGGTCCAACCTTCTGAAAATAATTGGTCCAAACCACACTGAACCAGGCCAGTAAAAAAAGTCTATGAAAGCCCAAATTGAGTTTACTTTTGATCAAAACAAAAGGCCAATCAAAGATCAATTGACATTTCCTCCAGTTGAAGATATAGGAGTGTTACCAGAAATATCCATGTCCAGATATGCTGCCCATCTGCCATGTCCAACAAGATTACAATCACTGAACCTTTTCCTTCCTAGTACCATGGGAAAGTAGCAATCAAAGTTCATAAAAGCAGTAGCTAGTTCTTAGGTTTATGTCATTTTCATTTTAAGAAAAGTTAAGGTGAGCTCTTCACAAATCTCTCTTCCCTTTCCATTCAAACACAAAAAAAGGTACTATACACACTACTTTGAATCATTATAAGACATATACACAAGTAATTCAGTAGGGAAAAACCTCAACACCCTTCCCATGGTATTGAACAAATAGAGAACCCATGAGATTTACCACTTAAATCTAACAATTGAGACAAAAAAGAAGGACCCAAAAAAAAGTAAGAGAAAAATCATCATTCTGATCATGTCCATATACCTCTTGATGAAGGATTTGTTATCTTAACAACCTTTTTCTTGCTTCTTCGTCGATACCCAGCAGCATTCTCTGTTGCCTTGGCCACCTTAATGTCAACTTTTACAATGTGATGATCTGATGTGCCTTTTGATGAAATAACTGCATATGATCCAGGTACAAACTTGTAAGGTGAATCCGGCGACGACAATATGTAGTCCACCCGAGTCCCATACTTGCAGGTGCCCTGCACATCTGCCATCCACACAAGAAATCCAAACTCTTAGGAGGGTATTTTCATTTTACTAACAGCATCAAAGAGCACAAAGAATTAAATTGATGGTTATTTTTCTTCTTTAAAACACCCACAAAGGGACTTAGTTGTGGATGTGATAGAAGGGGCCCCACTAATCGCCATCCCATCCTGAATGATCTAAAGCAATTGGTCCACCTCTAGTTTTTACTAGGAAACTTTGACTAGATATGGAGATCATTGTTCTTGTATTTGAATAAACAAGGAAGTAATCTAATATTTATTTTAAAATACTCATTTGTAGAACTTATCAACTGCTAATAAAATAGGGGCGGTTATCCGAAGTAGGACATAATCGGTCCCATTATGATGAGATTAGGAGTGGGTTACTTTTTTTTCTGTCCCAATCTTGATTAGGCAGTAAAAAAAGTTCAACCATAGTGAAGTTGTGAGTATTCCTGTTCTAATACTGATTGATCCACTGCTGGAACATTCAAGAGAAAAGCTCATACTATGATTGAATCATATCTACAATCATGTTAACAATGGAAAGGAGAAGCCGGTCCACTCAGCATGAACAATTGTGAGCAACTTCATCACCATCCAATTTTAACCAGACAGGTGATATGACTAAACCATAGCAAACTTCCACTAGAGGACCCAAAAAATTTATGGGGCAGCATTTGTACCTTGCCCTTTGGCGATCATGACTACTGCTTCGCATTCTCCTGCAAAGAGCTTTGCGTCAACGTAATTCTTCTCCTTCAAGAACTTCATCACCTCCACCTTTGGTGTTGGTTTTCCAATCTCCTCATAGTACTGAAAATGAACATCTTTTTGTCATGGACTAGGCACTTCCTTCAAGAAGTGAGCGAAAAAAGAAATTTCAGGTATTAAAAAGATCTTAGGTAGTTTACTTTCACTATATCCGTCATCCTCCCCTGAGAGTAGTCTGTTTGATCAAGTGAATTTAGACCTCCCGCTAGTATGTTTGGAACATCCTCGGATTGAATTATTGCAGTTATCTGCTTCATTCTCCAGTCTTCATCTAGATGGTCCAGTTGGGTGCAATGGAAGTTCACTTCTCCTGCTTGAGGCACATCCACTGTTGCCTTCAACACATTCCTGTGCACAACCAACAACGACATTACAAGAAGCTCCACATCTTTCATGCCACACTTGAACAAGAACTTAAAATTCAGTGAAAAGTCAAAGCTTCCCACTTCATGACTTCGCATTCATTCACTTTCTTTCTTTTTTTTTTTTTTTGGACACTTCTCTAGACAATGGTTGCAAAACTAAGAAATGGATGTGGGAAACATTCAAGAAATGTTTTTGTTTTAGAGTTTCTGTTAGGGTATTTTTGAGCAGATTGTGAACAGATGTCTGAAACAAATGGCAAAAATGCAAAAAAAAAAAAAAAAAAAAAAAAAATGAAGGTGTTAATGAGGGGAAATTTATTGTCCATGTTCAATAAGTAGAACTGAAAACTCATTTCAAAATATGCTCAGTAAGTAGTACAGGAAAACCACAACTTGGTCAAACAGAAATGAAGGAATTCAAGTTTTCTTAGTATGTATGATGCAAAGCCTGTGTCATTGCTGATGAAAAGCCTTCTAGCTTTGTGTGGGAAATTAATTTAGTTTCTATTGTTATGGAAATACTACCCCATTGGCTGCAATTGAAATATTTCAGCATTTTATTTTATTTTTAGTAAATATGATTTATGAATGAAGCATGATTGGCATCTCAACTTGACAACAATAATTCTCAGTTGCTGGTGCATTCTCACACCCAAATTTGTTCATTTCCTTGTGCCCCTAATTAGATACCATCAGCATTCTCACATAGATATCACACAAGTTCCATGAAAAATATCAATGTCCCGCAATTAGATATTGTGCATTCTCACAAGATGTCCCCTGATGGTATGGACAATCACATGTTCTGCCCAACATTTTGGTTAAGAATCGAAATTTTCTTCCTTCCTCTACCTCAAGTCAACATCTTAACAACTTCAGATTCATTGAAGATGGAAAACAGAGATGAAAAATCTAAAGTCATAATTATCCTCCTCACTCAAAATTCTACTAAATTCGAAAAACAATATGTCCTAACTTGAGAGAACAGAAAGATAGAGAAGCAGAGGCAACACAAAAAAGGACTAGTTGGCTTGGAAACAGGGTTCATGCATCGTTTATGTACAAGAAAGAAATATACATTGTTGGCATCATTATAGGAGGTAAGAGAGGACTAATACTAACCTGAAATCAGTATCATCATAGATTTTCTGAATTTTCCACTTCTTTATAGGCCATTTTGAAAGAATGGCATTCCCATACTCGGGCGCCCAGCTCTCTGCAAACACATACTTCATCCCCAACGCATTCGCCAAATCCGACAGAGGCTTCATGCCTTTTGCTTCATCTGCCTTCACATCTTGCAAAGCTAAGATATCTGCATCTACCTCTTTCAAAACCTCGAGTATAGTTCTTTTTGTTCTCAAGCTCTCAGAATCCCTGTGATTTGCCTTATAGTTAGGAAAGCTCCAGCTAGACCTCATGGGAGCCTTGCCTTTCAAATCTCTTCCTGTATTCGACGGTCCGGCCTTATCATCTTCAATAAAATTCAATCGTCGGGTTCGCCTTTCCAATGAAATCTGATTATCTGGTAGATTGATCGAGACCCGCAATTTGGAATTTCCAACTCTCTGTTGCTTAGACAGAGTTCCCTCCATGGAACTACTCATAGAATATGAATGGGATGGCGACTGCTTAAGTATACTCTTGGGACGATCATTTGCTGACTTACTTCGAATATCAATCTCTACTCCCCTTGGAGTCTTTGAATTCAAATAGCCTCTTTCTTCTTCTTCTTCTTCGTAGTCAAAGACGATGACCGACTTCTTGCTCTCAGGAACTGCAGGAGCCATGGAGAACATGGCGGCATTGAAGGTTGCAATTCTAATTTGTTTTGAAGCATCAGGTAGTAGCTTGAGATGCTCATTTGATTCGACTTTCGACTGAGGTTTATGGTTTTGGTGCCCAAATCTCCGGATGATTATCTTGGGCTTTGAATGGCGGCGTAGTGGCCACCGGAGTCTTGAGTAAAGGCGTCGGAGGTTGCGCTTAAGGATTTTGAGCATTGCACTGAAATTGGTATGGAAGGAAATGGGTTGAATTCTCTCTAGTGAGAAGAAAAAGATGGAGAAGCTGGTGGAAGTTAGTAGCAATGTCACTTTGTTTCTGTTGCTTATTGCTTGTTTGACATGGAAAACAGAAAAAAATTGAGGTTTGTTGTGATTAGTTTAAAGTTTTGTTCCTGTCAGAGAGGGAGAAGTCTTCAGCAAATGGATGCGTAAACACATGGCAAGCTGAGAGGTAATGAAATTGGATGATAAAGATCTTCATGGAAAAGAGGCATATGATCCCTTCCATGCTGCACAATATAGACTATTCTTACAACGTATCTTCTTGAATTTCTTTAGCTAATCATTCCTACCAAAATCTCGAGGCATTAGTAGAGGCAGCGGAAATACTTTTTAATATTTCCCTTTGGGTGGAACCTACTCTTGAATACTCCCCCTCAGGTGGAACCCGATCGGCGTACATTTGGTGACAAGTATTTTTTTTTTTTTTTTTTTTTCGCCGAGTTGTCCCTCTTGGGATTTGAACTCACAGCCGATTGAATTTGATATCATCTTGAATTTCTTTAGCTAACCATTCTTACCAAAACCTTGAGGCATTAGTAGAGGCAGCGGAAATACTTTTTAATATTCTCCTTTTGGTGGAGTCTACTCTTCAACATCTCTCACTTTTGTGTTAATATGTTTGATATAAAACATTGTTGTACAATCATAATCATTGAGCTTTTTTATTTTTTATTTTTTTTTGTTCACCAATAAATTTGAATAATTGCCCTTCTTTCAAACTAATTTTATGAATAAAGACTCAAAGTAGTAAAAAATAACATGTTAGTAGAAGAGTGATAATCAAGACAATTAAATAGAAGATTAATAAAGAACTGGAAATAAAAGCCAATCCACAAAAATGAAGGCTTAAATTATGATGATCAAGTGCTTCTAAATAGTGGACCATACATACATATAGTGTGGGACAACATTGACTGGTTTTGGACCATTTGGTTAGTGACTTGTGTGTTGTGAACAATCCACGCATGTGAATGGAGACGTGGATGGTTGGGTTCCACATGCTCTCCCATGTATCCTCGTGTGTGTCTCTGTGTGTGTGTGAGAGAGAGAGAGAGAGAGAGAGAGAGAGAGTCCAACTGCTAATGAATATGATTGGAGGGAGTACATGGGGCAGGTAGAGAGATGTCATGGAGCTCTTTTTCTAAGATACCCAGAATCCAACTACTCCAATCCATTGCAACTGGGATTCTTGTTTGGAACTGGAAAAGCTCACCAACATGACACGTGGTGGCCATCCAAGGGCCTGGACTTTTTTAATCTATCTGATGGTCTCAAAATTATAATGTTGTTCCTGTGATTGCCCAAAAAACCCATGTACTACAGAAAAATTTTGAATTGTCAAGGGCCTGGACTTTTTTAATCTATCCAGTGGTCTTAAAATTATACTGTTGTTCTTGTGATTGCCCAAAAAAACCCATGTACTACAGCAATTTTGAATTGTTGAGAATTTCTTGTCTGTACTAGTGATCAAATGGCCATTGCAATTGCTGATCGACTGAGTGGACAGACGGCCCAGATTATGAGTGGGTACTCAAGAGTGACAAATGGTCTGAGCTGAGCCATCCCATAACCATAAGAAGGGTATCTATGCATGAAATTATCAGGGGCATTTCAGGCAGAGGGGGAGAGAGAGAGAGAGTGGTTGGCATTGATGGTGATGTTTGGTGTATTAAAGTAGAGAGAGGAGAAAGAAAGAAAGAAAGAGATGTTTACCAAATGTGGTATCTTGAGCATTTTAAAAAGCAGATGTTTGTGAATAGAAAATAGCAATGTGGGGGAAGGGGAGAGAAGCTGGATATGCCGTGTGGGGGAGACAAAGCAGACAAATGCTCTGGTCGATTCTTCTGGGGTCAGTTGCCTGGGATATCAGCTATTTGCCTGCCAGCGGTTTCTTCTCTGTAATCATGTGGGCTTGTGGGTTGCCTCTCTGTTTCCCAAGCACTTCATCTCATTATACTTTTTATGTACAAAAAGGTAATAAGACAGTTGTTCCAACTGTTTTTTTTTTTGTAATTTATTATACGAGGATTTGTCCTCGAGAGCTGCTAGTGCGACGATCAATGCTTCCTTTTTCACAGCTTCTCGCTCCGCAACTCATTATTTCTAAAATACCCCTTTCTCCCTTCTCAGTTGACTCTTCTTTTTCCCCCTCCCTGCCGCAACCCTCTCCTTCTCCGTGTCTCTCCTTGTCCCTCTTTCTCTCTCTCTCTTCCTGCCGCCGCCCTCTCTCCCTCCCTTTGCGACCACCCATGCCGAAGGGGACGGTAGTGGCTGTGTGAGTGTAGAAAGAAGTTGGGAGAAGAGATTTTGATAGAGGTCCTTTTAGGTAATTTTACATAAAGATATATTGGTCATGTAAAAAAGAGATGTGAAAAGAGAAGTTTGGATTGTGACATAATCAGCTCTCTTTGTCCTCTCCATAAAAAATTTTGAGAAATGACAAAATACCCTTATTTTATTTTTCATTTTTTATTTAATAAATCATTTAAGAGAAATAATAAAGTACAACCCAAACGACTTAATAGGGCCTACTTCATCTCCTTTTATGGATGAATGGATAGAAAGAAGGACTCCAAATGACTAAAAAACCAACTTCATTAAATGGTTATAATTAATAAAATCAAATTTACAATTTTAGGGAGGAAAGAGACTAAGAAAAGGGGAAAAAAATCTATTATAAGATAAGGTTATTTTTATGATTTATCAAAAAAATTTATGGAGAGAATTTGATTAAAAGAATTGTGGAAAAGTTTTATACTGTTTTGAAATATTCAAATCTTCATATACTTTTTCGAAAATGAACCAAAAGTCTTATACTTTATTGAGATTTTTCCAAAAAAAAAAAGGAAAGAAAGAAAAAAAATTGCTTAGGTCACCAAGTTATTCATGCCCAAAACCTTGCCAATTCTGAAAACCACATAGCCATAAATTGTTGTTTTCCAATTGACGTGCAACATTAGCTAAACAATCAAGCAAACAACTGACAGTCCATTGTGGGAAACTTTCAGTAACATGCCCTGTGTTGTGGGAAACTTTCAGTAACATGCCCTGTGTTAATGGGGCCGGCCAGGATGAACAGCCTGGACCCATAAGGTGGGCCTCCACATGCTTTATCTTAAAGAGCTTCAAGCATATTTTGTTTTCAAATACCTTTCGTTTGGACCTCTATAATCTATCTTTATGCCATACATGTCATTAGCTTCATGAGAACTAAGTTCAGATAAGCGATGCAATTTGGAATGGGCCCATGTATGAAATTTGCTGCCTCATTCGAGTTTCTTTTAAGCTAAAGCCGCATGTCCAGGATGAAAATATAATTTGAGTTAGGCTAAGACTTGGGTTTTGAAGTCTAGGTACCCAAATACATATCTCGGCTTGCATGGGCGATAACCTTTTTTACCACCACATGGGAATTCATGATCAATCAAGCCCAACACGCTCTTAACCCCGATATGAATTTGGGCTCATCCTAATTTAATACTATTCTAAATTACACTCACCGCTGGATTGAATTCCATATAAATAAATAAAAATTATAGCTTAAGAACCTGAAAACTTTTAAGGGCACTACTAAATCAATCGTTGTGATGATCTAATTGAAGTGATTTTAGTCCAAAATCATATCCATTACGGGACCTTTCCATCAAACTATCCTCCCTTGGTTGGCATTTATCGAAGTGAGTCCCTCATGGAACTTACTTGTACCACTTACCTGAACTTTAAATAGAGTTGCCACAGACCATCACCCTTTATAGCTAAACAGGTTAAGGGAAGATAAAGGTCCTTAAAAGGGGAGATAGCCAGGTAAGGGACACCGGCGGAATAGCTAGATATCAGCCGTGAAAGCCATCGAGTAGGATACAAAAAGATTAGGATGATAATGGAAAAAAGAAAAATGATAATAAAAAAAAAAAGCCAAATTAAACAAATACATGTAGGCCCACCTCCTTAAGATCTAAACTATTCAGGTTATAAGTCCACCCTGTTTACATATGGTTTGCTTCACCTTCTCTCTAGAGGAAGCAACAGTAACCATTGGATTGAGGAAAAATGTGAATAAAGTACTACTCAAAATAAATTTGTTTTCTGCCAACAGTAAGGTTCATATTTGGGTAATTCAGACTGTCAATTAGATGATACAAAATTTCCTTTATATATAACTACATGAAATTTCAGTCCAATCATAATCACATTCTCACTTGGATCATATGAAAAACTATTTAGCCATGTTTTCCAACAGTTAGGGCATGTTTGTTTGCATTAAAATATATAGGAGTTCAAATTCAATACACACATAGATTTCTTTAAGTGGTTTTAAATATGAAGACCAAAGGCTAGGTATTGATTTCTCATCTTTCTTTTATTCTATTTTCATAAAAAAAAAAAAAGGTTATTAAATGTTCATTTTTTAAATTCACCTTTGATCTTCATTTTTAACCACCGAAACACCTAAGAAACCCTGCATATTGAAATGAAAATAAAAGGACGATTAATGTTATTCCGATTGACCTGAAATTCCGGTCGACAATGCATGGAGATGGGAGTGAATAGCAGCTTTGATTCTATGTTATGTCAACCCCACAATATAAATATTTTGACTAATTATGTGATTCAACCACATTTCAAATGGGTGGTTGGATCTTCATCACAAAGTAAACCTAACATATAAGGAGTTGTTTCAACCTTCCTTGACCACATGGTGTGGTCAGCCTTATGTAATCAATTTCCTTATGTAAATAAATACATATATTACATATATTATAGATATAAGATACACACAGACATTCATATTTATAACGTCGTGTCTTTTAGATTATGCTGATTAAATATTCAATAACATGTGATGTGAGTGTACATCTATTGCCTGCACCAGAAGCCACATTTTAGAATTTAGACAGCCAAGTTAGAAAGATGTTTTCACCAAGTATATCTAATCACTGAACAACACATCCAACAGATTTGATTGTGAATCACCAGTTCTACTCTGATCAAAGAGATCATGGCAAGCATTTTCCCTTCTACATTTTCGCTCCTCAATAACCGATTCAGCTGTTTCTGAGCAATAATTTCTTCTGGTCTGTTTCATGGGTTTCTCAGCTACGGTAAACTTGTTCCCGTCACGGATTCTTTCAGGAAAGCCTGCCCAAACTGAAGATAGCCATTTGTTATATAAAGGTAAGAAAGGTGATAATAAAAGGCTTACAAAAACAATTACAAGAATCAATGAGTGAGAAAAGATCGTCTGTCTTGGGTGATGTTGGCTGATTCGTAGGATGACTCATTTTGCAGAACATAGAAGTTAGGAACTAAAAACATTACCATAGCATATCCACCTTAATACACATACATATAAAGTTTCTGCATGCAGATCACTGTATTTATGTGCAGAAATCTATACATCGTCTGTGTACATAAATATTTTTAAAACTTAGGCCTTTCGTCAATTTTTTGTGATGGCAGGCGTACAAAACCAGAAGCATCATAGCAACCAACAAAGCTAGGCAACACAGTTTGTACAGTTACTGTGGCAAAAGATCTACAATACTCAATTTAAAGCCCAGCAGTGGTGGAGAAACCCATCTCAGCAGCCACCCTGCTTCTTAGATAGACCTCTCAACCAATGCCACCAAATTTATAGGTAGATCAATTTCAGATAACCCTTTAAACACAAGATCAGTATATCTTGCCACCTTGCTTCTTTTCAACCACCCATTAAATCACAAGGGGTAGGAATTTTCATAAATTTGCCCCTTCTACAGATGACCCCAAACCAATAAGCCCAGGAGGACTCTAGGAAGACCTAAGATATAAAAGAAAAAATTCAGGAAAATATATCACATAATCTGACCAAGGGAAACGTCCAAAAAAGTGGATGATAGATTCCTCATTGGCCCAACAAGCAAAAAAATGTTAGGAGTGAAGTTGCAAGATACATGGTGACTAAAGGATTTTGTAGGACATGGCAGTCCAAAAATCCTTGACTCAGGAACTCTGAGATTTTCAAACACATCTATGCAAGAGAGATGATTTTGACTGGATTAAAAAGAAAGTGCATTCGCTCAAGAAGGTACCACAAGAACTTCAGTCTTAACTCCATATTCACCGATTCATCTCAAAAGAGATTACTGCATCTTTAAAAGAGCTACTATTTGAGGAATTTCATGGTCCATGAGGTTCCTTCTAAAAGTTAATCCGCGCACCCAATTCCTCTCATTCTCTACATGCAAGACAAGATAGTTGCTTGTTGCAGGGTTGATGATACCAAATAAAGCCTTGAAAAGCACCCCCTTTTTTCTATTATTTGGAATTATGGGCTATTTATTTAGATTCTCTAGGAATTTCAATTTTTTTTTCAATGAAAAAATCATGTTGGCATGAACTGACATGATATGTATCTACCATATAACCGACATGTATCCCCTCATCAGCCGCTGTAACTAACTCATGCCTAACATACAAATGTCACTGTTCTAAATAACAACTGCACAAAGATAGTTATTAGTGCAACAACAAATCACTCAAAGGCACATGATCCTTAATTATCATTTGATTGATGTCATACATAGATAGTTATTAGTGCAACAACAAATCACTCAAAGGCACATGATCCTTAATTATCATTTGATTGATGTCATACATAGATAGTTATTAGTGCAACAACAAATCACTCAAAGGCACATGATCCTTAATTATCATTTGATTGATGTCATAGTGTCTCGAGATACCTCCGAAATGGTGAAGGACAATTGAAGCTGCTACTGTGACGTTTAATGATGCAGTCCCACAACCATACTGAGGAATGTAGACAAAGAAATCACATATCTCTGACTCCTTGGCTGAAAGCCCAGTTCCCTGCGAAAAGGTAATGAACAATCATTCTTATTTTGAGGATGAACTGTGCAATATTAAAGCAAGAACACAATTTTTTGAAAGGTAAATGAATTTTTAAAAAAAATGTACAGTAAGTGTCACGCCCTCGATGAAGAGCATGGTGATTATTCGTGAGATTAGGGCCCAATTAAAAATCTTCACATAAACAAGTACATGTGGCCCACAATCATTGTCCCATAAATGTAGTGATTTGTGAACGGGCTCGGATCTCAATGAAACTTTGCACACACAATCCTAAGAGTAAACCAAACTTACTTAGCACCTAATCGAGCTTAATTAGCTAACATTCAATTAACTAGAGATAATTACATCCTTGGGATCCAGGACCTTACAGTAAGGGACAAAAGGAAGGAAGAGGGAGTGCAGAAAAAGGATACATGGCTTTAGTCATCCTTAAGGTTCATCTGCTAAAGAATACCCTATTACCATAACTTGTCGCTCCACATGCATTAACCCTGCATTGGCCCTTGCTGCCAAATGCCAAACTTAACTGAAAATGAAAGCTTGTAATTTGTAGGAGAAAGTTGGTATTTTAAAGGGAAAAAAACCCCAAACATGAAATTTCCACATTCTGATGGCTCATTGCTTCACAAAATCAAAGAATTCGAGTAAATAAAATGTCTCTATTTTCTATTTCTTTTAGGGATAAATGTATACAACATTAAACTATCAACAAAAATCACAAAAGCATATTTACAAGAAAAAGTCTGGCAAGCTCCTAGGCCAAGATATGACAAGGATACAATGTCTTAACAACATGTACACATAAAAAACACAGACTTTTCATCGAATGGTGAGAAAACAGATTTTACATGGACTTTCTTTTTATTGGTAAGAAGTAAGAACACAGACTTGACACGTGAAAATAAAGTATCCAAAAGATAAAATACAGAAGCATTGCTTCGGAGAATCTGTGGACCATGGCCAGCAAAGTGGAGGATCCAGCCTGAAAATTAGCTTTGCAATTCCATTACATCAACAGGTAACAAACATGACAAGTCTCGAAAATCTATATCCACAAAAGATTTCGCAGGGCATTGCCTTCTGTAATGAGCAGCACACGTAAGATATCTAGTGATAAAACATATTCTACAAGTGGATGAGAAAGCTTTCCACTTCTGTTTCAATGTTTAGAAACACGGTCAACAAACGACAATTTTTCCCATTGCATGCCAGCTTCAGCAGATGGACACATGTTTTTTTATGGTACTGGTACAAAACCTTAAGGGACAGTTCCACAAAAATAGCTCATAGATCTGAAATTTCCCTAGAGCACCTACCTTTTACATATTTATGGCAGAGGAATTCATACAACATCATTGGGATGTGAAAACTGAAAAGAGGCTCCCATATGGTAAAGCTCAAATCCTAGGACTAAAGCAACCAGCGCTAGCTGGGAATTTGAAAAGGTGATTTTCCCATATTGAAAGACAAGATTTCACATGGGGAAATCTTCCATGCTTTGGGAATAAGATGTTCTGGATGACTGGATATGAGAGAAAGGTTTCCTATATGGAGAAAAGGGAAATGTGATTTGGGAAAGTTCAGGTTTTTTATTGGGAATCCTTCAAGAAGTCTTTAAAAAAAAAAAAGTTAAGTAAAAAAATCAAAGTGTGGTATTGAGATTGCAATATTGAATGTTCCATGATAGTTTATATTGTTTTGCGCCAATGAGAACATCACTCTTTGTTGTGAGAAGCTGATGGAAATTCGCCAATAAATTATGGACTTTGGAGTTGGAACTCTAGCAACACTCCAATTACAATCTCAATTAGTCCAAACCCATGTTTTGTTTAAAAACCAAGATTCTATCTCGCCACCAAAGAGAGCCTAAAATTAAAAACATTCATCAATCAGAAACATCCCCCCCCCCACCCCCCCCCCCCCCCCCCCCCCTAAACAAACTGATCCTCTTCAGTTATGGTTTCACTTATCCAAAAAGAGTACAAAACCTAAAGAAAGGATTGATTATCCAAACGTGTGTTTTATCAGAGACATTTCATCGAACAGGAAACGGACTCTGACTGACCTCATTCCCAAGCAAAAACGCAGTGCTCTTCCTAAAAGGATGATGATTCACGGCAACTGCTCCGTCTGCAATCTCTACACCGCAGATATCGCAATCTCTCTCCTGAAAATCACCCCCAACAGCATTACATTCATCAACATCTTCTTCAAAGAACTTCAAAGCGTAAAAAGAAAACCAAAAAACCAAAAAGTTAGAGCTAGGGTTAGGGTTTTGAGGATACAGTACACAACGAGATCACAATCACATAGGATAGAGTTAGGGTTTAGGGTTTTAGATGTACGTGCGTTCTTGAGGTAGATTCGAGCTTCGGAGAGGGAATGGAAATGGCGGAAGCGGAGATGAGAGGTGGAGCCATGGCTTCCAAAGGCGTTGAAGTCTCTGCGTCCCACCAGAACCAGCTCGGACACACCAAATGCCGTGGCGCTGCGGGCCAGCGTTCCCACGTTATGTCTCTTCGCCACGTTGTGCACCACTACCAAGCTCTCCGCCGCCGCCGCCGCCGCCGCTGCCGCCATCACCAGAAAAACGGACTCTCAGAGTGAGAGGGAAGAAGATGATGGATGAATTTTCTTTTTAGACCAAACATACGGCAAGGATTCTCACCACTTTAGTAACAAGTTTGAAGCAAATCCCATTTCCCTGTCCCTGGAGATGATTCTCACCACTTTAGTAACAACTTTGAAGCAAATACCGTTCCCCTGTCGTGGAGATGTAATTGGGCGCACGATTCTCTGATTATGGTATTGACCCGATAAAAATTGGGTCAATCTTCAAATCCAGAGTCCCGTTTGTAACGGTCCCGGGTCTAAATCTAGTTCTACATTTTCCTTAACAATTTCGGTTTCGGACACAAACAGGAAAAGACCCATTTACAAGCCTACGGCTATCCCTTCATTGGTGGCCTACAAATGTAACAGCTTCATATTAATTTAAAAAAAAGGTTAAACTTTTTGACCAATGATTTACTCCTTTCGAATGAGTGCCAAAACCCCGAGATCGATAGCTATCAAGGAGGTCTCTATTTGGTGATTGGTTTAGAGTGGTAATAATGGTGGGCTCTACCATGTGGTTCTTGCGGCGAGAACAACGCGAGTGTATTATAAATAGAAGTTCACTAATAAGATAAATGGGCACGATCCTATCAGTCTAAAATTTCAACTCTAACCTGTTTGGATGAATCTGACCAACTAAATGAAGTAATGTTATGAGCCACATGTACTCCATTTCACTTCAATTCTAAATACTTCAATTTCCTTGAGTAAAAGTGGATTCTACTCCAAACTTTAACTTCAAAATAAACATCTAAATGGAGTAAAGTGAAGTGCTTTACTTTAACTTCAACCAATTCTCTTCACTCCACTCCACATGTAAAATCCACTTCATTTTACTACACTCCTCATTTATCCAAACATGCCCCTAGGGCCTGTTTGGATAGGCAAAAAATAGAGTAGAATAAATTTGAATGGGCCCTAACAGTCTAAAACTTCAACTCTGCGCCGTTTAGATGAGTCTGACTCAATAGATGAAGTAATGTTGTGAGCCACATATACTCTATTTCACTTCAACTCTAAATACTTCAATTTCCTTGAGTAAAAGTGAATTTTAATTTAAATTTTAACTTCAAAATAAGCATCAAAATAGAGTGAAGTGAAGTACTTTACTTTAACTTCAACATACTTCTCTTCATTCCACTTTACTTGTGAAATCCACTTCATTTTACTCCACTCCTCATTTCTTTGGGACAACCGCACAAGTGTGAAACTAAAGGTGTCAACTGTTGGCATGAATCTTCACTTCTGTTTCTTCAATTTTATGACTTTTTCAAATACACATATCAGAATCTTTAGTATTCTAGTTCCATATGAATGTAATAAGGAGAACTTAAGTCTTCTTGTAAAAAAAAAAGACCTTGTACATTCAAACAACCTCAACAGGGACTGCTAAAAAGAGAGAAGAATCTTTTCGGATGCTTCCTGCAAGGCACCTGAAAAGGTTGAGAAAAACATACGTTAATGGCTGGTTTTGTTACATGCTCTTTTCATTAATTTGAGGTGAAGTTATAGCCAAAGATTAGTATTAGCAGATATCTTGGTTCATTTTGATCCATGTTAGTAATCCATGTGTGTTACTGTTAAGTTACTATCCATAAGCTCTCCAATAGAACAGATGATGGTCCAGTCCTTCCATGAGCATGCATTGTTTAGAATTGGCCCTTTCTTCATCATCCAACAGTTAAAACAACTCCATAAATTCAACATCAACGAGGCCATGATGGACTGAAAATGAGCAGTTGAAAAACTAGGAGCTCTCAGACTCAAGACATTAAACAGATGAAAGTTGTAATTAAAGTAGTGTCACAGAAAAAATGATATCCAGTAAGAAGAAAAGGGACACGACCATATAAGTGGATCCCACCATTTTTATGATGGGCCACGGATCAGATGATTTCCAACTGGAAAAGCATAACAACCACAAATATCAGATGGTGCTCAGGGGTACAAGCAGATCCCACCATTGTTGCAGATCGACCGCATTTGATGCTGCTGGCGACCAAACCTTAATGGCATCATTGATTGTAAGCCAATCAATTGGTTTTCATTTTGACATCAATTTCATTGCCTCCGATCAGATTGCTAAACTGTCATGATAATTTAACCTAAATCCTTGGGTGTAATGGCCAGGGCCAAAACTGTTACGTAACTATGGCTAACATAACAGCCTTAAAATGACCCCTTGAGTCTCCTTTCCTATTTTCAAATCTTTTAAACTATAAAGTTAAATATCTAAATTTTGTGTAGGGAGCTAGTTTACCCTTTTTTTCTCTTTCCTTTTTTTGAAGAATAAGTTAGTTCTTCATTTTCCAAAAATCATAGAATACAAGAGAGGAAGTATATCACCCAGAATGGATGAAAAGGACTTCCAATGGGGCATACCCCATTAATATAAGGGAAAACTTCAAATAAGTCCTTAAGTTTTTTCTTATTTCAAAAAAGGACACAAGCTTTAACACTTTTCAAATTAGTCCCTAAGTTTTTCATGAAGTTTTCAATTAAGGACATTCATCATTTTAAAGCTATTTTCCGACAACTTTTTTCTTCAATTTTTTTAAACTACTCAAATTATCCTTCAATAAAATAAAACCCCCCTTTACTTCCTCTATATTTGCTTCAATTTTTTCACTAACAATCTTATAGTAATCAAGAAAAACTAGCATTTTTATAAAGATCAGCTAAATGTGGTGGCTGTCAGAACCATGTCATAAGTTTAAATGAAATTACTCTAGGTATTTTTTAAAAAATTGAGAGAAAATGCCATAAAAATACCTTTAAATGACCAGATGGCCTTAATTAAAGTTTTATTGAAAAACTTTTGGACTAATTTGAAAAGTTTTAAAACTTGTATCCTTTTTTTGAAATAAGACAAAAACCTAAGGCCTTATTTAAAAATTTCCCTTAATATAATCAAATAGACAACACTATTCCACGCCCAAACAGCCCGAGCAACTGGCCTCATCTCAACTAGAAAGATAAATTAGCTCCAGTTCAAAGGCATTAATGCGAACTGGAGCCAATCTGCCTCAACAGATAATATGTGTAACAAGATTAGGAATGATCTGCAATAATTGAAATACGCCTGAATAATAATCCACCGCTGACTCAATACCCCCTGTCACTGGTTGGTGAACATCACTCCACAAAATTCCAACAATATCATTACTGACTGAACAAATAGAAGTCGTCCACCCTGGTCTCAGGGCAATCACTAATGGATAATGTATGCAAGAAGAATTCGGAGGCATATTTCACTAACTAGAAATCTCTTCTGGTGCACTACATTTATGGCTGGTTCAGATTGCATTCTGAAAATACGCCCATTTCTTTCACCCCATATATACCAAACAAATGCAGAAAATAGTAGTTTAGCCAAAGTTTGAAAACCTGTGTTGTGGGTAAACTCGAAGAGTAATTAATTCCACCAAAGCAACAGGAGAGTCACACAATGGATCTCAGCTTTAGTTTTGCTAGAAGGGAAGTCCACACAGTATGAGAATACAGGCAATGAAGCATTAGATGCGATGCAGTCTCCCAAGTACGATCACAAAGCATACAACAAGAATCATAATCAACATTCCTTTGAAGAAAGAAATCTTTTGTTTTCAATCTTCCTCAAAAAAACACCCAGGCACACATGGAGTGTTTTCTTATACATCCCTTGAACCAAATCGAAGAACGCCACTGCAGATCCTGATTTGGCAGACTACATACCATACTATATGGAGACTTTAAAGTGAGAATCCCATGGTCCTCCAGAGTCCAAACAATCTCATCATTATAGGTAGGCCAAGGCCTGAATCTCTAAAGGAATTGTATGAAAGATGTCCATTAGAGAATTTGAAGTTGGAACTGGGAAGTTCCAATTATCATTAATAATAAATTGGTGGACACATAAGCCAGCTCCCAACCTCAAATCATAAACTGCACGATTACCATAAGAGTCTTTTAGTCGCCCCCCACTTAGCCAAGGACCAGTCCAAAGTTTCGTTAATTGCCCATTGCCAATCAAGTATTTGATATGAGGCAAAGCTAGCACTCAAAGTGCTAAGATACCTTTCCAAACCCAAGAAGCATTCTTTGGAATATAAACATCTCAAAAAGATCTCCCACACAGATACTTCGCATTTATCCAAAGGTTCCAGCAAGTTGGTTTGTTGATAATAACATTCCAAACCTTCTTTAAAAGGGCTGCTTTAGAAGTTTCAAATATAGGCCGAATACTAAGACTACCAAGAGCCATTGGTTGGCAAATAAAGTCCCATGCTATAAGATAAATATAATGAGAGGATCAACAATTCCAGAAGAAATCTCTCACCTGTCTATCCAAAGCATGTAAGATAGCCTGAGGAAGAAAAAGACTGTCGCCCAAAATAAGTGAAAGGACGATAAAGTAGATTTAATTAACTCAACCCTCTCTGCATAAGATAACACTTTCGACTTCCAACCAGCCAAATGCTGTTGAATTTTTGCAAGCAAAGGTTGGCAGCGAAATTCAATCTCTTAGAAGAAAGAAGAATTCCTAAGTATCTAACAGGAAGACTTGCATTCGGAATATTCAGAATAGAAGAAATAGTCACATGATCCTCTTCCACACAGTTTGCAAAAAATATAGCACTCTTTGTCCAACTCACTCCGAGGTCTGTGAATTGTTTAAAATGATCCAAAAAGAGCTTAAGATTGGTTGGTGCATAAATAGAAGCCATGCTAAATACAATCAAATCATCAGCAAACATTAAGTGAGATATAGTAACTTCACCCTTCTTATATAGGGTTGAAATCAAATTTAGAAGATTCATATTTGGACATCATGACAGAAAAACTCCATAACTATGGCAAAGAGAAAGGGAGATAAAGGACAACCTTGCCTTAATCATCTTGTGCCTTTGAAGTATCGTTCAAAACTCCCATTCACCAAGACTGAGAACTGGGCATCAACAACACAAGCCATAATCAATTTAATGGCGTGAAGAGGAAAATGCATACAATGAAGAGTTGCCTCTAAAATATCCCATCGGACACTATCATACGTCTTTGCAAGATCAATCTTGAAGAACATTCTAGAAATACCATGATTCAGATGAAAGTTATGAATCAGATCTTGAGCTAATAGAATGTTATTTGCAACACTTCTTCCCGTGATAAATGCCGATCGCATAGGCCCCACAATCTTTGCAATAACTGGCTTCAGCCTGTGCACTAAAATGTGACTAATGATTTTGTAAAGCTCACTGGTTAAAGATATAGGCCGATATTTATCAGGAGAGGAGGCATTGTCGCCTTTGGGAACCAGCACTATAAAAGTGGCTTTAAGTTGCTTCAACATAGATCCATGCTTGAAAAAATTCATAATACCTTCACACACATCATTACCTATTATCGGCCAACAGATTTTAAAGAAATGAGCATTAAACCCACCAGGCCCAGGGGCCTTATTTGGGTTGACAGCCTTTATAGCATCTTCAATTTCAGTTAAGGTGACTGGTAAAGAGAGGATATTAGCATCCTCCTCAGTAACATACACATGAGGAATAACATGTGAAAGATCTGGATGTTGCATCTCAAGGTGTTGCAAAGGCTATCTGTAAAGTGAGAAACAAAAACTGCAACAAGCTCGGGTGGAGCAAGGATATCTGTAAAGTGAGAAACAAAAACTGCAGCAATTCCAGTAGGTTCATGAAAAGTGTTGCCTTCTTTATCTTCAATTAGAGAAATATAAGAGTAAGTCTGTTCTTTTCTCATGAGATGATAAAAGCCATTGGTATTGCCATCCCCAAAATTAACAGCTAGATCCTGAGATCGTTGCTTATACATGCTTTTCTCAGCCTTGGACAAAGATTCAAGTTGATATCTAGCCAGTCGCTCTTCTTCTTGCAACTCCACACTTCCTGCATTATCAATCAAAGCCTTTTGGATTTCTTCTAACTGAAAGCGGGTCTCCGCTAATTTAGAAGATAAGGGATGTTGAGCTTTTTTCCAATTAATGAGCTTCTTCTTCACATTCCTAAGTCTCATAACCACCCTATATAAAGGAGTTCCATGAACATCAATGTTCCAAGCATCCTTAACAACCTGAAAGAAACCCGGCATCTTGGCCCAGTAATTATAGTATCGGAATGGTACTTTAATATGGGCACTATTATGAAGTGATAGTAATATCAAAGAATGATCCGAGATACTTGGGAGAAGCACATCACATGTAAATAGATTAGAGTGCATAAAAGCTGCATTAACCAACACCCTATCCAATTTACATTCAATCCTTGAATCTCCCAACACTAGAATTGGACCAAGTAAATCTAGAGCCATTCAATTTAAAATCCATCAACCCCGCCTCTTGAATGCAGTCATTATATTCAACCAGCCCAATAGCCCTTGGTGTCGACCCACCTGTTTTCTCATGGGATCATTTAATAGTATTAAAATCTCCTGCAACCACCCATGGAGAAGTGACAGTATTGGACTTTTTAACAATAGATTGCCATAATTCTCGACGCTGTATATAATTATTAAAACCATAGCACACGGAGAAATTGAAGAACACATTCTCATACTTAACTTCACAATGAATAACTTGAGCATTCATTATAAAAGAGTTGAATATTAACCACCTTAGGATTCCATAGGATACAAATCCTAATTGTAGAGCAAGCATTAATATTTGAACATTCCATCCATCCATTTGGCAAAGTAGAATTTTTAACATAGCAAATAGATGATTTAATTTTTGTCTCCAAAAGAACCACCAGAGAAAGCTTCAAGTTCTGAATTTTATTCCGAATTTCTAATTGCATAGAGGGTAGATTGAGACCCCTGACATTCCACATAAACATAGTCATGACTCATGAGGATCGATTTTTATGGATTGGCTTCTCCTTGATAACTATACCACTTGAAGCTGGTTTTTGTTTACAACTAATTTAGGAATATACTTTTATCTAATTGCCAAATAGAAGAGAGATTCTTTTGTTGGACTTGCATACCTGCATTAGCCCGCTCTAAATTGACTTCCCCACTCTCCAAAACCAAAGCGCAATTTCCTCCACTGTTGCATTTGAATCTCCATCTAAATTTGAAAGACTTGAAAATCAATTTTGAATGGATTTCTAGCAACAGATTTGCCCTTAGGGCTTCCTATTAGGTTTGACCTTCTCATATCAGTTGTAGGAGAGCTAGTCGGCTAGCTATGTTTTTTCCCTTTGACTACATTCCAAGTCTCCTCATTAGCATTTTGTTCATTAACATTTTGAACCTGCTGGGGCTTGTCATTGTCCTCAACCAGATTTGCTTCTGGTGATTTCTTTATTGAACCCAAATTTGCTTCAGTTTGCTTTGCGCAGTTTTTAAGGGCATGCCTTGTCACCGTGGTTGAAAGTGCACCATTGTTTGCATGGATTAGGCTTCCACACATATTCATGCGGATAACTGAGGGGAGTGCAACATCTATTCCAACTTCAATGCAGACCCTAACAAAGGCATTCCATGTCCCAGCAGCCATTGCTTGATCCATACAGATAGGATTTCCAACGACACTTGAAATCTTGCTAAGAGCAGACTTGGATCTGAAACAAAAATTCAGACTTGGGAATCGCACCCAGGTTGGGATTGTCTCCAAATCATGTCTATACATTGAGATATCTTCAGACCAATGTTCGAGAATCGACGGATGTCCATGCACAAACCAAGGGCCTTCACCAAGAACATTTTGGCCAGCTTCATGGGAATCAAATTTATATAGAAAAAATCCCTCCAACATAGAAACAATTTCCAAATCTTTAATTCTTCATGCTCTTTCTAAAGACGTTTTAATCGCTGAAAAAGATGCAGTCAAACCAATGAAATACCCCACCAATGCATTGCCCCGATTTTCTCTAGCAGCATAAGATCATCATCATTGAATTCTACATGATAATTAGGGTCCTCAGAAGGCTTCAAATATTGATCCAAATCCCTTGGCCGAGTGACAGTTGAAAAGGGACGACCATTCTTTGGAATTTCCATTCAATAAAGGTCCGTCAAGAACAGACTCTGAATCATGCACTAGGGCTAATGCTTCTTCATCAGCTAGCAAGTGCCCAACTTCCTTTTCTTTTTGAATAATAGAATCTGATCTACTAATAGAAGTAGGTTTATCAATGAAAGAAGACGTGTGCAGCATTACCTTTTTACTAGATCCAGCATTTGAAGAAGATTTGTGATAATTAGATCCTTTCCCGAAACGCACCTTTGCCTCAAGGCCAGATCTCATGGGAGATCAGAAGGTAGAGCAGCCTCATGTTGCTTCATCAAAATCGTTTGTATGATGGGGATTTTGCATCACGATCCTCTGCATATGTTAAGCATCATCCGCACCTTAGTATTTAGAAGTTGAACATCAGAAAGAGGGTTGGGTGCCAATGGAGGAGGGGACGTTCCATGAATCCTGCACAAGTTCAAGTCGGAACCAGAAGAGGTCGCTCGGGAAGAGGGAGGACAAGAGAAAATAAAAGAACAAAGAGAAGGTGTTTACCGATTTTCCATCTAAATAAAACAAAAAATATAATACACACTCTTACAGTTCAGACTCAGAATATGTAAGGCAAAACTTGTTAAAAACAATCCCATTCATCTCCACTTTTATTTTGATTTCTCAATGTATAAATGAAAAAGGAAAGATTTGAAAGTTCTTTTCTGGGGTACCATATATGTAAACTAAAACTAAAAATAACTAAAAATAATAATGTACACAATAAAAATAACAGTAACAGTAACAAAACCATGTGACTGGTGAAAATTTTACAGAAGGGGCTGCTATTTAAACCAAGGCTGTGAACAAACGAAGTTCAGTCTTTCAAATTACTAAGAATCAATATTTATACATGGCAAGCAGCTGAATCAGCACTGCCAGTCCAAGAGGATCAGGATACACCTGCGGATTTACATGAAATGTTATGCAGCTCTCACAAACCATCAATAGGCACTATAACCTGATGAGCAATGGAACAATAAATGAACACCTACAATTACTCCATGATTTGTATTTTGGTTATGGGGGGCTGTCCTGGTCTCAGAGTATGACCTACTTTGATTGCCTTGTTTTGGTCAGATTGCTGTTAGCATTAGAGTCTACAAGCATTCCTTGAGCTGTTGACCAGAGGTTGCTATTCAAATCTTAGTCGGGTTGCGTGTACTCAAGAAGCATGTGTGGTGACCTGTAAATCTTTATAAGTGTCCAGTAAAGAACTTCTTCAACTTCTAGCTCGCCTTCTGCCCTTGCAGCATAGATGTCCTCACAGATTGCTATCAACCTGCAATCAACACTTACACTTCAGCTCACCATGATCATCGTCATTATAGTTTATGTTATCTGGAGTCAGCTTAAAAACTATTACACTTGGGTCATGTAAAGGATAATTGCTGATAGAGACAGTTAATTGGCATTCATGGTCAGTGAGGTGCTTCATGAAACATAAAGTTATAAAATTAATCTATTTTGAGGTTAGGGGACAAAATTCACTAGAAATTTCCTACTTTGTTTTTAGGTCTGGGGAAAAAATTCAGTAGAAACATAAAGTTAAAAAAAAAATTACTATTTTTTTTTTTAGACTAAGTTTCATTCCATTTCAAATTCAGTAGAAATGAAGATTCCCTAAAAGGATTAGGTTTCATTCCACAGGCCACTTATGCATGCACATGATTCCAAAATGCATTTAAACATGCATCTTTTCCATAAAATTCCTCTGTTTAAATGAATCTTTCTGTTGTTACAGAAGAAAACCTCCCATATTGTGTTATTTTGTTGTTGGGCTTTTTTTTTTTTAATCAGTAACATGCTCTAACCTGCAACCTTACTTGCAATTATGTAGTGGAGTCTGATTAGACCAAAGCTACTCTTTTGTCTGTTTGAACTATGAAGTCTGATAGAGGTAATATTTTTATTTATCATATAGTGAAGTGTGTGTGTACAAAATGGAAATAGCGTGGTTTCTACCAGGTTCTCAAGCTTGGCAGCTAGAGGACTGATGATTGATGATAATTAACAAATTGGAAATTGGTGAACGTCTAAGACTCATGTTTACATTGATTGATGTACATTAATTCATACATAAAACTGAAGTATGCATGATTGAATTAATGATTACCATAGCGATGATGGGAGGAGAATCTATAATGCTTGTAGTTTTTCAACTGCAATTGTAACATTTCATAGATGACTAATAAACTTGGGTAGGAACAAGAGTCGTATTACCTGTCACAAGAAGGAAGATTTTCATAAGGTATTCTCATTCGCAGGTCAGAGCACTGAATTCTTATAAACCGGCCGACTGCCAGCACAAATGTGATATATATACCCCAAATGCTGAACTTGCTGAGAGTTTCACCAAGAATACCCTCTGAAATAGTAGAATGCACTAAATGAGAATCGCAAGAAAGTTAATATGCCATTCTATAGGACTATCCGGAACATGAGAAAAAATCACATGACAATCAGCTAGCAAAAGGTATTGCAATCAAGAACATACGTGGTGTCTCTTCAGACACGATGATAGCCGTTGGTCCAGTCAACTCTGCACAGCCTTCCAAATCAGTTGCATTTGCATCATGGAAGGACCACCATGGTGGATTCCCACGATTCAAGAAAAGATCACCGCTGACCGTTTCTATCATCTGCATGCTAGCAACAGTCAGTGTTCTAAAACCAAATAGAACCAGAGAAATAGCACCTTCCAATCTTGGGACTATAGGGTCCTAGCCTCCAAGCCCTAGGCCTCTCAGCAAATGCATAGTTCATTGAGGTGCAGGATTCAGTACATATGCAACCATGGCTTAGCAACAAAACGTTAAACTGATGGCTCAAAATCTTAATCAACAAATAGGTATATAAGAATTATCACATGTTAGTTGTCCATGCACACCTCACTGTGGAGCCCCCCTGGGGATGGGGCAGGGGGATGGAAAGATCCCGGTGGGCCCTACTGTCGTACGGTGACAGGGGCTCATGTGATCATCCTAAACCCTTGATCAAAGGCCCAGAAAATCTCACCATTAAAAACAGGTGCATAGTTGATCCAATGGTCCAGTCCATGCAGAAGGTTGCAAACGCAAGGGTCTGTTGACCACTGGATGGGTCCCCGTAACCATCAAGAGGGCCCCACAGATCTTTCTATATATACAATACACACATGCATCGAAAAGATGCATACATTGGATAAAATTTCTATATATACATGCATGAATACATATATTCTTGTGCATCTGTTGTGTACGGTCTTACTGTGCATACCGGCTGCTGGGGCCCGACAGATCTTTTTTTTTTTCAAGGAAGGAGAAGGGGGCGCCGATTGTCCACTCAGATCGGGGACAAAGTGGGCCACACTGTGGTGCACATGATCGGATGTGCAGGAATATTGTCCATGTAAATATATATTCAGACAATTAAGTGTGGGTCCCAACATAAATAAACCTCACTAAATGGAAGATCCTTGTAATCCATTCTTTCGGCCTTCCCTGGTACTTCTCCGTATTATTGAGACAACCCAAACAAACAATCCCAATCTACACAGGAACAAGACACATTGGTAAAAGTGCAGAAGACTCTTTTAAGTCTTCTGTCTGCAGGCCACTGGTTTAAAAGCAAGGATCACACAAAACAAGATATTTTTGGACACCAACCACAGTGGATCACATCACAATAATTCTCAATCGCCAACAAGCTGGCGACATACTATAGGGGCACTAACACAGTAAACCATGCATTTGCTGTGGACAGGATACTGAATTCTTCCGGAAGAAATATGGACACATGACATGCAAAGGCAATGATAAAATAGCGAGCATAGAATACCGCTTGTTCCAGAGTCCGAGCATCACCAGATCCAGTGACCTTGAAGTATCTTGGATAAATGTTATGTATTCTGAAGCTATCAATAGTTCCATTGAACACTTCCTCAACTTCTAACGGCATTGGTTGATCTACAACTGGAACAAATATTTCATATTTCACAACTTCCTTTCCTTTTGGTCTCTCCCTGTTAAACACCCACGAGAAAATAATATGCATGTTCAAGTCAAGGGTTTTGATGAATCTAGTCTGAACCATTTGAGGGACCAACCACACAGTACTTGCATCAGATTGGCAGCAGATCAATTGGATGTCCTTCACATTGTATGCATCCAGATAGCCTTTAGGGTCAAGATTGAAATCAAAATCCAACTCTTCAAATGGAAATATTTCACACAGAGTGGTTTGATATAAGGTAAGTCTTCCGCCTGCTGCTTTAATATCTATCTGAACACTTGCATCTTTAATGGGGTTTGCAATATTTGTTGGGTTGCCACTGCTGTACATCTGTGAAAAGGAAAATGTCAAAATCTTGCATCAAGTTTGATCATAGATCTGAATGCATCTTACAAAGAAAAGGCTGCATTTGGAAACCTCGACTCAAGCAAGTGCAGATATTTTATGCCTAAATCGATATTTCAAAATGTTTCAGAAAAAAAAAATGTTAACACAACATATAAGCAAAGACACAACATTTATTTACAAAAATGGAACAAGGATACCTCATTTTCTCACAAATTGCCCTGTGCAAAATCCATAACCATATTGGACACAAGGAGAAAACAATACTTAAAATAGGGCAAAAACTCTTTTTCTTTTTTTTTTTCTTTTTTATGTTTGTAGCTGCTGTTGTTGTTAAGTGGCATCTTAATACTACTTATAAAGACTTAATTTGTGTCTTTTCTTGTATGTACATTCCAACCATGGTTGGAAAATATATTTTTTAAAGGAATATTTTTTGAACAAAAAATATTTGTGACTCAGAATAGGCTCGTCCAATGCAAAATATTTGACTTGGATCGAGTCAACGCAGAGATTTGAAAGAGTCATGTTTCTTAAAAAAATAATTTCAAATTATGTTAAAATGAATCAGATACTTATAAATATAAGTAAACATTTATTCACATGCAGTCGTTATAATCAATTCAAATTAGCAGATTTATGTATGCCATAAAAATACCATAATACGGAAAATAAAAGAATAAATATTGCATATTACGTAATTTATTATTTCAAATATTGAATGTAAAAGATCAAATATACGTTTAAAATTACATTCCAATCACTCCAAACCGCGTGTAGGATTACTTAAAAATAAACATTAATTGTTAAAAATCAGATCTACCTATCAAATGGTTTAGAATGCTAATAATTTATTAAAATGAGGAGACTCAGTCCTTCGTCAAAACAAGATGGCTCGGGAGAGTCAAGAGTCAACTTAGGGAGTTTTCCAAGTGTAACGACCCAGGCCCGCTGTCCACGTGATATTGTCCGCTTTGGCTCGTGGGTTGAAAGCAATGAGCCAAAGCGGAAAATATCATGTGGACAGCGGGCACGGGTCATTACAGATGGTATCAGAGCTAAGGGCGGCTCTGTTTTCCGGTGAGGGAGTATGTCACGCTTGTGGCTCCACTGTAGAAGGTCGTTGGGTGGGTCCAACAAAGACTGGGTATGCAGTGGTGCATGAGTCCCACATCTTGGGTATAGATATGTGAGACATGACCTTAACTCCACATGAAGCCTTTTACAGCCGTGCAGCAAGATTGGGTTGGAATCCCATGAGCCAAAGCAGACAATATCATGTGGACAACGGGCATGGGTCGTTACACCAACCATGATCCCAACATGAAAGCACCTACAATGTGATTTAAAGATACAATTTCCAATGTCTCCAACGTTCACCACTAAGAAGTAGGAGACCAACACTTCCCTACAATGTGACACAGCATCAAAGCTTTGAAATAACTTTTGGGTTGGGTCTATCTGGCATGATTTCATGGATCAATGCAGAACTTTCTCAAGTCTCAACAAATGATCCAGGTGGGCTTTCCTTAGGAAAGATAGAGCCTTCCCCGCTACTTCCTTATGCCACCCTTTGAGTATTTGGAAAGAAAGGAACTTCAACTTTCTTTCCAAATACACCTTTCTTTCCTTAGGAACTTACGTCACCCTTTGAGCATTTGGAAAGAAAGGAACTTCAACTTTCTTTCCAAATACACCTTTCTTTCCTTAGGAACTTACGTCACCCTTTTTGGTAGCACCACACTGGCTGAGATGTTTGCATAGAAACAGGCTGCACAAGGCTCAAATCCTCTTTGCTATCAAGAGAGAATGCCTACACCAGGCTATGCCTGCAAAGGCAAAGATACTGGACTTTTGATAACTATGAGAATCATGTGAATGCTTTAACTGAGGTGATCAAATGGAACTCTGGAATTTGAATGCCTACTAGATGGAAATCCAAGGTTGGAGACCTTCGTTATAATTAGGGCATAGCGTGGGCTCACTTTTTTCGATTGATGATTCCTTGCCATTATCACAAGCCTACTTACAGTATACCTTTCTACAGTTTTCACAGAAAATTGTTTCTCAAAAAAAAAAAAAAAAAAATCCGAAACCGGCAATTGTGCCAATTCCCAAGTTCCAAACCTTACCAGTGTCAAGTTATCCATGTCCAACTTACATAGACAATATAAATAAATAATAATATAAACAACTAAACAAAGATTGAAATATACAACATGAAGCCAAATGCATAAAGTAAAATATAGAATTGACACAAAATCTTTAAGTCCACATCTCTAGCAGAATAGATTTTTCTATAAAGTAAATCATGGTATTTGTTGTCCATGTTCCTCACCAGCATAGGGGCCCAGATAACACATATTAACACAAAGAATAAACATATCCCACTGCAGAATTTGGTCATTTTGGTTTGCTTCTCTCCTTGCTTGTGCGTTGCTCGATTCAAATCCGCATCACACTTGACAAGATACAAGCATGCATGGATGTCCTCCAACTATTAAGAAAGAAAATATCAGTACGTACACAAAAATATTTTTCTCAAATAGATTATATTTTTTTAAAAGAAATGAATGAACCAGGTTGCCAAATTATACACACACAAAGATTTAATCTATTTTATTATTATTTTCTTGAAAGGATACCGTGGAAATATGTAACAAATTGTGTTGTTTGGTGCACCCAAAAAATTAATACATAGGGAATTTGATACTTTTACTTCCTCTTGCGGAACATACATTTCTAACGCAGTACTATAACTATTTACACTTTTAATAATGTACTGTACCCTTATTAAAGTTGGTGAAAGAGTGTAAAACTATAACTTCATAAGTACAACTATTTAAGTCATACTATGACAAGGTGAGAAGCCACCAAACATCGAGTAGTGTAAAACTATAACTTTATAACTATAAATATTTAAGTCGTACTCTGACAAGTTGAGAAGCCACCAAACATCGAGTAACCTCCCAAAAAAAATTTTTCCTTTTTTCCTCTTGCATAAGTTTATTTTAAGGTTTAGGTAACTTCTTTTCTTCCTAATCTATCAGGTATACCTGAGTCCTATCAGGCTTAGCACAGTTAGATCAGTAACTACTACTGAGATTTACATGCTCTTCATGAACAGCACAGTGCATTTCCAGATGATTGTTGAGAACAATCACTCTTTTCTCCCTGGACAGTATGGGGAAATGTTAGTGAGTGACTATATTTAATAAAGATACAGGGTTTTTTATAATTAGGACAAATATAGTTCTTTTTCTTTACCCAAAAAAATTTTTTGAAAAACACAAGTGAGCGAGCGAAGGGGGGTGGGGGGGGGTTGGTTTTGAATATTCATTCACTGGAAACCCAGCAGATTTATTTATTGTAGGAAAGGAACCAACAAACATCCTCATTTGAAAGCCAAACCCATTGGGTGAGTTAATGACAAATCTTTTTATAAGGCTTTGGAGTCAACTTCGATGGAGCAATCTCCAAGTTTGTAGGTTTGGTTTGGGTTTGGCTCCCACTAAAGCTGAAGCTCTCTGTTGGCTGGTGGTAGGCGGCAATGTTTCAACGATAGACAATCTCATAAGAGTGCCATTTCATAATCCATTTCAGACATATGCTCTTTATGCGGGAAGGAGAGGAATACAATTAATAATTTATTTTTACATTGTGGCACATCTTCCTCCTTTTTATGATTGTGGTTGTGGATTATTGCTGTGGAAGTTGTTCTATTCGCTATCATTTGGTCTATGGAAGAGAGGAATGAAAGGACTAGCATTAATGTCATCGGATGCATTGCACTATGGTTAAGGATAGCAAAGTCAGCCATCAAAAGGAAGGAATTCAATAATTCAAAGATAAAAAGCATCTTGCACTTATCAGCATACTAAAAGGCAAAGAAATTGAAAAATCAATCTCCTCTGAATGTTACGTGCAAATTTAATGATGGTGGTGCAAGTAGAGGTAAGCCAAGTCCGGCGGGTATTAGCAACATTCTTTAAAATCATAAAGGGGAGGTGTTAATATTCTCCAGCAATGAAGGCTAGAAGATTGAAAGAGGTGGAGGTATTGGCTGTTCTAGATGCTATTTGGATTTTTTTTTCATGATAGACAAATAGTGGAAAGCGACTCATCAATGCTCTTTTGTGAATAATCATAGGAGGAAGGCCCACGAAAATTCTTCTTTTATTTTCAAGAGATTTAGCATTTGTCCTTACCAATCTAAGTCAATAGCAAGTAGGTACATCAGCTAATGGGATGGCAGCATCTTTAGCTAAGCAAGGGCCAGGAAGGGATATCAAACTCTCTATGCTCTTTCGGCATACTTTGTTTCAAGTGTGTACCTTTTTTATCTTAATAATATTTACCTGATACTGATAAAGAAAATTATGGTTAGAAGGGCATCTATGCTTAATAATTGATAAAATGTTAAAATGACAAAATACTCTCAAATCTCAATAAAAAAAATTCCTTAAAAAGAATCTCTTAAAGTCTTAAAACAATAAGAATGTCTTTCACAAGTTGCAACACCCACTCAAAACACAAAAGTCATTTAAAAAAGAGATAATTCAATTTCTTCCTTTCGTGTGTGCGTACACTCATGCACGTGTGCAGGGTTTAACAAAGGTCGCAAAGCTCATACCTTCAGCCAATCATACATTGTCAAAGATGTAGCTGTGCATGACCAGTCGAGCACACATCGTAACTCGTAAAGAAATGGTAGAGCACGATAAAGACGGAAGCCTAAATAATTTATCTGTGACACTTTACTGGTCAAAAATTGCCGATACAACATACTTTTATTGGGAAGTCCATATCGAATCTGTAAGGCCTGAAGTGCTAGAGAAACTGCTTTTGTGAGATAGATAGCACGGAGCGCAAATCCTCCTGCACTTTGGCGTAATGGTTCCAAATACCAAGCATAATCTGTGGCTGAGTATGTGAACAGGACAAGATTGAAAAGATAGAAGATGACCTTTCCCGTTGCAAACGAACAGAGATAAATAATGCGGTCAAGAACAATCAAGAAAAAGATAACCTTCAACAAGATGGAAAAAGAAAACAGTTAAAGGCTATCCACTTCATGAACCAAGGAGAAGATCTTGCATACAAATACTTTGTATCAGAAATTAAGAGCAATAAAGAAATTGTTAATTGATGTAAATAAATAAGTGTTCTATTACATTGAGAGCACTAACAAACACACACACACGAAAATTCCTACATGGATGGAGGTACTTAAATAAGTGCCTCATAAATTTCCAGTCAGTTATAATTTAGTAAGGGAATACTCCAGTGCATGCACAGTCAATTACATAGTACACCCACTGCAATTAAACACTCGGGTCCATGCACTGCATACACAGTCAATTACATAGCATGCCCATTGCAATTAGACACTCAGGTCCATATCAGTAATCAGAACATCCCATTAGGTTTAGTCTATTTTGATACGCTCTTGAAAAAAATAATACAAATAAAGAAGGGCTTAACCATCTGATCGATACTTTTCAAAATGGGTGACTCAGATTTATCTTATTAAGAAAAAAATCCGTATCGTCAATCTAATTGATCAACTTTCTATGATTGGATTGCTTTGACTTCAAAGGACAACTTCAATCAGGCAATACTAACCATTTCAATTTTGGTGGTAAAAAAAAAAAAAAATGGACTGCTCAATGGAAATAAACAGGTTAATCAATCAATGTGGTTGATCTATTTTCTATGATTGGATTGCTTTGACTTCAGGATTTGGCCCGGGATAGACTGGAATGGTGAAACAGAACATGTAGCTAACCCCAACATGACTGGCACAAGCTATGCTGTCGGGATACAGATACAGATAATGACACTAATACAGGGATTGAGGATACAAGTCCTCACTTTTGAAAATTTAGGACATGGATACAGATACAGGTGTCCTAATTCTTTCATTATATTCACTTTTGAATCAATGAAAATATCATTGTTTATATTCCTTTCTAGCATCTTTTATGTTGTTAAGTAAGAAAATTCAAAGAATTAAATGAAAGAAACGACTTGGTAAGTAGGATATGTTAAACTTGTACCATAGAAGTATCCGTGCAGTATTGGGTACAAATACATTTGTCATATCAGTCTGAGACGGATACGTTGGGCTTGTACAAGTATCAAAGTATCATAAGGCACAAGGCTTTGATGATCGATACCTTTCAAAATGGGTGACTCTGATTTATCTTATTAAGAAAACATCCCTATCGTCAATCTAATTGATCAACTTTCTATGATTGGATTGCTTAGACTTCAAAGGACAACTTCAATCAGCCAACCTAACCATTTCAATTGTGGTGTCGAAAAAATGGAATGTTAATGGAATTGATCCAATATTTAGATTGTTAAGATGATCTCAAAAACATGATTTCACTACATGACAGATCACAAGTAAGAACATCATGTGTACAATCATGTTGGCAATATGGATTTTCCAAGTATCAACTTGTACTATCTGCATGTGCATTTGGATGGAGATCATTGTCACAACCATGAGAATGTGGGTTTAAGTTAGCTTATATTTTCAAAATAACTAAATGATGGGATCACCTTTCCAAAACAAATAGACTGTCCAAGGGACAAAAACCAAAAAGTACAACTGCTTTACTATTCCCTATTTGGTAAAATATGCAGTGTCTTTAGTTTTTTTTACTATAGAGAGAAAAATAAACAATGTGCAATTCTCTAATTGTAGCAACTTATCCACTTTAACCTGGCATACATGCTTGCCAAGATGGGCTTCTTGATGGATGAAGAACAGGACAAAAAATACATGATTTGAATGGTCCTAAACATCCAATTAGTACAACCGGATGGGCATATGTAGTAATGGAGAGTGATCCAAAATCCAAAATCAATCGGCAAAATGACAAGGTTGAGTGCTTAGTGTGATTCATGGTGCAAGTGTTCAGGAGTGGGCTCCACCTGAGGGATAGTATTGAAAAGTATTTATGCAGCCTCTACTAACACCTCGAGGTTTTGGTAGGAATTGTTAGCTGAGGAAATTTAATATGGTATCAAAGTCAACCAGTCGTGAGTTTGAATCCCAAGAGGAACGACTCAGTGATAAAAAAAAAATATGCGTGCCGCTAAAAGTGCGCCGACCAGTTTCTACCTGTGGTGAAGTGTTGAGGAGTGGGCTCCACCCAAAGGGGAGTAATGAAAAGCATTTATGCTTCTACTAACACCTTGAGGTTTTGGTAGGAATGGTTAGTTAAACAAATTTAAGATGATATCAAGCCAACCGGTCGTGAGTTCGAATCCCAGGAGGAACGACTCGGCCCTAAAAAAAGTGCGTGTCGCCAAAAGTGCGCCGACCAGGTTCCACTTGAGAGGGAGTGTTAAGGAGTCCACCCGAGGGGGGTATTGAAAAGTATTTATGCAGCCTCTACTAACACCTCGAGGTTTTGGTAGGAATGAATAGCCGAGGAAATTTAACAGCAAGCTCCATCCTTCATAGGGCCCACAAATCAGAAGGCCCAGGTTGGTTTGCATTATGCTAACTGTACAGTAGATGAGTTGTCTTTGTTTAGCAAATTGGGTTAAAGACATAATATACTCTAGAACAGAAGTTAATTGTAAATCAAGGGATGCATACCATTAAGAGGAATACAAACTCTTTTGGAAATTGATCTTCGAGTTGATAAACTTCAAAAAATTTGCTGTTGTTCTTTATAACAGACTGGTAGAAAATGGCAACCAAAAAGAAAACAGCCAAATCTGCACCGAATATGTATGCATAGAGATCGACTTCTCTTTTACCTCCTCCAATCACTGATATTATAGGGTAAGGAAATCCTATCTCTACAGTGAGCCCCATTTTCTGTGCTTTACGAATCTCAGCCGCAACATCAGCTGCAGGAGTCAGTGATCTATACCACTCTGTAGCTGGACACCCATCTAAAGGAGAAGCATAAACAACTTCAAAAACCGCAAGGGCCACATTCAAGTTCTCTTGACTTCTTTCAATGCTTTGAACACGGACCCAGCTTGGAGAATGACATGAAGTAGGGATGTTTTCTTTGCATCTTTCTTCATGAGCTGCAACAAGCAATTTGTTTACTCCAGATTCTATCCTCTCTGGCTGAATCCCATCGTCAGGCCAGTCAGTAACTTCTAGAGACAGTTGCAAAAAATGAGGAGGAGATTCCGCTCCCAATGTCAGTGACTTCCAATATCTAGAAAAACTCCTTCCAATCACTTTCAAGACATTTGTTACCGGTAAAAGCAGACATCTTACCCTCTTCCACAAGCTTGAACTCTCAAAAACTTCTTCCTGGTAGAGGTTTTTCCTTTTCAAAAACTTGAATTCTGCAATTGACTCCCATTCCCCATCTTTTGCAGTTATTGAACTTTGAAGAAGGGTCGATATATACACCAGAAAGAGAGGCAATGTACTTATAACAAATGCCGACCTAATTTTTTGAGCGGGAAAGCCTAACTTTTGCAGCAGACTCGAATGAAAACTCAACCCACAGTGCTGTATAATGATTTGATACACATACTGAAGTAAAATGTTCACCTCTGTGTAGATTAGCATGATTACCCAAAACATGAAACTTGGACCAGAATTTACACACAAAGCATACAAGAAAAGAGCTGCAAGGTAGACCATAGACAACAAACTGAAATTCCAAAGGAACACAAGAACAAAGCAGCAGTAGCAAACAACATCGTTATTTGACCTCATCTGCCCCCATATGTAACGGAAGATCTTTCCAAGTTTCAGGCTTGCTGTTTCAGACCCAGTCCTCTCATTAAAAGAATGGACTGAAGATATATGATCCAAGTGTTCAAATCCTATGTTATTCTGGCCCTCAATTTCATCATACAAACCATCCTCTACTGATGACTGCTCATTCAAATTGAATTCTTCATTTTCTATATTCAAGAAGCTCACGATATTGGTGACTGCTTGATTTCCCAGGGATTGCACTTGAGAAACACCATCACCTATCAGCTGTACAAAAGGGTTTTCCTTAGTTTGTCGTTTTTCCTTCTCTCCTTTACCTGCATTTGTAAATGAACTTGAGTCTTTCTCGTCTACTTCAGTGATCTCACAAAGAGAAGAATCCATGGAATGCACTACTGCCTCCACAGCTGATGGGCTGTCAGCCTTTCTGCTCAAAGGGGAGTCATGCATTGCAGATGCTACTGGAGAGACATTGGCATTCTTCTGAGAATCAGGCACAGCAAAATCAGAAAGGAGTAGGAATTCCGTGCTGTTATTCTGATCCTCTTTCCGAAGAACACCTTCCTCTTTATTTGAGTTTATAGAAGAATTCCGTCGCCGTCTGATGCCTTCTCTTTCAGGAGAAGTATTAACACAAGTACCAGAATTCATGTTGTGGAGTTGACTTTGCAGATTGAGCATCTCAGATTTAATTTTTTCTACTTGCAAATTACGCTGCCGTTTCTGCTCTTCAGATTTACGGATATGTTGCAATTGTGCAGTCTTCCAAGCAGCCATTTTCTCTTGTTCACGCACTATGGCACCAATCTGCTCCGCCTCTAGGTATCTAGATACATAGTCAAATTCCTTTGAGCTGAAGATGTATGATTGTATTGATACCAAGATGAAAATGATTATTTCAACCAATGCAGACCGTGAGGTAATACGAAACCCATAATCATACTTATAAAATCCAATGACCTCATATATGTAGTTGATCTTTTCACACTTCCCAGCACTAAAACCCCCAAGGAAAGGAGATTGATAGGCAAGAGAAAGAACAATGACAGTGAAATTGTACATGCGCAAAAATTTGAAAATCTTATTCTTCTTCTTCAGTATCTCGAGCCTCATCCGGAAAAATACAAGAGCAAAACAAAGGTAACCAAGGTGCAAAATATCATACTCCAGGGTTCCAGTTATTAGAATCAAGGCAAGCACAATATCCAATAAATGACAATAAAGATAAAGCCTCAAATAGTCAAGAACAGTCCACAGACTCTTCGTTTCAAATGAGAGATCTCTCCAAACAGATGCATTCTTGCGCTGAGACATCATCTGATGATATGTATGTGATTCTGTGAAGTTGGGTAAGTGATGAGAACGGAGTTTGAAAGAAGCTAATATGAAAACCATATAGTAGCTGAGAAGCATTCGTGGGTCATCAACAATAATTCCTAAAGAAGAGTTGAACAAAAGCTTCAGTTAGTAAGTATAATCATAACTAGCAAGCTGCCATGCTTCAGTTCAGAAAAACAAGAACAAAGGTCAAAGGTTAGTCACTTGACTTAAAACTAAATAAAATCAAATTAACTTGACCATAATTAAAATCAAGTCTAACAAGTCAAAAGAGTCCGTGGACAAATCTGGAAAACTAGAATAGCTTACTCATAAACTCAGTGAAGTTGATCCAATGTCTCAACTTGGTAGATATCTTAGTTGACTCCTGGGCTTTTCATTCCACCTAACCTCAAATTTTTCAATATTATTATCTGTTTATTTCTCCCACATATTCTAATATTTCTTTATATGTATAGTTTGTTCCCACTTAGTTGCCATTTTTTGTTTCATTGACAGGACCAACTCCCTGGAATAACTCAGTTAAGAAGCTCTAAAGCAAGCTCAAACTCCATGTCTTCCCTATGGAGGAGGGATGTCTAACCAACCCGCTACTGGAGTTTTCATCTTAACTACTTTTCAAATTCCAAGTTTCAATTATGATCAAAGCTTGGGCTGTGGCTAAGACTTAAAAAGCCGATTCAACCTAGTAATTTTAAAGTGGAATCAACATTCAACATTTTCTAATTTTCAAACTAAAGTTAGAAAAAAGAAAAGCTAAGGAACCACTAGTGGGCCATGCATAAAAGTAATTGCGTAGTTCAAGGGTTCGGTTCCATCATGAACAGGCCAAGGGCAGAGTAAGCCCCCACGGATAAGCCTAGCTATTTGACCACGCATAATTAAAACCAAGGAAAAATCTACTGAAGGGCAATTTTGCTAACCCACAAGTCGATCAACTCGGCCAAGTCAGACCGGGTCGCACCTTAGGCGCAAATTTAAAATAATGAAAAAAAAATCTAAAAAATAGAAATATAGTTCTGTGAATTTAGAATTTTAAGCTTTTGTGTATCAAATGAGTTCAAGTTTTTACAGGCACATTCATATTTCATTCAGTCAGATGAATGGTAGAAAAAAGTAATGATCTTCAAATGCTTGGATTTAAAAAAAGAAAAAAGAAAGAAAGAGAAGAAAGAAAGTGTGTTTGATCTTCTAGAATCCGTGCAGAATGTCCCTAAAGCCTCCCACAACTTCTATAAGAAACAACTGTTTTAAGGTCCCAAAAATCGTAGTACTCAGAACTAGGTGGCTTTGGGGGTGACTCGACTCAGCACCTCTCGATTCCAAGATGAATCAGCCAAGTCGACTTGAACTCAGCTGATTTCTATAAACGTGATTAAAAGCACAAAATGGCCAATAATATTATTCCTTGCATCTCAAATGGTTAGGACATTTAGAGGGGAAAAGGGAGACTGTCAATGGCCTTCCAGAGTTTAGACTATTGAGTTGTTCCAATCACCAGTATGAGTGGCTTAGCTAATGGAGCATGAATGCAGCTTGTGCTCATGCAGTATAAGCCACCGATGCTATAAAACCATATCCCACAATGAGAGTATAATTAGAAGACAAAGCAACAACATTCATAAAATAAAGAATTACCAAGCCAGCATTTCTTGCAAAATTCGAAGAAAAGGTTCGAATTACTCCAGCAATAATGACAATGCACTTTCATCTCACTAGGTACACGTTGACTCCAGCGGATTATATTGTACCAAAGGGCCAAGTACTCGAGGGCAAGGATTGAAGCAAATGTGAAGACAAATATGGACCACAATTTACGGAGCACCTGGCGATTTAGAAGAATGCATGCAACAAGACATACAATATAAAGCATTGAGATAACATTCAGAACAGCAAAGCTTGCAAGAAGTAATGCAATCATGCTTATCTCCAGCCCAAAGAGGTTGAACACATTTTCAATCCAAAATTTCATAAATATCTTCAGTGTTGTCTTCTGCATGTCAAACCTCTCCTTTTTCAAAGAAATAATCCGCTTCTTATTCCACTTATGACTCTCTTTAGAACTTCCCCATATATACCCAAATGAATATCGCCTATGACCACTCTCTCCATCATTTCCGGCAGAAACAGGATCCTCTCTTTCATACGTCTGAGAGCCAAAAGACGGGCATGAATTGGCAGTGGCACCCCTTTGTCTCACAGATAATAGACTAGAATCCAGCAATGGCTTCTTCTCCTCCGTGCAGATGGAAATATCGCTTGAGGGATTCTCAGCTGAAATGAATAGGTTGCAAGGCTCTTCCCACTTTCCTGTATTCACCAGAGACCTCGGCATAATTTCTAACCAATGGAAGACATTGTACTGAAGAGTGCATGCAACTATCACCAGAACTTTCCCCCTCAAGCCTGATTCAAGACCCCAAAATCCCGAATTAAAAACTCGAAAACCCAGAAGAAGGGCTAAACCAGAGTGCTTTTGACCTGGAAACATCTGAGCATGTTTACCCCACATCTGGAAAAGATACTCCGATATCACCAAGGATCCCGTGTAAAGCAAGAACAGTTTGGATGGAACACGGGAAGTTTTGGGTAAAATTGAACAGACAACCAACCCCAGAAGATATAAAAATCCAAATGCACTTATTGGAGATATGGAAGCATAGAATACAGCCAAAGATAAGATCTTCTCACTGTGCCAAATCAGAAACCTTCTGACAAACCCAAGAACTCCATAGTCCGATGAATCAGAACCATTATATTTCTTGCTGTACCTGCTTTGCCGCCTTTCATAGCAATAAAGTTGCATCACAATCAGAACAGCTAAAGACTCCCAAACATTCTCCAACAATGATGATTTGGGGTTGTACCCCAAGTCATGATAAAGATCTATCTTCTTGGCCAACCATATCCTGAAGCTAGAGAAAATGCATAAGCTATAGATGAAGATAAGTACAAGAACAGCATATACTTTTAAGGGAAACCAAATGTGCCTTCTCGTCTTCTCCACGAGTTGTCTTCCTATTATCCATACAAGAAGGAAAAAGAGGTACCCAAATGATATAAAATTAGGAGTCACTAGGTAGACAGAGAGAAGTATGGTTACAAATGCAATGTATGTCCCATACGAGCGATACAAAGATAAAAACTTCTGCCCTACTGTACTGAGATACGTTGCTATCCATTTCTCTGGGGAAAAAAAGGAACACAAAAAAGATAAATCAGACAAGAAGGTAAGTATCATTAGTTTTAATCAATGACCAAGTTAGTAACATCAATATCAGGATTGATAAGATAGTACAAAAAAGAAAAGAAAGGAAATCACATTTTGAGTTATGCAATCAGGAAACTAAAACAGTTTTTCACAGTAGAAACAATCAGCTCAGCAAGTGAGCAGTTTCGGACAAAAGCCCGCAGCACAATGGAAGGTGCTCACGATTACAATCTAGAGGTGGGTTCAAGTCTTGTCACCGAGTACAAAAAAACGAGCAGTCTGCTGAGATGCACAAATCCATGCATGGTCCAATTGGGTCTTGTCTGAGTCAAGCCAGGATTAGTTCTATGGGTTATAACCTACAATATTAATGTTCAGATCCGAGACAGATCCATCATCATAGTATTCTGGTCTGTCCACCCTTGGGCCCTGCAGTGGACCCAACGAGTGTTGACTTGGAACCAACCTAGTAGTTTTTGGGTTTGGTGCACTTGGGGCTAAGGTCCAATAAGACCAAGCCCTGAGTAGAGTCTTAAAAAAATGGATTTACGCTTTTCCCAACTGGAATATAACCAGGACATCAGCACCCATTGTAGGATCCATTCCAGCAATGGTCTAGAACAAAAGAATATGAGCATCATACAGTAGCGGGAGCCTCAGAAAGAAGTATAGCTGCTGAAGCTCAGGAGTCAGGGGTTTTTAAAAAATGGATGAGTCCCGATTGACTTGGCTGAGTTGTTTTGGGCTCTTTATTGAGTTTTACGGAATAATCCATCTCTCATGCAACTTGACCCAGTCTCACTAAAACTCAACTTAGTCGTGCAGACTCTGTGGTGAAAGTTGGCCACTGAGAATGAGCTTTAAACCTTTTGCCCATATTGACATTCAGAAGCATAGCCAGAATGAAAGAGAGAGAATTATGTGAAAATCTCACATTCGATCGGTGGTCATCTTGGATTTCTGTTCTTTAAATAGACTTTACAATGCCTAAGATTAGGCTACAAATCAAGGAATTAAAAAGCTAATTAGATCAATTAGATCTCTAAGAATGGAAAGACAATATCTATCGTGTTGTACACATTATGACTAGGTCTCCTATTTACACTTAGGCTTGGCCTGATAACATACAAGTGGGTTGGGCCCAATATCATACAAGTTTACACTTTAACACCCCCCCTCAAATTGATGCGGTGAATCAACCAGCAACAATTTGCGAACCAGGAATTCATGCCGCGGGTGTGGAAGGCCCTTGGTGAAGATATCAGCAAGCTGAAACTCAGTGGAAATATGGGGAAGAGTAATGATTTTGCGATCATACTCGTCCCGAATGAAGTGACAGTCCACTTCAATATGCTTGGTTCGCTCATGAAATACAGGATTTTCAGTGATTCGAATGGCACTTGTGTTGTCAGCATGAAGAGGAGTCGGTTGAGTCTGGGAGAATCCAAGCTCGGAAAGCAACCCACGTAGCCATAGGATCTCAGAACAAGCGGAAGACATGGCTCGGTATTCGGATTCCGTGGAAGATTTGGAGACTCTATCTTGCTTTTTACATTTCCAGGAAACCAAGGCTTCTCCCAAGTAAACACACCATCCAGTAGTAGAGCGACGTGTGTCCGGACAGCCAGCCCAATCCGCATCAGAATAAGCAGTGAGTGTAAGCGGTGTGCCAACCGGAAAGAATAAGCCGCGGGTAGAGGTACCAAGGATATATCGAATAATTCGTTTGACTGCCGCCAAATGATGATGCCGTGGGGCCGTCATAAACTGACTGACCAAATTAACAGCATAAGACAGATCTGGTCGAGTAATGGTTAGATAGACAAGGCTACCAACCAAACGACGATAGAATGTAGGATCAGGAAGGAGATCGTCGTCTTGTTGATGAAGCTTGGTATTTACTTCCAACGGTGTGTCGACTGGGCTAGAATCACCAAGATCGGCTAGATCTACTAGGTCAGTAGCATATTTGTGCTGATGAAGAAACAAGCCTTTCTTTGATTGATGAACTTCCAAACCCAAGAAATAATTCAAAGGTCCCAAATCCTTCATATGAAACTTATCTTGCAGAGAGGCCTGTACCTGTCGAATCATATCACTGTGAGGGCCAGTAATAATGATATCATCGACATACACAAGGAGAATTGTGGATCCTCTGGATGAATGAAGTGTGAACATCGAAGGATCATACGGGCTCTGTATAAAAGAAAGCTGAAGGAGAGTGGTTCGGAACTTGTCGAACCAAGCTCTGGGTGCCTGTTTAAGGCCATATAATGAGCGTCGTAATCGAGCAACATCGGTCTTGGAAGAAGAAGGAATTCCATTAGGGAGACGCATGTAGACTTCCTCTTTAAGATCCCCATGAAGAAAAGCATTCTTCACATCCATCTGATATAGGGGCCATGACTGAGAGGCGGCTATTGCAAGAACTGTACGTACAGTTGTCATTTTGGCCACTGGAGCAAAAGTCTCCTCATAGTCGATACCATACTCCTGCCTGTTTCCAAGTGCAACTAGACGAGCTTTGTAGCGATCCAAGGATCCATCAGACTTTAATTTCACCGAGTATACCCACTTGCATCCAATGGGTTTGACAGAGGAAGGACAGGTAACAATGTCCCATGTATGATTTGTTTGAAGAGCAGTAAGTTCTTCCTGCATAGCCTGTTTCCAACAATCATGCTGCACTGCCTGAGAGTACGAGTTAGGAATAGAAATAGAAGACAAAGTGGTTAATAATGAAGCATGAGTAAAGCCATATCGATCAGGTGGCTTTATGTGGCGAATGGATCGGCGAAGAGCAAGAGGCTCCGGAGGTGGATTAGGTGCATGATCAGAAGCAGGAGGCTCCGGAGGTGGATCAGGTGCAGGAGCAGGAGCAGTCAGGGTAGGCGTAGCGAGAGACCCAGAGGCAGGAGCACCTGTAACATTCCGTCGTTGATACACAAAATCCGGCTTAAAACGAGTAACAGGTGGAGGCATTGTATCTGAAAATGATGGTAAAAAAGAGAACGAGACAGAGTCATTCGAATCACCATGCCTTGGAAAGAAATATTGATTTTCAAAAAACACGACATTGCGAGACACTCGAATTCTTTTGGCTTTAGAATCATAACATAGGTAGCCTTTTTGATTAAGAGCATAACCAAGAAAGGCACAGATGGAGGATTGAGCTGTTAACTTAGTGCGCTCAGTGGGAGCAAGAAGAACAAAACAAACACACCCAAAAGGACGAAGATGATCATAGAGTGGATTCTTTTGAAAAAGTCTAAAAAACGGTGTCTGGTTTTCTAATCTAGATGAAGGTAGGCGATTGATGACATGCACAGCGGTTGAGAGGGCTTCGGGCCAAAACCTAGTTGGAACAGAAGATGCTAACAAAAGTGAACGAGCAATATCCAAAAGATGTCGGTTTTTTCGTTCAGACACCATTTTGTTGGGGGGTGTAAGGACAAGATCGCTGGGAGATAATGCCTTTGGATTGCAAAAATGTTTGAAAATCTGTAGAAACATACTCCCCCCCTGAATCAGACCGAAGAATTTTAATGGTAGTGGAAAATTGATTCTCAACATAAGACAAGAAAACTTTAAAAACCGAGAAAACATCAGACTTAGCATGCAAAAAATAAATCCAAGTAAAACGACTATAATCATCAATGAATGTAACAAAGTATTTATAATGAGAATGAGAAAGAACGGGTGCAATACCCCACACATCACTATAAACAATATCAAAACATTTCATTGCTAAAGAATCATGAAGAGGAAACGGAAGGGTTTTCCCTTTCCCCATCTTGCAGCTATCACAATTAAAAGAAACATCCTTAAAAGAAACTTTATTGTCATTAATTAAACCAGAATCTAATAAAAACATCAAAGTTTTGGAATTAGGATGTCCTAAACGATTATGCCACAACTGGCATTTATTATGACTTAAATGGGAAAACAAAGCAGACTCCGAAGGGAGCTTTTCTTTTGACGAAATCTGGAGGGGAAACAGTCGTCCCTGCTTAGGGCCCTTCGCTAGCACCTTCCCCGATACTTGATCCTGCACAACACAACCAGAGCGAGAAAACAAGATGGAGCAATTACTATCAACAAGTTGACCAACTGATAACAAATTTGTGGTTAAGCGAGGGGAAAGAAAAACATTATGCAAGGGTAAGGAGTGAGGAACCTGTCCAACAGCAGAAATGGGGATACTGCCACCATCAGCAGTATTGATGCAGAGGTCTCCATCATACTTCCTAATATGAGTCATATTGGTAGGAGAGTGTGTCATGTGATTGGAGGCCCCTGAATCAATATACCAGGTGGATACTGAAGATTTTGGATTACCTGATAGGCCAAGTGCAGAGAACGATACGTTGTCCATTTCGAAGTATCCGTGCATCATAGAAAATAACTGAGATGTTTGTACTAAAAAAAGCAGTGGTAGTGGGTAAGAGAACACAGAGAAGGATGTAGCAAAAAATGGCTTCACCACAAAAAATAGAGAAGCCTGACGACCTTGAGATCCAGAGCAGGAGAGATGCGTGGGCCCCACAACGTGATCCAATCACAGATCAGAGGACAATATCCTGGAGGAGATCAAAAATGTGTCCTCTAGTCCAAGTTTGATTGGATTTGGAGAAATATCCACAAAGTTGGACGGTTGAGATGAAAACTTTGGGAGGAAAAAACGTCAAAATTGCCAGAGGAAGAAGTGAGTAAATAGCACCTGATCCGATGAAGAAAAAATCCAGAAAAATCTTCAAAAATCCTTTGAAGAATAGTCGATCATCATCATGTAGATTGCTGGCTACAAATGATTTGATCAGAGGTGGACCACCTTGATCAGAGATATCCCACGCAGAGAGAAGAGAAGAATCGAAGCTTTAGAAGTCTCTTAGAATGAAGAAGGAAGAAGATCTCCTAGAACTCGAGCTCTGATACCATGACATTCAGAAGCATAGCCAGAATGAAAGAGAGAGAGTTATGTGAAAATCTCACATTCGATCGGTGGTCATCTTGGATTTCTGTTCTTTAAATAGACTTTACAATGCCTAAGATTAGGCTACAAATCAAGGAATTAAAAAGCTAATTAGATCAATTAGATCTCTAAGAATGGAAAGACAATATCTATCGTGCTGTACACATTATGACAAGGTCTCCTATTTACACTTGGGCTGGGCCTGATAACATACAAGTGGGTTGGGCCCAATATCATACAAGTTTACACTTTAACACATATATCCCTTTTTCCAGTATTTTTATTTCAGAAGCAGAAAACAAAGCTCATCCAAATTCCTTCAGTCTTGGATGTAATTATACCATGTAAAGAGTTACTGAAGGTGCTATCCCGGGCAACTGGGGAGGCATAAACAGACAGTAGAACTGATTTGTTCAATCCCTCTTTCAATATGCTAAACCCAAATGGGGGATAGGCAGTGTGCTGTACAATGGAGGACAATGAAAAGAGCAGTTTAGACCCATGATTCTGAACGGCACAAAAGAACAGAAGTACAGCAATCTTCATAAAATCCCAACAAGAAGCAGGATCCAGGAGACCTGCATTTTATAGAACAGAAGAATGTCATTTCCATGTCCTGCAATATAAAATAACAAAAAAATCACAAAAATTAGACTCATGGCCTCTATGTTTTCATATGGCATCTGGAAGTGGAAAAACAATGTGTCCCCCCAACATAAAAGCATAAAAATGATGTTTAAGCTAAATAAGCATTATGCCACCAAATTTACCAAATGCATAAATAATCTCAGAAGGACAATTACTATCGAGAGCAAGCAAGCTAGTAGAAAGAAAGAAGAGGCTACAGCCAGGAGAAGCTGTCAAACATTTGTAACAAACCTTGGCAAAATTCACCCATGTCAACCTTGAAGGACAATGCATTTCAGTTTTTCCCCCCAACCTAGTGATGCTAATCGTTTTCTGTGCATGGCTGACATTAAACAGAACAAACCCACACTACTATGAATGACATATAGTATCTTCCTAGAATGTGCATGACTCACATTAAACAGAACAAAATTCACACTAATATGAATGACATAGGTATCTTCCATCAAATATTCTCATGAGGCCACCACCCCCACCCCACAAACCAAAAAAAAAAAAAAAAAAAACCAATTTCAAATTGTTTCGACTGATACTCGCTTTTGTGTTGAACCAAATCCTTATCCTCTCCGCAAACCTGTAATTGCTATGCACCCAGGGGGACTCCCCCAGCAAGCTTGCTGACATCTGCACTATGGGTCCCACCTTTTGTGAAACCAGCCCAATGGCATGTATCACACTATAAGGCCACGTTTGGTAACAAAATCTGCGGTGAAACGATTCCCGTTTTCCACGAGTTTATGTTGTATCCACATTTGGCAGCAGCAAATCATCGCTGATTTTTGGCGCCTAAGATCCGCAATCGAAATGATTTTAGGCTCAGATGCCCCCCATCGGATATGCAAATCCTTCGTGCAAAGGGGGTGGGTATAAAAGGCAAAATCCCAACCCCACTCGATCTCTTCCGTGAACCCTGAACGAGAAGAAGCCTCTCTTCGTTAACGTCACTTTGTCTCTTGCCAATCTTCATCGTTGGGTATGCCATCTCTCTCTCTCTCTCTCTCTCTCTCTCTCTCTCTCTCTCTCTCTCTCTCTCTCTCTCTCTACCATCGGCCTTTCTCTTCTGTTTTCAAAGAAGAAGTTAATGTCAGAACCAACTGCAACACCCCAACACAAGCAAACAATGACAAGAAACGAGTACAGAAAGTGCCAACTCGCTATCCAACATTTCCATAGCATCCTCACCAACACTTTGATATCTCTCTCAAACACACATTACTGACCTCTATTTCTAGGCAAAGGAAGGAAAGATGGGATGGGGAGGAGACTTGGGTGTTACTTCTCACCCCACATGCAGTGAGTGCCAATAATTTTAATACCAAGTGGGTTCTTGGATTGTTCTCTGCTACTCTTATGTCCTTTTTCCGTTGTCCATCCACTGCTCCCAAATGGAGACTTCTTATGCAGGACAAGAAAGATTTTGGAGAAGAGAATAAAATGGAGAAAAAAATCAATTCCTTCTAGAACTTCTAAGGGGAAAAAAATTCTTCATACAAAGTGATAAAAAATGTAGGATTTTTTTCCCCATAAGAAAGAGGAAGTGAAGAAGACCCAGTTGGATTTGAACATAGAGAAGGGTTTGTAATGGGAGAAAGGAAAGGTTTTGTATTGATGAAATCCTCGGTGTCTCCATGGTTATAACCAAACGTGGAATGCAAGGATCATTAGCTATGCAAATCCTAGGCAAGAGTTTTTCTTTTCCAGTGGAAGAGAGGAATCCTAAATCCTGCAGATTCCTCTCCCATTACCAAACGTGCTCTAAAAGAAATATTCAGGTGTCGGCCAATTGGCAAGGATGAACTTAAATGAAAGTTTTCGATATGCATACACTCTTAACTGGATATAGCTTTTAGTTTCTTTAATGTTTGTCTGTGTCTTTAATATTGAAAGTGGAGGTATTTTTGGTCATCCGTATGCATCTAACAAAAAATAAATTATGAAGACCCATTTGTTTGAGGGTTTTTTCGAGCCTAAACAATTCATGTACTGAAACATGGTATAAGATACAAGCTCTCTCATGAGACCACTCCACTAGTTAAACGGAGACTACATGGAGTTCTTGTTTTGATTGTCTATGTTGATGATAACCTAGTGACAGGCGATGAGATAGCTGCATTGAAACTCTTAAGAAACAATTTGGGACAATGTTTGACATCAAGGATCCTAGTCTCTCAAGTATTTTCATGGAATTTAAGTCCTCTCAGCAAAGAACACTTTTACTTTCACAAAGAAACTATGCTTTGATTTACTCAAGGAAACTGGAATTCTTTAATGGAGCGCTGCTTAATGATCCTAATTAATATCAAAAGCCATCTTAGAATACACCCTGATTTCGCAAATGCTGTGGGCGTTGTTAGTCAATTTATGCATACACTGAGGACAAGTTATAGAAGCAGTTCTTTAAATTATCCGGTGTTAAAAAGGCCCCTGGTAAGGGTCTCTTGCTTTCCTATCACAGACATTTATGTGTGACTACGTATTTAGATGCAGATTGGGTTAGCTCACAGATGAAAGGCATTCCATATCTGGATACTGTGACTTTGTTAGAGGAAACTTGGTCACTTGGAAGCGCAAGTGATGCAGGCCATAGGGTTAGGGCTTGCGTGGAAAAGGGCCGAAGCACAATACGAAGTCTCCACAGAGACTTCACATGAGGACATGCCTCAAAAGGGATACAACCCACAAATCTATTAATCATCAACTCTGAATTCCATCTCTACAATATGTATATAAATAAGAAAAGGAAAACTTAAGGGCTAAGTCACATAATCAAACTAAGAACTAACTATTAACCAACTTAGGAAATAAAATAAAAATCCTAATGAGATTGGAAAGCTAATCCTGATTACACCTCAATAATAAAATAAGAAACTAAATTGGATTTGCATCATTTGGGGTCCACACATGAGTTATGGGCCTGTCCTGCATCAGCAAGAAACACTTAGTAATAACTTGATCAAGCGTTGAGTAATGGGCCATAGAACGTGTGAACTGTCGTGGGTGAAGCCAAACTGTTGGCGATTTTAGAGGCCTTGAGGACTTCCTTTCACTCTTTTTAGGATAGCTTGATTACGAAGAGTGAACCTTTCAACGTGATTTCATGGGTGACTCGGGATGAACCTAGGCCATCGAAAATGCAGTTTTGCTGAGATCAAGGCCTTGGCATCCCATCTCCAGGTAGTTTTCCATCATGTAGTGAAGTCAGTGAATGAGTTAGCAGATGTTGTAGCTAAAAAGTTGGGATGGCAATAGGTCGGGTTTAAACGGGGATCCAACCCACCCCGCTCCTATTAGCGGCAAGTTTGGTAGAGGTTTTCTTGATGCGGGGTAGGTTTGGGCTTTTTTGCTATACTCACCCAGCCCATATATATAATATATATTTATTTCTTATTAAACAAAACTCATGTGGTTTAAGTGGTATTTGACATTAGCTTAATGCATGTGGGCAAGGATCAAAATATCAATTGCAGTGGCCGCCTGGCCGGTGGGTGCAGCAGCCAGTGGCCAAAATGCTAAGTAGCAGGTGAAACATAGCGGTTGCGGCGATACGTAGCGGTGTAGCGGTGTGAATTTTTTAAGTGGTTAAAAGAGTTCAAATCTTGTGTAGCAGCCAATCATAAATTTTTGTAGTGATTTGGAACCATATAAGGGTAAAGACAACTTTTGGAAAGGCTATTGAGGAAAATAAATAGGAAAACTAATGCTTAAGTTAAAATTGATTGTCTCTAATAGGTTTTGGACCGTAGCGCCGCTATTTTCAAAATAGAATAGCAGCATCAACCACTATGGCCGATAATGAGGCCTTTACGCTACATAGTGGCCGCTATTTTGAACCATGCATGCGGGAAAAAAAGTAGTGTGTTTCAAGGATCAAAATAGCGGTTGCGGTGGCCATAGCGGCCAGTAGTCAAAACGCTACATAGCGGGTGATACGTAGCGATTGCGGTAACACGTAGCGGTGTAGCAGTATGAAATTTTTAACTGGTAAAAAAAATTGAATATTGTATAATGGGCAATCTTGTGTTTTTTTAGTGATTTGAAACCATATAAGAGTAGAGACAACTTTAGTAAAGGCTATTAAGGAGAAGATATAGGGAAAACAATGTTTAAAATTAAAACTTTCTTATTATAGTAGGTTTTAGACCGTAGTGCCACTATTTTCAAAATAGCATAGCGGCCTTGACCACTACGACTGATAATGTGGCCGCTAACCATGGCGTGTTAGACCTCAACCACATTCATTTCCATGCATTTATATATTTTAAAGTTTTTAACCTTTAAATTCAAATTGACCCCAACCCATACAGGACGGGTTTGGTATCACATATCAATAACCCATCATGAGGCGATTCGTGTTTGGATGAGATAAACTTACGACGATGCAGGTTTGGGTTTACCCCAACCTATACCAAACCCGCCTCGTTGCCATCCCTACTAAAGAGGGAGTTACTAGGTCCTCCCCTTAGGAGGTGTTTTTCTTATAATTGGTGTTTTCGGTATAAGTCTCCTATCAGTCCTCTTTGAGAGTGGTTTGTATGTTTCACTTCTTTCTCAATAAAATTTAGCCATTAGTTACCATTCAAATATAAAAATATATACAAGGATATATCCCTATGAACAGGGTGCTCACGAGCTTACCGTGCACACCACCTAGAGGGGCCCATATGGAGCCCCACAGATAATGGGACTGAGGAGGAATGGAAAGATCCTAATGGGTAGGGCCTGGATATCAAATTTGGGGTCAATCTCATTCCTCTAACCCCTTAAGTTGTAGCACACAAATTCAATGATTTGATATATATATATATATATATATAAAGAACCTCGATCCAGTCCATTCAGATGTGTGCAAACCGATGGGATCCACTGTAATTCAGGGGGGCGGGGGGGTGTCCCGCATATATGGACAGTTCGAATAGATCATAAGGTGGGCCCCACTAATGTTGCCCTCGCCATAAGATGGTAAGCATCAAGCTCACAGGAACATTGGTTCATGTTTTCATAAAGGCACTTCCAAGTTCCAACAACTTAGATGACCTTTATCAGTGACAAGTTGGGCATAATCAATATCTTTGCACCAACTTCGGGGGGAGTTTAAAGGACTTAGTTATTGGGTTTATTTACTTTATTATTTTGTGTCTGTTATATTTTAATTAGGGATATTTTGGTCAATTAAATGCATTTAGCAAATAATAAAACATGGATCCCTTAGTCAATAGATGGGAATTTTTCGATCCTAAACAATTTGGACGCGGAAACACACAGTTCTCCCACAGTGTGGGGCCCACTTAGAGCCATCCACAACCAAACAAGGCGGTTGTAAGGCACCAAACATCAGCAAAAAGAATATGTTAACTTGTGGTGTTTCAATCCAACAATGAGTCTAATTCGATCCCTTACTAGCCCACCTACAATGACCGGACATGGATTACTAAAAGAACTGTCAAAATTCCACTTCATGAAACCACCACCATATATGAGTCCACCAGAGAATAATGCTAGCAAAAGGAAGAAACCAAGAATTTTGCTAGCAAGAGCTAGAAAATCACCAGAAGTTCACCCTTTCACTGACTAACCACCAAGACTTCGACATAATTGAAAATTTCTTGGTATGTGTTACATCCAGCAGCATACAGAGAACTAGGAAAACATCAATACCAAAGTAAGCACCAGCAATCAAAGTTCTAAAACCAAGTCAAGCCCGAGTGTATTGGACCTAGTTGCTACACATGAATCTTGGTGCCACTCTGCTGCATTGTAAGGGACTTGGCGGTCATTAATTGGTGACCTGTACCAGGTTTTAAAAAACATGCTAGCAACTGAATGAGTACCTCAGAAAACCAGTGAAGTAACTAAGGATAGCACATCAGGTGTTTTATTGCAAGTCAGAAACACTATTAAAAATACAAAATATTCTTTAACCATTCAATAAAAAGGAATATTAATAAAATAAAGATAAAAAGGACAACAAGATTCATAAGAATACATCACTACTCAAACACTGCAGTGTTCAGCGATATTTGAAAAGAACAATACCCCAAACATGGCCATGCTTACAGCAGCCAACTTACAGCAGCCAACACATTAAGGAAGAAGCTTTGCAAGAGCTGTAGTTAAATTCCACCAAATATTTCCATATGATTTATAAAGTACAGATATTTTTAATATTTTTTTCAGCAGAAGAAAGGAACCTAGAAATTTTTGCCTTCTGCAATTTTCAGCCTTAAAAAACTCATGATACTCCATTTCTTCTGATAAAATGGACAACTGAAAACCAACTTACCTAACTGTGATAGGATCTCCATTATTAACGAACCCTTTTGCTCCAAAGCCTTGGACACTAGATTCAGCTGAAGTATATACAATATTGCAAAATGAGACTCACATAGAAGAATCAGAGCTTGACGCATCTTTTTGCTCACTTTGTAGCTCAACAGAAACACCAAAAAGAAGACCACTGAAGCACAGAAAGGAATTTCATCATTAATCATTAAACTGTATGGAAAGCATAATTTGGAGACAAACAAATGCAAAAAAGAACAATGGAAATTGAATTTTTAAGAAAACTGATAAACAAAAAATAAATAAATAATCAACATGGCCAAAGCTAGGGAATCAGAGATTTATTGTGAACTTGGATGTAAGAGGCCCTCTAGTATCATGAATTTAAAAAACAAAAAGACTAAAAAGAACTGATATTTCAAAGAACCAACACAGTTCCACTGTTTATACAATAATATCTAGTACCTACTAACTAAACTAATATTCTTTTTCAAAATATCAAATAGGGTAAAATGTTAGAATATGACTTGTAGAAAACACGATCATATCAAAATTACATGATGTCAAGCTTGAAGAGGTACTTGCATATATTTAATAGTAAATCATTTCCTGCAGACAAAAAATATCCCTTGTCAATAGCCAAAAATTGTCTAATGGGTATGGCTATCCCCACCTATAGAGTCCAGACAATGAGACCCAGATACCTCAATATTGGAATGCAAAAGGACAGATTTAATGTAGTTTGAGATTGTAAATGAAACCTAGTGTTCCCAAATAAATTTTGAAGTGTGAATGGAGTCACAATCAACCAAATCTAGGCACCCTACTAGTCATGCTTAGATATTTAGTGAGATATTTATTATTTGGAACTCATAAGGGCTACTCAATTTTAAGTATGAAATCTGATGGAATTGTTTGTATTTGGAGTACTTCCCTAAAAAAAAAAAAAAAAAATTTGCCTATTATTATGTCATGTCTGTAAAATTTGATTGTTTGATAAGTTGGTGTCATTAAGCTGTTTTCAAATCTAACATAGTTGGGACGCTGCAATGTGAAGATTCTAGATTATTATATACTAATTAGTATTTTTGGAAGTGACCATTTGTCACTTCGGTACCACATCTGGATTCGATGGCCATAAATCAATTCATATAAGGAATCTTGAGTACCGTTATGTTCTTGTTCCCGCCATAATAAAGGGAGGGCTGGATAATATCTTGTGGCAACTTCTTGTTCCCTACCACAATTACAAAAGGGCTATATAATATTGTGTGGCACATTAGCTCATGTGATCACCATCTTGCCTAGGAGTTTGTTTATGTTTTAGAATAGTCCCAAATGATTCTTGTTATGTTATAATTCTATTCTCACAAAATCTTGCATTGTGTATGCTTGTTTTTGAACTCATATGATCGTCCCCTATATTTATGTTTTGAGATCGTATGGAATATTTTGGAGGTATGCTTACTTGCTACCCATTCCCTTGGCAATTTTATAGGTGAAGAAGGGGAACTGCAAGAGTTTCAAGAGTGGAGTGCGGATGATATAGTTTAGAGACATCAAGAACACTCTAAAGAGAACTTTGCATTTTGATTCAGTTTTATTTACGTTTGACAATTGTAACAAGGCCCTAGAATTGGCCAAGGATTTTACATGGTTTGGTTTAAGTTCATATTTGATTTAGACAATTAAAGTTAATAATGAATTAGGTTTATTATACTCGAGATCTGTTATGAATGTCTGGTATTTGATGATTGAAAAAGATTCTGTTGCAAATTTTAGTTTGACCTAATCTCATAGATGTGGGAAAATTACACTCGCAGCACGAAAGATGGCCTTCTTTAGAAATCTGGATTTCGGGTCGTGATAGGATCTAGGGATCTCTCCATGAATCCATGATAACAAAGGTCTAGGTCACCAGTAGGTGGCTCACATTTTCAGTTGGGTTGAACAAATGCACAGTCAAACATCATATGGTTCCCCCTATCATACATTAGAGAAAGCTACTTAGATATTAAATAAACTTCTCCTAAACACAAAATCCATCATTCCATATAAATCTGTCCAAAGAAACAATGATCAGTTCATAATATTGATAACAAGAAAAAAGATAGATCTTAGCAAAATACTTTAAAATCTTCATGGAATTAAAGAGGGTGTAATTGGTCATACTATATACAGCATGGATAAGGCCAGGTTTCATAGCAAGAAGAAATATCAACATCAAAGTGATAGCACGAGAACACTTGCGCAATCCCCATGCTACTGTTGCCACAATCAATACTTTGGTCTCTTCCTTCTCTGCAATTCAAGAACAGGGGAAAATTTATGGGGTCTAGAATAAGGATACAATCAATGCAACATTAGATTAAATTTTAAAAAAAGAAAGAAAATAAAAATAAGTATGTATGCAGCATGATGAACAAAGTTGCAAAATAGCACGGCAATTCAAGAAAAAGGGGAAATTTATGGGGTCTAGAATAAGGTTACAACCAAAGCTTATTTGATAAATAAAAGAAGAAAAGAAAAATAATTACACTTGCAACATGATAGAACAAAGTTGCAAGATAGAACAACGTAAACCTGGAATATTGCCATTTAAAATTAAAAGTATGAAAGATTAAGGAAAAAATTTTCTTTTTATTGGTAACGTAGAAAAAATCAAGTAAATTGTTCATAGTTTAATACTATCATCAATTATAAGCACGTAGCAGGATAGCTCTACAGCTACAAATACATCAGATATCCTCCCAAGTCCCAACCCTCTCAACTGCAACAAGCTAAAATATCAATCACACCAGATCTGAGAAATATTCACCAATTAGATTCAACTGACATTCATCACCCCAAAATACAATATGAAATCACCATGTGACAGAACATCCCAATCAAACAATAGTATCATTTTTTATCTGAGAAATTTATGGGCCAGTTGCAATTACAGGGACTATTTTCTGATCCATCAGTAGACATAAGAATTAAAAAAACTGATGTAATGTTTTCTGCCACGAATGTATAAAAGCTTATAGGTGAGAAGAAAAAATTAAAGGAGGAAGCTAGGCTCCCATAAGAAAATTTGTTGAGGAAATATGGATGTGTGGGTGCCTGGGTGGGGCTGGGCTGCCTGTCAGGCTTCAGGACCACCCAATCAAGTTATTGTCAATCCAGCCAAAGCAAGCCCAGGCCCATTCTGGGCCCAGACTTCATATATTACTTAGTCAAAGCCTTTTAGTTTGTAAAACAGTTTTTTAGGATCTGATTAGTTATACTTACATGTAATCAGGGATTTCATCCCCTTTATAATGAGAAGAACAGTCGACCAAGGAGGTCACTGCATTCAGCACATCTCTTCAGAATTCTTTCCATCTCTCTAAATGATATGGTATCAGAGCCTTGATATCTAGATCATTCAAGGCAATCTTCCACGTCTGGAAGCACTCAGTGCATCTCCGATCATCCTAGATCATCCCAGAACATCTCCATCATCTCCCATCCGGTGTGGCCCACCTGAGATCTTCTTCATCAACTCAGCGGAACCAGACCATGTTGGTCGACTGGAATTGCCTGTATTTATGGTGATTTTTCCGGAATTTATTTCCCATCAGAAGTAGGTTTTTCATCGCATTTTCTGGTTCGTCAGATTTCTCAATCTGATTTCATCTCGGCCGTCTAAAATCAAGGATCTTGGTGATTTCTGGCTGAATCTTCTTCCCTCACTTGCGAAAATATGTTGTGGCTTCATCCCCGACCTCTGATCTGTCCTATGATGATCTGGTGGGGCTTCCGTTTATGGAATCATACTGACAGAATGGTCGTCAGTCGGTTTTAGTGCAGATCTGTGCACTGTTTCGATTGCACCTTCTCTATTTGTGCATCTTCTTCATTATCAGACACATATTCTTCACTAGAAGACATTTTCTGCCACCTGATCGTCTGTGATCATCCCTGATCATCTCCGATCAGCCATGGCCCACCTGCGATCATCGACCTCATATCAGCGGAAGCAGCTCATATTGGTCGCCTGGGTCTCTTCTTATTTCTGGACATTTTTTCAAGATTTATGGATCATCAGAGGTAGGCCTTCTACTATTTTTTGTGGAAATTCAGTTTTATCAACTTGTTTTCATCTCAGCCGTCCAGAATTTTGGATTCCTGTTGGTTCTGTCTGGGACCACTTCCATTAGGTGCGAAAATAGTCCACCCTTCCATCCCCACCCTTTGATCTGGCTATTGATCAGTTGCTGGGGAACACGTGGGAATCTACCCACTGAACGACAGGGACGACGTGCACTCTGTTGTGCATTTTTTGTGTTCTGGCTATTTTTTATGCTACAGTACTGAGCTGTGTAATATCTGCACTGTGGTCGTGTTTCTGCTGCCTGGAGAAAATTGCATTTTCTTCTCAATACAGCTACTGTGAGACATTTTTCCTGGTCCGACTGTTCTCTGTTCTTGTTGATTCCGGTGTGAAGTTTTTTTTCTCTCTGTCTGCTCATCATGGACAAATCTGACATTAAAATAATTAGATTTGATGGAAACAATTATAACTCCTGGGCCTTCCAATTTCAAATTTACTTAGAAGGCAAGGAACTCTGGTCATATATTGATGGATCTGAACTTATACCGGCAGAAGATGACAAAAAGATTTTAGCTTGGAAAACTAAGGATGCTAAAATCAAAACCTGGTTGTTAGGTTCGGTTGAGCACTATTTTATCCTCAACCTCCGACCTTGCAAAACTGCCAAGGAAATGTGGGATTATCTTAAGAAGATCTATCAACAAGGCAATGCTGCCCGTCAATTTCAATTGGAACTTGACATTTCTCAATTCACTCAAGGCACCCAGTCTATTCAGGAGTATTACAATGGTTTTCGACGACTGTGGTCAGAATATGATGAGATTAAGTTTGCCAAGGTGTCTGATGCACTCCTACCTGAACTCCTTCCCTTACAACAAAGTAGCCATCGGGATCAGTTTCTGATGAAACTTCGTCGGGAGTTTGAGACAGTTCGCTCTAACTTAATGAGCAGGGCTTCTCTTCCCAGCTTGGATGACTGTCTTCAGGAGCTTCTGCGGGAAGAACAACGTCTGGTCACGAAAACTACTCTGGAACAACAGGGTTCTACTGAGGCTCCGCTTGCCTATGTTGCTATCACCAGACCATCTCCCCGGGATATCAGTAAAGTTCAGTGCCATAACTGCAGGAAATGTGGTCACTATGCAAATCAATGCAAGGCAAAAATCTGTCGATATTGTAAGGCAACTGGTCATGTTATTGAAGAATGCCGGAAGAAGAATCGCAATTCTACTTCCCGCAATTATGTGCAGTCACTGTCAGGCCCTGGTACTTCCACCGTGTCGTTAGCTCCCACTGCTTATACAATAACCACTCCACCATATGCATCATCTGACTTCAGTGGTTCTCTGCAGTATGATTCATCCTCACAGCCTGGTTCCTCACAATCTGCGTCTCCAGCTCCTCTCACCCCTGAGATGGTTAACCAAATGATCATCAATGCATTGGCATCCATGAACATCACAGGTACTGATTCCTCTCTTTCCAATACATGGTACTTAGATTCTGGTGCAAGTAACCATATGACCTCTTCACCCATAACATTACAGAATGTCATTCCTTACACTGGTCATCTCACTGTTCAAGCTGCCAACGGAGATCATCTCCCTATCACCTCTGTTGGTGATACCCCTGGCCCATTACCCTTAACCAATGTTTTAGTTTCTCCTCATCTTGCTACCAATTTGGTTTCTGTGGGTCAACTTGTTGAAAATAATTGCAATGTCTCCTTTTCTTCTTCTGGCTGTGTTGTGCAGGACCAGGAGTCGGGGGAAGTGATCGCGAGGGGGCCTAAGCATGGCAGACTTTTTCCCTTACCAATGTCTTCCGTTATTGAGAATAAAACTTTACATCAGTTATTTTGTTTTTTTATTCAGAATAATTCTCGATTGTGGCATAATAGACTTGGTCATCCGAATGCTTCTACAATGTCTACTTTATTTCAATCTGGATTAATAAATAAACCTGTTGACTCTGCTTCTTTTGAATGTGATAGTTGTAAATTAGGAAAGAGTAAAACTTTACCTTTTCCACACTCCACCACAGGGAGCACTGCATGTTTTGACTTGATTCACAGTGATGTTTGGGGCATTGCTCCGACCCTTTCCCATAGTCATTTCAAGTACTTTGTCACATTCATTGATGACTACAGCAGATTTACTTGGATTTATTTATTACATTCGAAGTCTGATGTTCTTACTGCATTTAAATTTTTTGTTAACTATGTTGAAAACCAATTCTCTAAATGCATTAAAACTTTGCGATCAGACTCAGGGGGGGAGTACGTTTCCAAGGATTTTCAATCCTTTTTAAACAATAAAGGAATCATTTCTCAACGTACATGTCCGTATACTCCACAACAAAATGGAGTTGCGGAACGGAAAAACAGGCATCTTCTTGATGTAACTCGAACTCTTCTGATTGAATCATCTGTTCCCCCTCGTTTTTGGACTGAAGCTCTCACCACGGCTGTCTATCTCATTAACCGCCTTCCATCACATACCATTGCTCATTTAACGCCTCATTTTAAATTGTTTGGTCATCATCCTGTCTTTGATCACCTACATACATTTGGTTGTGTTTGCTTCGTTCATCTACCTCCCACAGAGAGAACGAAACTCACAGCACAATCTCGCAAGTGTGCTTTTTTGGGTTATGCCACTAATCAAAAAGGTTTTGTTTGTTATGATCCCATTGGTCGTCGTATCAGGGTTTCTCGAAATGTTGTTTTCTTTGAAAATCAATATTTCTTCCAAACTCACATAGATTGTCCTCACCCCTCTTCACCAGCTCTCTTACCAGGTTTTTCGGATCAAACCTCTGTTACTAGGTTTAATCCTGCTTTTGTATACCACCGACGGGATAAACCTCCCATTGCAGATGGCCCTCCCCCTGATCCTCCACCGACAACTGGTTCCACACCTACTCCTGCTTTACGTCGCTCCTCCAGAAATTCTAGACCGCCTGAGCGGTATGGCTTTACCCATACTTCTTTGATGACCACTCTCTCTTCTATCTCTATCCCAAGTTCTTATTTGCAGGCTGTCCAACAAGATTGCTGGAACCAGGCCATGAAGGAGGAATTAGATGCATTGGCTCTGAATCACACATGGGATATTGTGGAGTGTCCTACGGCAGTTAAGCCTATTGGTTGCAAATGGATCTACTCGATCAAACTTAAATCTGATGGGTCCTTGGATAGACACAAAGCTAGACTTGTGGCACTTGGAAACAGACAGGAGTATGGCATTGACTACGAGGATACATTTGCACCTGTGGCAAAGATGACCTCTGTTCGGTTACTTCTTGCCATTGCTGCATCTCAGTCTTGGCCATTATACCAAATGGATGTCAAAAATGCATTTCTCCATGGGGATTTGCACGAAGAAGTCTATATGCGTATACCACAAGGCGTCCCCTCTCCCTCCAAGAGGTCTGTCTGTCGGTTGCGAAAATCACTTTATGGTCTCAAGCAAGCTCCTCGGGCATGGTTCGAAACATTCAGGGGTCGATTATGCGAAAGTGGGTTTACTCAGAGCCCTTATGATCCATCTCTCTTTCTATGCCACACATCTACAGGGGTTACTGTACTTCTGGTGTATGTTGACGATATTATTATCACTGGCACGGATGATGGTATGATCAAATCTCTCCAAGCTTCCCTCCGGACTTACTTTCATATGAAAGATTTGGGTCCTTTGCATTATTTCTTGGGCTTAGAGGTGCATCAATCTCACAAAGGTCTTTTTGTTAATCAACACAAATATACTTCAGACCTTATCGAGTTGGCTGGCCTCCATGATTCTTCGCCTGTTGATACACCCGTCGAGGTAAATCTCAAGCTGAGTAAAACTGATGGAGACCTTCTTCCTGATCCTCATACATATCGGCGCCTGGTGGGCAGTCTTGTCTATCTCACCATCACTAGACCTGACATTTCCTATGCTGTTAATCTGGTGAGCCAGTTCATGACCGCTCCTCGACACCTTCATTTGACAGCTGTGAAGCGCATTATCCGTTATCTGCTAAGCACTGTCTCTCGTGGCTTATATTATCCAAAGGATAATCCTCTTCATCTAACTGCTTATGCGGATGCTGACTGGGCAGGCTGTCAAGACACGCGTCGTTCTACTACTGGTTGGTGCATGTACCTTGGCAATTCACTCATTTCTTGGAAATGCAAGAAACAAGCACGTGTATCCAGATCTTCCACAGAAGTTGAATATAGGGCGATGTCTTCTGCTTGTTCTGAAGTCTTATGGCTACGGGGCCTTCTTTCAGAACTTGGATTCACTCAGACCTCTCCTACTCCATTGCATGCCGACAATACTGGGGCTATCCGAATCACTGAAAATCCAGTATTCCATGAACGCACCAAGCATATTGAAGTTGACTGCCACTTTATTCGGGATGAATTTAAGCGGGATGTCATTAGTCTACCTCATGTCCCTACAGAGTTTCAGTTTGCAGATATCTTCACAAAGGGACTTCCTCGGCCTCGACATCAATTTCTTGTTTCCAAATTGCTGCTTTATGACTCCCCAGCATCAATTTGAGGGGGGGTGTCAATCCAGCCAAAGCAAGCCCAGGCCCATTCTGGGCCCAGACTTCATATATTACTTAGTCAAAGCCTTTTAGTTTGTAAAACAGTTTTTTAGGATCTGATTAGTTATACTTACATGTAATCAGGGATTTCATCCCCTTTATAATGAGAAGAACAGTCGACCAAGGAGGTCACTGCATTCAGCACATCTCTTCAGAATTCTTTCCATCTCTCTAAATGATAGTTATGCCATATTACAATTCTGGCCTCAGGCCCTGTTTAACAGATGTTTCAACTGAGCCAGGTCGAAGTCTAGGCCTGGCTTGCTGATCAGTGTCGTAGATCAGTCTGCAAACTTAATTTCAGAGCTACATGGGCTAGGGCCAGGGGAGGGCCCAAACTGGTCTGCCACAGCCTGGCCATCGTCAACCCCGCAGAAAGAATAAGTACACAACTAATATATGCTAGACCTTTGAACATGCTCTTGACAATTTAGAAATAAAATTCAAATCAAATAACTGCCATTTCAGGTGGCTATCAGATAATGATGTGAAAAAAAGGCATTTTTCTCAATTTGGCCTTTCCCAGAATTGAGTTCCTTACCTTCTACAGTACATTCTTCATTTCCAGATCCTCCATCCTCATCAGTTAAGTACAGAAAAACAGAGTAGTTCACAAGATTACCAATGGCCACCAGAACTCCAAGACAAAATTGTGCGAGTAGGAAGAAACCAGGAATCGGGTAATGCCACAAGCCAACAGTTTCCCAGATCTCCATGTCCTGACAATTAAATTTTTAAAAGATCTCATGAATCATATAATAAGTGACTGTAAAACCAAGAAGATTCCTACATGAAACCATTAATTAACATACCTTCCACATCTTCTTATTGAAGGATGTGAATGCTACATTGAATACGTAAGTGCTAGCAGCCCAGAGGAGAATGAAGACAAGAAGTGACCCATTTAATCGATGCAAGTGGAACAAGGAAGGAAAGGCATATAAAATATAGCCAACATATGCCAGCAGTCCAAAAGCGCAGATACTTGCAAAATTGAAACTCCAAAAAGAAAGAGCGAGCAAAGATACCTGTCATGTTCACAGCTGAAAGTTTTACATATAAGACAAACATAACGGATTTGCCCTCAGATGCTAAAAGAAACTGAAGTGGGATGCACAAACAAGAACAGGTAATATCTTCCATCCAACATATTCGCTTGAAAAGAAAAACAAAGAAGGAAAATTCAATCCTCAGCAATGACTTGATGAATTACGCTTGTTATTGGAATATGAGAGCTATATGCACGAAGTGACAATCCTGACTTGCCAAGTCTGGAGACAAGTGGCATGTTGGTGGCAGCTACTGGCCCCCCAAAAAAAAAAACTAGGGGCTTGTGATAGCTATTCACCCAAAATCAGCTTTATTGACATTCTGACTCGTCAGATACAAGGTTTTGAACAGTCAAAAAAATCAATGAACTGCTCACTGCCATCATCTTCGATTGGATAACGAGCAATGCCCAGTGAAGCAGATTCATGTATGATGGATCCAGAACAAACCCACTCCCGACCCTTGTATATCATAAGCCAGTAGGTCCCACCAACATGTTATGTGTCACCTGACTAGGTGAAGTCAATACTTGTATGACTTGCCAAGTCAAGCAAGAGTTTAGAAATACGAAACATTCACCAACTTCTTAGGAATGCCTGGTCAGAAGTTCATCTGTTCCCATCCAAAATCACATTTTGCAACATGATGATTTTACAAAAATTAAGCTCTTGAAATAGTAAGATGATCAATGTTTTTTTTCCCTAAATGGTTCAAGGCTTTTTGGTGCTTCGAGAGGTTTAAGACAAGGTGATCCATTATCTCCTTTTCTTTTCACCATATTGGCAGAAGCTTTGGGAGCCCTTCTTTCAAAGGCTAAGGACTTGGGTATGATCAGAGGTTTTGAAACTCGAAAGGGGGGAGAAGCAATTACACATCTTCAGTTTGCAGAGGACACAATGTTATTCTCTTATACAAATTGGGATGAAATTGTGACATTCAAGCGAATATTGAGATGCTTTCAGATTGTTTCGGGCTTGAAGATTAATTTATGTACAAGCTTCTTGGTAGGTGTTGGTTGTTCGGAGGAGAATATACAGACGTTGACGGACAGGTTACATTGTAGAAAGAGCTCTCTTCCTTTTCAATACCTTGGCTTGCCTATTGGGGCAAATCCCCGATCGATCTCTATGTGGTTCGGTGGTGGAAAAGTTTGAAAATAAGTTATCTACTTGGAAGAGACAGTATCTTTCCTTTGGAGGGAGAACCACTCTCATCAAATCAGCTCTTTCCAACTTACCAATATATTAAGTGTCTCTTTATAAGATACAGTTGGGAGTGAATGAGAAGTTGGATCGGATCCGGAGGAATTTCTTATGGGACAGAAATTGTGAGAGAAGGAAGTTGCAAATAGTAAAGTGGAGTAAGGTGATAAAGTCAAAAATAGTGGGGGGTTTGGGTTTGGGGAACTTGGATTTAATAAATTGGTCTTGACTAGCGAAGTGGTGGTGGACGTATGGGGAAGAAAAGGAGGCACTATGGAGAATCATAGTGTCATAGTATGGGGAGGATGAATGGAGGTGGGCTCCAAAAAAGGTCCCTACATATATAGGTTGTCAAGTCTTTGGGCTGTAATTTCCAGTTTTGGGGATGTCTCAAAAGTCAGGGGGGAGGTCTTGGTCAAAGGTTTGGGTTTCATTGTAGGGGAGGGAGAGAGAGTCCGTTTTTGGTTTGATGATTGGGTGGGAGTAGGCCCCCTACGTTTTTTGTATCCTAGAGTATTTAGGGTGGTGTCCAATAAAGAATGTTCAGTTAAAGAGTTAAAGAGTGCTATGTCTGGGTTGGTAATATGATGTCCTGGGATATTAGTGTTAGGAGGGCCATTCGTCAATTAGAGTTGGGGGAGCATGAGTCCATATCGTGTCTTTTAGCTAACGTTGTTTTATGCAGGACTTCTTCTGATCGTTGCATTTGGAAGCCAGATTCTGCAGGATCTCTTTCCTCGTGGTCCTTCTACAGGGAGATTGACTCATCAAGTGCAGCTCGGTCCCCATGTGCTTCAGTTTGGATGGGTCTTGGCCCTCCCAGAGTGGAGGCTTTTTGTTGGTTGGTAGTGAGGGGCAAGATCTCAACAGCGGCTAATTTAAGAAAACGGTTCGTATCGGTTGATCTTTCTGATGTGTTGCCTATGCAGGTTGGAGATGGAATCAGTAGATCATTTGTTTATACATTGCCATGTCGCTTCATTTATTTGGACTTTGGAGGTATTTCCTTAAAGCATGTGGTGTGAGTTGGTGTTTTTCAGGTTCGGTAGCGGTGTTTTTTTAGGCTTGGAAGGGGATGCCTTTGCTTGGAAACGGTATGATTTTATAGAGGATCATCCCTCCTTCCATCCTTTGGACAACTTGGAAAGAGGAAATGATAAGAGTTTTTCTTAGAAAACAATCGTCAAAGGAGAGGAGCTATTGGCTCTTGTGCAATTAAGGATTGCCAAATGGGCATGTGCTAGAAAGGAATTTGCAGATATCAAGATTGATAATATCATGCATAGTTAGGGAGGATGTTTGAAGATGGGAGGTCTCAAGAAGAAATGAAAATTCGCTAGCGCCTTCTTCCATATGGAGTTCTAGAGTTCAATGTAGATGGAGCATTTAAAGGAAAACTAGGTGTCTGGTATTGGGGGTGTCCTGAGAAATCACGGATGGGGATTTGGGCGGGGGGCTGGGGGCTGGGGGCGTCGATGGCGGTTTATTTATATGTTTTCCAAGCATGTTGGGATCAAAGACTCTAATGAAGCAGAAATTCTAGCCATATTGGAAGCTCTTCGCATTTATCAATCCATGTATCAACAAAATCTAATTGTGGAGAGCGACTCAGCTAATGCCATTTCCTGGGTGACATCTATGAAAGGACCTTAGAAAATGCAATTCCTATTCAATGAAGCTAATCTTCTAGTTTCAAGCTTACAAGTTTCATTTCAGCACATTACGCAAATGAAAGTCCACAAAATTGCACTTTAATTCATCATTTTATGTAGGATTGTGGACTTAATTAGGACCAAATGCATTCAATTTCAAAGAAGTTCATGATTTTATGCATAGGAACATCAAAGTTGGAATTTTAGTCAAAATAACTAATCTGGCATGAATTTTGTGAAACTGATGGTTGGCATCCCCCTAGGGTCACACCAATTAGGCTTTTTGGTTTGGAACATGCATCAATTTTAACATCATCACATGGTTCATATTAGGCACAAAAAAACACTGAGTTGGGTCCCATGCATGACATACATAAGTTTCATACAATTAATTATGATTGTACTACTTTTGTCTCTGTAGGGAACTATCACAACATGGGAGCCCACTTGGAGAGAAGTTAAGAAGAGAAGAACAAAAAGAAGAAAAAGAAAAGAAGAAAAAATTAATAGGTGACCCCACCTTGGGCGTGAATTCCAAGGTACACACCAAAGGGAAAGTGGGGTCCACTTCGTTGCATTCAAAGTTTTCAAGATTTTTAAGATACCTTCTCATCCGTCTTTCCTGCATTGAGAAATCTCTTCCCCTCTATCCAAAATTTCAAATTCAAGCAGGAGATTTCTAGATGAGGAAAGAGATAGAGTTTCAGATGGAAAGCTCTCCCAAAAAGATTTGAAAAAATTCAAACCTAGAGAGATGGAGTTTTAAACCAAGGAGGAAATCAATTCAAATTGGAAAGAGATAAAGAAGCTAATCAAGAAGAGATTTCAAACAAGGCTGGATGTCCAACAGGGGGGCCTACTGAACCCCTTGGACGTCCCACATGGTGCTTGCCATCATCTCCACAAAATCTTGAATTTTGGAAATTCTATCTCTTGGTGACATGGAGATCTCTGATGGGACCCAGGATGGAAGTTGTTGCACAACGGGAAGCTGAGATTGGCAGGAGAATAATTCAAATTTCAAATCATCTCTGGAGAGGAGGATTTCTTGGAGTGCAAGCTAAGCCAAGAGAAGTCCAAGATGGAAACAACTCAAGCAAAAAAAGATAAAATATTATAAAAGAAGCCCATAGGGGGGAGACGTCGCACCCGAGCCCTCTCATAGGCTAGACGTCCCCCTCTCTCCTCTTTCCCTCTTCCTCTTTTCCCTCTCTTCTAGTTCTAGGGCTCTAAATCTAGTTCTCTACTCTGTATGTTTTCTAAAAAGTTAGGTTTGGGCCTTGTCCAAGCAAGACTTAGTTTAGGAGAAGATTGTATTGAAGATCATATTAATGACAAATTAGTTATTCTTCTGTGTAATGGTTGGCTAAACTTGTGATTGAGGCTATGGAGTATGGATGAAGCTACGTATCTCTCTTTTTAATTAGGTTGTTCTCTTCTTGTTCCATGTTACTAATATTTACTGATTAATAGGCTTGTCTTCATACCAGTAGGTGCCTTCCATGCATAGTTCTCAAAACTAAAAACTTGTTTCTGATCATTCATGCTTACATTTGATAGATCATGCTTAGAACTGTGATTTCTTTGATGGGTTATGCTTTCATTTGATCAGCGATGCTTAAATGATTTTGGTGATTTTATGAAGGGAAGGAGGTCTTGGCCTTTGGATATTTTTTTTAATTGATAAAAAGATTTCTCTAGAAAAGAGAAAAAGGACTTCTAAAGATAAATCATCCAGATCAAGATGCATTGATTTGGTCTTGATCTGAGGTAAAGAATTGGACAAGATGGGCTTTTCTTAATTAATGAGAGTGTTGATTGCTTAGTGGATTCCTATGCCTTGATCAATATCATTAAATTGGTAGTTTTATCTTGTTGATTGCTTGCCTTTATTTCTGGTTTTTTTTTACTCATCATAATTTCTAGTTCATCATCTAAAAATCAGTTTTCTTAATTTGAAGATTTTCCTAATCCGCTCCATTTGGGTTCGACCCGTATTTGCCACAGTCTCAAAAGCAACCGTGCACTTACGGTTAATTAATGTGATTCAACAGCAAATGAAATGGCGAATAATTGTCTAGCTAAGCAAGGGGTAGATCGGTCTTGTAATTTTAGTGTTCCTGTAATGTAGTTGTGGTTCAGGGCTGGTATATTTCTCTTATGCTGGTGCACCTATGATAGGTTTTTTGTTTGTCTTTCTGAGTTGTACCTTCTTTCTTTTTAATGAAAATTTTCTGTTACCGATCAAAAAAAAAAAAAAAGGTGACCCATCTACTATGATATTGTAATTTCTTTGTAGAGGTAATCTATGTTTTGAACCTCCAGTATTCAACAATTCAGTTTGTGTAATATCCTCTATTATGGGCCAGGATTAGTCTAGGCCCAGGTAGTACTTTAGTGGTCCTCTTAGTATGAAATTAGTAATACTACTTACTAAGGAATTAGAAATTGGAAGGTATCCCACGTTTTGCTTTGGGATTGGAGTTGTATAACAACTATAGTAGAGGAAACTAGAGATATATTAGGATTAGGACTTGCCTTCTCCTTATATATTGAAGCATAAGCAAACCAACGACCCTATTATAGTGATTTAAGTTGGAAAAATTCTGAGAAAGACTGTGGGCTGCAATCTAGGAGAAGGAGAGGAAGATTGATGTCCTATTCGCATCCGCACATCGCAAGAGCTACAATCACGTATCAAAGGTGAGTGGATCTTCCTAATTAATGAGTTGAATAAGTTTGATGGTTGATAATGTGATGTGATTTAGATTCTCTGTTAAGAAGTTTTGATTGAGGAAATCCTATGTTATGTAAATTTCTGTACTAATAATATCCGTGTTGGTTATGGGATTACATGCTAATGGAGATTGAATTCATACATGTGGAAAGGGGATAAAGATTCATGGAATAGATTCAAATTCTGTAAAAGCAGAATGCTGTCGTCAATGGTAGAATTTGACTATTGTGAGTTGTGGGACCCCATGGCCCACTAGATGGAGAATCAGAACCCCACATCTGGAAGAGGACTGATGGCGACCATGGTAGAGTGAGACATCTTGCATTAGGTTCAGTGGGACCCACTGATCAAGGAAACCAATTACAGATAGGCGTGACATAGAACAGAAACCAGTAAAGGTCGTTTTTGGTTTGTGGACCCCAGTACATGATCTGATGAGGGATCAGATCCATGAGGATGATAGTGTAGTAGTGGTCGACCATCACCTAGATGGCTGATCTTGATTTAGTTGAGTGGGACCCACTGGATACCAAACTTGGAGCATTACAGGCGTGAAACTGACGGCAACAGACTCTTAGGTCGACATCTATGGTGGGACCCACTAACAAAACTAATCATGGATTAGGACACCACGTCTTGAAGTAAACTCAGAGACGATCCCAATGGTGGTGGTCTCATGTGGCCTGGTCTCCATCTCACCAGTTATTCAGGAACTTCAATTTTGTTAACAATAAGGATTAATTATGAATTTTAATTGTATTTGTTAATCTTGTGGGGGCCAATAAAAATATATGATGGTGAATCCAATTCATTAAGAGTAAAGCCTATACTTGGGTAACCCTAGAGAGTAGACGTGATCATGATTTAGACCAGCGGGACCCACTGGATGCTATATGGGTGTGCCTTCAGGCGTGGGCAACTGAAGACTGGGCTGGGCTCTGTTCATGGATCTGTTCATGGGTCTGTGACTACTGATATAGTTGGGTTTGGCCCAGGATTGGAAAGTGATAATCATATAAAGTTTATTATACAGATAACTTAAAGGTTAGATGATTAATTAATGGTGAGTAAATGGCTGATTAATTTAGTTATGAACAAATATATGCATTATGTTTACTTGTTGCATATTATGTTTTGTTTTATGGTGTGGACCAACCCTACTCTGATAATACCAATTTTGAATTGGAATGGGGCAATAAACGATGAGCTTAGTAAGGGTGGAGTCCACACTATTGATATGCACATGAGGAAAAATTGATAATAATATTGAGTTGTGGTTGTTATGAGATGGTGAGATCCCAGACGTGGGATATTGGACTTAGTGTCCGAGCCGTATGGCGGCTGGTCCATAGGGGACGTGTCCGATGGGACAAGGTCATAAGGACCGGTATACATGTATACAATAAGCCTTTGAGGCGTGGTAAGGTGCATGGGCACGGATGTATATTTATGGATGTATTATTGTGCATATAATATATTGATTCAATAGTGTTAAATCATGTAATATTATGCTTTATGCTGCTTATGTAATTAGGAATATTCATTCACCAGTAATACTGATGTTGTGTTGCCCCCTTCAGGTAATCTTACTGCGGGTGGGATATGACAAACTCACGTATAGAACTTGAAATAATAGAATGCTTGAGATTGTATTATTATTCAGTGTCTTCCTTTGAAGAACCAGCCTCAATATATAGAGTATTACATGCCTTAATCAAGGCTTAAGTTAGGAAACCAATCTAATTACATCAATTTCTATCTAAGTTAGGAAACCAATCTAATTACAGAATATGTACAGCTGTGTTAATCTTGACCAAAACAATCCCACGTGGAGATAACATGCTGGACTGGATCCTATGATGGGCCTTGGGCCTGTTTAACACCCCCCAGTGTTATTTAAGGCGTTAAGCGAGCCGAAGCGACCAAGGCTCCTAACGCCTAGGCGAGAAGCGAGAAGCGAAGCGACACGCTTTACCGAAGCGAAGCGAACAGTTAAAAAAAAAAATTCAGTTTAATTAATTCTAAACATCTAAGTTATAATTATATATATACTAAATATTTATCAGCAGTTCAGCACTAGCATTAAAGAAGCAGAAACATCAGCAAATTCAGAAGCAGCAGAAACATAAACAGAAAAAAAATTATCAGCAAAAACAGAAGCAGCAGAAACAGAAAACAGGAGAGAAGAAGAAAAAAAAACAGAAACAGAAAAAAAATAAAAAAGAGGAACCAGAACAGCAGGCAGCAGAAACATAAACAGAAAAAAAATTATCAGCAAAAACAGAAGCAGCAGAAACAGAAAACAGGAGAGAAGAAGAAAAAAAAACAGAAACAGAAAAAAAATAAAAAAGAGGAACCAGAACAGCAGGCAGCAGAAACATAAACAGAAAAAAAATTATCAGCAAAAACAGAAGCAGCAGAAACAGAAAACAGGAGAGAAGAAGAAAAAAAAACAGAAACAGAAAAAAAAAAAAAAAACGAGGAACCAGAACAGCAGCACCATTACAGAACCAAAACAGCAGAAAAAAAAAAAAAACCAGAAGCACCATTACAGAGAACTAGAACAGCAGAATCAGGAAAAAAAAAAAATAGCAGCACCATTGCAACCACAAGAGCAGAATCAGGAAAAAAAAAAAGAAACAGAGAAGAAGAAGCAGAGAAGAAAAAGAAAAAGAGGACCAGCCGAGAAGAAGAAGAAGAGAAAAGAGAAGAGAAAAGAAATCTGAGACAAACCTGTCACCGAGGAGCAGCCGCAGGAGAGGAAGGAGCAGCAGCAGTCGACCGTCGATCGTGATCGTGAGGTCCAGCTCCAGTTCGTTGCCTGATCTGAGGAATACCAGTGGCCAGCTCCAGTCCCAGCTCCAGTCCGTTGTTTGATCTGAGCAAAATTAGGGCTGGGTTTTATATTTATGGGACAAGGGGGTAATTGGGTGTATGTGCATCTTATAAAAATTTTTCCAATTGCCCTAATCCAACGGTTCACAATTAAAATAAAATAATCCAACAGTCCATAATAAAATTAAAACACAAGCTCGCCTCGCTTAACTAAAGCGCTCGCTTTTTCGCCTCTCGCTTAATTTCAAGGCGCTCGCTTTTCTCGCTTTTTCCTCGCTTCATGCATATTCGCTTCGCCTGGGGTGTTCAAGGCGACCACACCTCGCTTCGCCTCGCTTCTCGCCTAGGCGAGCGCCTAGGCGAGCTTTTCAAATCACTGACACCCCCCCTCAAATTGATGCGGGAGAATCAACGAGCATCAATTTGCCAACCAAGAATTGATGGCGTGGGCGGGGAAGACCTTTAGTAAGAATATCAGCAATTTGAAGCTCAGTGGAGACATGCGGAAGGCTGATGACATCACGTTTAAGCTCATCTCGTATGAAGTGACAATCAACCTCGATGTGTTTAGTGCGTTCATGAAAAATTGGATTTTCAGTAATCTGAATGGCACTTGTATTATCTGCATAGAGGGGGGTAGGTCCTTCTGCGGGAAATCCAATGTCAGAAAGCAGACCTCGAAGCCAAAGAATTTCGGAGCACGCAGCAGACATAGCTCGGTACTCAGCCTCGGTAGAAGATTTTGACACTTTTTCATGTTTCTTGCATTTCCAGGAAATCAGACTATCGCCCAAAAACATGCACCATCCTGTCGTCGATCTGCGAGTGTCTGGACAACCAGCCCAATCAGCATCTGAATAAGTTTTGAGAGATAAATGATTGTTGGATGAAAAAAACAACCCGCGTGTTGGTGTGCGAATAAGGTACCGAATGATGCGGCGAACTGCAGCCATATGAAGATGAGGAGGAGCAGTCATGAACTGACTCATTAGGTTGACCGCAAATGAGATATCAGGACGGGTGATCGTGAGGTAGATCAAGCTCCCCACTAACTGGCGATATGCGGTAGGATCTGGAAGAAGGTCACCCTCCTCTTTGCTGAGTTTGACATTCAGTTCGATGGGCGTATCGACTGGAGTTGAAGTAGTAAGGCCAGCCAAGTCAATGAGGTCAACCGTGTATTTGTGCTGATTAAGAACTATACCTTTAGGCGATTGATGAACTTCAAGACCGAGGAAATAGTGTAAGGGCCCGAGATCCTTCATTTGAAATGTCTGATGAAGAGAAGCTTGGAGTTCATGAATCATTTGTGCATTGGGACCAGTAATTACAATGTCATCAACGTAGACCAGTAGCACAGTAATCCCGGACGGAGCATAATGTAAGAACATAGAAGGATCATACTGGCTCGGATGAAAATCCAAGTGGAGAAGAGCAGCTTGAAATTTCTCAAACCAGGCGCGAGGAGCTTGCTTCAAACCATAGAGAGAGCGACGGAGCTTAGCAACCATACCCTTCCCAGATGAGGACCCCGGAGGCAGACGCATATAAACATCTTCTTTGAGATCACCATGCAGAAACGCATTTTTTACATCCATTTGATAGAGAGGCCAGGACCGAGAGGCAGCAACAGGCCAACAGCAAGGATGATGCGTACGGTGGTCATCTTGGCGACGGGAGCAAAAGTTTTATCGTAATCAATGCCATATTCTTGCCGATTTCCGAGAGCAACAAGGCGCGCCTTATATCGATCGAGAGTGCCATCTGATTTTAACTTGAGAGAAAAGATCCACTTGCAGCCAATAGGTTTGACGCCCACAGGAGAGGGGACAATATCCCACGTATGATTTTTCTCTAAAGCAGCCAATTCATCGAGCATAGCCTGGTTCCAGCATTTGTCCTGCACAGCCTGAGAATAGGAGTGGGGAATGGAAGAAGAGGACAAAGTAGCCATTAAGGAAGTATGGGAGAACCCATAGCGGTCGGGTGGTACCGAAATGCGAGTGGAGCGACGCAATGGAGGAAGTCCAAAAAGACGAAATGTCGGAGGTAGACCAGATGCCGGAGGTGGACCGGGAGGGGAATCCCTGGGAGGCGCGTCTGTGGTCCGTCTGTGATACACAAAGTTAGGATTAAAGCGAACAATAGATGTGTCGTCGGAAAAACCAGGTAAGGAAACTAGAGAGGAGTCATCTGGAGGATCAAGATGTTTTTGAAAAAAATACTTGGTTTCAAAAAACACGACATTCCTAGAGGTACGGATGCGACGAATGTGGGGATCATAGCAAAGGAACCCTTTCTGGAAGGGTGCATATCCTAAAAAAACACACTGAGCGGATTGAGCTGTAAGTTTGGTCCGTTCAGAAGGAGGCAAATGCACAAAGCAAACTGAGCCAAAAACATGAAGATCATCATAGGATGGAGATGTCTTGTATAGTCGATAATATGGGCTCTGATTCTCAATCGAAGGGGATGGCATACGATTAATAAGATGAGCTGCAGTAGCCAATGCCTCAACCCAAAAACGAGTAGGAACTGATGATTCAAGGAGAAGGGAACGAGTGACATCAAGGAGATGTCTATTTTTCCTTTTGGCGACTCCATTCTGCTGTGGAGTATAAGGACAAGTTCTTTGAGAAATAATACCTTTGTTTTGCAAAAACTGTTGAAAATCAGAGGACATATATTCCCCGCCTGAATCAGATCGCAGGATTTTAATGCAGGTGGAAAATTGAGTTTCAACATAAGCCAGAAAAATTTTAAAAACATGAAAAACATCAGATTTGGAATGTAGAAAGTAAACCCATGTGGACCGACTGAAATCATCAATAAATGTCACAAAGTATTTATAGTGAGCATGAGAAAGAGCTGGAGCAAATCCCCATACATCGCTATGAACCAAATCAAAACACTGAGTGCTGTGTGAAGTGGAAAGAGGAAAAGGAAAAGTTTTGCTCTTTCCCATTTTGCAAGTAGCACAATCAAAAGGCACACAAGAAGATAAACCAGTAGTTTTATTCAATAAACCAGAATTGAACAGAAGGGACAAAGTCTTTGAATTAGGGTGTCCAAGTTTTTTATGCCACAATTGGCAGTTATCTCTAATGGAAAAACAAAACACATCATTGTCAAATTTATTCCTAGAAGTCTTAGAAAAATCCAGTGGAAACAAGCGTCCACACTTAGGCCCCCTCGCGATCTCCTTCCCGGACATCTGGTCCTGCACAACACAACCAGAAGAAGAAAAAGAGATGTTACAATTATTTTCAACAAGCTGCCCGACTGACAAAAGGTTGGAACTTAAATTTGGACACAGATAAACATTTTTCAATGGAATGGGACCAGGGATGTCACCGACAGCAATAATGGGAACATGGCCCCCGTTAGCTGTTTGTATTTGAAGAAGGCCAGTGTATTTTTGCACATTGGAGAGCGGTGCGCAGGAAGACGTCATATGATTAGACGCCCCGGAATCAAGGAACCAAGTAGAAGATGGAGGGGATGTACCTGAGAGACCAAGAGCAGATAAGGCATTAACAATCATCTGTTGAACCAATTCAGGAGTGAGAGAGGATGAGGGTCCAGGCTGTGAGGGTGCAGATGTAGGAGCAGGCAGAACCGAAGAAGCAGCATACGCATTCGTAGGCTGATACTGTGGAGTCTGAGGCTGTGGTGATGGACGTTGTGGGCGGCGGCGACATTCAGAGATGATATGTCCCGACTTTTTACAGTAACTGCAGACCTTCTGTTTGCATTGAGTTGCAATGTGCCCAAATTTTTTACAACTGTAACATTGGGTTTTGCTCAAGTCGCGCGACGAAGGCTGAGAAGTTTTATTAGCCGAGAACGCGACTGAATAGGTCTCAGTCTTTTGTTGCGCTATATGAGCCGAGGTCGTAATGCGCTGTTCTTCGCGTAGAAGTTCATTTAAGCATACATCCAAGGAAGGTAACGGCGTCCGATTCATCAGGTCAGATCGGACACTCTCATATTCACTTCGCAGTTTCATCAAAAACTGATCCCTTTGACTAGAGGCCTGAAGATCTTGAATAACGAGCAAAACATCTGAAGCCACATCAGCATACTTAATTCCATCGTATTCCGACCACAGTGTACGAAATCCAGAATAGTAATCTTGTATGGACAAGGTTCCCTGTGTATATTCAGCAATCGCACATTCAAGATGAAATTGACGTGTTGAATTATCTTGATGGTATACTTTCTTCAGATACCCCCACATGTCTTTGGAAGTGGGGTAAGGTTTGAGATTCATGATCAGATGTGGCTCGACAGAGCCGAGGATCCATGATTTTATCTTCGCATCTTTAGTAAGCCAAGAGGAGATTTTCTTCTCATCTTCAGTGGGTTTAGGGTCAGATCCAGAAATATAACCCCACAATTCCTTAGCCTCGAGGTATACTTGGAACTGAAAGGACCAAGCAGGGTAATTCTTCCCAGTGAACCGAATCAAGGTAACTTCAGATTTTTCCATCTCAAGTTGATATTGGCCAAACAGTAAACAGAGAAGAAAACAGCAGCAAAGAGAACAGCAGCAATCAGAAACAGCAGAGAACTTGTCCTCACTAGCAACAGACAAGAACAGTATGTAGGATGCCTTTCCCGGTTGTAGAAAACACAATCTAACCAAACAGGGAGGAAACAACCCAACAAAACACAGTAATGGTGCACAAAAGAGCCCCAGACGACCCTGTCAGTGGCTGAAGATCCACTACGTGGGGCCCACTGATGGTCCTGGGCAAAAATCAGAGGACTGATATGAGTGAGCCTTCTATTCTGCCTTCTACTGAAACAAGATTGATCTGAATCTACTAAAGATCCAAGATTCTGAATGGTCTTGATGAAAACAAAATGAATTTCTGAAGAAACTGAAGATTGCGTAAAACACCAACCTGGAGTCTCTAAAAAATTGTGGAAAAATCACCAAAAGTCTTAGAAATACCAGGCGACCAGAGTGGGATGGATTTCTGAAGTTGATCTGATGATCAGGGGTGGGCCACCAAGAGGATGCTTCTAACGCAGAATGAAGATATCGCTGGAATGGAGATGTCGCTGGAAATTTCTGGAAATAGATCCTAGATCTATTTTCTGCACGAGAGAGACTTATTCTCTCTATCCCTATGGCCTTAATGCTGTGGAAGATGTCTATTGATCAGATTGCCTTGAGACCTTGCTCTGATACCATGACAAACTCACGTATAGAACTTGAAATAATAGAATGCTTGAGATTGTATTATTATTCAGTGTCTTCCTTTGAAGAACCAGCCTCAATATATAGAGTATTACATGCCTTAATCAAGGCTTAAGTTAGGAAACCAATCTAATTACATCAATTTCTATCTAAGTTAGGAAACCAATCTAATTACAGAATATGTACAGCTGTGTTAATCTTGACCAAAACAATCCCACGTGGAGATAACATGCTAGACTGGATCCTATGATGGGCCTTGGGCCTGTTTAACAGGATAAATCAGGATGGCGCTCAGCACGTAGATTTTGGCATGCGTGGCTGAAGAGAGAGAGCGAGAAATATTCATATGAGTGACAGAAGATTTAGCTTTTGTTTAGCAATTGATTTACTGATTAGTACATTATTATTTGAGTAGAACATAGGGATTTGGATTATTTAGAGATTTTTTATATTGTTTGACTTTATTTAAATTAATTGGAATTATAGTTGATTTATATGCCAAATCTCTTATGCGAATAATTTGATAAATGAATGGTATGCATTGCCAAGTTATCACGATCCGGATATCCGACAGGGCCCCAGAATTTGGGTCGTGACAGTTTGAAAGGAAGTGCACTGTTTTATACAGGAAAGCTTTAGATTAACATTTTATTCAGTACAACAAAAACATGACTCTGCTTCCTAAACACACAAAACTGTATGTGTGAGATGCAAGTGCAGTCTATATACCATGCTTGACCATGTAAGTGTAACAACACCAACAGCAACAACAAAATGCAGCAGAGTCCAGGACAAGCCTCATATACTCTGTATACACTCTTTTTCTTTTTCTATTTTTTTTTTTGCTAAATGGAGAAAATTTCGTGCACTTATGCCCTCACTATGGTGTCCCTGGCTAACTGAGCTGCAGCTGAGGACCATTCTGACGTGATTTAAATACAAGGAAAAATATGACAATTGACCCAAGGTTATGCATAATATCCTTGACACCTGAGGCCTGAAATGTACATGTGAATGGCTTGGTAATAGAGACTTGTATTAATAGGTCTAGCCATATATAAGCCCCAAAATCTCCCTGGAAAGATTCTTCTAATTATCAGCCAGCAAGCAATGATTCAGAATGGAGGAGGTAGTCCAAGTTCAACGTAGCGAAGGCAAAAACTGTATTCATCGGATTTTTTTAAAAATCAAGGTTGTTTAAGGGGATGGTCTGTGGAACAGATCAGATCAATCATCTGAATCACATAACCATGGTAGATATAAGAGACAAAAAATTCAAAACCTACAGATTTAGAATGGACAAGTTGGGTCAATGATGATATAATCATTCTCCCAGATACATCACATGTAATCACCTCAAAATTCATATTTTTCTCCATCAAGAATTTTCCTGGAAAGGTGAGAAATGAGGTTTGGGAGAGACCCTTTAAAGTATTTATCACATGGTGAAAGCGTCAGAAAATTTCTAAGCACAACAAATCCATGGTCTCGTAAAAAGATCAGCGTAAAATAATCAAGAACACCTAACAAGGAATAAATCTCCACTGCAGCAGTGAGATATGAAGGTATTTGTGGTATGTTTTGCTCCAAAGGTTCCCACAACTGTTTGTTCCTGTCGAAGACCATATCATCAATGAGGCCCAACAACATGCAATCAGATCGGTGCAAAGAAAGCTCCAACTATGCCCATATTTGAAAGAAATATTCATTTTCCAAGAACCCTTCAACCGCAAAACGTCAGTTCTCCTTGGGTCTGGTTGAATTTGGAGTTGGTTTGGATCTCAACTAGTGAACTTTGAGATTGATAATAGTTCTAACCTGAAAATTTGTAAATTCACGTGAATTTATGATTGTCATCTCACTTAGCTCCCAATCCAGGATTCAGGAGGATCTCAACTCTATCTCGGAGGTATGAGCCACGTGTAGGAAAGAGTCGGAGATTATTTTTTTGGTAAGTAAGAGGCATACTATAAACCATTTATTTATTCAAATTTGGCCTCGAACATGGGTCTGCGTGAAGCTTCACGTCTGAATCCTCAAAGGATATCGGTTGAAGGTGACAATTGTAATGCTATGTAATGATAGAAGGAGGAAGAGATGAGAGTTGGAGAGAAAACCCGACCACTCAATAGAGGATCGTTTACCTATTTATAATATCATTATACCCTTAATCAAGGGATTTACATGAATCACTTAATACAATTAGAATCATATTCAAATCAATCTCCTAGTCTATGAGAGAAATCAGCAACAGAATCAGTAACAAAATTACAGACTGAATCCTACACATGGGATGATATATACAGCTGTGTACAAGCCCTTGATGGGCTGGGCCTAGTGAGACTGGGCCTGGGCCTAGTAGGCCTAAGCCACATTATCTTCTACACTCCCCCTCAAATTGATGTGGTAATGTAGAAAACAACAATTTGCTAGTGAGGTCATGATGGCGCGGTTTGGGAAGTGCTTTGGTGAAGATATCGGCCAACTGGTCATGAGTAGAGACATGAGGCAAGGTTATCTTCTCAGTGACAACATGCTGACGGATGAAGTGACAATCAATCTCAATGTGCTTCGTCCGTTCATGAAAGATTGGATTATTAGCAATTCTGGTAGCACTGATATTGTCCCCATGAAGAGGTGTAGAACTATCAATAAGAACACCGAATTCACAGAGAAGACGGCGGAGCCAAATGATTTCAGCACTGGCGGACGACATTGCCCGATATTCGGCCTCAGCAGAAGATTTGGACACGGTGGTTTGCTTCTTGCACTTCCACGAAATCAAAGAGCCGCCGAGAAACATACACCAGCCAGTGGTAAAGCGCCGAGAATCAGGACAACCAGCCCAATCAGCATCTGCATATGCTGATAATCGTAGAGAAGTGTCAGAAGGGTAGAAGAGACCATGAGTAAGAGCGCCTTTAACATAGCAGAGTATGCGCAAAGTAGCAGCAAGATGGGGTTTGTGAGGATTGCTCACAAATTGGCTAACTGTATGAACTACATGAGAAATATCAGGTCGAGTCATAGTTAAGTAGAGCAAACTACCAACTATCCGCCGAAAAATGGAGGGATCATCCAAGGGAGGGCCATCCTCCGTACTGAGTTTGCTGTTTAATACCATTGGCGTATCAAAAGTGCGAGCATCATCAAGTCTGGCTGAGGTGATCAAATCAGCAGCATATTTACGCTGATGGACTCGAATGCCTGATTTGGTACGCGAAAACTCAAGCCCTAGAAAGTAGGTGAGAGGTCCAAGATCCTTCATTCTGAAGTGGCGAGTGAGATGGTGCTTGAGATCCGTAATTCCGGAAATATCATTGCCACTGATAATCATATCATCAACATACACTAATAGGAATGTGTAACCCTTCGATGTCCTTCGAAGAAATAGTGAACTGTCAGAATGACTCTGATGAAACCCAGCTTGAAGAATTGCTGCCCGGAATTTATCAAACCAAGCCCTGGGAGCCTGCTTAAGCCCATAAAGAGATTTTCTCAACTTGCAAACATGCTGAGGAGGACAAGCATATCCTGGAGGAGGTTTTAAGTAGACAGTCTCTTTCAAATCGCCATGAAGAAAGGCATTTTTTACATCCATTTGCCATAGAGGCCAGTTGCGGGCAGCAGCGACACAAAGAAGAGTACGAACGGTGGTCATTTTAGCCACTGGTGCAAATGTCTCCTCATAGTCAATGCCATACTCCTGCTTGTAACCCTGCGCAACCAATCTGGCTTTGTAGCGATCAAGACTCCCATCAGAGTTAACTTTGACAGAGTAGACCCATTTACTGCCAATCACAGAGGCTCCTTCCGGAGTCGGTACCAAGTCCCATGTGTTGTTTGCTTCAAGAGCAAGCAACTCCTCAGTCATAGCATCCTGCTAGTATGCAATCTTCGAAGCCTGTGAATAAGAGGTGGGTATAGGAGCACTATCCAAAGAAGTGAAAAGAGCAGGAAAGCCATATCTGTCAGGAGCAACAGAAGGACGACTAGAGCGTCGCAAGGGTACGACACTATCAGAAGAGGAAGTATTAATACCTGAGGGTGCAGTAGGTAGCATTGGGATAGGATCAGGAGGAGGAGGCCCCACAGGAGGAACCGTGTTACGCCGGACATAGACATTGGTTATAGGTGGTGGAGACTTAGTCGCAGGGAATTGTGGCAGATAAGACACAGCAATAGGATGAGTATCCAAACGCAAAGAAAAGAAAGGAATATGTTCCAAGAAGATCACATTACGAGATATTCGCATGCATTTCTCGGAGTGGTCATAACACAGAAATCCTTTGTGTTCAGCACTGTAACCGAGGAAGATACATTTGGCAGCCTGTGGAGACAACTTAGTGCGCTCTGTAGGTGGAAGATGAACAAAGCACAAGCAACCAAAAACACGTAAGTGAGAATATGAATGGGTATGACCAAAGAGAGCTTCATATGGAGTCGTCTTTCCTAGAACGGAGCTAGGATGACGATTGAGGAGATACACAGCAGTCTGTGCAGCATCACACCAAAAATTTGGAGGAACTAAGGATGCAAGTAAGAGAGTACGAACAGTTTCAAGAATATGCCTGTTCTTCCTCTCCGCAACACCATTTTGCTGTGGAGTATGTGGGCAGGATTTTTGGTGAGAATTCCTTTATCAGAAAGGAAGGCAGAAAAATCATAGGACATGTATTCTCCACCGGAGTCAGACCTAAGAATTTTTATTTCTTTTTGAAATTGTGTTTGAACCATTTTGTAAAATTTTTGAAAAAGAGAAAGTACTTCAGATTTGAAGCGCATGAAATAAATCCAAGTGAAACGGGAATGATCGTTAATGAAGGTCACATAATACTTAAAGCCTAAACTACTCAAGGTAGGTGCAATTCCCCAAACATCCCTGTGAATAATATCAAAAGATGATAAAGCACGAGAACTATGAATAGGAAAAGGCAAGATATGACTTTTACTCAAACAACATGTTTCACACTTTGAGTGAACTAAAGAGGATACCATTTTATTATCAATAGTGGGTTCTAAACAACCAATTTTAAACAAAGAAAGTAAATAAGCATTGTTCACATGACCAAGACGACTATGCCACATAGTCCACAGTTTATTGAAATTAAGGAGAAGAAGAAGAAAAGAGGGAATGATGTCCAATGTCCAGCAGAAACAGGCGACCATGTTTACTCCCCGTCGCGATCACCTTCCCAGTTTGCCGCCCCTGTATGATACAACCAGTGGAAGAAAAGTTAACTAGGTACCCATCATCAATAAGTTGTCCAACAGAAAGTAAATTAGCTGATAATTTGGGAACAAAGTAGACATAGGGAAGGTGAATGGACTGGCCAGAGACACTAGATAAAGTAATAGTACCAATCCCCGAAATGGGTAATTGGTCTCCATTAGCAGTGGTGATCTTATCTTTGCCAAGGTAAGTGTGAGAGGCTGTAAAGCTACTTTCTACAGAAGTCATGTGGTTCGATGCTCCTGAATCTAAAAACCATGTGGATGGGGTGATAGATGAAGACAGAGAGACTGTAGAATGAAAAGCAGGAAATGCTATTGGAGAATGAGTTTGATACCGACCACCAGAAAAGCCCATAGATGCGTATGATGAGTTCACCGTGTTCTGAATTAATTCCTGAATCTAGGCAGGAGTCATGGAGACGGCCCCAGAAGAGGTGTTTCCTGTATCAGGGAAAGGTGCTTGAACTTGGAAAGCAGCTGGAGCATTTTGTCTAGGCAAGGCGGAAGGATTCTGCTTCTGCTGGGGCCCATTCTTCCGCTGTAAGCTACGACAGTCATCAATAAGATGACCAGAGCGTTTGCAATATCTGCAAACCAATTTCTTCCGACAGTTCTTGGCAATATGACCAAAGCCTTTGCATTCATAGCATTGAGCCGGCTTCTGATTCGGGGTTGCTAGAAGAGCAGAATCAGCCGGAGGAGAAGCGAGGAAGGCCTTTGGTTCTTCAATAATCGCACGCTGTGAGTTTAGGCGAAGTTCTTCTCGAAGGACTTCTTGGAAGCATGTATCCAGGTTCGCAGAGACTTCTCGATTCATGAGAGCAGACCGAACAGATTCGAATTCGGGTCTGAGATTCATAAGGAACTGGCTGATGTGAGTCTCTTCTTGTAATTTAAGAGCCTCAGACAGAAATCCCGAAGAGACATTTTGAACAATCATAGCATCCCTCTCAGTCCATAGGGTAAGAAATCCATTGAAGTATGCCTGCACAGATTTATCTCCTTGACTGAATTTAGCAATTTCACTATCTAATTGAAATTTGCGGGCTTTATTAGTTTGATGATAAATGTTCTTGAGATGAGCCCACATATCAACTGCGGCAGTATATGCTTGAAGAGCAATGGCAAAAGACGGATCAATGGAGTTAAGAATCCAAGTGACTACCTTAGCATTTTCTTTCGACCAGGTGGCTAAGGCTTTTGTGTCAGTAGTACTTGTAGTAGTAGGTTTAGTTATCGATGCATCAAGATAACCAAACAGTCCTTGGCCTTCTACAAAATTCTTCAGATGAAAAGACCAGGCCATATAATTATTCTCATTAAACTTAACTGGAATAATATCATATTTGTCCATTATTTTCAAATCCCGCAAAATGAGAGAGAGACCACACAAATCAGTAAGCCAGATAGGTGTAGAAAAATGATCAAGCAGCGCAACAGCAGTGGAAGGACCAATTCACAGGTGACTTCAACCAGTCCAGTAGCAAAGAGGGAACAAAACAGTCCAAGAGTAGAGAAATAGTGACTCACACAGTCCAGCAGTAGAGTAATTATCAATCACTACTGATAAAAATATGTAATCTGAGATGATTGTATTTACCAAGCATGAAGGATTCAGTTTGGATGGCTGAGATATGCATCCAGAAGAAAATAACCCAACACAGTGCCACAAATGGCAAAAACAGGTGCCAGACGACCCAGATTTTCTGGGTAGAAGCTGTCAGTGGGCCCCACAAAGTGGTCCAATCACATATCAGGATTGATGATCTTGGAAGAGATCAATTGTATGACCTCCAGTCCAAGTTTGATGAGATTTGGATACAGATCCACAAATCTGTACCGTTGTGATGAAAACCTTTTTGAGAAAAATGACCCAAACTCGTCAGAGGAAGAAGTGGTAGAACAGTACCTTAACTGCAGATAAAAAAATCTTCAAAATACTCCTGAAGGGTAGTCGATCATCATGAGAGTGGTCGCTGGTAGCCAGAGATTGATCAAAGGTAGGCCACGTTGATCAGAGGAACTCCAGGCACGGTAGAGACGAACGACAGAGAAAACCAGTTGAGATGTATTCGAAGATGGCTGGAAAGTCTCTTAGGCTAATGAGAAACAACTCTCAGAAGATTGGCTCTGATACCATGTAATGATATGTAATGATAGAAGGAGGAAGAGATGAGAGTTGGAGAGAAAACCCGATCACTCAATAGAGGATCGTTTACCTATTTATAATATCATTATACCCTTAATCAAGGGATTTACATGAATCACTTAATACAATCAGAATCATATTCAAATCAATCTCCTAGTCTATGAGAGAAATCAGCAACAGAATCAGTAACAAAATTACAGACTGAATCCTACACGTGGGATGATATATACAGCTGTGTACAAGCCCTTGATGGGCTGGGCCTAGTGAGACTGGGCCTGGGCCTAGTAGGCCTAAGCCACATTATCTTCTACAACAACAGCTAGCGTCATTCAGTGTGCTCTTAACCCTGCTACTATTGCTTGGTAGCTGGCAGATATAATCGAAGAGATGGCTCAACTGGCTAGGGAGTTGAATATTTCCTTTTCCCATATTAGATGTTCAGTGAATGCAAAAGCGGACAAAATGGCTAAAGGACTATCTAAGCCTTCTTTGATAGTTTCTCTTTGTTAATCTGTCCCTCTTTTGGGGTTGGTGCCCACTTTTTTGGGGCTTTGGTCCTGCTCCTTTTTGTTCTTGCATTCCCCACTTTTTGTGGTGGTCGTTTGGTTTTGGTATAGTTCTCTTATACTGTAATTATCTCGTTTGCTTGTAATACAGTCACTTTTTTCAAAAAAAAAAAGATGGCATCAGCTTCATGGAAAGTGTGGGATTTCTTGGTCGCTTCTAGGTTCTCTTTCAAAGTTGGTCGAGTCTTGGAGGTGGGGGCCGTATCATGGTTGTGGGCTATTTCTTTGGAGGATCATCCCTTTCGCAATCTTGTGGTTGATTTCGAAGGAAAGGAATGATAGGATCCTCTTTCGCAGTCATGTGGTTGTGGTCTATTTCTTTGGAGGACCATCCCTTTCGCTTCTTGTCATTGGCGATGCTCTTCTCCTCCAATGCTCCTTGAGATCCAGACCGCAGCCCACCCATTGATCTGCAGTCATCCGGCTGTCTGCAACAGAACCGGTAGCAAGCCTTTCTTCTCTGCAACTCCAGTACTCGAGAGGAGCATCTGCCTTCTATCTTCTTCTCTGAAAAACCAAACCCGAGACATCTGGATCCTCTTTCTGCAACCGAGAACTACTCCTTAGACGGCAGCAACACGTCACCTTGCAAGTCAGGGAACAGCAACGGTGTGAGAGCTCTCTCTCTCTCTCTCTCTCTCTCTCTCTCTCTCTCTCTCTCTCTCTCTCTCTCTCACACACACACACACACATCTGAATCCCTCTTATTTAAACCAAACTAATGGCCCATTTAGGATCTCACCCTTTCTTGCTCCATACGCGACATGACATGAAACACATAAGCCTTGATCTCTTTTTGCAGATTAGTGCCCACCTGAGAACGATATCCAGCAACCAATCGAATAATCGATCCAAGCCTCTCTGGATCTGTGCAATGCAACACCCAGCCCAAAACCCACTTTTTTATTAGGGTTTGCAAAACCACTAGTAACAAAACCGCCTCTCTTTTTTTCCACAAGGCTTACAACCAAAGCCTCTCTCTCCTCTTTTTGAGAAAAGGTCAAACTTGTTTTTTCTCTTTTCTTCACAAAAGGACAAAAACCTTTTATCACTCTTTCAAGACCACAAGGTCATGTGACTTCTATTGTACAGTTCTATGCACAGGAACCAAAACTTTTCTTAGTGGTCCATCTTGAGATTTCTTTAAGATACCAACACAAGTCCAAACCTCTCTATTGCTATGCAACGAACTCGAAACACGAGAGGAACGATCCTCTCCAGATCTTTCAAAAGCACGTCAATCGCGTGACTCGTGAAGAAATACGAGGATCCGTCAATCATGAAATCCGAGCGATCTCCACCTCATTCTGATGCCATTTGTTATGTGCGTGTGTGCGGAAGTGTGAAACCTGCGATCGATAAGCAAGAAAGCCACACAAAGAAAGAGAGACAATCACACAAGAGATTTACGTGCTTAGGCAAGAGTGCCTACGTCCACATGATAGAATTTCTTATCTTTCTCTTATTCAGTCCCACGTGGTTTGGCAATCGCTGACACCCACGAGAGAGAGAGAGAGAGAGAGAGAGAGAGAGAGAGAGAGGCCTCACATCTTCCCCTCTCACACAGTCTGGGATTACAGATTATATCATATATATAATCTATGATTTCTTAGCCCCCAAGAAAAACCCAATACAATTACCAAAACACCCTTGACCCTAAACCTGGTCATTAGCCAACCCTATGGACCAATTCGGTTAACCCGGAATACAAGACATAAACCCAACACTCTTAAAGTCAAAAGAAAAAAATACAGATGATCAACTTTACATGGTTATGATGTCACCAAGATTCACACCCAAATCTTAAAATTCAACTGTAAATGGGATTCATTACATAAATGCAAATCGTTTTCCTTAGGATTTGATATGAGTCCTAGCATTCAAGATACGAATTGCAGGATTCTAACAACAATGCTTTAGCAAATATGAATTACAACTTCAGTGGGGATGTGCAAAGTGTTAAAACTCCTATGAGAATTGAAGCTCAAGAGATACCACAAAGATATTAATTACAATGCCCTGGCTCCATAATTAGTAAGAATGGATAGATTGGGGCAGATGTCGAGCATAGGATGAGAATGGGATGGTTGAAGTAAAGACTTGCTTCTAGAGCGCTTTGTGATTAGTCCATAATGGAGCAAGACTTTGGTCAATTAAGAAGCAACACACATACACAAATGAGTGTAGCAAAGATGAGAATGCTAAGATAAATCTATTCTAAAACAAGGAAAGATAGAATCAGAAAAGAGTGCTTTCAGGAGCATTTAGGGGTAGCATCAATAGGTGATAAATTATGAGAGACTCGTTTGAGATAGTTTTGACATGTCCAATACAAGCCAGCAATGGCGCCATTGAGGACAAGTTTTTTTATGTAGGATAATGGCCCGCCAAGGAAAAGGGGAGGCTGAAGAGGACATGGATGGAAGTAGTAAGATTTGTCCGAAGATGTGCAACCTATCCGAGGATTTGACCTAGGACAAAACGAATGGAGAAACAAAACTCATGTACCTGACTCCAACATATTTTGGACAAGGCTTTGATGATGATGCCCCTCCACCCTCCATATTGCTAAAGTTTAATGTGGACAGTGCCACGAGAGGAAGGAGAATGACTCTTCTAACGCGATTTCACGGGTGTTTCATAAGAAACTCGAACCTCGGAAATTTCACTTTCACCGTTATCACATCAAAAATTTGGCTTCTCATTTGCATATGGTGTTTTGTCATATTCTTAAGTCGGCTAATTCCATGGCGGATGTTTTAGCTAAAGAAGGGGTAGATCTTCTCCTTGGGTAGGTTTTTATGCATAATTGTATCTAGGGTATATTTCTCCCATGCCCACTTTGCCCATTGTGGCGTTTTTATCCTTTTTTCTCTTAATAAAATGTAACAAGTTACTGCTAAAAACAGAAAGAAAGAAGAAGAAGAATTGCATCCCCACCAAGCAGATCCTAATGGGGAGTCCAAATCTCAGGCCTTTTTAGACTCACAGAGATACTCAAACTGTAGCCTTATATATAAACCAAGGCTATGCCATAAGCACACGGGCAAACATCCCCACCCACCTGAAGGTTATCAATTCCGGTAGGGTATAGACTTCAAATTCAGCCATCCAAAGATCACACACTGGCAACTCAAACCCATCCATCGTTCACATTGGAAAAATGCTTCCTTCTCAACTGTCCATTTGTTCACAAATCACAACCCAATTAACAAAGAAAGCAAATACACTGCACAGTGTAGACTGTGCAGTTAATGCGTGCATGCCACGTGTGCAGCGGATGAGTGGCACAAAGGTGAGTTGTGAAAGATTAATGTATAACACCAAGTCTCTAACCCCGTTAGTGATAAATTCACTATCACCATACTTACAAAGACTTCTGGAAATGATACAAAATGCATTTGAAGTAATGTTCCAAATCAGGAGTCAATAGGCAAATAAAATTATTTGAATTCAGAAGAGAGTAACAACTCCGAAAACAATAAAAACTATGAGTAGTGAACAAGATAAACAATGTTATGAAAGCGCCTACCGGGAAACCATATGTGAAGAAATTGATACTAAAGTTCCGAAAAACAGCTCCCCTCAACAACATATTGGTATGCCTTACACCAGATCTGTAAGTGAACAAACAGAATAAGATTCAGAAGATGCATAAACCTGAAATTGTGCTTTGAACGCAAGTCAGGAGCTTGAGGAAAAGGCATCTACCAGCAAAAAAAGCAATGAACAAGAAAATCAAGTATAACACGAAGAATGGAACATTAGTGTACACTGAATAACCTTGGTGTGATGGAATTAATGAAACAGAGTTGAATACCTGCAGCAAGGTCCTTAAAAGTATTGCTTGACATTTTTGTACAAGTAAGGGTGTGAGTGGAATTTTGATGTACCCAGATTGAAAGCAGTGTGAAATGGATAGCCATTAGCAAGCCATTCAATTATATGTTTGAAGGGGATAACAAGAATGTGGCTGGCATTAGCTACAGCAGTATTCTTCCAGCTCACTGCCCTAGTTCTTTATTTAGTGGAACCTTTTGGGTAGGACCTCATACGATGGGCATGAGTTTGGGTTGAAAAGAACCGTGCCTGCGTTGATTGTGCTTGACATCCAATTGTACCTAAAGCATTACTTGATGAAAGCTAGTTTGGCACTTTACTAATATAGTAAAAGTCAAGTAAAGGCTCCATTTTTCAGACAAGATGTCACATCAAAAGCACTTTAATTCAAAACTCCCTCCATCTTTTTCAAAAAAAGTCAAAAAGGCAACTACCTTTTTCTAATAAAATACAAAAAAAAACTTCACTTTCCCATAAACAAACAACTAAAAATAAAATACCATCATAACCCACTTATATTTTATTCTTTCTTCAAAATCAACTTTACTTCACTTGACTCTATTAGTAGAGTTTCCAAACCGGCCCCGAGTTAAGAATAGAGCAACTTCTAGGAAAGAAAATTCGAGCTGTACCAACAGGGTGAAGCTCTTTTAATTATTTGCTAAATTCCCCAGTTCCAAAATAAGTAATATCAGGAAAAGAAAATGAAAGGTGGAAGTAGAATGCAAGAACAAATCAAGAAAGGGAAGTTCAGAACAACCTCAATGAGGCGCAGCTAAAACAAGAGAATTAAGTAGTTTCTTTTTTCCCCTAAGTTTCCCGGTGCCCCCACTTATCAATAAAAATTGAAGATATTAGGTGGGGCCTGTTACTCCCCTCAATATTGAAGTACCATCAGTAAACTTTTTGAACCATCAACTGTTTCCATCTCGGTTACCAAAAATCTTGTGAATTACAATTTGAATCCTGCTATAGAAATTAAACTTCATGAATTATATTTGAATGCTTCCTTTAAAGGATTCTTATAATTTACAATCGGACCACAAGATTTCTTAAAGGGTCAAGGGTCATGGTTTTGTTCAAATGCAAAACCAATAGAAGTGGTCTTTTAGCCTTTTCTATCATTGTTTTTGCTTTGCAAATCTTTTTTAGGGCCTTTAAATCACAAATAACATTTTTTTTCATACAAATATTAAGTCAGAGTGAAATAGCTAGATTTATCTTTGTTTGAGAAGAAAGTCTAAAATTAAGCTACAGCAGGAATTTGAAGTTGAAGCCAACAAATGATGCTTGTATCAAGTGATGATGGATAGTCCATGGTATGCTGATGTTAAGCTTTCTGACTTTTGATTGTATTTAGCTAGTGTTTTGTCATCTATATTTTTTAATAAGTGAAATGATAACTGATTACTTTATTAAACAAAACACGAAAAACAACAGAACCTATCATTAGTCCCTCATAACATCAATAAGCAAAGCACCAATCCTTGGATTAAAACAGGCTTCCCTTACCCTTCAACTAATTGAAGGCAGTAGATACAATGTGGTCCTCAATGCCGGAAGACCACCATCTCCATAGGTGTATAAAACTGATTATTCATCAAGTGATATTTCATTTACAACGGTACCATTCCAAAGAAATTATTTACGGTATTATTTAAATCCTTTTCATTACAGTCATCGGGCATTTGAGTAATCAAAGGAAGTACATTGCCATCAGACTTAAGAAGGGTAGTCCTATCTTGTAAAGTTAAGTATTTACTTTTCTAAGTTGGAAGTTTCCTTTGAAAATGTAAAATCCGTGGGTAGAGTACTAGAAGGATTCTTTTTCTTGTTTCTGCTTCATTACTCTAATTTTTCTTTCCTTTTAACTTCTATTCTATGTTTTAATGAAAAAGTTGGCAAAATATAGCTTACAGCTTGCATCGCTGAAGGTATGAGCACTTTACTACTCGCATGAGCAATTCTAAAGCTTAAGTCAGCTCTCAAGAAAATATAATGCGGGACTAAAGAGTGGGACATATAATATATTAGAGGATTTTACCAAAAATAAACACATTAGAAGCACCCAAGACCAAAAAAGTCATTTTAGTTTCTCTCCTACTAAACCGGTCTTCCCGCCAAAAAATCCTTTTTTTTTACTTAATTTTTCGAGGGTCTGAGGGTCAATGTCGACCCTCCGCATGCGGAAAAAGCAGTTTTATATTATCTTCTTACTCCTCTCTTTCCCAAACCCAACCCAATCCTCATATCGCCACTGATACCGAATCGCGTCTTTCCGCCTTCCTAATAAAAGTCAAGTAAAGCCTTCATTTTTCAGACAAGGGATCACATCAAAAGTATACTTTTTTCAAAATTCCCTCCTTATTTAAAAGAAAAAGGTCAAAAATAACCTCCTTTCTCCACTAAAAGACAAAAAAAACTCCACTTTTCTATACAAGAAGTAAAAAAGATTCCATACCAAACAACTAAAAACAAAATACCATCATAACCCACTTATATTTTATTCTCTCTTGATTTGATGCTTTACTTTATCTTTATTTTATGGTAAACTTACCAAACGGGCCCTAAGGGACAATGGCGTCCGAGATTTCTGTTTCAAGAGGGTGCCCTTCGATTACTACGACAGAAGCATTGATGCCCGCAGAGAAGTTATGGGTGCCCCAAATATCCATCTTCTTTGCAAGAGCATTGTTATGGGACCCACCCACACCAGTGCCCAGTTTTCTTTTCTACCCCTTCCCCCCTCTTCTCTATGCACTTTTGTTGAATAGGTTCTGTGCATGGACAAGGAATGTTAAAAAAACTTTTTAACTCTATGGATTGCATAATTTCTAGATGATCTCCCTTTTGTTTCGAATGAATCAATAGAACAAACTAATAAACTACTAGGATCCTTTTCAGGCCGATATTTATTTATGAGTATTGGTTCTCTTGATTCACCCAAACAAAGCAAAGAACTCCTCCTCCTTCCTCTTGTGATGATAGCGTGAAAGGTAAATCTCCTTTCCCAAAAGAATTAGAAGTGTTGGTCCATCCCCCACCACATTTACCTCCAAACCGATATGGCCTTTTCTCTTCATTTGGTCTTCGCCATTGGAATGGGTTTAGAGAAGAGAGGAGGAAAAAGATGACAGAAAACTGCTTTTTCAGCCTATCGACCCTCGAAAAATTAGGTAAAAAAAGAAAAAAGGATTTATTGGCAAGAAGACCGGTTTGGTAGGAGAGAAACTAAAATGGCCTTTTTGGTCTAGGGTGCATCTAAAGTGGTTTTTTTTTTTTTTTTTTTTGGGGGGTGGGGGTGGGGGTGGGGGTGGGGGTGGGGGTGGGGGTAAAATCCTCAATATATTAATTGGGACTGTGAGTTAATTCATAGCTAAAAATAAAATCATGAACTGGCAATAGCAAGGAACACAATTACCTTGATACTCGGATAAAAAATGAATGCTTTGATGGCATAAGTTGCTCTGTCAAGCTCCCTGCTCTCATGGACATAATAGTATCCATTTCTTTCAAATCAATTTTGGCAGAGGACAACTGGTAAAAAAAAGAAAAGTAAATAAAAAATAAAAATGTAAAAGCAATACAAATATCACGCTTTTAACTCTAGACATAGCTAAAGATATAAAGAATTCTTGGATTAATGAAATAAAAAGAATACAAAGTAGCCACGCATAATGAAAGTTAACCGAAGCTTTGTTTTGTGTTCTTCCTAAGGAATTGGATGGAGGTGGTCCATCCTTTCATGGGCTAACTGTAGCTCTGTTTTGTGTTCTTTCCTCTCGGTGGGCTTTGTTTTCCTTTCTTTTCTTTTCTTTTTTTTTTTGGCTTTTCAGTATACCCCTCTTGTACTGTTAAGTCTTTTCATCTAATGAAAGTTAACATTCAAAAAAAAAAAAAAAGTAGGCACGCATAATTTTGAAGTGCAAACATTTAAATTTACAATAATTATAAAAATGTTAACAAGATTGAAAGGAAAATTTTACAGGACAGCGATTACACCCGCTATGACCTATGGAGCAGAATATTAGCCAATCAAGAAGCAACATATGCACAACATGGATGTAGCAGAGATGAGGATGTTGAGGTGGGCGTGTGGTAAAACTAGGAAGGATAAAATTAGAAATAAGCGCTTTCGAGAGCATTTAGGGGTAGCATCAATAGGAGATACAATTAGAGAAACCCGTTTGAGATAGTTTGGGCATGTCCAACACAGGCCGGCAAGGGCGTCGGTAAGGAAAAGGTTAGCTATTGAGGTTGATGGCCCACCAAGGGGAAGGAATAGGCCAAAGAGGACGTGGATGGAGGTGGTAAAAATATATATGAAGACGTGCAACTTATCTAAAGATTTGGCTCAAGATAGATCGGAATGGAGAAACAAACTTCATGTAGCCGACCCCAACATAGTTGGGACAAGGCTTTGATGATGATGATGATGATAAAAATGCTTATTATGTTGGTAACTAAAAGAACCCGGATTGATCTCTATCATATACTGAGCAAGAAGTTAGAGAGGTGATAATTGCTAAAAGGATGTAAAAATAAGGTCGCATGTTTTCCTTCCCCTAACAACCTCAAAGCCCTTCATTCTTCCATGAAGGGTGGAAACATTTACAATCAGACAACAATTCCATATTTGCAGATCATATAACCATCAATATATCAATTCTCTAGCATAGAATACACAAAATACTTGTTCTTAGTTTTTCATGAACTAGATTCTTGCTCATGAATAGAATCTGACAATTAAGCATCAATATTATTCATATCAATCAGACCCTATCAGATAAAATCTCCAACATGTCTCAGCAAGATTTCTTATCTTGGGTTGGACCATACGTACCTCAGTAATCAGTATTAAAAACACAATCTTCATGTGAGGTTTTCTTGTCTGTATGAACTGGAGCACTACAATGTTATGTATCAAAGTCTATTAATAGTATTATCACGAGGTTTGCTGAACTCCTAGTTCCAGGAAATTAGGGAAGAATTTTGAGGTTTATAAATTGTACAAGGAAGTGATGCATGCAGTGATAAGAACAACTCTGGAAGTAACTCTTGAAGGGACTTCAGAGAAATGTCAAACCTAAAGGTTGTAGATGAAACCCTTCTGGACAGGAATGAAGACAGAAAATATCTTTATGTTTTTAAATTTATTGACAATCTCCATCCTCAAATAAAACTAAGTTTGGAGGAATAAATTAGAAGCAAAAATTATTTTTATTGATAAGGCAAAGATACTTCACCATCTAGATGTCCTAATTCCGTAAAATATGCTGACAAAACTTTGACCATGTGGATTGTATACTATTATGTCTTTGACAAAGTTCTTACTTTCAAGGTGACAAAAGCAATAGATACATAGAAGAAAAGAGCACCATCTCCATGCCAATGCAGGAAAATCAAAATGATATTGAAGACAGTACATAGGAAAAAATGTCTCCAGAGATGAGAACTTAATCACATGCGTACCATAAAGTAAAAAACGAGGAGAGAAACACCAGCAGAAATTTCTGTCCATTCTGATGAAGCAGATACTTTGTAAAAACCGATGAAGTCAGCTACCACTTGAATCATCATTGGCCATGCAACAGGAAGTTGGTATACATAAAGAAAGACGATGAAAATGCCTGCATAGACTAACAGAGGCCTCCACCACCTTCACCAATCATAGAATAAATAAATATACACCATCAATTGACCATAATGTTCCAACAAGAATATGTGGCCCTGTGTCAGAGCGAGCCTCCGGTTCATTGAGGTACCCATTTCCCTACATCTTGGGTTCATGGTGTTTGATCCAGATCATGGATGTTGTGGATCCTGCCACGGATGGGACTGCCCCAAATGCCTCTCAGATTTGTTCTTTGGTTTACATTTATCAGTATCATAGTTGTATTTCTTCTTAACCATTTTTGTGGGCTGCTGCTCATAGGGTTAGAAACTCAGGAATTAGGATTCAAATCTAGGAGGGTTTTAAGTGTCATATCCAACTCAGTGGGGCACACATCAGATCAATGATCAAGACCACCAACTATATACTCCTTCGACAGAACCAGAGATATCCATGAACTGCATCTAGAGGCTCAGAAACCATAATTTCTTGTTTTCCAAAGTCTTAACAAGTTTAGAAAAGAGTTCAAATGAATGACATTATCCAGTGACAACCATTACAGACTGAAGAGCCAAAAAATGCTTACCGAAAAAGGCCTAAAAAGTTGCTTGTCAGAGACCAATCAACAAGACCAACACAGCTACAGATAAAGAATGGTAAAGAAGCCCAAGAGGGATGACTAATCCCCACAACCAACTGAACAGCTGGCAGCAATAAGCAACAGGCAACCCGGAGGTGAGACCCTTAGACATGGAAAATGTGGGGAAATAAGCCAGGATTAGTTTAAAGCATTGACATAATTAACTAACTAATAACTGAACAAGGAATGGATCAATTAGAAAAGGATATGCTTTTTTGTGATTAGACAAGAACAAAACCAGTATAGCTCTTAAGAACTCAAACCTTGGACCTGTTCCTTCAATGGGACAATGCCTTTACCATCAAGCTACTCGCATAGGCGGTAAAATATTTGGAAGCTTTCAAAAGCAAAACATTTGATTAACAGGGAAAGATCTTATAATATTGTAACAAAGTAAATCATTTTTCATGAATAGCTTAAGAGAGAGCTAGACATGGTCAATTTGAATTTTGAACTCATCAAGCCTTTTTTTTTTTTTTTGGAAGAAGAAGAAGAAGAAGGTAACAGTAATATATTGATTAGAAAAGAAAGTACAACAGCTATACTCAAAGCAGAAAAAATTGGGCCACCCAAACCCGAACCCACAGTCATAACACTTAAATCACAAAAACAGTCTACCCCTTGTTTAGCTAAAGAGTCCGCCATTCCTCATCAAACCTAACTTTAAGGTACTCCTAGGCTACCTAGCCCTTGATTATCACGCCATTGGACTTTGTTTATAATCAAGGGCTAGGACTAAGAGTACATAATTGGAGTGATGTGCTCTCTATATTGGAGTCGAGCTCTTTTAAAAGAAAAAAACATGAAGCAGTCCTGATTTGACAGACTTTCAAGGGCCCAAATAGATCAAATATAGGAAAGACCCAGCAAATAGGGATGTCGCAGACAATAAACAGAAAATTCAGAATTAAATCTAAGCAACAAAGCAGAAAACCCAAAAATCTAACCTTTAAAAGCCTTCTCAATCACCTTAGTATCCACAAGAAACAAGGGAAAGGGATAAAACAAAGAGCAATTGCTGCTTTTTGCAAAATATTATTCACGGGTACTGTAGCATGAACAGTGACTGATGACCATAACATCTATATATAAGACTTAAAACCACACAAAACCCAAGGACCTGTTTCCTAAATTAATCTTCTACCATCAACAGAATTCTTACTAAGAGTTTCCTACTCAAACATGCAAGAAATAGAAGAAATAAAGAGAAATCTGCAGAATTTCTGAAATTTGATCGATCCATACAGTTTGTAGTTGGTACACTGTGGGGCCCACATGGGCAATGCTTTGGAAATCAGCACCCCACAATCTCGAAGTGCACTCTTCAGCTAACCTGATGGTGCTTGTTTCCTCTGATTTGGTTCAGATCTGGTCCACCAAACAGCAGCTTAAAAACTGGCACACGTGAGGCTTCTTTTAACTCTGGATTTTCAGAAAAATTGCAAAACAGCCCCTATGTTTCTGTCTATTTCCAAAACAGCCCCTGAAATTCATTTTTAAGCATAATTCCCGGCTGTTTGGGTCCAAGTCTTCAATCAAAACTTGTCAGGACCCTTGATGACCCTCTTGGGATGCTCAAACTGTCTCAAGTAAGCTTCTGCACCTTCAAATTCATAATCCAAAACCAATTCTGCATCAAACCTACAGCATGTATGGCCCCCGTAAATGGATGGCAACCAGGGAGATGAAGAGTCCGGTCTTTATGTGGGATTAGAGGTGAGCCAAAAGTGATCATCCCAACCATTGATTTAAGGGCCTCAAAGTTTAGCAAGCCTTTTGACAAAGTGCAGTTTTTGTGATTCAATTCAAAGGTGTGAGGCAGCAGCAATACCGTATCAGTGCAGCAAAGCATGTGGGCCACATGTGGGACCCATAAAATTCTGATTTCTAAATTATCATTAGTTTTTATTTTAGCAAAGATTGTAATTAGGATTAGTTTCTAATTTGGATAGGATTATTATTTGGTTTCCTAGTTTGATTAGGATTGGTTTCTTAGCCCCTAAGTTTCTTTTATTATATATATATATATATATATATGACATTGTAGAGGTTAATAATCTCAGATTTGGAGATTAATAGAATTCCCTCTGTGGGTTTTATCGTTGGAGAGTTTCATCTTCGTGTGATTGTTCCTATGGGAACCCTAATTGTGCCCGGCACTTGCGATCGTAATCCTACGATTGCATCAAGGCGACTAATGGCAAGATGACTGTTGAATTGGGGTGAGTACCAATTCGCCGGTGGTGGGTTTGATAAGTTGCATTCACAAAAAGTGACCCACAATGGATTTTTCACCTGAAAATTTCTCTCATAGATAGATAGGTAGGTAGGTAGAAAGACAGACATATATTTGAGTGTAAACTTATATGTATACCAACCTAAACGTTCAATATTTGAAGAAAACTTTCCCCAGCAAGAATCTCCCCAAGGAATCAGTCCAAATCTGTGCCCGTAAATATCAACTAATGCAACTAAAGCAGCAGCTAGCTGTATAGCCAAGAAAAAATAAATTACAGATGCTGATCCCCAGGGTTGGACACTGCAAAATAAGGTATGAACTTATGTCAATCGAGGCACTTCCAAACTAATAATATGATCAGATTAGGTACAAAATGAAAGCATATCAAGCCCATCTTCAAAACAAAGAAGCACAAAACACCAATACAATCACAAACTAAAAGATTCAGAGAAGATTCTTTAGCAACTTGAAAGAAAAATAGCCAGATACACTTAAAGGAGTCATGCATTCATCTTCAATAAGGCTAATTATAGATGGAGGGCAGGATACCTCAAGATTTTGCCTTCCACATTTTCTTACTGTAACAAAATATTGCAATACTAAGCTGAAAGTCTTAATTCGCAAAATTAGCCAAATCATGCAATATTTTTCCATATGTTTGATTGAATACCAGTTTGACAACATTGAAAGTCATATTGTAATATTATTTCTGAAAATCAGAATGAGATCTTAAACTGCAATCAGTTCGAACTGAATCAAATAATCCTTCTTTTTTTGTTTCCCTTGCTTGGGATTTTGGTTTTCTGGCGAACCTGAAAGCTTCTCATTTCATATATAGCTCAGACACTCTGGTATAGATCTCCCAGGTCAAATAGCTGTCTCTCTCTCTCTCACCGTGGAACCAATGTATAATGTAGCTTGTACACTTATGAGAGTTCCAAAACAGAAGATAAGTTACAATCCATTTCAAAAAAGAAAGAAAGAAAGAACAAAGACAAGTTACAATTTAGAGAGTTCCCAGGTTCTTGTAAGAAGCCTCAAACACTCAAAACTAAGAAGTTGAATCCATCAGTTTCTCAAAACCATTCCTTTCTGATAACCAAATACAAGACTATCCCATAGCGAAAAATGAGAATTTAACCTTTTAGAAAATAAGGACCCAATTTCCGCTCATTTGGAAGGACTTGATGCAAAACACTCTCAGAGTCAGCATCGATGATTCTTAGAGGATAGGACCCAGGAACGAGAACCTAAATGGTCCCTGGATTAATCACCAAGGGTTTCTTTTAGAGTCATCACTAACATATATATACGGCCTGTAATATCCGAGACCCTTTTTACGTGCCATTTTTTTAGTTATTTAATTTGTTATTTGGACGTCATATTTCTAAAATTTAATTATTTGACTATGGTTAATGGGCCCTAAACTTAGTTGGGAATTATGCGGACCATGGGTAGGACCCTTTAGACTTAAGTTATTATGATTTATTTTAAAAATACTAGAGGAGAGGGACCCTTTTTGTGAAAGAATTAGCACTATAAGCTATAATAAGTGGAGAGTGGGACCCAATCTCCACTTTACTTGCACACCAGTTTTCCCTAAGTCCTAATAGGACTTGTGCATGAACCTCAAGGAGGATTCTCTTGTGCACATGAGTCCTTAGGAGGACTCCAAACACTAGTCAACCATTATATATCTATTTCCCTCTTATGCGCTCTCTTATTCCTTTCCTGTCTTCTACACTTTGAGGGAGAAACTCTAATTGAGAGCTTTTGCTTGGAATCTAGGGGTGAACGAGGAGATTTGTGAAGGAGAAGAAGAAGACCAATAGTGAGGTGTATAGCGGATGACCTATTCTCTTCCTTAACTCAATCGTGCAACGCTGACCTACACTAGGTGAGGATCTTCCAGTTTAGTTACATGTGAGATGATTCTCTTCTAGATCTAGATAGTAGGGGCCCTAATATCAATATCTATGTGTTTTGTTCTTGTTTTTAACGGTGGATTGATGTGATTGGACGGAATAACCCATGGAGATGAAAACCGTAATGGCTGAACCCAAATCCTAGTGATTTGGGTGACGGCCAAGAGTGTATTGGATTGGGTTTTGGGGTGGTTGAATCCCATATATGGGATTTCAACCATTGCCAAACCCCTATTTGGGGGTCTTGGCCTTGGTCGACCATGATGGAAACCCTAAATTGGGTTTACATGTGATTAGGGTTTTGATGCTTGGGTTTTTCAATGTTTTCATACACTAATGCATGCTGGATTCTTAGGATTTTATGTATATGATTGATTTTCATTTTTTTATTTTGTTAAATCATGTTATTTTCTACTTGTATTAGTGATTTTTGGATGCAAATATGACGTTGGGTTAACAATAACATTCAATAAAAAAATATGATGTCGGGTTATGATATGGGAAACCCTAGAATGGGAATTGGCAAGGCCACATAACAAATGAGAGATTTGATCATAGCCGCACCATCTAAACTATACAAGGGTGCTGGCTAAACCCTATCCTTATACTTTTGGGCCTTTTCTTACATCTCTTTGGAGGTGATTTCTTGTGTTGGCACTATGGATTGGGGATTCTAGTTTATTAAGCCATCAACATCAAGTTCTTTATTTTTTCCAGGTTCTTTATTTTTTCTATTCCTTATTTTTTCCAAGGTTCTTTATTTTTTCCAGGTTCTTTATTTTTTCCTTCCTTTCTCTCTGACGACCTTCCTTCTAGACATTTGGACGCTGCCTACACCATGGATGGAGGATCAGCCTCCATTCCATTAGAAATCCGCCCATCTTTACCTTCTCTTTTGTTGATGGAGCAAATCCGTGTGATGCTAACCTATGCTGAAGATAGGAATGCTAAAGTCTCCTTCATCAAATCGATCATCAAAAGAAAGCAAGAAGATGCTATACCACCTGATACTCCACGTGATTAATTCTTGAAGCAAAGATCAGACTTGGACAAGAAACCAGGGAACGGATCCCTAATGACAATCGGAAATCTCATATCTTGCAAGTGGAGAACGAGAAAGGCATGATGCTGTCTGACGAGGAGTTGGCTGCTGCTGAGGAAACACGTAACATGGAAACCAGCAACTCAGGTCCAACACCCTTGCAAATCAAGAATGTGGAGCATAGGGCTGATACGTGGTTGTCCTTATTTCAAAAGCATTCAGATCGGTCCAGGGATTTGCAACACCATTCACAACCTTCCAAGGATCCTAATCACCATATTGAGTTTGATGAGGAAGACTCCTCTCCAGCTGTGCAAAATTGGGGCAATGCCCTAGTGGGTTACTTCATAGGTAATTCTCCTTCTTTTGGTGAAATCAGAAATTGTCTTTCAAAAGCATGCCGAATAAAGGACCTGGAAATCGTTACTATGGCTGATGGTTGTTTACTGTTTAAATTCCATTCATATGACATTGGACAAAGCATTCTTGATGAAGGACCCTGGTTTGTTTATGGACGCCAATTAATTTTGAGAAGGTGATCAGAAGCTATCACAATGCATAGGGAGAACCTTAAAACCATTCCGGTCTGGGTTCGCCTGTCAAATCTGAATTTTTTCTTTCGTACAAAATCTGCACTTAGTAAAATTGGAAGTGTTATTGGTAATCCAATCTGTATGGATCATGCTACTGCAGATGGCACTCGTTATGCTTTTGCGAGAATTTGTGTGGAAGTGGATGTACTTGCTGAATTCCCCAATGAATTGTGCATGAAATATAAGGACAAGACTATCACTCAGAAGATTGATTATGCTTGGAAGCCACATCCTTGTAAATCTTGTCGAACTTTTAACCATGGAGAGAAGTCATGTCCGCTCAAGGTTGACAAAAGCAAACCGAAACAAAAGTGGGTACCAAAGAAACAAGTAGCAGAAGGTAATCATAATGAAGATAGTGGAGAATGTGAAAAGGCTCTATCTGATGCTAATGAAGAGAGCAATAAACAACCTGTTGTGGAGGACTGGAATGTGGTTAAAGGAAAGAAGCAATTGGAAAAATCTCCTACAAAGGCCCCCTCGAGCAGTCCTAAACAGAAGGGACATCAGGCTCTCTCATCAAATCTGGATTCAAACAGGTTCCTTGGCCTCTCAAACATTGATGGGGAATCTAATGTGCCTGCAACTGAAATTTCTTCGACCACAGCCTCAGTAATTGCAGGTACTGCAGCACTCTCTTCTCAAATAAAACCAACTGACCAGCAGAAAAGCTTTTCCTCCATTCATCAGTTAGATAAAAGCGTACTATCTAGATTCTAGAGGGCCAAGCTAAGCTCAAAACATAAATTCGGTCCTGCTGGGATCACCATTAAAGAGAAGCAAAATCCAAAGAATCGTTCCACATGACTATCATCATATGGAATGTGAGAGGTCTGAATAGGCCCTCAATGCAAACTGATGTTAGAAATAAAATTCGGATTTTGAAACTGTCTTTGGTTGTGTTGGTGGAGACAAAGGTAAAGCAGGCTTCTTACACTTATATTGCAAACTCGATTCTATTTCTACCAAATGGTTGGAAAGAATCTTCAAATATGGAAGCTGGGTCCACTGCTAGAATATGGATGATGTGGGATCCTCGAGTGGTTCAGATTACAGTTGCTTCTTGGAATCCTCAATATATGCATTGTGATGTTAAGTATGGGACTGTGGCCTTCTTACTCTCGGTTTGTTATGGGTAAAACAACTACATGCAGCGAAGAGATCTTTGGAAATCTATTATTGATGAGTCAAAAGATAGCGGGCTACCGTGGATTGTTGCGGGAGATTTTAACACTATTAGATGGACTCATGAAAAAGAGGGGGGTGCAATTCCAAGAGCTGCTGGACTTATTGAATTTAATGATTGTATTCAAGAAGCGGGGCTGATAGATCTCAAGTTGTCAGGGGCTTCTTTCACTTGGCCAAATTCCAGCACTGGTGATTGGCGAATTCAATGCAAACTGGATAGAGTAATTGTTAATGCTTCTTTCCTTCATTCAAGTCCATTCAAAGGAGATATTCTGTTGCCAGGTATATCTGATCATTCTCCAATATTACTTTCCTTATCTGAAAAAGAATCACATCAAAACTCCTTTCCGATACTATAACTATTGGGCAAAAATGCCGGGGTTTTTTAAAACAGTGAAAGATGCTTGGGATGCCAATATTATTGGCACTCCACTCTTTATTGTGGTCCGTAAGCTCCCAATAGTTAAACAGCAACTCATTGAATGGAAAAAGTCTCAGAATTTCCTTCCATTGAAGATTTCAGACTTCAGAGGCAGCCCTACAGTTGGACAATTTTCAGAAATATTTGGTGGAAAATCCAATGGACAATGATATTCAAGAGCAAGAACGTATTGCAAGAGTTGAACTCGAACATCTGCTACGGGCTGAAGAGAGTATGTACAAGCAGCGTTCTAGGGACTTGACAGTGAATTTGGGGGATAGTAATTCCAAGTATTTTTATCGTCTTATGAAAAAGCGGCAGACCCAATCTTATATTTCTCAGATTACTGATGCGGAAGGCAACACCTACACTGAACCTTCAGGTATTGCTGCAGCCTTTGTGGATCATTTTCAAAATATATTAGGTCCTGCCATTACTACTCAACACCCTGATCTATCTCATGTCACCCCTCATGGTTTAGTCACTGAAGAGGATGCTTTAAATATTTTGAAACCAGTTACTCAATCTGAAATTGAAAATGTGATCAAGGATGCTAACCCAAATAAAGCCCCTGGGCCTGATGGTTTCAATGCACATTTTTTTAAGGTGTACTGGCCAATTATTGGCAAAGATGTGTGTGCAAGTATCAAGGATTTCTTCCAGTATGATCTATGTTAAAACAACTAAAAAACACTTTTATAGTGTTGGTGCCAAAGACCGAGAATGCAAATTCTCCTGATAAATTCCGGCCAATAACTTTGACAGATGAACTGCACAAAATTATTAGTCGTATTCTGGTGAATCGACTTAAATTGATCATTGCCAAGATTGTAGGCCCAATGCAATCAGCCTTTGTGCCAGGGAGAAGCATATCTGATAATATTCTACTTGCTCAAGATCTCATCCATAACTACCATTTGAATCAAGGTAGTCCTCAAATGTGTATCAAACTTAATCTTGCCAAAGCCTATGATAGTGTCAGATGGGACTTTCTGGAGGCTGCACTTCGGAGTCTTCATTTTCCAGACCATGTTATTAAACTGCTCATGGAGTGTGTCTCAGGCGCCCAATTCTCTATGTTGGTAAATGGTGGGGCGGAGGGTTACTTTAAAGCTACTTGTGGATTGAGACAGGGCTGCCCATTATCTCCATTCCTATTTGCTATAGTTATGGAATTTCTCTCTCATGATGGATCAATATGCTAAGGCCAATCTGATTCCCTCACCCTTTGTGAAAAGAAATGTCACCATCTCTCATTTGATGTTTGCTGATAATTTGATAGTTTTTAGCAAGGCTTCCATAGGTGCAGCGGTAAACCTAAGGCATTTCCTTCTTCATTTTAAAGAGTTTACAGGTTTGGGTGTAAATTGGCTAAAAAGTGCTATATTTTTTGCAAAGTGCAAGGAGGAGGACCGAATTGCTATTTCGTCCATCCTTAATGTTCCTCAAGCACAATTTCCAGTTAGATATTTGGGCATTCTCTCTCCTCAAAGAAGCTAAATTTCAATTATTGTCAAGCTCTTTTGGCTAAAGTTGAGCAGCAATTATTAAGATGGAAGGCTAAAGTTCTTTCTCATGCCGGTCGTCTGGAGCTGATTAAATCCATTTTATCATCTTTCCATTTATTCTGGGCTACTGCTTTCATCCTCCCTCAAGCAACTCTAAATGCATTGGATCTTCAGATTCGAGATTTCTTTTGGAATTGCTGGTCTACTCACTACATTCGCCCCATTGCTTGGAGCTCCATTTGCTAACCGATTTCTATGGGTGGGCTAGGCATTCGATCTCTTTATGGTGTTGCCAAGGCTGCATTACTTCGACAAGTCTGGAATGTTGTCATTAACAAAAAAAACTTGTTGGAATATATGGGTTCATGCAAAGTACTTGAAAGAAGGTTTCTTTTGGGATGCTTCAATTCCAAACTCTGCTTCTTGGGGTTGGAAAGGTATTTTAGCCCTCAGACAGATTGCCTTACCACATATAAAATTCCTAATTGGAAATGGTCATCTCACAAAGTTTTGGACTGACCCTTGGCTCAATGGTGGGCGATTAAAGGACTGTTATGGAGATCGCACAATTTATAACACAAGCTTGAGCACTGATATCAAGGTTAGTTTGTTTATGCAGAATGATGGATGGAATTTTCCAATTCCAACCACAAATGCATTGATGGAGACTTACCAGGCCATTCCTAATGAGATTACTCCATGGAGGGAGTTTGAAGATGAAATTGTGTGGACCCTAGAAGATCATGGTCAGTTCTCTTTGAAATCTTCCTACAATTTAATTTGTAACATCTCTAACCAGACCTTGCAGTGGACTTCATCAATTTGGTTTAAAGGATGTATTAAAAAGCATTCAATTTGTGCTTGGATGCTTCTTCAAGGAAGACTCAAAATGAATGATTTCCTTCTTTAGAAAAATGTTGATTGTGATACCTGTTGTGTTCTTTGTGACTGTACATGGGAAACAGCCTCACATCTCATGATTCATTGCCCATTCTCCCGAGATATTTGGCAGGCTTTACTAATTAAATTGAACTTGATGCCAGCAAGTTGTAATGATGTTTATGAATTGCTTGAATCAATTATTTCTCGCATAGACCAGCAAAGTGAAGGAGCTATCACTCTTGGCAAACTTCTGTTCAATGCTTATGTCTGGAACATATGGGCTGAGAGAAATTGCAGGATTTTCAGGGCAAAAGCACATTCTACTAAGACTGTAGTGCATAAAATCATTCAAGTGATTACCACTCGCCTCCTCTATCTTGGTATCAGCTTAAAAACAAACATCCAATGCCATTGGAATGTGCCTCCAAACGTGTCTCTGAACACCCATGAGAACGCCTCAAAGCTAATCAGTGAGAGAAACCATGGCTAGCGCCTATCTATTGTTCAAACTAGACAGGATTTAGTTGGTGTTCTTTGGCAGGATCTTCATCAGCCAGTAAAGGGACGAATAGAGCCGGTTCTAAACTATTATGAACGGATATTTCGCATCTTGGAGATTGTTCCACACAATGTATCATCCATTACTATTGAAACAGAAAAATCTATTCAGCAAGCCATCCTCAATCCAGATCAATCTGAATGGATCATGAGATTTCAAGCCAGAAGACTTTATAAGGAGGTTACACGATTCGAGCAGGTGCAATTCTCGTTGATACACCCTCACACAGTGTGGTTCAGCAAATTCATCATGAGAACTTCTGGTACAACTCCAAGGGATGTGAATAATATTAAGCAGATGTATAACTTCACCTATATTTCATGATTGTGGTAGTTTGATTTTAGTTGTTTTGGTTTCTTTATTGGGGTATGCCCCATTGGGAGGTTCTACGATCCCTGTTGGGTGACTTGGACTCCCCTTTCTGTATTTTATTATTTTGAGAAAATGAAGACCTAACTTACTCTTCCAAAAAAAAAACATTATGAGTTATAAAGTGGTTTTTTTAATCTGAGTTTATATGTAACAAAGGCGTTTATGATGCCCTCTAGGTGTTTGTTGGAATGCTTATATACTATGATTCATTAATATATGCTCTTACGAGATTGGTGGTTCCTATGTGACTTCACACATGCTATGTCAAATATGTATGGTGCTGATTTTGGTAGTAATCTATGAGTCATGTTATGGGTGGAAGTGATGTGATCACCCCTACACAAACAGATACCAATTATGAAATGAAGCGGCAGAAAAACTAAATCCAGTCATGTTCAGGGCTGATTACATGCCGAAAGCCTGATACATGTTACCATGGATGAAAATGCTACGTAGCGGCCGCTATATCGGCTGTAGCGGCCGCCACCGCTACGCTACGGCCGATTTATCGGCCGTCGCACCCGTCGCGGCCGCTACGTCCGCTACGGGACCGCTACGTCCGCTACAGGACCGCTACGGCCGCTACGGGCCGCTACAGGCCGCTACGGGGTGTGAAAAATTCTTACTTTCCATTTTTTTTTTTAAATGCATTATAAGACTTATTTCTTTTCTTCTTCTCTCCAAATAACATTTCTACACAACTCTTCTATCATTTTATGTTTAAAAGAACACCAAAAAGCATATGAACTCGCCGAATTACAGTCGATATAGAGAGTTCTTCTCAATGATTCTTCTCTAAGTACATCCTATTAGACAACCCTTTGATAGATGTATTTTTTTCTCTAGGTACTCTTAAGTCTTGACTTCGTGACATAGTTTTTTCTTTTGTAAGCCTTTCATTAGTTTCCAAGTTAGTATAACTAAGCAACATGAACATATGTGAAAAAAATGATCATTATTATTATTTTCTATTTATACAGCGATACAAGACCTCATACAGTGAGGGGACCGCTACGCCCCCTTACCTTAGTTACTTTTGCAAAAAAAAAAATACATTTTCTTTCATTTTACAATTTTCTGGATTTTCTGGAATTTTTTCAGATTTTTTTGGCGATTTTTTCAAATCGCACCGCTACGCCGCTACGTATCCCCGCTACGCTACGTATCGCCCGCTTCGTAGCGTTTTGGCGGCGGGCCGCTACGCCCGCCGCTACCGCTATTTTCATCCTTGCATGTTACTATGGGGTTTGTGTTCCAAGGATATGTACTGTTTTGTAGTCTGAGTAGTTGGTAGAACTGGACTATGTTTAAGGGCCTGTTTCTTTACTAGAATTCCAAGAATTCATGTCTAGAGAATTTCAAGATCTCCAAAAGATATCCCCTTGAGATGGAATTTCAAATCCTTTCTCTTGGTGGAGCATTTGAAATTCCAACAAAAAGCAAAGAGAATAGAATTCCAGGAATTTCAAAAGGTCATTTGAGACCCTTTAGGAGGCTAGAATTTGAAATTCTAGAGAAAAAAACATACCATTTCAAATGCTAGAGGACAAGCCATCACATCATATCCAAAAAAAAACCCAACATCCTAAACTTTTTTAGTAAATTTTAATAAAGAAGAAAATTCAAAAAAAAAATATAATAAAGAAACAGGCCCTAAAAAGGAACCATGGAGCCCCTAGTCTGCTAGCATGGTGTGGGAAGACGTTCTTGTACTCAGGTCTTATGTTTTATGTTAGGTGAGATCTATGGTAGACAATTTCCGGTACCAGCTATGTTATGCTCTGGACCCCTCATGGTCAATCTATGTTATGCTTCCTTTATGTACGACCTATGTTTATGGACCCTTGCTGGTTACTATGCTTATAGACCTTATGTTGGCCACTATGGATTATGTCATGGAGTATGGACCCTTAATGGGCGATAGGACTTAGGAGATATAAGGCATATGATGATACTCTCTAGTCTCTAGTCTCTATGTTATCATTTGCACCTTTTAGGGCAAAGATCGCATTGACCTGTGTCACAATGTGTTTTTTTATTTTTTTCGAATGGCACCCAAACAGCAAAGTTGTCACAGTGACAAGTCGAACATGTACAGTAGGCTATTCTTCCTCCTCATTTCAACCTTTTCTTCCTCTCGTTTTTCCTTTCTTCTACCCTACTACATTCTCAGTTTTTCCCTAAAGAAAAGACTTCTTTTTTCGAAAATTGGAATAGAGAAGGTGGTTGATTTTCAGAACTTCTATGCCATCCACAGTCAAAAATCTTCCCCATTCGTTACATCATCTGATAAGAGTCTTCCCCATTTGAGACTCCTCTCATAGGATTCTTTCGTTCTTTCTTCTTCTACTTCATTTTCTTTTTTCAGTTTGTGGGGCGGGAGGGCATCTCTTTTATAGTTTGTTTGGTGGGGGCTACAACTTTTAAAAACTACATGTATAAAACCTTTTCAGAAAGGCTTTGGGGCATTTTCTTGAATCAATGGTTGAGGCATCATGCTGAATGGTAATTGCTTGAGAAAGCCAAACCTTGATTTCACAAATGCAAGAATTATATGGGCAAATGCTTGCTTCATGTGTGCAGCAATGCCAGAGAATTTGAAAACTTGGAATATATTAATCGCAAATATAATATATGACAAATATTCCCTTCATGACCAACTTCCATTAATTGGATGGTGACTAATAATTTGATCGAATTTCCTAAAAGTTCTTTGCCAACTCATTGGTGTTTCCTAAGAGATTAGTCAGGAGTTTTTTTATTGGGAAGAGGAAAATTCCATAAAAGACATTTGTAAAAATGATAGTTCTGTACTTCTGTTTGACTTACATTGGAGTATCTGGGAGGAGTGGGAAAACAGAATTTAGATTCTTAATTGGTAAAAAAGGCAGTATATTCAGTGCATTTTTCCTGCTGGAAGGTAGAGGCAATTCAGAAAAGATGAAAACCAAAGCAGCAAGGGGCTGAAGATCTGCTCTCTGCTACCTGATGTAATATTATAGTGAATGGAAACACATAAAATTTTACATCTTTGGCTTTCAATATTTATTCAGTATTGGGGATACTCTCAATCATTTTTGATGAGATAAAAGACCAAACATATAATTTCTTCATGAGGAGAACAGAGTGAATGGGATATAGCCAATTCTTCAGGTAAGAGAGCAACAGATCTGCTTTATTTACAGGGGATGCATTCTTAATCTTATAGTGGATATATAAATTTATTTCTTGAGTACTCTTCATTATTTTATTTTTTTAAAGTACAATTACTAGATAGGAATCTGACATAATCAATTTAATGTCACAAGCATTTGGAGCTAAGAAAGACCAAACATCCGAATAAAAGTACATTGCATGCGGGATGCGGCAAGGAACGCCCATTTTCAAAAATAAATACATTAATAATTAACAACAAAACAGAAGTTTTTACCAAACATCCGAATACATGTGCATTGTATGCTGCAAGGAACGCCCATTTTCAAAAATAAATACAGTAATAATTAACAATGAAACAGAAGTTTTTACCTCACAAACCCAATAAACTTTGCCCACCAAGTATTTGCAATGCTCCATTGTCCCCCCTCGACAGCCCAAATGACATGAAATATGATTTCCGCTAAAATTACAATAGCTGAAAAGATAACTATACACCATGATACAAAAGATCTTCGATGAATCTGAAATCCTGTCAAGAATAAGAACTAACACCTAATCAGTACCATAAAATGTGCTTGAACAATTAAGATTTACCAAAACTTTGAAACACAGAATGAAGAAGAAATCATTCTATGTCCAGATAATGCTATTTAGCAAGTATTAACATTTAACAACTTCATGCCATCAAACATTTATGCACAAGAAATCAAATAAAAACTTTATGAATCAGGATATGAGAATCGCTTTAAGATAGGACTGCCAATGCCATAATATTGATGGCAAACAAAATGCATTTGACCATATTTTGTCAACCCACCCGTAGCTATGGCATAACTGCATAAGTTGATATCTCATTAAAATCTCGACTACCTCTAATACTAAACATGCATCTTCCAGGGTGACAGATTTTACCACATATTGGTTCCCATTTAGCAGATTGTGGTAAAATGAAGTTAATAATATTAGGGTTCTGATACCAGTTTATTTTAACAAGAAAGTTTCGATTTTCCTAACAATATGAAGGCAAAGGCACCACCCTAGTGCTGTTAAATCAAATATAACTTTCAAGTCGTGAAATTAAGAACAGTGTGCATGACCATAGAAACAAGGACAATCCAAAACTTGTCATCAAAGGAGCAGATAGAAAGGGAATTATTTGTATTCTTACAACCGTGGATATACAGGCTGCACCAATTTCTGCCTATACCTTCATCACACGAGTCAGTGCAGCTCTGTTCCACCTTCACTCAAATATGATGCTGGAAATACCAGCTTCTGAGGAATAGATAAGGTCGTCATGCCTTCTAACACAAAAGCTGCAGTAAAAATGTTCGGATGACTCGCAGTCATAAAGGTCACTGATTGTTCAACACTGGTGGCTACTGGAACGGTTCACACTTTTAGAGAATCCTCATCTTCTTATTATCTCCTCTACATTTTTCTTATTAAGGTAACGGCACCATGAGAAAGTCTTCCATTTTATCATTCTTTATTCAGTATTCACCCTATATCCAACTTGTCCTTATTTCAATTTTGCCTCTTGGAAAATGAATTAGATACAGCAGTCCACTCAATCCTATATAAAGCCATGTTCTAGTACTCTGTCATTCTTTCCTCTTGCTCAAACTATCTCAAACAGCATTATTTTGGTTCTTTCTCTTCTATTGGAGCTACCCATAGGTCTTCTTTATCTGCCTCCTGATTATATTCTTTCTCGTAACTCCATGCATCCATTTAGCATGCCCACCTCAGTCACATGTACTTAGGCTTCTACTTGTTTCTTTGTTGCCAAGGAAAATATAATTTTAAAAAATGCTAGTAAATTGTCACAAAAAGTAATAAAAACATATGAAGCTCAGTTTATTAACCAAGAATGACTTGACATGGCAACATATATAACCACATGTACTAATACAGAAGCATTTGAGTTAAAGGGAAACCAACCACCCCTACAAAGTGTATACATGGAAACATAATGATAAAAGAAGGAATGCAAGAGGCATACCAATTCTTGGAGCAGTCAATTGAATGGCAAAAAAAGCTAACAAATCAACAAAAGATATCAAACTCCAGTGGAGCACTGCAGCTGCACAAACCAAAAAAAAAAAAAAAAAAAAGGAAAAGAAAGAAAAAGTTATGCTTAATTGCTGAGGCTAAACAAAACAAAGCAATCATAAAGATGAAAAATAAATAAATAAATATAACAACTTATGGCAGTCAAAAGTAACTGAAGGGAGTTATGATAATGGTTCTGAGAAAGGGAAACTCTTAACTCATCTCAGATTGAACTCGTTACATAAAAGAAGACGAATAAGTATCCTTGGCCCGACTGGGGTGACCGGGTTTTGGCCCGATCCCCCAGGAGGGCCATTGGATCCCAGGAGTCGGGGTGACCGGGTTTTGGCCCGATCCCCCAGGAGGGCCATTGGTCCCAGGACCAATGGCCCTCCTGGGGGATCGGGCCAAAACCCGGTCACCCCAGTCGGGCCATGTAGCACGGCCGAAAGAAGACTAACGCAATTTTGCAGTGTCAGTAAATCTTATTTATATGATGCTTACTAAATCCTTTCCTTTATCTTAGACCAAAAAAAGGCATTTTTATTCATAAAAACAATTTTTTTTCAAAGAAGGAAATAAAATCCGGCATTTATCTGAGGATGCATGCCTGTCATCAGATCCACCTGCCCCCAGCTAGGAACATTGATACAGTTATGTATAATGGACCCAGATCCAGTTGGAGACACAGTCTTCTCAAGGCCATAATCCATCAAATTCTATAAACCCATGCCAAAAGGCACTTCCCAGCCCTGGAACAACCGTTCATGTTATTTTCTGTGTACCCTGTCATAAAATGCCATTCTTTAAAAAGAGTTTGGTTTAAAGAGAAATTGTTACAGAGGTTGGATGAGTAAACTTCTTATACCTACTTCAACATATAAGCTTTGACAAGGTCGTTTGGTGTTTGATATATATTAGTAGAGGACATGCTATTGATGTAACATAATTTAGTTTAACTGGACCCAGAACCATGCAAATTTATTATATAATGAACTAGAAAATCAAATTTGTTCATCAAAGTCAATAAACTCAAATTACAAATTGGACGAGCCAGAAAATGAACTGAATGACCCTACCCCAACAAATAGCGAACTACATAGGTACCAAGTTGCAAACTCTGAACTTAAACTAGGGTTAAAATAAACTAAAATAAAATAAAAACTCTGGCCTTGAACTTGAATGCTTATTAGATGAACTACAAACTAGGTAACTTGATCCTAAAGACTACATCAACCTTCAGCTTGTCCCTCAACAGTTGAAGATTAATTATGATAAGTTGGAGATCACTAGGATCAATGTCTGCATGAATTGGGTTCTTTACTTGGATGTAGAGTTAACCAATTTCCTGTAACTTACCTTGGTTTTCCTCTTTGTAGTGGCAAGGCATCTAAATCTTTATGGAGTTTATTGATTGAAGAAATTCCACAAAAGCTGTTTGAAAGTGTCATTTCCTTCATTAGGGGCTCCTCTTGCTCACTAGATCCTCCCGGTTCAATATGCCAATTTATTATTTCTCCTCCTGCCCCTGCCCCAAATCCGTTCTTCATAAGATTTAATGGCTCCAAAGACGCTTTTACGCTTTTTATGGAATGATTCAGAGGAGAGTAAGAAATGCAATTTGGTAAAATGAAGCAAAGTACGCAATCCTGTTCAACCTATAACTATTGAGTCAGTCAAGGCTATGAATAAAGCTTTGTTGGGTGAATGGCTCTGACATTAGGTAAAAATTCAATTGCTCTTTGGGAGAAGGTGCTGTAAAAATCTACTGTTGTCGACACAATGGTTGAACTCTTCCCTAAACTTTATATAATGTGACTGTCTCTGGCATGTGGCATTCTAGTCTAGTGTTAAGCCAGAGTTTTTCAAAGGCATCAGAGTTGTCTGGAAATAATATTCAGATTAAATCCTGGTTCCATAAATGCTGTGGTGATGGACTATTATGTGACAGTTATCCACTACTCCTTGATATTGCATCTAACAAGGAAAGTGCAGTCGCAGATTGGGTTTCTAGAAAGCTTATATGGTCTCCATCATTCAGACATGACCTTTAAGATGAAAAGATAACATAACTTCAACAGTTGTTCCTTTGCCTTTGGCAAGAATTCATTCAATCTGCAGGAAATGGTAGACTAATACAGTGGGGCTTTTCTCATTTATATATTTTTATTGTCACTTGATGCATACAGTGGAATGTGGATTATTTGTTCCCACCTTATATTTGAAAGGATTTGATTCCTCATTGAGTTAAAGGGTTCTGTCAGCTAGTTTGCAAATATTAAATCCCTTCTTTGGATCATCTTCTATGATGCTCAGGGACAGATACAGGTACAGACACGGATACGAAGATCTGGGATAAGGCTCTACACTTTGGAAAAATTTAGGACACAGATACGGAGGCAGGTGTCATAATTTTTTCTTTCAATCACTTTTGAATTAATGAAACTGTCATTTTTTACATTCCTTTCTAACATTGTTTGTGTTGAGAAGTAATAAAATTAAAAGAACTAAATGAAATAATGGACTCGGTAAGTAGGATATGCTAAACTTGTAGTCATGTACCCTAGAAGTATCAGTGCAATATTGGGCATTGATATGAGTGCCGTATTGGTCCAACACAGCCTCTTACATTGGAGCCATTATGTAGAAGTTTTGTCGATTAGCAACTATTGGGAAAATTGGAAGGAGCCCAAATCCCAATCGTTGAGATTTTTACTATAAGTTGCACGGCACTTATGAAGGGGGTTTTTTTTTTTTTTCTCTTGAGAAGAATATGGCCATCTCATGGGCTATCGTTTTAAATTTTAAAGGAGTCAGCTGATGATGTTCCATTTACTTTTTACATACGCAATGGAAGGAGATTTTTGTGTATATTTCCTTGCCGTAACCTTGTAACATTGTTTAAACTCCTCCAGGTTTTCCTTGAGCTGAGTTTCAATAATAGTTCAAGAAGCAATCCAGGTCTGGGTCGTATTGGTAGGATCATTCAGTATATTTCTGGCCACGCTATCAGATCATTTTACGGCCTCATGGCAGAGGTTTATGCTGTTCTGGCTCTGGGGAGTTGCAATCGTTACACCTTTATAGGGTGATCATTCATGATAACTCATGCATTGTGATATCTTGGCTGTATCTTAAACATGTTATTGCATGGAGACTGGCCTATTGGATGGAGGAAATCAAGGAAGTTTGTCTACTTTTCTTTTCAAAATTTTACTTCTGCTTTTATTTTACAGGAGGGTAGCTTGCAGGAAGATTCCTTAACTAATCCAGTAACTCTCCCAAGGCAGCCCAGCTAACAAGAAAACCTAGGTTTCCACTACATGGAATCTCATCCACAATACAACCACACTGGATGAGGAAGGAAATGACAGCTAAAATCACGAGAAACACATTTAAATCAAAGGTTGCATTACATGCCTCAAATGGATAGACATCTACATGCCCCCATGTTCCTTAACAGCACAGGAGAGGAAATAAACAAATCCTAAACCCAGGTGACAGAAACGCTGCTACATACACGCCGGACAAGTAGTTAGGAAAGACAAATTGGACCATGGTCTTGGTGGACTTACTAATCACAAAGCCAACTATATATAAATGGGATAAGGCTTCGATGATGAAGATGAAAATGATAACAATGGTATGATCTAAAGATCATAAACCAGTACAAAAATGCCCAAAAAGAAGCAGAAAAGATACTTTCTTTTTTACCAAAAAAAGCAAAAGATGAACAAAAATATATATCTTTTTGAAAATTTGATATTCTGTAATCGGTATCATATCCCACAACTTTCTTGTGGCTCCCTCCCATCAGACAGAATCTAAAACACCGCTCCACCAATCCATTATCTAATCAATGGGACTTCTCTGTTCTTTTCTTTTCTTTTTTTTCTTTAAATGGTTACGTGCCTCAAACCTGCAACCTCATGGTTGAGGACGCACCTTCCAACTGTGCTATGGGCTCTTGTCATCCAAATAATCAAACTTCGGAAAACTGAATCTCCTTACTTTAAATCACTTAAACCCACTGCCAGAAAATGTTCAAATCTTCAACACCCTCCCAGAAGCAGCATAAATCAATTAAGTTAAAGCCCAACCATAAAGTTGGTGACAATATCAAAAAGGGATCTTCTAGGGACACCAGACACCCTCTTAGGGAGTGAGAATGTGTGAATTTGAATCCTTGTAAGCAGGAAATAACACATCGATCCCACTATCCAAAAATTTGCAGAAATATGAACGGCAGTTTCCCGGGAAAAAAAAAACTTCAATGAAAATAAAATAACCCAAATGAAAGAGGAGAGCTTACCTGTCAAAAGAAGCAGAGGCAATACAAACCCACCAAGGAAACTCCCCATGAAGGGCTCTCTTTCCCAATCTAATCACTTTCCTTCCATAGTCAGCGTCGTCAATAACACAAATCCATTAATGGGTCTTCCGATTTCGGACAAGAAACGAAAACCCATTTCGAGAAAACACCCAAATCCTCCTAGAAACAACCGATTTAGCTACGTAAGTCCTTGAGTCGGGCGGTCTGAGTAGAAATCAGCTATATCTTCATTGGCTTGAAGCGACGAAGGAAAGATGGGATTTTGATGTTGAAATCCACGGAAATGTTTTGAACTGAATGGGATTCGATCGTGCAGGAGTGGGAAATCATCAAGAATTTCTTGGAATTTGAGATTTGCGGAGCCGGAGAACGCGCAGTAATGGAGTTGGCCTTCCTTGATCGTAAAAGGACTCGGTTTTTTTTTTTTTTTTTTTTTTTGCTGTTCTGCTTTTTCTCTAGTGAATGGAAATTTAAGGGGATTAAAAAAAAGAAGTCACGTTTTTTTGGGCTGAAGGGATTCTTGACTTTTACGAAAATAACAGGGGAACCCTGTATAATTAAGATTTGGAGAAATTTGCAAATAAGGCCTTAGGTTTTTATCTTATTTGAAAAAAAGATATAAGTTTTAAAAATTTTTAAATTAGTCCCTAAGTTTTTTATGAAATTTTTAATTAAGGACATCTGGTCATTTAATGGTATTTTCTATGGCATTTTCTCTTAGTTTTTTAAAAATACCCAGAGTACCTTAATTTAAAGTCATGACATGATTCTAGCAGCCACTATATTTAGCCGAAGTACCTAGTTTTCCTCATTTATTATAAGGTTGTTAGTGAAAAAAGGAAATAAAATATAGCGGAAGTGAATGGGCGTTTTATTTCATTGAAGGATAATTTGGGTAGTTTAAGAAAATTGAAGAAAAAAGTTGTCGGAAAATAGCTTTAAATTGATGAATGTCCTTAACTGAAAACTTCACGGAAAACTTAGGGACTAATTTGAAAAGTTTTAAAACTTATGTCCTTTTTTTAAATAAGGCAAAAACTATTTGAAAATTTCACTAAGATTTGAGATTTATATTTAAAAAAAAAAGAGAGAAATAAAACATTTGCAAATGCAATTTTCCTACATTATGATACAAGTACCCTTTTGGTGGGGCCTAAGCCTAATATTGTTATGGCCAGCAATGTCAAATAGGTCAGGCCAGTCCAATTGGTCGTTGAGCTTGGCTTCTTGTCATGATTGGTTGAGACTTAAAAATAGGCACAACGATTTTGGGTCAAGTCGATGTTGTTAATTTGTTTAATTTTGTGGTTGTTGTTGTAAAAGAAAATTGAGTATCTACAGAAAAAAGTGTGTAAATTCTTTATGTGAAGCCTATGGCCTATTTTTCAATGGGTTAGGTTTGAGCTTTGTAAGAACTTCAATTAAAATCTAATGGCCTGTTTGTTTAGAAGAATTGTGAGAAATATTGTCCGAAAGAATTATAAGAATTTCAAATGCTGTCACTTAAAGTAAAATTCCAAATGTTCAAAATCCTCTGCATTTGGAATGCTGGAATTCAAGGAATTAATAAGGCTAAAAGTGCCTTTTTATATAGTTTGGAATTATGAATTCTTGCAACAAATAAAACATTTAGAATGCCAAGGGACAAGGTATCACCTTATGCCATAAATCCCTAACAAACTCAATTCCTTGTAAAAAAAAATGCCTTGAACTAGACAGGCCATAAAGGTTGGTTTGTTTTGCATTAAATAGTTAGAAGTTTATTGTGAAATATGAGCTCCATGGAATGATTATTATAGGAGTGATGGGCGAAGAATATGAGGTAATGTGTGAAAAAAAAAATAATAAAGTGAAGATGTAGTAGATTAGATCTCAATTATTTTAAGTATTGAATTACTCAGGTGATGGTTGTGTAATCATCTCGCCATTTAATTTTCAGTGAATAGAAAGTTATTTGACATGCAAATTTTTTTATATTCGCCAGTGGTTCTTCATTTTAACTAGTTACTGAAGAGGAATTTTACAAACGGCCCAATATAAGAGTTTAGAGCCTTTCCTTTTGCCTCCGGCCAATTCATTGGTCCTGTTGGATAGTCAAGTTTTTAAAGGGATTAATAGGAGTCTGGTGAACCATTGTGGATTACTGCCCTGATTTCCTTCTCCCACGCACATAATTTAAACAGTTAAACCTATCAAGCCTTTATTAAATGGATGGCAATCACGTTGGTGTCATTTATCATAAGCCATTGTGCTTTTACATGTAAAGTTGTTATTCTCTGCTGGTCAAATATTATGAGTGAAAAAGGACATGAGTTTTCAAGTGAATTCCCTGTTTGGTTAGTGATAAATTTAATAAAAAGAGAGAAAACTGTGACTTGGTACCTGCAATGCATTTAGTATAATCGAAGGCACGTGCAACAACATGGCATTGACGTACACTGTACACCTGCATTGGCAAGAAAAGGTTCCCATCATGCTGAGGCTTTGACTTTCTTGGTTGAATGAGAAGAATTCCCCAGTGAAGCTTATCAATTAAATGAAAATATGAGCCCCTAAAAATAAAAATATTTTTGTGAGTATCTCCAAATTTTACTTCAATAGAAGTAGAAATTGACCCTTGCATACAAAATTTGATTAATGAATCTTACATAAAATTATTTAACCATGTCTTTAATCAAACACTAAGCCTTGCCGTGCGAATAGTTCATATTGAAGTAAATTTTGAAATACACTCAATATTAAACGAGAGGTTATTTTGAGCAGTCGAACTTTCAATAGATGGGCCCATGTTGAGGGTCTAGATTTGCAAGAAAGAACTCTTGGTGTCCACTAAATTCTCATATGACACTCAGTGTACCTTAACACCATCTTCAACAGCATCCATTCAATTTTCAAATAATTTGAAAGTGCGATTTGGCATTTCAATTTTCTTTTGTCTTTTTATCCTCTCTCTTCTACCTTCTTAAATTTCTAATACATGTCTTTTGGGTGGAAGAATTTCTAATTTATGTGAAACAATCTCCAGATTTATAGTTTCTAAAGACCTCTATGTAAAAAAAAATGTCAGTGGTATAAAAAAAAATTCTGGCCTCTAAAGGGGCTATAAGGATGCATTTATGTTATGCTGCAATTCTGCAGCACTTCGGATCCATGGTGCCAAGCAAAGCAATACCTAACTCGTGCAAAATGATTTTATGTAGAGAAATGCTATGCTGCAATTCTGCAGCACTTGGGATCCATGTTCGCCTTCTTTAAAGTCGGTTGGTGAAGCGATGAAAATGGAGGGAATCCATTCTTTTTTGCTTTGGTTTCCATGCTAGAGAGAATTCGGAAGTCCAACCTAACGAGATCGGACTTGCAATGCCGCGAAAGAGGAAACGCAACCACAACTCTATACAAATGCCCTCCTAATTAAAATAATTACATTTGAAGAAACAATGGTGGATATCCATAAACGACTTTACAATATCTCTCCTTGTTTTTCATCCTAGCCATTACACTAGTAAATCAAATTCTAAAAAAGTGAGGGACCCTTCTGCATGACCTCATATCTTTTATCCTCATCTCTTTGATAATCATCTCTTGAACTAATTTTACTATAAATTTTTAGGAATTCAATTTCATACGAACAAAGGACTCTTTGGTCGCAATGAACCGAAATTTAGAGAAATCATTATGACACCGGTTTCTCTAATTCTAGGGGCTAAAATCCAAGTGTTCCATTGGGTTTTTCTAGTAATTAGTAACTTTTTTAGTTTTTCTCATAATCATTCACTAAAAAGTAAATAATGTTATTTATTTATTTGTTACCGGTAGAAAGAGGAACCAGTGTCATTGTGTAGAAATAAAGCCAAAAAGGAGAATTTCCCCAGGGAAAATCGTTGATGCACCAAACATGTCATATAGAATTTGACACATATCGAGTGAGCTTTTCTTCCAAAAGCAGTGCTGCACAAATGCCCCCTAAGATAATTAAGGCACGGATTTGAGTAATGTATAGATAAGAGACTGTTAACCTTTAGGTCTCTTAAGTCAAGGACAAGCCTTTCGCCCACCAAACTTATAACTGCCCAAATTGATTCCATTCAGTCATGCTCTCTAAAAAATAAAAAAATAAACCCCATCTAAATAAATAGATAGACCCCATATTGATGAGGTCGAAAAATCTATTTCTCATGGAGAATTATCTTTTGTCACTGTCGATACTCGATAACACGAGATTCACATCTGTATGATTTAAATCACTCATAATGCATCTCCCTATAAGTATGATGCATGCATTATCCTAAATTTTACGGCAATCTTTGTGAAATATATTGAAGTGAAAATTTGAAATTCAGATCATCAACTATGCAAAGAGCATGTGCAATTGGAGTGGCTACAAAATGATCTATTCATTATCTTAGCCATAAAAAAAATGTCCTTTAGTGTATAGGAATTGTTATTATAAACAACTACATGAAGTATGTCCTTTCACATGTCCAAATCGAACGGTCTGTATTTTTAAGAAATAATACAAAGCGTATGAATTAGCAACCATTTTGTTATCACATTATTTATTCATGTTCCTCTAGCTTTCATATATTAGACCTTCATGCATTATTTGTGCCAGAACATCTCAACCATTCGTCCAATGGGGCATATCACAACTGGTTCATAGCCTCATAGGCCAATAAGAACAGTGATCAGGCCCCTGCAGCCCAGCTGCAAGGAAAATTTCCTAGGTCCACCACTGAGATTGAGTATGTTTTTTTTATCTGCAGCCTATCGCGTGTTTGGCAATTAACTAGGTAAAGTAAAGTAAAGTGAATTCAGACAAGAAATAACAAGGGGTTATATCAAAAGTATACAATTTCAAATTTTTCTCCGAATTTTTCAAAAAAGGTAAAAAAAGCAACATCCTTTCTCCACTAAAAAACAAAAAATAAAAATAAAAAACTCCACTTTTCTATACAAAAAGTAAAAAAGAATTCATACCAAATAACAAAAAACAAAACTCCATTATAACACCTTATATTTTATTCTCTCTTGAGTTGATGCTTCACCTCATCACACTTCAATTCACCATACATTCAAACACGCTTGTTGGTAAGGAGCTCACATCTCTCATACATATAAAAAAGTAAACAAATACTTTAGTTTAGCGGGAAACAAAAAATACAATCAGAATATATATACACCATTTGATTGAACGTATGTGGATATATAAGTATCTAACTAGAGTTGTCATGAAATTGAGTCCAATGCCTTTACATAGGCATGCATGGTGTTGTGAGCGAATTGGATCAAGTAAAAAGGGTCCTAAATTGGTTCGATCAAGTTTTTCGCTATTGCAATACAATTATAATGCATATTACCATTTTCTTTTATTATGTACTTCTATTATAAAATCAAATCAAGTCATTGAGAATTTAGCATTTTAGACAGGGCCTAGACGCTTATATATGAAAGAGGCATAAAAAACACAGCCATAGAATCTGAAGTAACTGAGAGCATAAACCCACAAGAAGTACTGCAATGCGTCATGAAAAATGGTTTTCTTGAAAATGACTTCATTTAGTAATACAACCCCCTCCTCGCACTGAAATTGAATTCATCATAGAAATTCACACAATTGGGCATGCTTGTTTGCATGCATTGCATGGGAATTATTAGGTAGGAGCTTAAGTGGGACCGATGTGAAGTGATGGGTGAAGGAGATAAGATAGCACGAGAACTTAATTTTAATTTAATGTTATTCAGATGTGAGGTCGTTTGATGGTCATTTTCTTATTATGGGGTAATATTCTACTAAAGAGGTACTTCTCATAGAGTTGCATGAGAGATAACCTCTTTACCACTCACTATTTCCCATGAATTAGCATGCTCCTTAATTTGATACTAATATGAGTTATGCTCTCTCTCTCTCTCACATAAAAAAAAAAAAGAAAAAAAGAAAAAAAATATATGAGTTATACTCACCATTGCCTTAAAATTTAATGGTTTCTTAAGTTATGTATTTTATGAAATTTAATCCAGGGATGAGTGTAACTAGAAATTAGTGTAAAATTAGGGTGATTGCTTGTTCATGAGGTTCAGTAAGTATAGGGGGGGTTTGATGTATTGTAGGGTGTCACACGTGGTGGTGAAAATTAGGTTACCCCTCACACAAATATGTGAGAGGTACCTCTTAGCAAAACAAAGTCCTTATCTTTAATTCTTTATTTTTAATCACTTACAAAAATACAAAGTCTTTACAAATCTTAAAAATTAAATTATATGGAAGAAGCATGCCCAAAGGGTCGTTTTCAAAAGCAACACTAAAGAGGTGAAGAGTCCACAATTAATGGTCGAGATGTAGTGTAAGATCTCGATCCTTAATTTCCGTAATTAGTATTAATTAATTATGATTAACCGCTAGCAGCATGTGTTTAGACCATAATTGAGTGATTTTATGGGGTTAGAATGAGATTTGGGTAATTTTGGAGGGTTTCGAGAAGTTTTGCACCAATTTTAAAATAGTCTAGTTCTAATTTTGGAAAAATCAGGGGTGTTTTGAGAATTTAAAAAAAATTACTGTAATGGGTTCAAAAGTTAGATCTCGTTGTGCCCAATAACTTTCACGCACAGTCCATGTCCATTTGAGATCCCGAAAACCCATATATTCGTAAATTCTGAAAATTTGAGTTTTTACAAATGGTCTCCAAAAATTCTGAGTTTGGGTTCGTCGAAAAGCTCTTTTAATTTGTAGTAACTTTCGTTCTTTGGCCATGTCCATCCGATGCCCGGAAGACCCATGTTTAGTCATCGCAAGTTCGGCCCACTAGTTGTGGCAAACTTATAATTTTTTGAACTCTCCCTTATATAAAAAGCACCCAAAACCTTCGCCCTCTTCATTTTGCACAACCGTAACCACCTTTTATTTCTTCTCCTCCTCCCTCCGCTCCTGGAGGTGGTTTCCATCGAATCCGTCGCCGCCAAAGCGTTATTCGGCATCTTCTCTGTGAGATCCCACCCTTGGTGGGCCCTCTAAGGGCTATTTTATAGAGTAATTAATCCTAATTTATGTTAATTATTGATTAATTATGCTAATCTCTGCTAATTATTGCTAATCCTTGCTAATCTTGGGCTAATTAGGGGCTAATTAGATTGACTAGTTAGATTTCCTAAGTTAGTTAGATTAACTTAGTGGGTTAGTGTTTTTAATTAATTAGGTGTATGAGTTAATCCTAGGCTATTAGTGTAGGTGGGTCCTTAGTTAAGTTTAATTAAGCTAATTAGGTTGGGTTAGTACAAGGTGCCTTTCTAGAAGCTTCCTAACCAAATGACCTAGCCTACCCTAACCCTAACCCTAATCACATGAAAACCCTAAGGGTACTATGGTCCTTAATCACTCCACTAATCCTATAAAATGCCTCTTAACTATTGCAATAAACCCTAAACCTAATCTCAGCCCCCATCCCAAGAAGACCTTCAGCCCCCATCCCAAGACAACCTCCAGCCCAACTGCCATTTCAATTCCTCTTCTACGTTGGAGCAGAGACAGCCAGCTACTGTTGCTGGGATTTCATCTGGAAGCTCTGCTGCTGTGCTTCTCCTCCCCATTTCATTTTCCTCCAAGTCACTGCTGGACTGGTTCTTCTCTGTTGGAACTTCAATCAGGGAGCTGAAGCAAGTGCCTTCCTCCTCTGCTACAGCTGATTCACCATCTTCTTCCTTGCATATTTCACCTCTTCCAAGCCACTGAAACAGTTGCTGGGATCCCATCTCTACAGCAGCCACTTTCCTTCATCATTTTCTCTCCTTTCCTCTCTATTTCTGTGCTGGGATTTTGAGGAGTTACAGCTGCCGTGACACCATCTTCATCTTCTTCTCTTCATTCCCTCATCTGTTACCCTGCTGGAATTACTTGAAGCTAAGCTACTGCTGGGATTTTTCCACAAAGGGACTGCAGCTGCCATCTCTCTCCATATCCCCTTCTTCCTTCCTCTTCCTCTCTCTTTTCTTCACTGGGAGACTGCTGCTGTGCTGGAAATAACTCTTGAGAGTTGCTGTTGTATTCTTCTTCTTCTTCATTATCTCTGCTGGACTGTTACTACTGCTGGAACCCATTCCCAGAGTTGCTGCAGTGTCACCATCTTCTTCAACTACTCTGTTTAGCTGGACTTGGACCTCCTCTGTATTTCTCTCTTCTCTCTACAAATCAATTCTCAAGCTAAAGAGGCAAGTGCATCTTACTAATAACTTAGGATATGTGTTTGATTTCATGATTCAGTAGTTTTAGTTCAGAAATATGCTCTGTTATGTTTTAGAAACCATATGAGCTTGTTGTGTTTGTTTGGATGGAAATGTCACTGATGGATGGGGGTTTTCACCCCCCATTTGGAAGATCAGTGGGCCATAAGGTGATGGATGGATGGTTATGGAGTCATTTTATGTTTAGAATGGTGTTGGTGAAGTTTGGAAGGGATCGGAAGTAGTTTGGGTGGAAATGGAGCCAAAACAGAGTGACTGCAGAAACTGGGTTTTGTCCCAGTTTCGTGTAACCGGTTAACCGGCAGTGTAGCCGGTTAACCGGACTATGCAGGCCGGTTAACCGGCCACACTGAAATTGCAGAAATGGCAGCTCCCAGTTATTTCTTCTGCAGGAAGTGCTGCAGTGCAGCCGGTTAACCGGACTATGCAGGCCGGTTAACCGGCCACACTGAAATTTCTGGAAGGGTAGCTCCCAGTTAAGTTCCTGCAGGGGCTTGCTGCAGTGCAGCCGGTTAACCGGACTATGCAGGCCGGTTAACCGGCCACACTGAGATTTCTTGGAAAACTGGCCCTTAGCCATTTCTTGCACAAATTTCATTTCAAATAGTCGGGTTGACCTGGTCTCGCACCGGTTGACCCGATTCACGCTGTTTGTGCAGGAAGTGACTGAAAGTTGGTTCTTCAATCAAAACTCAGACTCCTTACACCCAAATGGACTTGATACTTAGGATTTTACTTTAGGTGATGTTTAAAGCGGGAACATCAATCGTTCTAAGGTTTTCAGAGTATGCGGTCAATCATCCAGGCCAGGTTGTTTGACCGGACACGCTGTAAGCCTTTAAAAACGAATTGAGTTGTCCGGGAAGCCTGATTCAGGTTTGTCAGTGAACTCGGTTGATCTTCCAGGCCAGGAAATCAACCGAGCTCACAACACATCAGGTTCACCTGGAAAACCCTGATTGTTCCAGTTTTCAACATTTAGGAGATATGATCAGTTGTGGGGCCCATTGACCATCCAAATGAGTATTTATCAGTGTCCTAAGCCCGAGTCAACGGTGTGGCTCAACCTTGACTCGCGGGGACCACTGTTTAGAGTTTTGGTTGATAATCTAAGATGATTCGACCTCCAAGAGTTGTCATAGATGCCATTAACTAACTAAGCACCAAATACAATATTTTACGGCATTAATGACATCGTTTAGAGATCGAATTACCGGAGATAGACCCGAACCTAAAGTGGCCCATTACCTAGGATTGGACCGTTGGATTTCCCGTTGATTCTCTGATTGAAGTTTATACTTCACTGTTATCATTTATTGTCATTCTTAGATCTTTAGAATAGCTGCTTACCATTAATTGAACATAAATGGAAGACCTGAACCTAGGGTATCTAGAGGTGACCCGATGATGTGACTTCGGAGATCATTGACCCGTGTCTGTGTCTAGGCGGGCCCTTATTGGGCCTAAGTGTGGTGATGTGAACCCTTTAGCTTGAAGAGATAGTTTCTATTGGACTGTTAAGTTATATGGTTTATAATGGAACTGTTTATCAGTAGTAGATGGATTGTTGCCTCGTTTGGACGATTATAGACCAGGCCATGTACTGATGGGCCTTGGTATGGATCCAACGAGTGGGCCTGGACCTTGAATGAGATCCAGAGACTGTATTGAGATGTGTAGACCTCTTAGAGATATTGTTAGGACCTTGTTCACGCAAGGCAAAGCCTAGACAGACACAGACCTTAGAGTTATTCTCGAGTCGGCATGAACATTCACTCGGTTGATTTAAGCTCAGCCTGTGGACTGATCATCCCCGGTAGGAGCTAGTTGAGTGTTGATGAGCTATCATGATGAGCTGTGTGGTTAAGACGGCAAGGTGTCATACCGTGCCGATCTGGTGTGTTGAGATGATGAGATGATGAGTTGATGAGTGAGATTCGAGATTAGTTATTCCCTGGTGAGATTCCCCACCGCGACTGTGTTCAGTATGGGAGGGCCGCGGCATAATATCCCGCGGTATTCCAGCTCGTGTGAATGTGCCACTTAGTTATAGTTGTGTAGATGATTTCCTTATACTGATTCCTTATGATTTAAATGCACAACTGCCTAGTTCTTTTCCCTTGTTATTCATTTAACTTATGTACCCGTCTTTAATTCCTTTGATATATATATATGCTATGTTAGTAGTATGCTGTATCTTGCCAGATCGTTTAGATCTGACCCATTCTATGGTGCTTAGGCCTTGACCCAGAGATTCCCAACGACGCATTAGCCCTAGTGGAGGCACCCGTGGCAGGAGAGTACGCTTGGGGCCCGGCCGACACGGACGTCGAGCCGGAGGGCGAGGAGTTCATACCAGGGTTTTGAGGGACTTTATTATTTTGGGTTTGAGTGGAAATTTTGTAGTAAGAAGGGTAGAATCACAAATGTATAAACTTTAAATTTACATTGAATCATTTTAATTAGACCACTGTTCTGCTTTCCTTTAATATACATGATACCTATTGCCTTCGCTCTATTTAAATGTTATGCTTCCGCAAGTTTTAACCATTGAATGTTATTTGGTTCAAAAAGTTTTAAATTGGACCTCACTGCGGCCTACGATCTTGGAAGTTCTCGGATTTTCCGGGAAGTAGCGCGCCAATTTCGGGTGATCGAACGAGTTTATCGGTATCCGGAATTGGGGCGTTACATTCTCCCTCTCATTCCTTATTTTTGTGGAGATCCACAACTGGTAACCCCTCTATCGACCTCCTTTTTCTTCATTTGAAACTCAAGAGGTGAGATCTCCATCCCCAATTGTTTTATTGTGATTAGAAGCCCTCATTTCTCCATTTGTATAGGGTTTGATTAAGCCTAGCATGGGTTTTGATCTTTAGGGCTTCCATTGTATAGATTTGGGGATTTCTTGAGGGAAGGATTTCTGAAACTTCTGGGAGTGTGAGAGGGTGATTTGGAATAGTATGGAGCCAATGCAAGTGTCATTCTAAGTCCCACACCATACATTGTTGTTTTTCCATGGTTTCAAGTCCTCCATGCTATTTACATGAATGCCATGATTTTCTATGTTGATGAAGCCTAATTTGTGTAAATGATGGGTTTTTTTAGTCTTTACAGTTTTAGGATATTTCCCAAATTAAGAGTTTTTCAAATGTTGGAAAATGGCTCAAACAACCCCTTTACTGCTCACCACAACTGGGCGCCTGCATGCCTCGACTAGACTCTATCCGGTTGTGATGCAGAATGCAGCACAACGAGCTGTGAGGCCTCTAGAAGTCTAGAACAAACTTTCGAGAAAAGGTGATTTTCAAATGTTGGCCCCTTTTCATGCATTTCCATGTTGATTTCAAACACTAAACCCTTATACTCCTTTCATAACCTTAGATGCTTGATAGGTGGGATCTTAAGTGTGACTAAACATCACTCGTACCAAAAAACATACCCCGACAATTTGGGATTTTCCAAGAATTGTTCGGCGGTCCCTGCACAACTAAATCAGAACCTTCGGTTGTCCACTTCTTGTGGAAAACTGAGAGATATAATTGAGGGTCTTTGATGTCCTTAAACCTTTTTATAATCCAATGTACATGGTTACCCTACGCTTTAGGACCGAAAACCTAGATTTTGGTGGACCATTGTACCCTAACCTTGCCCAACAAGATTTTACAGTTGTAACTCATCAAAAGTGGTGTTTTGGACTAATGTGCACTTCCGAATTAATTGGAGGCATGTGTGGCACTATGATGGTCAACTGTATTCAATCTTAGGGTTAGGATCTTAGGGTTAGGGTTGCATCTAGTGTATTGAAAATTCGACGTTCAAGTACTAAGAGCAAATAGAATTGAAAGTCATCGTGTTTACATGTCTATGGCAATCCATGCCCTAGAATAACTAATGTGGGACCCGAATGGTGTTTAAATCTATTATCAATATCATGTACATGTTATTCTTTATTTAAATGCTTTTTCATTACTTGAACTTTATCATTCTTTATCTTGGTTATGGACTTATCGACCTTAGTATCTTGACATTGGAACTCCTTGGGATTAGCGTGCAATCTCAGCACTTCTTTGACCATGGATGTACCCAGATCCTTAATAGGTCTCTCAAGCAACGAGCGAGCTTTCAATTGCCCTACCCCTCTCGAGTTACCTGATCATATACTATTTTCTTACCCGTTTTGAGTCTCCCATTTATAGCCAAGATGCTGCTCGATTTTCGTTCGAAAATTATGTCACTAGACCTTTGTTTTAACATGTTCAAGATTGCTAGTTTGATCGTTTTGCGTATTCGGAGCTTGATTTCACCTAAAATTGATGTTTTTCATTAACGTGAACGAATACGAACGTGTTTAACTCATATTATAGTTTTCACTTGTTTTCATCGGTTTTCGGAGATTTACTCATGTTTTAAAAATTCCTCAATTTCAAGACTAAGTGGTCTATTGTGTATATATGTATGGATTCGGCAACACCCAGCTCAATCTCGCCTAGTTACTGCGTTGCTATCCTTGGTAAAGGGTAGTATGCCTGTTATATTGCATTCGTTGTTGCACACAGTTCGGTAGTATGCCCTCATCATGCTGCTTTCGCTAATACTCTAGGAAGAGTATGTATGCCCTCAGCAAGCGTTGCTGTTCACTTTCACTTGCACGAACAATATACTCATGATATTGTGATGCGTTCACTCATTTTGTTACAAATATGATATGCTCTTATTATGTAATCTTGTATGGCATTCGTGTCTGATCCTACACTTGATGTTGTAGGTATCGAATTCCCTGCTCCCGAATAGGACAATGATGCAATCCAACAGGATCCGCCATTTGTATGAGCGTGGACGGCTGATGATGTAGAGTAAAGCATCCGATGCCGCGGAATTCATGACAACATCTTGGGGTCATATCATTTTTGGGAACCGACATTTCTTTTTGGACATATATCTTTTGAGGATGTTTTATTGGCCAATGCTTTAGGCCTTTTTTGTGGGGATTGTAATTAAGAGTTATTTCATCTTTTATCTTGTTTGAACTTGAATCTTAAACAATGGAAATGCGTTTCATGTAGTTATCAATCTATATGATGCCATGTGATTGTCCTATCAGGCTTGTTATATAAAATGGCTAGCACAAGTTTCTATCATGACATCCCTCGTGGATCCGAGGGCCTGGTAATCCCCACATAGCGAGATCCTGTGGAAAAATGCGCGGGAAAGTAATAGTTATTCTCCAAAATCTTTGCTAGTACGCTTCTGTGCGTATCACGATCCCTTAATCCAAGTTTGGGGTTGTGAGGTGTAGGCCACTACGAACATCGCGTTCCTTGAATTCAGTTCACCAAGGGTGTGATGAGTAGGTAATCATTTTTGTTAAATAGTTTTTTTACATAAACGTCTTTGTATTTTTGCAAAACCTCAAAAAGCCCCTATATTTTAAGTTTTTATTATTAAATCCTCCTTTGCAAACAGTCCAACAATAACTATTACCATCTGTTAGAGAGATTATAAATGCACACCACATTTTTCTTTCCACACATTCTTTATCTCTACACCCACCATTGATGTATGAGGATTTCAATTTTTTCTTTTCACACCCCTTATAATACTTAAGCTAACCCCGGCCCAGCCACCACCCCAACCACCACTGCCCCCTCCGGCACCACCGCCGAAGAGAAAGGGAGCGCGATAGAGACAGAGAGAGGGAGGGAGAGTAGAGATGTAAATGAGTCCCCAATTCTCCGATCACCCGGAGGTTTCGACCCTTTAAAAATTAGGTTTGAGTGCTTATTTAGGTCCCGACAAATAAATGGGTCTGGGTCCCTTTTTGACCCGTGATCCAAATGGGCCTTGGTCTGGTTTTACCTTGGTTCCGACCCGTGGATATAGAACCTAACATATTACCTCGATTTTTTAGAATCTCTCCTAAAAACGAGTTTTTCTCCATATCATTCTCTACATAGACCCGAACTCATCGCATATACGGTTTCGGTTTTGATTCCATCTTCTCATTAACGTTTATGGCTCTGGAACCAAGAAATTTGTTCCGAAACGATTCCAATTCCGGGTCCACCATGGACCTGGACCAGAATTGACTCATTTACATCCCTATGAGAGAGAGAAGGGGGGGGGGGAGAGAAGGAGGTGGTGAGCGGTTGAGGCTTGGGAGAGGGAGGGAGACAGGAGGGAGGGAGACACGGGTAGTTTTGGGGATTTTCAGCTATTTCATACTGTTTTACCGTAAGTGGAGTGAGGTTTTAGTAAAAATTTAAAACGCAAGGACTTTTACGGGGTTTTATAAAAATATAGGACCCTTTTATGTAAAAAAACTCTTTTTAAAAGAAAAACCTCACACCGTCGTTTCACTTTTAAGCCCTTGTTGTTTCCATTGAATTACATATGAATCGAATAAAAAAAAGACAAAAAACGAAAAAAAAACCTCATATTCAAATGAGCTCCACGATGGATTTTTAAAGAGACGGGGGAGTAAAGGATATGAGTAAAGGAGGAAATAAAAAGAAGGTTGAGATCTAGATGAAAACTTTAACTTTTCTAAATATAGAATTACTAGAATTATGAATGTGTATTCATTTTACATCCCCTTTTAATTTCCATTCCATTAACACGGGGAGCTTATTTGGATGGTCATTTTTTATATTTACCTTTAGTCTTCAATTTTTAACAATTCCATCACTTCAATTGCTTTGCATTTTTGCAAACAAAGAAGCCCTTACAATATGCTTACCGTCAGACGCGTCTGACCATATCAAGATAAGCTTCTAATCGATAGTCTCTTGAAGACCTTACATTCCTCATCTTTCTCTGATGAATTGAATTCTATTTTGGAGAAGAAGGGAAAAAATGTTTTCATTGATCTCAACGGCTCCTTCCAACACCAGAATTTCAAAATTTCCCGCCATTTCTCCCTTCCTCCGATACAACTCCAACTCCATCAGCTTGCGAAGTGGAAGGATCAAAATCCATGCAAATTCGAACGGTTTCGAAGCCCCAACGATCGAACAACGTGAAGAAGAGAAAGAGCCCACCATCGAACCCAAGCCCTCTTCTACTTCTGCTCCCTCAGTCGACAAGGACATTAAAAAGGTGGATTTTTTTCCCAGCTCCCTTTGCGAAATGTGCCTTTTCTTTGATTTTAGGACGAGTAGGTTTTTTTTTTTTTTTTTTAATTTGTGGATATTGTGTTATTCAGTCCCGTGCTTCAGCTTCTGCTTCCTCCAATGCACATTTTCTTTGGTTTTGGCAGAACCCAATCCATGTATTCATCATCATCAGTGAGATTGGGTTCTTAAGAAGGTGGATTTCTTAAATGTTCTTTTGACAGAATGGGCATTTTCTTTGGTTCTATTAGAACCCAGTCTTGTAATCACTGGATTTTTGTGAATTTTTGGAGATTGGACTATTACAGCTTGTGGGGCCATGTAGATTACTGAGAAATTTCAGTTAAGGTTGTTATTTAATTTAAATCTCCCTTGAATCATTGTCAAGTATGTCCCAGCCTTATCCCATCATTCTGGTCAGCATAAAGAGCTTTACTATTTAACCAGAGAAAATCTATGTCATCTTGTATCCTAAATTTGTAGCTAATTCAGAAGAAAGCGAGTGGTCTGTCGCTATCTCTCTGTGTGAATAAGTGCACAAGAGAATCTTGGTGGTATTCAGGTTAAAGTTTCAGTTACTCAGGAACTGAAAACCAAAACAGTAAGCTACGTAATTCATCATTCTGCTGGTGTTTGCTGATATTGTTGGTTGATGTTGAACCAAATGGTGGTAGCCCCTCATATAATCCATTTGGCAATGTAGATAACAATGAGGAGCCGACAAACAGAAAGAAAAAGGAAAAGTAATGAGAGGAGATGGTAGAGGGTTTTCTTTTACTAGAACAAGAACCACTCTCAGCTTTGTGCTCGTACTCTTATGTCTCTTTTACTGTTTCCCCATCCCCCCACCACCCAAAACTCTAAATTTGAAAATGTGTTCCAGCAATCTTGGAGTGCTTCTCTACTAAGTTGGAACATTTGAAACCCTCATTGGTGGCTGTTTATGCTACTCTTTGAATATGCCATTAAAAAACTTTTTTTTTCTTTTTATCTATCTATTGTATGCCTTTCAATTTATCTATCTTCTGAAGACCTTGGTTCTTAAGAGCATGTGATTTTTCATCTTCATCTGGATTTGACTTTGAATTTATCTTTTTCTCAAATATGAGGCTGCATTCCATTCTTATTTTCTTATTCTTTTTACTTGTTCGTTTTGTTATTCTGTTATTATCAAGGTTTTTTGCATGAAAGCAGGCCGAAATTGGTTTGAATATTTTGTGAGGTGGGTGGTTTAAAATTATAATGCTGTGCATTGGGGGTAGCATGTGAATACAAAAGACATGGGAAATTTTCATCCAGTCACCACTTGTAACCATTTGGAAGAGAGCAGAAAGCCATTATTGTATCTAATGTGCCCATTTTCTCATTGCGCCAAAACACATAGCAGAACAGATGACCATCCATTATGCCTAAATATACAAACTGATTATGATTTCAGGTACATCCCAGCATGCCTTGAAAGATTTTTCATTTATTTATATTAATTCTTGCCACTTGATTTTTAATTTGCATTCCCTTATGTGGCGAAACAGATTTCATGTAACTGACGTCAACATAGTTGGGACAAACTTTGATGATAATGCATTCCCCCGTGTCTAAATGTCAATGTCTTCCACAGGTTGTTCAAAAGACTGCTGCTACCTTTGCACCAAGAGCTTCCACTGCCACCAAGAACCCTGCAGTACCTGGCACTGCTTTATACACTGTTTTTGAAGTCCAAGGCTATGCTTCGATGTTATTGGGTGGAGTTCTATCCTTCAACCTTCTCTTCCCATCAAATGAGCCAGACATATGGAGACTAATGGGAATGTGGTCCATCTGGATGTTCAGTAAGTTTTGCCCTATGGTCTTTCTGAAATTTGATGAAACTATCATATAACTAGTTCTCATATAAACTACACATAACATGATCTATGTCACATAGGAATCTCTTTCTTATATTTGTCCTGTCGTCATTATTTAACCCCTTAAGTCAGGTCCAAGAGCTTAGTTCTGACAGAATTTAATTGAGAAGACCTCGAATGCTCTTCTACTCCTTATGTGTAATTTTTTTTTGCAGCGATTCCTTCCCTTAGAGCTCGGGACTGCTCAAAGAATGAGAAGGAAGCTTTAAACTACCTCTTTCTTCTCATCCCATTACTCAATGTATTGATTCCATTCTTTTGGAAATCCTTCTCAGTCGTTTGGTCTGCGGATACCATTGCCTTCTTTCTAATGTATGCATGGAAGGTACCATGGCTTCATTTTCTTGCATCAGTTCTAGCAAAACCTATCTTCTAATCAAGTTTCGATTTAATTTAGTAAGTGATTTTTTATCTGTAGCTGAAACCACATTATGTTTTCACAGCTTGGGTGGTTGCAAAAGGCAGACTAAAGTTGCTGGAGTTGCATGATTTTATGGAGTGGCCCATAGTTTCTGTATAAAGATTGATCTTATGATATTTTTCACCATCCCATGTCTACAATTGGGAGAGAACTGACCATAGAAATGAAAATATAAGTTGATTGTGATATAGGTTTGATCAGTTCAATGTGTACCAGTTCCAAGTTATGTGGAAAATGAAATTGATCCAAGGTACAGTCAAATTAAAGTCAGGCCTTGTTTGGTGGTCTTTATTTAGCATTGGCATCAGGAGCATAGATTTCATCAAGTACTAAGTTGCTTAATAATAAAGGAAGTGATCATCGTCCTTTTCAGATGATCAAAGCATAGATTTCGTCAATTACTAAGTTGCCTAATAAAGGAAGTGGTCATCGTCCTTTTCAGATGATCAACAAACATTTGTCTTTTTTTTTTTTAATGATGTAAAGATCAGAGGTGAAAAATTGTTCTTCAAGCAGGTGAGGATAATCTGGTCGGCCCATATATGGACCAGGCCATATTCTTGACAGGGCTTACCTAATGTGTGACATAGAGATGGGCCTTTTGCACTTTGTCATCTGCCATCAATCCAAGATCAAAGAGGTTGGTAATCAACTAATTAGTGCCCCAAGTGATGTCCTTGAAGTACTAGAGTCTTCCCATGAAATACAGGTGCTCCCCAGTTGTTTAAACCAGACCAGGTCATCTCAAGAAAATAAAGAAAGGAAAAAAGAGCATTCATTACCATTGTAAATTTGCTGCTTCATTAGAGTATTTTAGCCAATGATGAACTGTCAATCTTTTTTTGTGTTTTTTTTTTTTTTTTTTTTTTGGATCGGTAATGAACCACCCATCATTGATGGAGAAAAGAGTGAATTATCCTTTCTATGATGATTTCTGGAGACAAGGATCCAAATATCTATGTGAAGTGAGGATGAAAATGCAAATTTCATCCTCATTTTGTGAAGGAATGTCAATGGGTCAAATTTGAGAGATCCAAGTCCATTTGTTTTCATATGATCCAAATCCAGTTGGGTCCAGTTCAGATCCAAAAAGTGAGACCCGGGGTCTAGCATTTTTTTGCATCAGCCAAGGTGGCTGGACCCTTGAGAACCTGACTAACGCAGTAGTGGACCCCAGCACGCGCAAGGGAGAGGACCCGGGGGGTCAGATTCTGGGCAGTTTAGAGTTGAATCCCTTTATTTTTGACCCAATGGCGAATCATGTTCTAAATCAGCCCTTTTAGAGTTGAATCTAATTTCCATAGGTGTTGCGTTATTAGAATAGTATCTAAAATGAAATCCAACTCCAAATTATCTAGTTCCAAATTCCAACTCTAATGGGCTAATATAGAATAAAGATTATATTTGTAAGTGGGTATACAATACATTCAAGTGAACAGTATTATTTTACCAAAAGAAAAGTGAATAGTATTCAGAGATGGAACTTACCAATTGACCCAAAATACTGGTCCATGCCGGATTTTCTTGTAACAGTATTATCCCATGTTTGGTCCAAACAGGGTTTCGGGGGGTGACACGTGAGGTTGTTGAGTTTAAAAACCGGTATTGTCTTTAAAAGACAGTTTCATCTTTTTAGTACAAAACAAATGTGTCAACCCCAGATTGGTCCAAATAGGGGACCCGGTTCCGATTTTCTTGGGTCACATCCTTGCAATAATCTGCTAAAATCAACGATCCACTTACAACTTACACCTGTATGTTAAAATCGATGTCTAGATCTATTTACATTGGGTTTGAAATTCACATTGGGAACTAATCCCTCTGAGCCCAGAGGGAATCCGAGTAAATTCACATGTAGCCATAGTGTGGTAGTGCAGTTTCTAACGTACAACCTCCGAATGAAAATCGTGGTCCTAGGCCAACTGAACAACCCTTTAGGGTTGTATCCCCTTACAATAACTAGGGCCAAATAGTCATGTAATTTTCCTTCATTTGGAAGATGAAATGTCCCCCAAATGACCCATTAGTAGTCCCTCTTAGGAGTATAAATGGAAAACCCGTTTTGGTTGGAAATTACCTTCTCCATTGGATTTTCATTGGACACATTTTCCACTTTCAGGCCCACCATTTTTTATTTTTTTTTGATAGCGTAGGGTTCCTAGCCCTTTGGGCCAGGCCCACCATTTAAGATACAAGGTTGTGATAAGTGGGCATAGTCCATGTACACACATGTGCCCACCAATTGGTCACTCATGGGACTCATAACATCCCCATGAGAAGCTCTTTCTATCTTTTAGTTGGTGCCCTAGAAAATGAATCATTGGAAAAAATAAATATGTACCAATGATCCACTTTCAAGAGCAAGTATTTGATGGTTATGATATTCCTACCTGGAATGCTTTGGGGGTATGATATGATTTCTCTATATGGGGTCCAATAGATGATATATAACCCTTGATCATCATACAGTGGGCCCCACAAGTATAACCTCCAAAATTATATGTTTATGTGTTATACTTCCCACACAGGACACAGCCTAAAGACCATCTGTGGAGAGAGAGAGAGAGAGGATCTATGGACCCATCAAGAAAAGGCCAAGGAGAAGAGTTAAAAGTCCTTCACCAGACTGATGCAGATGAAGATGATGAAAATGTCAAGCAACTACAAGAATGCTCCATCCTTTACCTTTCTTTGCAGGCAATCTCTCTCTCCATCTTTGTCTCTCATGCATGAAAAACAAAACCCAGATATGAATGAACACCTCTTTTCTAAATCCATTCATGGCATCCCCCTTTGTTGCAGGAGTGTCTGGCCCAAACCAACAGGAACTGGAAATCTTGCCAACTGGGTATCTCTCTCTCTCTACATATATCATCAGTCCTTTTTTTTTCTTTTGTTCGTAAGATACTGTTTCTTGTTCTTCCTAATAGAACTCAGAGGGAGAAGGGTGATTGCTTCGATCAACCCTTTTTTATATCTTCTATTTTAAGTAGAACCAAGTAATTTTTTTGTTTCACGGATGTTGGCTGTTATTATCTAGATTTCATTGAATAGAGATGTAATTTTGATTTTTGTAAGGTTGGTTTTTAATCAATGGTTTTTTTTTTTGTCTTTCCTTGGAAATTGAAATAAAAATCATTCTGCAATTTTCTTCTCAGTTTGAAGTTTAATATATTCTTAGAGTTGCCAGTCCCCATGTGCTTTCTTGTTCTACATGTGTATTTTGTTCATAGAATTTTTAGAATGATTAAAAGAAAGTGCCTTAAATGATTCTCTCATATTTTCTACTTGTGGGTTGTGGTGACTTGGTTGTGAGTTTTTTCACTTATTCTCTTAAACAGAAGTTCAGGCGTTGAAGGCCTGTCATGAAAGAAGGAACAAGGGCAAAGGGAAGTGAGTTTTGAGAAAATGAATCATCACTAAAGCCTTGTAGGTGATTTATTATTATTATTTTGATACTATCATATGCTTTGATTTGAAGCCCATTTTGATGTACTCTATTATAAAAAGACACATGAATACAAAGAGGAAAATGGTTGTCTTGCTTCTTTTTCTTCATTTTGTGATAAATTGTAATCTTGTCAAATGCTTAAAACTTCATGCAACTTTATACCGGAGGAATCTACTCTAAAGAATGTCATGAGCATTATTTACAAACTAGACATTTGAAGGTGGTTCTAAAAAGAGCAAGATTCTCTTTTTGGTATTTACGACAGCTGCAACATCATCATTATCAATGATCATGATGATAATATCCACAACAAGAATAATAATCATCGTCTTGCTTTCATTCTTGAATCTGAAATTAACAAGGTTACTTTAGGATAATTGCAAAATTTCACAAAATTATAGAAGTGTAACTTTGGTCGGAAAGAGCACTTAACCAAGTAATAATTGGTTCCAGTCATAAGGGAATATTTAGATGAGTGTAGAGGCATGTGAATATGTGATCATGTTCAGAATTTCTTAGGACTTGGTTCTTAACGCAGAGGAAGCTTCACTTGTGCATAGATTACTTTTCTTCATCTTTTACTTGATAGATATGATAAAGTTTATTGATTGAAAAATGACAAAATAAGAGTAATGAAAAACCTATGAGAGAGGCCCTCTTTGGAAAATGCCTTGATCACATTTTCTTCTCTTGATGCTAGTCAACGGAAATGTCAATTTTGGACTTTGTTTCTTTGGCCTCTTTAACTTCAGTGATAGTTTTCATCATTTAGATTTCTTGACCAGTATTAGTGACATGTGAATGATGTAGTCTTGAAATTTATAGACTCTTGGCTAAGTAGGTTGGATTTCTTGCAGTCACCTCAGCCTATTCTATTTTGTGTTAGTGCATAGCAATTGCATCTGTGAGAATCGACTGCCATTTTCATAATAGACTTGTTAAAAGGCTTCTTGTATCCTCTTTATAGGTCTTGTTTCCCTTAGCTTAGGTGCATCGATAAGATGACCATTCATGCATAGCATATGGCAACCTGCTGCTCCCACATTAGCTAATGGAACATCAAAGGAATAGAGGGGAAAAAAAAAAAACCTGAAGCCCACAAGCTGGGCCATCTAATCAAAAGGACAACCAAGGGCAGACACGACAAAGCTAGAGAAAATTTGTTACTGAAGACAAGAAACCCAAATACATGTCAAAACATAGCACCAAGGACTAGGGGAAGTGAGGACTAGAGTTTGCTGGAAGACTTGAAGGAAGGAGCGATCCTTCCAATCTTGTAAGTGCTGATAATGCTGTAAGACTAGGTCCCTAGCTGCTTGAGAGAAGTTCTAAACTCATGCACAATTCCTTTGAGTGTGAAGCTTTAGATTTTTGTGACTCCTGGATGAACTCTAGGATCTCTTGAAAATTGTTGGATGACAAGACTTCTTTGTTCATTATTATTTTTTTTTTTGGAGAACGACGTACACTCATCTCCAACATTGTCCAGGTTTTTTTTATCCCCACTTTTATCTAACAGGTTGGTCTCCTAATGCAAAATTTTCTTGAACCAGCGTATGAGTTTCAGCATTTAGAGTTCGTGGAGGTCATCTCTTTTTTTTATTTTAATTAATGACGTTTTATTGGCTTAAAAGAATACAAGTACAAAGTGATGGTTGGCACCTGCGGCAAAGAGCCGAGGGTAACATTTACACACAAGAAAGCCCAAATTTTTTTTTTTTTTTTTAAATGACAAACCGGAGAACCTTGTAGGTGCAAAACTTCTCCTTTGCTAATGAATTTGCTTTGGAATTGGCTCCCATTAGCACATGCAAGAAAGATACAACTTGGCCATGTAGAAGACCCTTCAGCTCATCTAACCAAGAAGCTATTCGCCATGCCCACAACACATGCCCATGTCAAGGTGCAAGTAGAGTGACCCTCAATAGCAAGTTGGAAGAAACTATGGTTGCAAACTTCCCTTGCTTTAGTCAGCATGACAAGATTTTGAATCGTTGATACTCCTGAAGTCTTCTAAACCTGAAAAGTTCTGCCATATTATTCCTTCTGAATCCCGCATAAGCCCTCTAATCCCTACTATGCCTGGGGTACCCAATGCATTAGCATTAATGTTTAAGTTACACTGGTCTACTGGTGGCAGAGACCGAGATCCGACACGGGGAGAGATTGCCTCTATGATCTTAAATCACCTCAAGCCACTTACGAAGTTCTGGTCCAATATTGTCTGCCAAAACCTCAAGGAAAGATTTCAACTCCAATGCCAAGGAAATGACTTGACTTCTGATGATGCTAGTTGAGCCTAATGAAAGGGCAATTTTGAACTCCCATGAAGGCCTTTTGGCCCCTCTTTGTCTATCCTTGGTGAGTCTCACCAGATAGGTCCAACTTGTAAGGAATGCTTGGACTAAATGAAGAGGCCTATATTTTGGGTGGGTATACATTAGACATATTTAATTTTAGGATTATGGGTCATGTGATCAAATTTCATCCAGTGAACTATAGGCTCTTGGAGGGGAGAAACCAATGACTGCTGGTTAGCAAGACTAAAGTTTACCAGCCTAAACTGAACCAGACCATAGTTTAGAGACGATCGATACAGAAAGTAGTCTAAAAACTTAGAACTCAACAACCAGCAAGGTCACCAGGCTGAAAAACTCAGGTGAGTCTGGCCTAGCAGTCTATCAAAATCGGACACAGTTGACTAGCTGGGAAAGTAACTTACAGAGCCAAGTTGACTTGGGTGAGTTGGAATGAGTTTCTAAACTGTGGCCCAGATGTAATCTGATCCACCCAATCCAAATCTCAACCATTTAAGGCCCAATATTTATTCATTCCTGAGTGTCCATGTTTGCCAAGGTCTGGACATGACGAAGACCTAAATGCTGGACACTCCATCCCATTTTTAGCATATTTATTCATCAATTTTGGAGTTTGATATTGGCCTGATTAAGCATTTCATTTACATATAAAAATTCCACATTGAGGGCCCTAAGCACTCAATCGAGACCATGCTAATTAAGTTGGTTAGTGCATTTAAAGTTTCAAATCAACATTATCTTAGCACCATCCCATCCATCTCAGTCAACTTGTGTTTTCAACTCAAGAAACATAACTGAGCCGAACTCATTAAGTTGACAAACTGTTGATCTAATACAACCCTTATTTATCTGTGCTTGGGAATGGCACATTAACGATAGTAAGAGTATCATTCTTAGTTTCAAGTAATCCATTCTTAGTTTCATAGTAATTTCTAGAGTGGTATACCATTCTAAGCCTGTTATAAGTAGTCATCTTGGCTAAACACATCAATAGGATAACTAATTGAAACCATACACCCACTGAAACCCTATCTTAGTTTGCCCAAAAACCGATATATATATATATATATATCACCCGTTATGCTCCATCTGAGCCGAGCAGCTAGCCTAGTATCAAATGCCTTTAGAAGTATTAAAACATGCAATTGTTTTTATTCTAAAGAATGAATGGACATTGAATCTAATTATGCATGGCATGAGTTTCATTTCATATACGGATGCATGCTTTTTGTATGTACCAGAACTCCACAAGGTTCTGTTTGGATCCTTGGAACTCAATTGCGAAGCACTAAGTTTACCTGCAATTGGTTATAGAAAAGACAGACAACTCACTCCAACTTGGGCTAGCCAAATGTATGAACCTTTATTAACACATAAACAGAGCTACCTGTGCAGTTGGATCTAAGAGATAAAATGGGACCCAAATGGTAGTCAATTTTAATACTTCAGTGGAGCCTCTGTGTGCGTGGAGCAGCACAAAATTAAAATTCACATTATGCAGAGAACTGAAGGAGAAGAAGCATCCTAATTGGGGTGGTTCTTGAATTTCAACAATTCCCCGAACACTGCCAAAACATTTAAACAGATTGACACTTCACTGACTTCAGATATTGATGCAGGCCAGCCAACTAATTGGGCTCGGTCCACAAGCCTAATAGGACGTGCATTTAGTTAGAGTTTTAATTAGTTAAGAGTCTTATTTAGAGAGTTGTTATTTATTTAGAAGTCATTAAAATTAGAAGTTCTATTTTATTTGGATTGTAACCAAGTTTAGTTTCCTTTATTGTTTAGGAAAGCAAAGTCCTATTAGGAAAGGGAATTTCCAACCCTTCCTATAAATATGCAATCCCTCCATTAGGAGAGTGGTTGAAGATTATTCAATAAAAACGATTGGTTTTGTTTGGTTTGTTCTTTCTCTTCAATGGAAGAATGTTATTGAGTTTCGAGAGGAATTCGGCTAATTCCCATATGCGGAGTTGGTCCTCACTCTTGGATTCGACGAACTCTCTCGCAGGGCTTGTCTACACCCCGTTTAATCACAGTTGTCGGATCTAGGCTGCTTCAGATATACATCTAAACATACCCTCAATATCAGTCTCAGTTAGCACTTTTTACCCTACTAAAAAAGACTGAGAGCCACCCATGTTTTAAAAAGAAAATGTCGCTTCGAAATATAGATCTAACATGTTATTATAAGAGAAGTAAAAACCAGGCGACCGATGTCAGTCAAATCTAGACCTCGTGATATCATTGTTTATCAATTTGGTTATTACAAGATTTTATCACAAACTAGTTCTAGTTAAAGCCTCAGTGCACTGTTCTGTTACAAAATTGAGCATTTGGCCATTGGAGCTGTGGATATGGGAAGGGAAGACAAGTAATGGTTCAGGAAAATAGAGGTCAAGTTTTCAATCTAAGATAGTTTGGTATAGTCCCATATGTTGTGAAACCCATCATATAAAACCTCTTGATGATCGAAAGTTTGAAACATGGTCCACAATCCACATGAGTGCCACATGTCTAGACATATAGGCACATCAAGAAATTGTACAATCTCATGATATCCAGTAGGTCTACAGCTATGTTCCTTTCTAACTATGATATCCAACATCTCTGAATCTTTGTTTCTATTCCAACTTAAATATATGGGTATTACTGGTTGGGAGCCTCTGAAACAATGGGCATCTGTCATTCTTATATCTGTGGTGTGTAGTATAGAGTGATATTTCCTAGCATGATAATATTTTTAACTCTTACTAAGTTGTGGGTATCATACTAGCCAAAATATCTGTTGAAATGAGGAAAAAATTGTTTGGTTTAACATCTATTATATCTGGTATTTCCATCTACCAGTTTGGAGGATTGACCAGTAAAGAAACTTCAAACTTAAGAATAAGACTTCAGGATTGACCAGTAAAGATACTTCAAACTTAAGAATAAGACTGCACGAGGTCTTAGATTTGATTGATATTGGTGGTCTGGTTTTTACTTCTCTTATAATAACATGTTGATCTATATTTCATAGTGACATTTTCTTTTGAAAAAAAATTAGTGGCTCAGAGTCTTTTTTAGTAGAGTATAATGTGCTAAATGATAGGGTATGTTTAGATGCATACCTAAAGTGTCAATCTGTTTGAATATTTGGGCAGTGTTTGGGGACATGTTGAAATTCAAAAACCACCCAATTATGATGCTTCCTTTTTCTCCCTGAGCTCTCCGCATATTGTGAATTTTAGTTTTAGATTGCTCCATGCACACCATGGCTCCACTGAAATATTAAAATTGATTACCATTTGGGTCCCATTTTATTTCTGAGAGCTGAGCCAACTACAGGCAACTCTGTTTGTGTTAATAAAGGTCCATACGTTTGGCTAGCCCTTGTTGGAGTGAGTTGTTCTTTTCTGTAACCAATTGTAGGTAAACTTAGTGCTTCGCTTTGTGGAGTTGTGTACATACAAAAAGCCCCTCCTTGCACATTTAGATTCAATGTCCATTCAACCTCAGCATGTTTTTATACTCTGAAGGCATTTGATATTGGGCTAGCTGCTCTATCTCGGCCCAGATGGACCGTAATGGGTGATACGTATTCTGTTTTTTTGGAAAACTAACACAGGTTTTAGTGTATGGTTTCAATTAGTTATCCTATTGATGTTCCTTGCACATTTAGATTCAATGCCCATTCAACCTCAGCATGTTTTTATACTCTGAAGGCATTTGATATTGGGCTAGCTGCTCTATCTCGGCTCAGATGGACCGTAATGGGTGATATGTATTCGGTTTTTTTGGGAAAACTAACACAGGTTTTAGTGTATGGTTTCAATTAGTTATCCTATTGATGTGTTTAAACAGGATGACTAATTATTACATGCTTCGAATTGTATACCACTCCAGAAGATTACTATGAAACTGAGAATGGATTACTTGAAACTAAGAATGACTCTCTAACTATCGTCATATTTGATATGTGCCGTTCCTGAGCTCAGGTAAATAAGTAGTTGACTATAATTCGCCAACTTAATGAGTTCGGCTCAGTTATATTTTTTTGAGTTGAACACAAGTTGGCTCAGATGAATGGGATAGTGCTAAGATAATGTTGTTTTGAAACTTTGAATGGCCAAACCAACTTGATTAACATTGTCTCAATTGAGTGATTAGGGCCCTCTAATGTGAAACTTTTATACGTAAATGGAATGCTTAATCAGGCCAATATCAAACTCCAAAATTGATGAATAAATATGCTAAAAATGGGATGGTGTCCAACATTTAGGTTTTCATCATGTCCAGACCTCGACAAACATGGACCCTCAGGAATGAATAAATATTGGGCCTTAAATGGTTGAGATTTGGATTGGGTGGATCAGACTCCAAAATCGATGAATAAATATGCTAAAAATGGGATGGAGTGTCCAACATTTAGGCTTTCATCATGTCCAGACCTCGACAAACATGGAATCTCAGGAATGAATAAATATTGGGCCTTAAATGGTTGAGATTTGGATTGGGTGGATCAGATTACATCTGGGTCACAGTTTAGAAACTCATTCCAACTCACCCGAGTCAACTTGGCTCAGTAAGTTACTTTCTCAGCCAGTCAACTGTGTCCAAGTTTGATAAACTACTAAGCCAGACACACCTGAGTTTTTCAGCCTGGTGACCTTGCTGGTCGTTAAGTTTTAAGATCACTTTCTCTGAACTATGGTCTGGATCACTTTAGCCATCTAGGATCCAAATCCAAAAGGAGCAGTATCTTTTTTCTGAGTATTTTAACAAAATTCACATCTGAATTCCAGATAGCCCCCGAAGGGAAAAAAAAAAAAAGGAATTTCAGATAGTTCCAGACATCCAAATCCAATTCAAATTTCAATTATGGAATATGCCATGCTTTTAGCCTTAATCCTATGTTTGGGAAGAGGGGAGGGGAGGGAAAATTTGAGGGGGAAGGAAAATGAAGGGGAGGGGAGGAGAGGAGAGGGAAAATTAATTTTACCTCCTCTTGTTTTGATAGTCAAAAGGTAGGGGAATGAAAAGTGAAAAAGTAGGGTTTTATTTGTTTGTGGGGTAGAGAGAAAATTATTAATTTATCCTTACTTTGCGAAAAAGTGAAAAAGTGAATATGGTAGTTTAGTAAAATGACAAAGATTCCTCTCTTTCCCTCATTTTTAAAGAAAAATTTTTAAAGTGGGCTCCACACGAATTTTTCCCTCCTCCCTTCCCAAATACCCTCAAATTTTCACTTTCCCTCCATTTTCCCCTCTTTTTTTTTTTTGCTTCCCCTCATTTTACCCCTTCCCAAACATAGGGTAAAACTTCCCCAGCATCTACAATAATGCCAAACAGTTGCAGATTCATCTTTTGTTTTTATCCATCCTCTCATCTCATCATCTGCACAGCCCTTTGAAGAGATGGGAGCAAACATATCCAGACTGTCGTTTACACTATTATATAAAAGGTAAACACTCATTGACCTGACCACCAATACCATTTTTGCAGCTGTGGCCTTTTACGCGCTTGCTTTTAGAATTAGATTGAAATGGATAAGAGAGTTGATTTCCAATCTGAAGCCAAAGAAGAACAGAAAAATCAAATAAAGGTAAAAGACGACCCAAATATCCTTTCTCCCTTCATTTAAACTAAACCCAAACAACAAAAATTAAGAGTGCAAATGAGTTGGGTTGGGTTCACAGGTTGATCACCTGAGTGTAACAAATACGGCCCTACATGACCCCTCTCCAAACCCTACCTGTTTAATTAATTTGGTCGTTAGGAGACATGATGCCCATGAAATAATTGGGTTGGATGTGCCAACCCAAACACTGAATTACCAAGTTGGACAGTGGGCCGAGTTGAAAGTTGATTAAGGATGATTTGGTGAATCCCAACAAAGCAGTCCACAGGTACATGCCATATCCATATCCTTCTAGAAGGCATAATGAGATAATCACATATTCAAAATCCAGCCAACTTGTTTTCATATGGACAGAAAGGTCAAATGAGAAGAAGAATTTTTTTTTTCAAAACAGCACCCTTTCCTACCGGTTTGAAAGCATATTTGATTGAGAAAGAAGTAAGAAAAACAGCAGCCGACCCTGCCAAAGAAGAACAGCAGCCGACCCTGCCAGAGGAGAAAGAAAATTGTCATATATAAGTAGGAGAACAAGGCAGAAGCATAAAACAGAAGGAGAAGATCAAGGCCAAAGCAACAACAACAACAGGAGAGATCCCAGAAAGGAAATGCCAGCAAACAGTCGGCTACCCAAGAGAATTATCCTCTTGAGGCATGGAGAGAGCAAGGGGAACCTTGACACTTCAGCCTACACCACCACCCCTGACTACAGGATCCCTATCACCACCTTGGGCCTAGAACAGGCCCAAGCTGCCGGAGAACGCATCCGGCGGGTTGTTTCCGAAGACGGGCAGTCGCCGAATTCGAAGGTCTACTTCTATGTCTCTCCCTATGAGAGGACCCGGATGACGCTCCGCGAGATTGGGAAGGCCTTCTCAAAGAAGAGGATCATTGGGGTGAGGGAGGAGTGTAGGATAAGGGAGCAAGACTTTGGTAATTTTCAGGTGGAGGAGAGGATGAAGGTGATCAAGGAGACCAGGGAGCGGTTTGGACGGTTCTTTTTCAGGTTCCCGGAGGGCGAGTCCGCCGCCGATGTCTTTGACCGGATTTCTAGTAAGAATCTCTCCTTTTGACACCCCAAATATTTCAGAATAGACAACCTATTTTATCACAACTATCAGCACTTCATTCTTTATGTGTAAATTTTCTGGGGCCATATCCCTATCCCTGCCATATCCATCTTGTATCTGGCATCATATCTATATCTGCCTATCTATCTTTCTGACTGTTTGCTTCATTGAAACACCATACATTTTCTTTGTTTATGGGGTTGATTCAATGTGAAACACCATACTGGAAATTCTGTATCAGTGATATTTGGATTTCTTTGTTTAGTTGGTCTTTTTTTTACCAGAGATGTTCCAATGGGATCATTCCCATTTCTCCAAATAACTGTGCAGTTTTAAGTATCATGTGGAATGATGGGGGCATAAAGCATCTATAAAAGAATTCTAGCATGGTGAATTTTCTGACTCATGATTTAAGTCAAATGAAGTGAGGAACCCTTTTGATCCCATGACCATTATCACAAATGTTGTTGTCAGGTACTTCTGGTTTATTTTGTAGATTTTTTTGTTGTTTCTGAGGATATATTATTGCAAAAATCTTGCTAAAAATTGAAAATCGAGATAAATTAAAAATACAATAACATTTACAGTCTCATATACATAATGGCATAAATTTTTTTGGATAAATGTCAGTTCACTTTTTTTCTTACAAAATATCATGGTATTTTGTCACAATGGAAATGTTAAAAGTGGCCACCAATATGTGTATGGAATGAAATGTTAAAAGTGCCACTTTTGAGTTTTGTTGCTAGTATTTGATCAATAAGATCTGTTCATACACACCAATTGCCCTTTAATTGACACTAATCCTAATTCTAATCTGTTGCTTTTCATCACAAAAAATATGCGCGGTTTATAGCCATTAAATTTAAGGACTTAAACCTAAAGCTAGGATCAATTGAATGGCTTCATATGTCACACTCCTCTCTTCTACGTCCAAATCTTTCCTCGGCCCATATATGCCCCACCGAAAGGTGATGTTTTCCTGAAAGGATGTAAGAACCCCTAAATATATTGTGTGTTTGGGTAAGTCCTTGCAATATTTTTCAATATGACAATGGTTTAATATTCTTCCAGGGAGATTCAGAGAGATTTGAGTGTCAGTAATGCAATAATTTAAGATATGTTATAATAAGTAATGTTATGTTACTTTGCACTAAATGAAAAGCAAACCAATAATGTGATTGGCGCATTGGTCAAGCACCTATCACTTTGTATTGGTCTTGAGTCTTTTGATTGAGCATATCATGTAACTAGCCAAAGAAGTAAGAAAGGAACATATGTTCTTATGATGATTTCTTGCAAAATTCCATCCTTGGCTTGAATGTAACCCAAATTCCAACTTTTCTTTCTGTGTATATTTTGCTTTTAACTGCATGTGGTTTGAAGATCCTGGCAAAGGAGGCTGGTTTTCATTTCCATCCTCTTTCACCAGAATCTTCAAACCATCCTGGTTTCCACCCAAATTCCAACTTTTCTTTCTGTGTATATTTGACACATAAACTTGCAAAGTGATGACAATGCAAGGAGGATGGTTTTCCTTTCTAAAACTATTCAAATGCATGCTGGTACAGAGATCATCCTGTTTTGCTTGTGATTTTTCAAACATATAAATGAACTGTCCAATTTAGGCTGATAAAACCCACATGCACCACCTTAACTTGAATTGGTTGCATCATACTTGCTCACCACCTTGACAGAAAATTATGAACGCAAGACAAAACAGGTTTCAGCAAAACTAAACATCAGGTTTTTTGCCACAGGTTTTATGGAGTCTCTGTGGAGGGACATAGACATGAATAGGCTCAATCGTGACAATACCTCTGACATTAATCTTATCATCATCTCTCATGGGCTGACCTCCCGCGTTTTCCTCACAAAATGGTTCAAGTGGACAGTCGACCAATTCGAGCGCCTCAACAATCTCGGCAACTGTGAATTCCGAGTAATGCAGTTGGGATCAGGGGGAGAATATAGCCTCGCAATCCATCACACCAAAGAAGAGATGGAACAATGGGGACTTTCCGAGGAGATGATAGCTGATCAACAATGGCGGGCATCTGCCAATAAGGGTGATTGGAATAATGACTGCCCATGGTACCTTGATGCTTTCTTCGATCACCTGCCAGATTCAGATGATGACGACAATGATGGCGGAGATGGCTGCACATGATGGCATGCAATGAAGGGTTGCTGCTTTAAGTCTTTTCATATGTGTACTTTTGATTAGGCAATTCTTTGGATGTGAAATCTGAAATCCTTCATTGTTTTGACTTCTATTGATCCATTATTTAGTAGTAGTATGAGGGCCTTCAGGTGTCTTAAAGGGCATTTGTTATGGTTTCTTCAAAGCTAGTTTTCTAATGTAAAGTCTTTAAGAAATCTGTTAAATGGGCATCTTTGTTCTTTTCCAACATTACATGATACAAAATGCTTATACAAGCTTAGCTCACTCAATACTATTTCATAGCATCACTTTATTATATACTGTATACAACCTTTTTTAAGGTACATGCTAAATGGATTATTGCAAAGAGTTATGGTTGAAGAAGCTTCAGATGTTTTAAGTTTTGTAAATTTTATAAATTCTGTGGCGTTCCCTGTATCTGTTACATTGTTGGTCATTTAGTGGTGGATTCATTTCCACCTTTCCCATTTGTATCCCATATCAGAGTCAGGAAACCATGCCTTAACAGCTTATGCAACTAATGAGAATCCCCAGCCAATAGGATGACATTGCCCAAAAGAAATGAAAAAAACAAAAAAATACCAACATGAATCATGAGTGGAAGAATTGGATCCCTGAAGTAGAACTAAATCATTCCCAAAATCATATATTGTTATTTAAATACCAAGTTAATCTGAATTCTGAATCCTAATTACAAAGTTTGGGTCAACGCCCAAGATATTTAGACAGTGAAACAAAGTTCTATTAGGATTCAAATCATGAGTACTCCCAATCCAGGACATATAGATGCTAAAACATAGTTCTACTTAGAAATCTTGTTACCATATACATATGGAACTGTCGATAACACTTCATAAGAACTGGCAATAACAGCTTAAGAAGCTGGAGTGAACTTGAGCGAAATACTATTTACACAATGGCGTTCATTGGTAGGTGTCTGGTACCCCTCGCCTTTAAATATATGACCCAAGTGCCCACCGCAAGCTGCACATGTGATTTCGATTCTCATTCCATCTGGATCTGGCTGAAAAATGTGTCAATCTTGTTAGATAAAATGCATGCTTAACTGCATAAGATCATTAAAATAAAAATGAGAAGGAAAGATCTGAACTGTTTGTTTTATGGCTCCAGGGAGCCCCTCATAGAAAGCTGGCCAGCCACAGCTAGAATTAAATTTGGTGGTGGATTTATAAAGCGCTGTCCCACAACCAGCACAGTTGTAAATACCCTCTTCGAAGAACTTGTCATATTCCCCAGTACCAGGATACCTATACAGTGTCACCACATCAGCAAACTATTAAGGTTCTCATTAATACATGCATGCATGTCGACACATGTTTTCAACTTGCAGTTCAAATATCATAAAGAACTCCATAAGAATCTCCTTGTCAAAACACGAGGTTAAGGTTTCAATGAATTTTACCTGTCAAAAGAATAATTAAATTAAAAAAAAAAAGGATGGCAGGCCGTAGCTAGATGAAGCAGTAAATTGCCAATCTTTAGATATTTGTGAGTAAATGCCCAGAAGAAGAGGGTGTGATAAAGAAAAAGAAAAAAAAAATGGTGAAAGGGAGCCAATGGGCAAACTGTTAAAAAGGGACTGAAATTTCGAGCCAAATATAACTGATACTGTTAATTTTAGGTATCAGGCAATGATAGGAAGTTTTCATTGACTCGATTCTTAACTTTCATATTATGGTAAAGATAAGGCACATTTTTTTTTCTTGAAATAGTTGGAAAATTCATCACATGGTGCTTTCACTAAATACATCCTTGCTTGATACAATTTCTTTCAACATGCCGACATTAGAAAAAAAAAATTCAGTTTTTAACTTAGGATTATGCATACAAACAAAGATTCCAAAAAGTGCTTGGCCTCTTTGACTAAACCGCAATCTGAAAGAGGTGACAAGAAGTGATAATATGCTGCATTCCTTAAAGACATAGTCGTCAAGTACATAATTATCAAAATTTGTTGCTGGTTTTACTAGTCAGGCTGATCTGAATGGGAATCTGAAAGAGCCCTGCAGACTTTAACACACAACATATATCTTCAACATATTGACTCCAAAAATCAATTTTTCATGGCAAGTTGGCAACAAGTCCCTAATTTAAGAGGAGCTCAAGGTCTGAGGTTGTTCTGCCTCCAAATGGACCTTGAAAAGTATCTTTGATACATAGTTGCACATCCATTTCCATTTATAAAAAAATTCTCCCAATACCTCATTAGATTGCCACTATAGAATTCCATTCATGTAGACCAAAATACAACATACACTATATTAAAGTCCCAGTCCTGCTTGATACAGTTTATTCCCAGATGACCATGTATTAGATAGAATTTCATTTCTCCACATGTATTATGCATGCAACTACTCTATTCAAGCTTACTAGGAAACTGGCCATTTTTCTTACAAAAACAAATACAATGCAGACTTGAATAGGAAAAAGATGGCTACATCGAGGTGGAGCCAACAACCCAGTACAAATCCGATTTAGAAACATCTTTAAACAAATTACATTCTTTCTCATCATTCTCTCTACCTACTTGTTTTGGTGCTGTTTGGTAACACATTTTTCAAGGTTTAATATCATTACTCAACAAGGTCTGCTGCTACCACCACATTTTTTTTTTTTACCTACCAGCACAAAATGCAAAGGAGGTTTTGACTCTTTTTAGGCTTCTTGCTACACACCAGTTACCGATTGTTTCTCGTTGTCAGTTCAAAGTGCATTTTTCATGGAATGGATGTTTACATAGAAACAAAGAGGTTAAGGATATATCATAGATGAGTTTAGATCTAGTCGAAATGCAAGTCTCCAGCTTCAGCAGCAAACACTAGACATCTAAATGGAAAGCATTCCCAGATTTTTGTTGTTCACGATTAACTTCAGAATATGAAGAAATATAATCATCAACCCCATCTGTGAAGACCTTGGATTCCTTGAAAAGTGTAGCTGAAATACAAGTTGAAGTCCAATTAACTTTAATTTAAGGCTTTCGATGGATCAGGTTTTCCCAGCGACAAGTCCAAAGTTTGGACCCACATTTGACATACATTATGAAGGACCCTAGACCTTGGTTCTTATTTATAATTGGCCAGGCATGTTCGGCCCTGATGACCAAGGTCCTTCATATATACGATTTTATTAGGCTATCATGATATCAAGATGGAGTTGGGTGATCTAATCCAACTTGGATCCACAAGGGATAGGGGAGGCAGGTGCAAATTTAATTAGTTTGAGTCTCTCAATCCTGATCTAGGCTCAAACCTAGATCTGACCCATTATTATATATGAAAGACAATGATTTTGACCTCCTCAATTGTGATTTTGACCACTGTAATTTTAATTTTGACTTTCAATGAGCCCATAGTTGTATTAGGACTCAAGCCCTCAACTTCTCATTTCTTTATTATTCTAAGGTCTACTCTAAATCATTAGAGCAAATAAAACTTTTATTCTAAAACTCATTAAAAAAATCTCAAAAGTAGATGTAGACAGGATGGGCAGCCTTGGGCTGATGGGAGAGGAAGAACTCGCAACCTCTCACTTCTTGAAGTTTCCAAAGAGTTATTTAAAAAAATGTCAAATGCAGTTATTGACAGGGCGGACAGCCTTCAACAGACGGAGTTGACGGATACAATTTATGTCAAAGATTGTTCAGAGAAGCATGCACCATATCAATCACATAATTTCTTACATAAGATTCTATCAATATATACTTAGGGTTGTTTCCATATAACTATGCATATATACAATATATAAGACTCCAATTATTGAGAATACTGATAGAAAAACTTATCAAGGCCTACGACAGTATGACTTGATTTTATCCTGAAAGTGTTTTCTGACTTGGTTGAGTTGACTTTAGATTTATCCATTATATTTTATTTTTTCTATTTTTTGTTATAGTTATATTGTATAATTGTTGCTCCTTTTTGAGTATTTTTAATCGCAAGTTTTACAAGATACCAATCTAGAGGATGTTCCACGGATGTCAAATAAACATGCCCTTAGTTAAGTTTTAATCATATGTTAATAATGATAGACATCTATTTTGAATTCTATTACAGATATTTTCTTGTTTTACTTCTTTATTTTGGTTATATGGCATTACTGAGTTGCAAAAATTGCTTTTACCCTTTTGGTACATATTCTTAAATTTATAAAGAGTACTCTCTCCTTTTAAATTCGGAAAATTCCACCTTAAATTTGCATTAATTTCTAATTTCACATAAAATTTTACACTATTTTATTACTTTTCATTTTCAAAATTTTGAAGATTGAAGCCGATAAAATTTTAACTATGATCAATTCATAAAGATGGTTATATTTTTAAAATGTTGATCATATAAATACTACTATGACTAGTTCTATTTTCTATTTTTTTATGTGTATACATGCCCATGCTTTAAGCAAAGATGTTCGAGCTAGTTAAACCTGAGACCTAAATAATGATACAATCATTTTGAAGGACATTCACACATTGATTAGAACCAGAACCTCCAGCAAATAGCAAGCTGACATTTAATAAACTATTTCAAAGCAAAGGCATGATGTCAACCATCATTAATCCATAAACTTACATCTTTTGGATTCACTAATATGAATGATCTTCATCTCATTGTAATGCCACTATGATATTTACCAAAAGAACCAGTAATAGGAATGACTTTACAGATATTTAATAATAAACAAAAGAGGATTTTACTGGAAAAATCTCCTTAGGCTTGTTGAAGACCAAAAAGGCCTTTAAATTTTAATATGGACCATATAGATCTTCCTACCACTTTTTTGCCTTTTTTTGGCTTTTTCGGTGAGCAGCGATATCGCCGTTGATTTATACCTAAATGGGGATACCGCATTTTTATCCTCTCTTTTTTTTTCGCTTTTTCGATGAGTAGCGATATCGCCATTGATTTATATATGACAGAGATATCCCCGTTCAGTCGTTCACAAGTGGGCGGGGATATCCCTGCTCATTAGAATTAAAACACTGGGTTAGGCGGCAGAGATATCCCCGCCTAACTTGGTGTTTTGACTATGATGGCCGGGACAAGGGTGGACCTAGGTACAACAGTGTGGGGGCAGTCGCACCCATTAGACCTCGGTCCGCTTATAAAGCCATAATAAAAATTTTGGCTGTGCTTTGAAAATTCACATAAAAATCCTGTGTCCGCCCCCAAAACCCACATGAAAATTCTAGGTTTGTTCCTAAAACCTAATTGCCCGTTTGGGTCCACACCCCTCAGACGAAAATCCTGGTCCGCTGCTGAGCGGAGATATCTCTGCTTAACTGAGTGTTTTGACTATGATGGGCGGGGATATCCCTGCTTAATTGAGTGTGCTAATTGTGTTGGGTAGAGAATATCAGGTGGGGTACTATTTCTTTTTCTTTTTTTTTTCCCAATCTCAATCTTTATCACCGCCTCTCACACTGTTTATGAGAGCTTGAAAAATCTGAAGTAAAATAAAATTCCATTTGTTAGGAGAACTGCACTACAAATTTATTATCAAGTTAGACAGACAATTTTGATTTGGTGCAAAAAGTTTGAAACAAGTGTCCCGCTTAAATAGGGTTTGCAACATCCACACTAGGAAATTGAACCATGGAATTTTACGAGGCAAGAAGAATATGTTATACAAATGACCTGCATGTTTGGTGATCTCAAACATGAATATGAAGTGCTTTTGGTAACAATTATTTATAGAGAAAAATGTCCTTACAAGTGAAAGGCGGCAGCGGGCCAGTTGGGGTTGGCCATGGTTGAGAGAGAAAGAGGGAAGACGAAAAGGCAGAGAGGGAAAAAGGGGAAAGAGGGAGGGAAGAACTCGGGGTCACCTCGTGGTGGCCGATGCTTTCCATTGATGGAGGAGAGTAGAGGTTGGTGATGAAAGAAGGAAGAAGGAAGGAGAGGAGGAAGAAGAAGAAAGCTCGTGGAGGAGAAGAGAGGAGGAAAAAGAAGAAAAGAGGGAATCTTGTGGAGGAGAATAGTGGAGGAGGAAAAAGAAAGCTCACTTAGGAGAAAGCTCATGGAGGAGAAGAGATTTGGGTGGGTTTTAAAGAATATGGGAGTGGGGATATCCCCACTCAGGAAATTTAAAAAAGAAAAAGAAAAAGGCCCCTAGGACCATTGTGGTGGATAACTATACTTTGGGTTCTTTTTGGTCTCCACTCAGTCTAAAGAGGATTTTTCCAGTAAAATCCTTAAGTATTATCAATGATGTTTTTTTTGGACCCATTCCATAAAAAAAAAAAGAAGATCACATAACAATCTTGTGATTATTATGTGAAAAATGAGCACATTTGGGAGCATTCAGGGGTAGCATCAATAGATGATAAATTACAAGAGACTCATTTGAGATGGTTTGGACATCTCCAAGTAGGCCAACAATGGCGTTGGTGACGAAAATTTTCTCTATTTAGGTTGATGGTCCCTCAAGGAAATGGGGTATGGCAAAGAGGACACGGATAGAAATACTAAAGTTGCAAGGATATATTTAAAGAAGTGCAACCCATCCGAGAATTTGGCTCAAGATAGACTAAAATGGCCAAATAGAATTGATGATGATGATGACAATCTTGCCATCAATCATGCAACATTCCTCAGCAACCTAACCATTGATTTCAGCTAACGTGCACAATTCATTAAACTAAGCATAGCCCATAACTGTTATCATTATTTACACAGCATAGACTAAATGCAAAGATTATGCTCATCCTCTAAAGCCATAACTAACAATTTCATGTAAAACTACAAAAATGGCATCCCAAGACAATTAAAAAAATTGATATAAGTGTAATATCATCATCATCATCATCGTTAGTAAAATTTAATACAAACTTCAAAAGAAGAAACTAAACATGTCATTGCAAGATGGTAATTCAAAGCAAGACTGTTTAGTTTAACTGGACAAATAACAGGGAAAACAAGAACAGTAACTAAGGCGAAACTCCAAGCCAAGAAACAAATAGCTCTTGAAAGCAATGAAAGCTACATGATACAGTAGATGTGTAAATAGCCCAACAGTAAGCAACCATTGTTGCACAAAGCCACAGAAAATCAGGAAACAGGTAACTCAAAGAAAAAAACTGGCCAAGATACTTATGTGAAACCACTAAATACATCAAACAGTGGCGCATTAATTAGACAACCCTCCTCCATTGACAAGGAGGTACGGGGTTCGAGCATGGCTTAGCAGTCTCTTGACAATATCAAGACAAGCGTACCAACTAGTGTCGCCTGCCCATCAAAAACTACTAAATGCATATGAATATCCAACTATTATTATACCGAGCATCCAAAAAGGCCAAATTCATAGGCCTTCAGTAAATGGGAAATTGAAAAAGAATCATGAAAACAAGATTACACACAATAAAAAAAGTCCAAACAGGTAAACAATGTAAGTTCTGCCAAGAAAAAGGAGAGCTTAAAATAACAACACTATTAGAAGTATTTTGAAATTTAAGCATGAAACACAGCGAGTTAGCAGGTAATGGCATACATTGTGGACCTTCCCGACAACATGCATGCCTCGAAATCAGTGCCAGTTACCAAATAAGTATATAAGACTCTAACTCAACTTTCGGAGCATAAAAAACAAAAGGACAGACCTTATAATCTGACACATTATGTATCTTAAGCTCTGCCATCAACATTCACATTAAACCATAAAAACAAAAGGACAGACCTTATAATCTGACATATTATGTATCTTAACCTATACCATCAACATTCACATTTAACAAACTTGAATGCCCAACAAAAAGCTCCATCTGTGAGGCTCTTTTTAAGGGCTCACAGCAATTTTCTCCTCACAGGCTACATTTTTAGAGGATGGTTTGGGAGTTTATGATTTGATTGTTTAGAGTAAAACTGTACAGCTTTCCATTGGTATTTTTTGGCATATTGTGTTCATTAAATATAAACATGAGTAGAAACCATGAATCCTGTGTTTTGGGATTTTCCAAACAGGACATTTCACAGGAGGTCCTGATTCTGAAAAGTGCATTCCATGGAACTAAGGAAAATGAACAGTTTTACGAAAATGGACCATCTCTGCGTGGTTACTAACTTAATATGGATATTCCTATCAGTGTGGTTTCTGCAAGTTGTCCTATGGAAGATTAAAAATGAGCTTCACTAAAAAAACGCCTCTGAGTCATCCAAGATCCATAATTCAACCACATGCACAGTAACTTGCAATGCACCTTGGTGAACTAAACCACCACTGACCACCCCAAGACAAGTGATCAACCCAATTCCACATAAACCCATCAAAAGACTTTCAGCAAGCTGTTGGAAGGTCCAAAACATCACCATCATTATCATCATTAACAACAACAACAAACCCACTTGCAGAAATGAAAACTGGGTTCAATTATGGGGATGTGGCAAACATAATTGAGCGCAAAGGGAGAAGAAAAAAAGAGAGAATTTTTAACAATTTTATTACTCTGTTCCTTTCTGCCGCAGAATCCGAAACTGTTCCGGCGAGAGGATAGCCTGCCATTCTTCCTCAGATTTCTGAACTGGGGTAGACGAAGCCATTACCACTCCACTCCTGATTCCCCTCTTTGAATGGTGAGAAAACCCAACAACCCCAGTTACAGAAATGGAAGAAAAAATGGGTTTTGAATAAGATTTGAGCTGGGTTCTCCTCAAACAGTCGGGAGCTGAATCATCGAAGGAATGGAAGTGGGAGAAGAATCTGAGAATTGGGGCTTTGGGGTTGAAAATTGAGGCTCTGGAAGCGGGAAATGGAGAGAATCTCAGAAGATTGAAGCCCATTTCAACGGTGTGGGTGTCGATCATCTCTTCATCCTCCTCTCTCTGTTCCAATGGTTGTGTATAAGATATCTTCTGGTAATGTGGGGCCCAGGAGGTTGGAAACATGGACAAATTGAGTAGAGTTTACAGCCCTTGGATTTGTGACTTGAAAATGGACGGTTGATAAAAGTTTTGCCTTTTATGCATATTATAATTTTTTTTGTGAATTAACACCATTGATGCCCAACCAGAACCTACTTATCTAGAAATTTATTTGATTTCAAATCAGTTGCCATCTAGGGTCCTCTTTTTTTTTTTTTTAGTTTTCTCTACTTTTTATGTATGTATTATATTATGCATATATTAACAAAATAGAATGCCGTTTAAACTTATATAATTGAAAATAACCTACAATCATATAACCTATAACCAAATTTAAATATATCAATTGTCTTGGACTTCTTTATTTCTCAAATAGATAGACTAAAGGAAAAACTACTGGAAAAATCCTCATAGCACGCCTGAAGTAAGGAGAGGACCCAGCATTAGTTTAAAGACGAGACGGGTCATTTGGGTGGGTTTCTGTATTATTTTTTTTGTTCAGCAACGTTGTTGATATCGACAATTATATTGTCCATATCGACAACTATGCGTAAACCCTTTAAACATTGCCCCGTGTCTGTAGTTCTTTGTCATAACTTTTTCATCGACTATAACATGTGCTCTAGCGAATTTATTTCTTAGAAAATACCTTAAAAATTACTCTCAACGTGATTGGATTCCATTAATAGGTTGGTACACATAATAAACACCTTCCTATATTGCATCATCTACCCTAAAATGTCATAAGTTTGAATTATTTTCATTAATGACTACTTTCAGTTGTGGTCTGAACCCTAAAATGAGTCATTTTAAAACTGTACCAGTTGTGTAAATGCATATTTGTATGTAGCTTTGCGTAAAGATTACCATTTGTGTAGTAAATATCATTTTCATTTTGGGCTTGGTTAATATCGATCACTTTCGTTTTTGGTTTTTAGGGTTTGAAAAGGGTTTTTTTTTTTTTTTTTAGGGTTTGAAAAGGAGCTTTTTTTTTTTTGTATGCACTGTTTTTCTCTATTGCATTTTTTCACTAAGTGGCACTTGGTATAGTTTTTTTTATTACCATATTACATAACTCTAATATGACTATAAACCTTATTTTATGATCAAATAAGGCCCAACATGAGCATTTTAATAGTGGCTAATGGTTTAGAAATATACACTTGCTCTGTCCTTCAAAATGTATGTATCTTTCATATTTCTCTAAATTATGTTCTTGTGATTTGACGATAGCATGTCAGTTAGCAAGTTGTTGATCATATTCCACTATGATGGTGACTTCCAATTTGATATAATCCGTCCGGTGTACAATGGAGGAAATCAAAAGATGAGATATTTATCGACGGATATAACATATGACTCACTGGTTAACGAAGCAACTGAAGCATTTAACTGAAACTCATCCATCTAGAGATTAAGCATACAATACCTTCATTATAATGGACGGGCATTTTCAATGGCAAGCATCGACGACGACAATGATTTGAAGAGAATGTTCAAAGCATTGGGGAATGATGTGAATGGGATATATCTGTATGTCTTCAAAGAGCTCAAGAACCGGCAAAGAACAGGAGGAGAACAATGGAGGTATGTGCATAGGTTGTATTGCTAAATCAATAGATTACTAAATACTAAATATGTCTTCCTAGTTCCTTATTGTTTGTACAGGAAAGCATGCCATAGAGCCAACGACCGCTACAGAATTGCCTACCATTGATCTACATAAAGACAAAGACATGCATTTCCCTTCCGTGCGTAATGAATGCAATCCACATCGTCTCTTTGTGACTTGAAAATGGACGGTTGATAAAAGTTTTGCCTTTTATGCATATTAATTTTTTTGTGAATTATTACACCATTGATGCCCAACCAGAACCAACTTATTTTGAAATTGATTTGATTTTAATTCAGTGGCCATCTAGGGTCATTTTTTTTAGTAGTTTTTCTTATGTATTTATTATATTATGCAAATGTTAACAAAATAGAATACCGATTAAACTTATATAATTAAAAATAACTTACAATCATATAACTTATAACCAAATTAAATATATATTAATTGCCTTTAAATAAAAGGGATTTGGACTTTTTTATTTCTCAAATAGATAGACTAAAAGTTGAATAAGGATACAAATATAATTTGAATCCGGTTTATTGATAGGACATATTTCCGAAAATCAATGGAGCATGTTGAAATGATTATTTTCTATATGAAAAACTACTTGATTATATTATTATTTACTTTCATATCTATTCTTTTTATTTGTACTGATATTATTTTGAGATTTTTAATATGATATTTTTTAGCATCTTCTATAAATATGATGAATTCAGTTTTTAAATAAATTATAAAATTATTTTTATATTGCAGTCATAAAATCCTTATCGAAAATGGGTGGCATAGGAAAAATGTAAGATTATTATTTTTTATTTTAATCTCATTTTTTATTTTCTACTATTTATTTAATAAATAAAAAATCATCATAAAAAGAGAAATGATTTTACCGAAAAATTCTCGGTATACGGACGTTACACGAAAAGGTTCTCCGTAGTTAGAGCCTTACAAAAGGGTTCCGTCATCCCTTTTTTGTTTTTTTTTTCTTATTTTGACTAGAGTGACACTCCCATCACTCGTCTCTAACTGCGCCGCCCACATTTTTTATGAGAGCAAGCAAATCTTTCAGAAAGGCGGTTAAGGTAATGGCTGATGCTTGAATGCAGGGAGAGTGCAGCGACGAGGGGAGGAAGAGAAAGAGGAGGAGGAAGAAAATAAAGAAAGAAAAGAAAAGAGGGGAAGAAGAAGGTGGGGGGTAGGGCTGCCCAACCGGAAATCCGGTCTGGTTTTTGGACCGGAATCCGGTCGGACCGAATTTCCGGTCCGGCTTAAATGAGTGGACCGGACCGGACCACTTATAAGTGGTCCGGTCCAAAACAGTCCGGTCTGGACCACTTAAGTGGTCCGGACCGGTTTCATTAGTTTTTTTTTTTTTTTAAGTTTTTTTTTTTTTTTTTTCATTTTCAGCCAATTTCCTGCCTCTTTTTCCAAATGTAAGAAACTAGATCTTCGATTTCACTATGGTATTTGACTTGAGAATTTTTTATACTTAAAGTTTTGTATTAAAAAAATTAAAAAAAAAATTATTAATCCGGTCCGGTCCGGTCCGGACCGGTTTTTAAAAGGTCCGGACCGGACCGGACCGGATATAACCGGTTTTTCAAAACCGGTCCGGTCCGGTTTTGTGCAGCCCTAGTGGGGGGTGTGCTGGTGGTGTGCGCAAGTGAGATGAGTAGCTATGCAGGGTGATGTGCAGGTGGGGAGGAAGAGAAGGAGGAAGAAGAGAAAGAAAGAAAAAGAAAAGAGGAGAAGAAGAAAGTGGGGGGGGGGGGGGGGCTTGCAAGTGGTGAAAGCAGGGGCCGTGAAAGGGATGATAAGAAGAAAGAAAGAAAGAAAAAGAAAAGAAGGGATGAAGAAGGTGGGGGGCATGTAGGTGGTGTGTGCAGGTTAGATGGGCAGTGATGTGGGTGTGGGCAGTGGAAGGTGTGGGCAGGTGTTGTGGAGGGAGACAGGGGAGGAAGAAGAAGGGAAAGAAAGTAAAAGAAAGGAGGGGAAGAAGGGGCTCGACTACATGTGTGTGTGTGTGTGTGTGTGTGTGTGTGTGTGTGTGATGGAGGTGAGCGAGGGATGAAGTGCAGTGCAGGTGGGTGCAGTAACTGGGGGAAGAAGAATATGAGGAGGAATAAGAGAAATGAAAGAATTGAAATGAGGAGCGACGCTAGCATTGCTGCAGTCAGAGACAAGTGACGCTAGCGTCGGATGAAGGAACCCTTTTGTAAGGCCCTAAGGGGAACATTTTCGTGCGACGTCCGTATACCGGGAATTTTCTATAAAATCCTCAAAGAGAAAAAATAGAAAACCGTGAGAGAAAAATAAAAAAGAAAAACCAATTCCCCAAAATCTAAAATAAAGAAAAAGGATATAGAAATTGGTGCACATGATAGGGCTAACTTTAAAACTTCCAACATGGACCCAATTTTGGTGGAGGGCCATGTTTAGAAATTATAACATGTGGCCCCGCCTTTAGGAATTAGAATATGAGGTCCACTTAAAAAAAATTATTGTACATGGAGCCCATATGTATAAATCACTATCTAGGATACACTTTTAAAATCATAAACTTCTAAAACTTTCAAATCATCATAATAGATATATTAAAAAATTTAATTCAACTAAAGAAGACTCCTTTTGACTTAACTGGTTACAAGATAGAATTCTTGTATCATTTGGATTCTTTAATATTCTATCAATAGTAGATATATTAAAATTTTAAATTCACCTAAAAACAAGGTTAATAAAAGTGGGATCTCGATGTAAATATTTAAATTTCTCTCCAATCAAAATAGAAATCGAAATTGGAGTTTCAATTTCGCAATTGAAATCAAAATTGAGCTTCAATTTTAAATTTAGTTGTGAAATCGGACTCCAATTTTGCAATCAATTTTGAAATCAGACTCTAATTTGATAATCAAATAATATACTTATAATATATAATAATAATGTGTCAGAAATCAATTTTTAACGTGCATCCAGCAGCTCTCGCCTCTCGCTACAAAAAAAATCATATATATATATATATTTTTCATGTCTAAATGAAAACCGAGAAAACCGAGTAAAACTTGAGCTCTATTTTAATTTTTTTTTCCCAATAATCTATTTTTTTAAAGGGAAAATTACGGGAAAAATCCCCATAGCACACCTGAAGTAAGGAGAGGCCCCAACATCAGTTTAGAGACGGGACGAGTCATTTGGGTGGGTTTTTGTATTTTTTTTTGTCGTTTAGCAATGTTGGCGATATCGACAATTATATTGTCGATATCGACAACTATGCGTAAACCCTTTAAACATCGCTCCATATCTGCAGTTCTTTGTCAAAACTTTTTCATCGACTGCAACCTATGCTGTGGTGAATTTCCTTCTCACAAAACACCGCAAAAATTACTCTCAATGGTGGTTGGATTCCATTAATAGGTTGGTACACACAATAAACATCTTCCTATATTACATCATCTACCATAAAATGTCATAAGTTTGAATCATTTTCAGTAATGACTTCTTTCAGTTGTGGTCTGAACCCTAAATGGAGTCATTTGAAGGCTGTACAAGTTGTGTAAATGCATATTTGTATGTAGCTTTGCGTAAAGATTACCATTTGTGTAGTAAATATCATTTTCGTTTTGGGCTTGGTTAATATCACTTTCGTTTTGGGTTTTTAGGGTTTGAAAATGTTTTTTTTTTACAGGCGTTGTTTTTCTCTATTGCATTCTTTCATTAAGTGGCACTTAGTATAGTTTTTTTATTACCACATTACATAGCTCTAATATGACTATAAACCTAATTTTATGATCAAATAAGGCCCAGCATAGGCATTTTAATAGTGGCTAATGGTTTAGAAATATACACTTGCTATGTTTTTCAAAATGTATGTATCTTTCATATTTCTCTAAATTATGTTATTGTGATTTGACGATAGCATGTCAGTTAGCGAGGTGTTGGTCATATTCCACTATGATGGTGACTTCTAATTCGATATAATCTGTCCGGTGTACAATGGAGGAAATCAGAAGATAAGATATTTACCGACGGATATAACATATGACTCACTGGTTAACGAAGCAACTGAAGCATCTAATGAGAACTCATCAATCCAGAGATTAAGCATACAATACCTTCATCACAATGGATGGACATTTTCAATGGCAAGCATCGACGACGACAATGATTTGAAGAGAATGTTCAAAGCATCGGGGAATGATATCCATGAGATATATCTATATGTCTTCAAAGAGCCCAAGGAGAACAATGGAGGTATGTGCATTGGTTGTATTTGCAGGAATTGACTGCTAATGTATATGGGTTCCATGTTGGCTTGAAGATTGCAGAAACTTTTTGGTCCGATTGGTGATGTAAATAGGTTGTTCAAGGCTTGAACAGTGCAGTTCATTCTTTGGGTTGGCTGCTGATGTAAATGGACTAGTTGGATGTAAATGGGCTGCGCATAACATATTTTCAACATTGAAAAATGGATAAATGTAAATGGGCTGGTTGGTGATGTAATGTAGGAATGTGAATGGTGATATAAATGAGGTTTATCTAAATTTAGATTAAGTTGTATTCAGTTGCTCCATGTTATTTGTGCTTAAGTATTTCCTTTCACCATAAGTGCAACTTTATGTTTGGGTTCACACTTATTTTTAAACACAACCTTTCAAGCAGCTACAAACTTATAAGTTTTAATTCATCCCACTGACGAAACTAGTCGATACCAACAACTTTAAGTTGTCGATATCGACAACGTTTATACAATACAACAGCTGCTGACTTACAACTTTTAATTCATCCCACTGACGAAACTAGTCGATATCGACAACTTAAAGATGTCGATATCGACAACTTTTTTTCATTTTAGTAGCTCCTGAATTACAACTATTAATTTATCTCATTGATGAAACTAGTCGATACCGACAACTTAAAGTAGTCGATATCGACAACTTTTATCTATTGTAGTAGTTTCTGACTTACAACTTTTAATTCATACTCCTGACAAAACTAATCGATACCGACAACTTAAAATTGTCAATATCGACAACGTTTATATATTCCAACATAAACTTTCTTAAAACTTTTAATTCATCCCACATCACTTCATGAAAGCCTGTGCGGCAATGATAGCAAAAAAATAAAACTTGAGCTCTATTTTAAACTCGAAGAAGCTTATGGTCCGCAGCACCTACCCTCCATTCAGCAGCACTTCAAAACACAAGCAGAGGTTAAGCAGACGTTAGAGAGAGAGACAGATGCTTTGATGGCTGGTTTCGGGAAGAACTCGGGCCCTTTTGCCTTTGGCACGGCCGCAGGACCTTCTCTCCCCCCCAGAACCCTTCCCCTTTTTGGAGCTTCCTCTTCTCAATCTCCATCTCCATCTCCATCTCCATCTCCATCTCCTCCTCCCAACAATCCCACACCACCCCACCACCAATCTCAACGGTAATGCTTGCTTTCTCTTTCCAATTGCTAAATCATCTTTTTATTCTTTATCACTGCCATTTCATCACACACTTGGATGATTCTCTGGGGTTCTCTGCTTTAGTGCTTTTCTCCAGCGTTTCATAATTTGGGCTTCCACCCACTCTGTTGATTTCGACTTCTTGCTGGGTTTATGAAGAATATATTTGATTTGTATTTTTTTGGGCTGGTTTTGTATCTGATATGAGTTTATCCGATCTTTTTTTTTTTAGAAATTTGTATCGAGTTCTGTTTTTTGGGATTTTCATTTGTTTCGTAGATTGCGTTGTTAGGGTTGGATATCTGGGATTTGATTTTCCACTTTAAGATTAAAGAATCCCTCAAAACTGAATCTAATGTTGCCCTGAGAGTTACCCAGTTGAAGGGATTTTAATTGGGCATGGCTGGTATAGAATCCTATTGTCCCTTCCTGAGTTTGTTTGATTTTAGTTGTGAATTACTGGTTTGGCGATCTTCAAATGACTATATAGGAACTGGATCATACTTCTCCTATAAACTGTTTTGAACTTTCTATGGGGCCCCTCCTTGATGCGTGCCAGTAGTGGGGATTGGGAGCTCTTAATGTTCATTAGGGTATATATATGATATAGGCATGATTCAAGCACCATAATTTCTTTTTGAAAAAAGTGACTACATTAAAAAAAGAGAAGGAGAAGGCTATACAGTATAGGAGAGGTATACTGCTAGAAAACAAAGCCCAGACAAAAAGCTACGGACCTATCGCACCCCTAAAGAAAACAACAAAAGGAAAAAGACAATATTATAAAGGATATTGTGACGAGAAGCACCCTCCTTGGCTAGGCGCTTAGCTTCTGTGTTGGCACTTCGATCAATATGGCAGAATGAGACTTGAATGCCCTTCGCACGATCAAAAATCTCCCCAATCACACCAGCCACCTTCCAAGGTGCCTTAGCAGATCCCAAGGCCCACTGGATTGCGCATAAAGAATCCCCCTTCATTAATCACATTGTGAAGGTTCAACTGCTTTACTTCTATTAGGCCGGTCTCAATAGGCAGTAATTCTACTACATTTGCTGAGGTGAAACCTGCCGGCCCTGAGAAGAAAAGAATGGGCTGGCCCACATCATTCTGGATAATACCTCCCACCCCTGCCACTCCCGGGTTGCCATGGGCACTACCATCAAAGTTCAGTTTCAGACTGCTTGTAGGCGGAGGGACCCATCTGTGAATGGCATTAGGCTTTGCCGAAGAGGAGCATGGCACTTCTATCCAATTTCTTTGAATCACATCCACCGGGAAATCTCAAAAGGGGTCAAGGGGAGAGACCCAGGAAGCTACAAGATATTTAATCTTATCCCTAAGAAGGACCTCATTGATAGCTTTGTCTTGAAAACAACGGTTATTTCTCTCCTTCTAGATCACCCATAACATTGCCATGAATGAAGATCTCTACATAATACGGCCTCTAGAAGAACCAACTCCCAAATTCCATGCATCGAAGAGAGGAGACAAATTGGAAGGAAGAACCCCACTCACATCAAACCAACTAAAAACAGAGTTCCAAAGGAACTCAGCAACGCTACTGTCCTCGTCAGCCAAGCACATGGGACAAGCATTTACAGTACACAACTTCCGACGTCGGAGATTATCAATGGTTAAAGTACCTCCAAGTAATGCTATCCATGAAAAGGTGAGGACCCTTGGAGGAGCTTTGAACTTCCACAACTGGACAATATTGGAAGGACCTGAATCATTCCTACTGAAAGCAGTATAACAAGAGGCAACGGAAAAATTCCATCTGTAGAGCAAGACTAAATCCTTGAATCTCTACCATCCACTGGGATGTAGACCTCCTCAATTAGAGCCAAGAACAAGCAGAATTGATCCTTTGCCACTTGAGTGAGGTTCCTTCTAAAAGTAGGTCCCCATACAAATTTATCTCCTACTTTCTCCACATAATTGTTCACCATCCTTCACCAGAGCTCTTTTGTTCTTTGTGCAATGGAAGAGGTCTGGGAACTGGGACGCCAAAGGAGGGTCCCTAATCCAAGTATCTAACCAGAAGAGGATGCTATCTCCCTTGCCCACATGCAGATGGGTGAACGTAGAGAAAAGCTCCTGGACAGACAAGATGCCTTTCCAAATTCCTGAATGATGACGAGAATCATTGCGCACCTCCCAGCCACCTCTGGCAACACTGTATTTAGAAGAAATCAATTCCTTTTAGAGCCCAACTGAGTCATCCCCGAGTCGCCATAACCATTTGGCATGAAGAGCTTGGTTCATAGTTTTAATGGATCTAATTCCCAAGCCTCCCCCTTTTTTAGATTTGCAAACAAGATTCCATCTCACCAAATGGAATTTTTTCTTCATTTCAGATCCTCGCCACAAAAAATCCCTCTGTAATTTTTCTATATGCTTTATAATCCCGATCGGGCACTTGTGCAAGGATAAGAAGTATATTGGTAAGTTGGAGAGGACTGATTTGATAAGGGTGATACTTCCTCCAATAGATGGATAATTATCATTCCAAAGAGCGAGTCTCTTTTCTAGCCTTTCCATCACCGGAGTCCACAAATGATTGGGTGGAGCACCAATTCAGAGAGGCAACCCCAAATAGGTTGAAGGAAGCCCACCAGCCTTGCAACGCATAAGACCCACCAAGGCGAGCAAATGACCTTCAAGCACTCTTACACCAATCAATTCACTTTTGTAGAAGTTAATCTTGAGCCCTGAGATCGCTTCAAAACACAACAGAGTTGCCTTAACATTCTTAATTTCGTCCTCATCGGCATCACAAAAGAGAAGTTTGTCATCAGCAAACTGTAAATGGCTGATTGTAGGGGCATTAGTGCCCATCCTAAATCCATTGACACCAGCTGCTGCTTCAGTCATATGACTCAAAGCCTCGCCCACAATAACAAACAAGAAAGGTGAAAGAGGGTCTCCCTGGCGAAGACCTCTAGATGCCTTAAAAATACCTTTGGGAGAACCGTTTACCAAAATGGAGTAATGAGCTGATTGAACGCATTCCATAATCCACATCCTTCATCTCTGCCTAAAACCCATGGGACACATGAGATATAGAAGGAAGTCCCAATCGACCATGTAGTAAGCCTTCTCGAGGTCCAACTTACAAATCAAGCCTGACTTTTTCTCCAGGTTTTTAGAGTGAATGCACTCATTGGCGACGAGAACCCATCCAAAATCGGTCTCTTCTTGATGAAAGCTCCTTGATTTAGGGAGATCAGATTAGGCAACACCCTCTATAGACGAGTAGCCAACACCTTTGCAAGAATCTTATAAATAGATCCGATCAAACTAATTGGGCGAAAGTCCTTGATACATCGGCTCCAGACTTCTTAGCGATAAGCATAATGAAAGTGGCTCCTAAGTGCCTAGAGAGTTTACCTTTAGCATGAAATTCTCTCATAAAAGCTATCAAATCTTCTTTATTATCTCCCAGAACTGTTGGAAGAATGCCAATGGAAAACCATTGGGACCAGGAGCCCTATCATCCCCCAATTCAAAAGCTTCCGTTTTAATCTCTTCTTCCAAGAATTCACTTTCCAGCAAAGAAGCAACATCGAAGCCAAGCACATTGATATGCAAATGGTCCAAAGTGGGCCGATTCCAAGAATCTTTTGAATATAAAGCCTTGAAGAATTGGATAATGTGTTCGGATATACTACTTTTATCTTCAAGGCGTCTATCCCCATCCAACAATATGACGATTTTATTTGTCCTGTTTCTGAAAGAGGCAAAACTATGGAAGAACTTGGAATTCTTGTCCCCCTCCATAATCCATTTAACTCTAAATCTCTATCTCCATTTAACCTCCTCGCCTATCACCTTTTTTTGAAAAGAATTTTGCAAATGGAGTCTCGTAAAAGAATTACCCAATTCCTCTTTATTGTCAATCTCTAGAATTTCTTGCAGAAGACAGTCCATAGCGTGATCCGTGCTTCGATAATAATTAGCGGCCCAATCCTTGATAAACATCTTGAGTTTCTTTAGTTTAGTCACAAGTTTGTAACCTTCCCAATCAATCACCAAAGTCTCTTTCCACCAACCTTGTATTAATTGGGGAAATGAATTCTCCCCGAGCCACTTCAGGTCAAACCGGAATGGCGACGCCCCCCACCATTCTTTCCTAGAATCTAGGAGAATCGGGCAGTGGTCAGATGTTGGTTTAGGAAAAGCTTTCTGCAGCATACTTGGGTATATATCCAACCAGTCTCCAGATAGGAGGAATCTGTCCAACCTAGACTAAATTGGGTGCTCTTGGTGGTTCGACCATGTGTAATTTGCCCCATGTAGGTGCAAGTCCTGGAGAGCGTGCAAATTAATCCAATCGGAAATTTTTTCTTCATCTCAGCCAAGACATGACAGCCTCCCATTCTGTCTTCAGGATATCTGATTATATTGAAATCTCCTCCTAGGCACCAAACCACTTATTTCTAATGGAGTCCAATTCCCTCCAAAAGCTTTCTCTACTGCCGCTACCAGAAGGCCCATAAATAGAAGAAATGATCCACTCCTTATTTAACTCCACATCCCTCACAACAGCTGAAACAGAATAGAGCCCAATCCAATGATCTAACACCACCCATTTTCGAGAATCCCACAATAACATAATACCCTCCGAAGAGCCCACATCATTTAACCCCACCCAATAGAAGAGTCTAGACCCAGTAATTTGCCTCACTATATTATCATCCAAAGAACTAATTTTGGTTTGATGAGAGATGCCCTTGATTGCCTAATAACCTTCTTGACTATAGTCAATAGCCCGCCAGTTTGAGCTTCCCTGACCAAGAACATTCCAAGAGAGAATCATTTACAGACTTTGCTGTCCACCTGTGAGCGCTGTTCAGTCTTAGCCTTGCTGCTTGCCCCCTCCTGCTTACTTCCACCTTTATTTATCATAATTAATGGTGCACCGATGACCTTGCAATTCTCTGGATCCTTTCCTCTTAGAATTATCTAGAGAGAAAATTCTTTATTTAGTTTTTGACGAAAGTCGGCAAACTCAAACAAACTCTCCCAGCCTTTGTTGCACTTACTAACAAAAGCCCCACGACCTCCCTGCAAAGCTTCAACTTCTCCGGTAGCCACTTGGAAGAGGTAGAGTTGGGATGGGGCCCCTTAATATTCGTGGAAGATACTCTGCCCACGTTATCTTGAGATTCGAAACATCGTTCGGTGCTAGGGGTTGACAGGGACAGTCTGTCCACACCGCTAAGGAGGGGGTTGTTCCTCTCACAACATGACTTTGAGGGGGAATTGAAAGTAGAATTTCCCTCTCTTCTTTTAGTATTTGAAACCCACCCATCGTTGGTCGTTGTGTTTGACGAGTTTGGTGAATCGTCAATCATAGCCCTTAAAGGATTAGACTCTGGGGTTGATACTATTCTCATAGGAGTTGTCGACTTGATCACCACTGACAGAGAGCTTTGCGTCTTGTCGGCAAGCTTTAGGGAACTAGTTTGTGTGGCTCTTGAAGTAGCCATGTCTCCGTAATCCATGGAGAAATCTGTGATAGGGAAGGGATCGATCTCCGACCCTCTAGAGGACGTCGATTGCAGAAAGGGCCACAATCTTAGACGAGCTGGAAGAATCTCTTGCTCTTCTCCACTGTCGATTACAAGAGAGGGCCAGGATGCCCTAAAAGTTCTCTTCACAGACTGTCGAAGATGACATATTATGGGGGAGACAGTAGCTTTCGACTTTAAGTCGAGGTTTAAAAGGGTCTCTTGTGGACCTTCTTTATATAATAATTCCTAGGCCTCTACTGCCACTGGCTCGTCATGTTGAGGTTCATTAAAGTGGATGTGGATCCGGCCCATACTATCTAAATGAAGTGCGGCATCGTCAGTTTTGAAATTCAAATTTGGACGTCTGATGTCATTATCTTCAAGCTCCATCTCTGAGCCAGATTCAACACAATCACTGGATTTCTCCACAACGAAGTCATCATCCTCAAAACCTTCACCATCAGAGCTATGGATAGAACGAGCTATGCCTCCATCTCTCTTATCCCAGCCTTTATCAGATTTCCCTTTTTGTTGAGGGACTGTTAGATCTACCTCCACCTTCACCGGCACTTGGATATCATCCAACCACAGGCCTAGCTCCTTCGGGAGACCTTTCGTTTCATCTCACAACACCTTCACTTTGCCGAATAGAAGGTTCTCTTGCTAGGTTGTTCTGAGATCGACCTCTAGAGCCCGGCCCACATAGTCACCAAGAAGCTTGAAAACACCTTCCCTCCACACATGTAAGGGGACGCCTATAAACTGCAACCAAACTTCTCCTGTTGGCCTCCCTATAACCTCCATATATCTACAACCCGGAAGGGGGAGTCCTCTTCATCTTTGAGGGATAGTAGGAACTCTTTTGCCTCGATCTCAGAGACAAACCACAACCAGACCGCGCCAGGGTCTAATAGCCTAACCTTTTGAGGTTGCTTCCCCTGTTGAGACTCCAACCAGGTATGAACCCTCGACAAGCCATGCTCTGGGTGCTTCAGGAATCCAACCAGACTATTGGTGAGGGATCTTTTGCCTTCTTGAATCACCCATGGTGCCACTCTCACCGTAGGAGACTCTCCTCCCTAAAGAATTCACCCTTCTTGAGGTGAGGAACCAAGGGATGCTGTCAATCGTCTGAGAGGATTGAACCATGGGTTATCAAGAGAGGAGACAGATTTCCCAGGATCTCCCATAATAGGCTTAGACGTTTGCGATTGACTAACTGGGAGGACTTTGCCTTCCTTCTTTGGTTTGCTAACTCCACGTTAATCCTCCCTCCCTAGGATCTGCCATTGGCCAGCTCTATGGCTCGTTCTGCTTCTCTCATCATCTCAAATCTGACGAAGGCAAAACCTCTGCCTTTACCGCTTACTAATTCGTTTGGAATGAAGGAGTCTAAGATTTTGCCTGCCTTGCAGACCATTGCTCTGAGCTTGGGAGAGGAGATGGAGGCTGGAGGGTTGGAAACAAATAGGGAGATGGTCTTCTCTCTCAGCTCTAAGATTTCTCTTGGAAGAGGTTTGAGGTTTGCAGCCATCTGAGATCTCTGCTGTTTTGGTGGAATGTTAGCTACTGAAACTCCTAAGATCTTGCCATCTAAGGGTCCCAAAGTTTAACGTTTAGGAATTGCCTAGATGACTGTTAAACTTTAGGGCCATCAATTAAGTGGTCAGAATAATTGGATTCCTCCGATATTCTATGTACCTTAATCCACAGAAAGAGCTCATTCCCATCCATACCCCACAGTCGGCCTGCATGGCTGAAATTTCCTATTGGAACTTTTGGCAATTGGGTGGTGTCATGGGCACCACCTACTAAAATTTGGTATCAGTAGTCGTCCACTTTCCACTTTCCATCACTGCTTGGTCATTATGGTGCTACAAAACTCAATTTTTTCTATATGTGTACCTTGTCAACCCCAGAAATCAAGATAGATATTGGTGTCATCATTTTTTTGCTAGGACTTTAAGTTGCATTCTTTGTACAAGAATCTGCTTATGCATACAATTGCATTATAACGGCTTCTTTGTGTGGAAGAACTTGTAGGTCTTCCAAATTTAGTCACAATTGTATTTTTGCTAATTTCTACTTCCCTTGTTTGGTAGATTGGGCACTCGCACGCATTTTTCTCATGACAATCGACCTCCTGAAGCTTTAAAGAGAACTCGGTCACCTCCTTTGGTTTACGGGGGCAACCATTCTATTGTGTACCCTAATAAAGAAACTCAGGGGTAAGTTTTCAATGCAAAGCCTTGTTAGTTTTCTCTCTCTCTTTTTTTTTTTGGCTAGGACTTTAAGTTGCATGCTTTGTACTAGAATCTGCTTATGTATATTGTACACAATTTCATTATAATGGCTACTTCGCGTGGAAGAACTTGTAGGTCTTCCAAATTTAACCACAATTGTATTTTTGCTAATTTCTAGTTCCCATCTTTGGTAGATTGGGCACTCGCATGCATTTTCCTCCTGACAATAGACATCCGGAAGCTTTAAAGAGAACTCGGTCACCTCCTTTGGTTTACGGAGGCAACCATTCTATTGTGTACCCTCAAGAAGAAACTCAGGGGTAAGTTTTCAATGCGAAGCCTCGTTGGTTTTCTCATTTTTTTGCTAGGATTTTACGTTGCATGGTTTGTGCAAGAATCTGCTTATGCATACAATTGCATTATAATGGCTCCTTCGTGTGGAAGAACTTGTAGGTCTTCCAAATTTAATCACAATTGTATTTTTGCTAATTTCTAGTTCCCATCTTTGGTAGATTGGGCACTCGCACGCATTTTTCTCTTGACAGTCGACCTCCTGAAGCTTTAAGGAGAACTCAGTCACCTCCTTTGGTTTACGGGGGAAACCATTCTCTTGTGTACCCTCAAGAAGAAACTCAGGGGTAAGTTTTCAGTGCAAAGCCTTGTTGGTTTTCTCAATTTTTTGCTAGGACTTTAAGTTGCATGCTTTGTAAAAGAATTTGCGTATGCATACAATTGCATTATAATGGCTCCTTCGCATGGAAGAACTTGTAGGTCTTCCAAATTTAGCCACAATTGTATTTTTGCTAATTTCTAGTTCCATTCTTTGGTAGATTGGGCACTCACACGCATTTTCCTCTCGACAATAGACCTCCTGAAGCTTTAAAGAGAACTCGGTCACCTCCTTTGGTTTACGGAGGCAACCATTCTATTGTTTACCCTCAAGAAGAAACTCAGGGGTAAGTTTTCAATGCAAAGCCTTGTTGGTTTTCTCAATTTTTTGCTAGGACTTTAAGTTGCATGGTTTGTGCAAGAATCTGCTTATGCATACAATTGCATTATAATGGTTCCTTCGTGTGGAAGAACTTGTAGGTCTTCCAAATGTGATCATAATTGTATTTTTGCTAATTTCTAGTTCCCATCTTTGGTAGGTTGGGCACTCGCATGCATTTTCCTCCTGACAATAGACCTCCTGAAGCTTCAAAGAGAACTCGGTCACCTCCTTTGGTTTACGGAGGCAACCATCCTATTGTGTACCCTCAAGAAGAAACTCAGGGGTAAATTTTCAATGCAAAGCCTTGTTGGTTTTTTCTCTTTTGTTTGTTTCATGCGGAGCCTCTTTTTTCCTTTTTTTTTATTATCCGTGACTGTAATGCAAGTTTCATTGTTTATGTAATTATGAAGTCAGTAGCTCTTTTTTTTTATTTTTGTTTTGTATTTTCTTGGTGAGCACAATATTATGGCTCATGACAATCTCAGCTACAATGGTTTTCCATTTTCTAATATGACTTATCAGACATGTTGGCTCAAATACAACTATTTGGAGAAACATACTTACTCCATTCTGTTGTATCCTTTTGGAGCCTCTTGTTGTTGAGGGATACTCAGGTGGCCTCACTAACTAGGTTTCCTCACCAAATTTGAGACAATAGATACTGATCTCTTTATAGTTGCAGTGAAGAATAATGGAGGGTGGATCGATGTGGAGTCTTTTATACACATCTTGGAGCCATGCTAATTGAGTCTTCAGACATTCGAGATTGCAAGGAGCCTTTACACAAGGCTAAAAGAGGGGTTTTCACCAATTCACAATAGGAATAGAGAAAGATGCTCGTTGATTTAATGAGGATCCTTTACACCTTTAGATAGAGTAGCAGCCATCCATTTCTAGTATCTTAATTAGAGATTACAATTTCTAATTATGAACCCGTAAGATTTTGGCTAACAAATTAGCTGAACTTAAAAACATATTATAATTAAATGGATCCTCTATGACCACCAAACTTTCTAGAATACGAAGATTGCAATTGACTGGGCATGTGACATGACCATAATAACCCTTATTTAACATGTGATTAATTTATCACTTAAGTTATGGGCCCTCCTAGTGGATTGGGCCTATGCTAGTATTCTTGGTCCTTATTTTATGAGTCTTCAAGGAGGCATTTGGCCCATGACCTGCATTAGAAGAGCATGAGTTTTATCATTTCATGTTTCGAAATCAGCAAATGTAGAAGCCGACTCATTTGCTAAAATAAGGGTGGGAATGGTTTTCACATCTCTCTCTCTCTCTGGTGCGTGAAAACATCATCATTAAAGCCTTGTTCCAACTACGTTGGGGTTAGCTTCATGTAATTTTTTTTTCACTTTTCCAGTCTATCTTGGGTCAAATACTTTGATACGCTTGCTATTTCTATCCATATCCTCTTTGGCTAACCCCTTTTCTTAAGGGGCCATCAATTTGTATAGAAAAACTTTTCCTCATAGGTGTCGTTGCTGGTCGTAGTTAAACATCTCGAACGAGTATCTCTTAATTTATGACCTATTGATACTACTCGAATGCACTTATTTCTTCTTTCTTAGTTGTACCATACATCCATTTCAACAGTCTCATCTTTGTTGCACTCATTTTTTGCGTGTGTTTTTTCTTGATTGGCTAGCATTTTGTTCCATAGGTCAAAGCTGGTCTAATCGTTGTCTTGTAAATTTTTGTCTTCTACTTTGTTCTTATGTGTTAATCACAAGGCACTCTGGAAGAAAGTCTTTATTTCAACCATTTAGCTCTTAACTCATGTTCCACATCCCCCCAATATGCCTCATGAATGGTCTTGTAGGCATTCATTCTCTCCACTATATCCGTTCTCAAAGCCTTTGAGAAAACTAATTAAATCATGTACCTCATCATCCTCTAGTCCATATCCATCTTGGAGATTTGAAAATTGGCCAGAGTATTTGACAATTGACTACTCTCCTTGTTTCAAATAAAAAAATTGCCGAAAATAGTCTTCATTTTCAGAATACCATTTTTCATATTTAAGTGCATATTTGGCTCTTTGAAGTGCATTCTAGAATTTCTGGATATGTAATTTCACAGTGACTTGGATGTAAGAATGAACTAATCCTTTCAGTAGATCTCGTCACCACGAGCATGTTTGAGAAAATGGATCTAAAGTCAGACGTAAGATGACTCCAATATCGCGAAAAAAAATGACTCTTGACCTAGTCAAATCCTATTGACTGGAACTTGCAGATGATGTCAACAGTGCCTGTTGGGTGCCTATATCAGTACATGCCGAGTTGAATGGGTGTTGCACGGGTTGGATTTGCCTGACACAACTTGAGCTTTAAGAAGGTAGATGCGGCACGTGTGGGATTCTCTGCCTCGTGTATCATGCTACAGAAAGGAAAAGAAGGGGAGAAAGGCCTTTCAATCCTTTTCTTTCGCTGACGACGAAGACGAGGAGAGGATGTTCTGCGACGAGGTTTCACGAAGTGAGATGAAGGCGAAGATGATCAATGGTGGCGAGCTGCTACTGCTTGGTCGCAGATAACGATAGCAATGATTGATGGTGACGATTAACCTGATGATGATTGATGGCAACAAACTAGGTACGTTCTCCTCTACTTCCCTCTTTCTTTCTCTCTTCTTCTTCTTCTTCTTCTTATTATTATTATTATTTTGATACAGTTTGGAGAGGATTGGGGTTTCGATGTTTTTGGTGGAGGTTTTGGGAATTAGGGTTTTGATTGGGATATGGGGGCTTCGTTGGGCTTTGATATGGGGGCTTTGCTGGAATCTGGAAGAGGCTCTTGGATTGATGGGTTAGTGACGGTGGTGGGGGTTTGGGGATGCTTGGATGAATAAGGGTAATCACTCTGATCGATCACGAGGATTGTTCGGCTGTGATGCCAACTAATACAAGCCCTAAAATTAGGGCTTGCATGGAGTGTCGAAGCACGTGTCCGCAAACACTTGAACAAGTCTCTGCAGAGAACCTAAACGAGGACGCACCTCAAAGGGAAAGCCCAATTTTTATTAATCAACACTTTCCTTGAAAAATAAAGCTCTTACAATGCATATAAATAGGAAAAAAGAAAACTTAGGCACTAAAAAAACTAATTAAACTGGAAAACTAAGGTAATTAGAAACTTATCCTAATTACAGCCCATTAAAAAAATTAAAATCTAATGACATAATTAGTGAATAAAATCCTAAATCTACTTGGGCCCTACACATGTGACATGAGGTTGGTCTGCATCAAGTTTGCAGGGAAGATAAGAACGAAGGAAAAAAGGAGGGAGTCAGAAATATATATTTTTTCTTTAACTTGTACCCTTTAATAGGGCCACTATTAGAAAATCTAAACCACAAAAAATTACCCATTTGCATCTAGAAATAACATATTGCATTATTGATTTGGTAGAATAAATTAAATGTATATTACATGGTTTTTTTAATTCTAATATTTTTATATTTTTCTACATATATACCTTATGTTATTTCATTTATATATATATATATTTTGAAACATAACTCTGAAGTGTTTTGCCGAAATTTCAAATCAGCCAAAACATTTCAGTTTGGAGGCTAAACCGAGTTGGGATCTGAAATAAATTTCTCAACTACATTTTATCTCTTTGAACATTCCATTTGAAGTTGCAATTCATATATTCCATCCTTGTATAACTTATTTTAATGCCCTTGTATTCTAATTTCTAAAGCCTCCTACCATCTTTTAAGTTCCGCATTTTTGCCATCTCTCAATTCATCTATCAATACTATATGTCATTTGCAAACAACGTACACTGAGGTACTTCCTCTTGAATGTGAGCAATTAACTCCTCTTGCTGTAATTGCTATTGGTCTATCACTCCCACAATCTTTTTTTCTTAAATTTTTTTATCTAATACTATTCCTCCTATATATCTGGCACTGTTCTTTCTTGTATAGTATAGTTTGTAGCCATTAGTGGGCTCCTGTTCTTGCTTCTTATTGTCTTTCTTGTACATTTCTTCCATTTAGCAAAGCATCTAATATGTATTTGAACTTTTTTTTTAATATCTTATGCATTTACAAACTTGAATCTATTCAATAATAAATTTCCCATAATCATTTTATATTTGCACGGATGTGAGCATGGTGAAATCATTTTGAAGGAAAGAAATTATGAGCTGTCCCCAAAACTGTTATACTCACTCTCTCTCTCTCTCTCTCATTATTTTGACTGATGTAGCAATAACCTTATGCAGACCTTCTGTCTCTCCTCAACGGGGTATTCGGCCGAAGTCTCCAGTCAATATTGCTAATGCACAATTTCAGGAGAGGCCTTTATTGTCTTATGCTGATCTAGATAATCCTGGAAGCAGGTTTCCAATCGTGCCTCCTGACTTTCAAGCTCAAAAGAGGACCAGGTCACCTCCTTTACCATTGCCTGATAAAGTTTCTTTCGAGAACCTGCAACATGCTCAAGGTAATACTGAAAGGTAAATGCATTCTAGAATCTATCCTTCTATGCAATTATTATTGATTTCACCTTTTATGCTGGTAATTTCTTTTTAAAGTTTTGGTCGGTAACAAGTGACAATTTTATTAAAAAGGAAAATACCCACCAAACCAAGCAATGCTGGTCGATCATGTTATGAATAACTTGCAACATGGAGTAAATCAAGAAGAGGCAAATCAGTTGGACACAACACCAAGTTCATGATACACAGATTTACATAACAAGGATGACACTCCAATTTCTGAGCTTTTTGCAGTGTCATACTTGTATCAGACATGTTTCAGACACATGCCTACACATGTATTAGGGAAATTGTCTCTTTGTAAGTGTACTTCACAGTATAATTTTTTTTTTTTTTTTTTGAAATGATGAATTTAATAATTCTCTTAAACAGTAATAACATAGTGTAATTTGTATTTTACAGTATTCATTTTTAATGATGATTTTAATTAGCATAAGAAACAATGATAATGTAGATATAGTTTCTATTTTTACTTACTCTTTTCTTTAATTAGAAAGGAAGGGGGTGATCTTTGTATTTGTTATATATATATATGAAAATTTTCTAAAATGCCCATTTGAAAAGTGGCAAAAACGCCCCTTTTCATTGGTCCAATTAACTGATGCCACCTCAGTTTACATTGCATAAAAAAAAATGAAATGAGCCACAAATGTTCCCGATGCTAGCAAACAAAGAGTCCATTAATGCTTTCTTCCTTGTATTTATTTCTATGAGTGATTCGGAATCGTCGGTCCATCCTATAATTCTATCAATGGGCATGCATCAAATCTGCATGTGGGTGATACCTTTTTCATGACAACTAAATTCAATGCAAGTGAAAGTCAACAGGAGCCATTTTGAGAAAAAGTAGGAGTCAGAGATAAAAAATAGGAGTCTTGCTTATCAAGGTTTGAAAACCCAGACTCGGGACCCGACTTGCCTAGGGCCGAGTCTGAGTTGACTCAGGCGAGTTGGGTGGGACTTGGTTGAGTCAGGTCAAACCTCATTCAGTTCTGAAAACAGGAAAAAGAAAAGAAAAGGAAGAACAGAGAACAGGCACTGCTTAAGTAGAAAAAAGAAAAAAAAAAAGGAGAAAAAAGTGGCGACCAACTGCTGAAGGGGTGTCACCAGGACCAGCTGAGCAGCAACAGGTAGAGCAGGCAGTAGCACAGTACACAGCAGGCAGCCTTGCAGTTGCAGACAACCGGCAGGCAGACTGCAGGCAGCAGTCCTCCCTTCTTTTTTCTTTTTTTTTTTAATCAATGATGCAGGCCGAGTCTGAGTCCCATGGGACCCGACTCGGTAAGTGCCGAGTCTGAGTCAACTTGGACTTGGGCGATTTGGAAAACCATGCTGGCCAAACCATGGGTCGGCCAACCCATTGTGCCCAGTCCATAGGCCCAATGGGACATCTGTTTAATTAGAAGTTTAAGTTGTTTATGAGTCTTAATTAAGTATTTTTGACTTATTTAGAAGTCTTTAAATTAGGTGTTTTCTTTATTTGCATTGTTAAGCAAGTTTTGAGGTTTAGTTTCCTTTATTGTTTAGGAAAGTCTTGGTGTCCAAGTTATCCTACTTTATATAAGGATGATTATGCCTCAGTTTAAAAAAAAATGCTTATTATCAATAATATTTTGAGTAGTGAGAGTTTTTCCTTCAATTATGGTGTTTCTCCTCATAGTAAGTGTGCCCTTGTGGTTGTATCTATCCTTAGATTCAATCAATCCCTCGGGGGATTGATCTATTCATCAATCGCGGATCCGGGGCTGCATGACTTGCGCTGGCATTTTTAGAGAGAAAATAGGAAGCCATGCGTTGGCATTATTTAGTTCTCTCTTTTGGTAGACACTTTTTTTTTTTTTTAATCGGTAATAGAACCTTTATTAAAAGAAAAAATGGGGCGAAAAGCACAAGAAATAAAATCAGAAATACATGGGTATAAAAGCATTATACCCCACCCACCAAAGCGAAAAAACCAAACAAAACCACCCCCCACAAACAAAAGATTACAGTGATAAACCCATCCATGGAGAAGCTCTATCCACCCATTGTTTAGCAAAAGACTAACGGGCCAAAGGCAAAAAAAGCGTCCGCCATACTATTGGCACACCTCAACACATGACCAAAAGAGATGACCAAAGAGGAGAGAAAATAGGGATTTTAAACTTATGTCTAGCTTTTATTGCTAAGAGGATAAGAATGTTATCTCATAACTCCTACATTAACTCCATCATGAAAAGAAGTTTCGATTGGTTAACCACATTGGGGCGTTTTGCTTTATAAAACACCTGGGCGCTGTGTAGTGCTCCCCATATATATATAATGTGGTATCTATGTAATATTTTTGGGCTATTCTTTTGAACCAGAGGTAATAGCATTTTTCTTTTTATTCCTTTTTTTTTTTGGAAATGGGCAAGAGCCCTTCTCTTGAAAAGTGAAAATGGACTATACTGAGAAAAAGAGAAAAACAGAATCTACTTTTCAAAAGGAAAATACGAAAGATAAATAGCAATTATAGAGGTAATAGACTCAAGGCTAAAAAAAGTGAGTAGCTGCTGGTTAAGTGCCCATTCGGGGAGCAGACTTGGGCTTGGGTTCTGATCCAAAGGGTTGGATTGGTTCGTCTTAACCAAATTGATTATGTTATGACTAAAATGGGGGAAAACAGCCCAAAGAAGTGAATAACACATTCCTGAAAGCGAAGAAGAGAAATAGAACGATTGAAGTAAACCCTCCTTTGATTGGCTTCTTTAGGCATGTGGACTGATGGACACCGACTGAAGTGAACCTCTAATCTGAACAACCTCAAAGAACTGCACGGCTAATCTTTGGATGGTTCATCAGCTTTTAGCTGTGGTGTCAGGAGGAATGGTTGTCTTCCAGGAACACCTTGATGTCATGAAACCACAGCTATCATCAATTTGCCTTTGACTAATGAGCAGCATGCACGATCCCCTCTCACTTAATCTCTGTTGATTCATGAAACCCCATCTTGATGTCATGAAACCGTGGGTTACCAATACCATCAAGTTCTCCTTTGATCACTAAACAATATCCATGATCCCCTTCTCACATATATCTCTATTGGCTTGATATCAATACCTTCTGGGATTCTCATATTGTCCAAATTACTGCATCTTTAAGATTCCTTGACACCTGTGGGACCTGAAAAGGATAAGTGGGGTATTCCTTTTCAAATCTCTAAGAGCTGGGCTTAGTTTGCCTTTGGCCCGTTAACACCAAATTTCAGAAACAAGTTTCTCACTTGTTGCAGATCTTTGACACTAGATTTAGTTTTATCTTCTCTGCATTTCATCTCTTTCCTTTTGTCTTTCTTCCCATATTTGATTTTCATTTGATAAACCACAGCTACCTTTTCCTCTAATATTTTATGCATTCATGAACATTATATGATACATTTATCTTCAACAATCAATTTTGTTGCATTTGATTAAAGCTCTATGAAATTAATTGCTTAATAACTTCTCGTTTTTTCTTTTATTATTGTGTGTGCCAATTTGACCAAATAACCACTTTATTGAGGCCTGCTGGATTCTAAATTGGCATATTCGAACAAGAATTAGTTGCTTCATAGTTTTTTATTTTTTCCCTTTTAGTTCTATCCATTCCTATTTTAACCTAATCACCTTGCTCAGGCCTGCTGGATATGCAAAATTTGCTCGAACAAAGTCTCCGGTCAATGATGCTAATGCCCAAGTTCCATGGAACACCTCTTTAATTACGCCATATGTTGATCAAGATGATCCCAGAACCAGGTTTCTAAGCAGACCTGCTAATTTTCGTGCCTTAAAATGGACCAGGTCACCCCAATTACCATCTGCTGATAAAGTTCCTATGGGAAACGTGACTGTTGAAAGGTAAGTTCATCCTAGAACCTGTCTCTGCAATGGCTACCAGCTTTCATGCTCATCATCTATGTTATGAACTAAAATCTAACTATGAAGTTACTCAAGCAGAGGGAAATCTGTTAGATGCAAGGTACTAGAAAACCCTGCTAATGCTGGCTTGAAATTTCCACACATTGTTTCTGGAGATACTCCAAATCTAGTGTGCTACATGTCTGTGCATCTTTCTTCATTAGAAGATTGTATTATGCGTTCCAATGCAATCTAACAAAGAAATCCCTTTAACTTGTTCCTCTTTAGTTTATTATTCTGTGCTCTTTTAGAAGTTTGTGCTTTTCGTCTATTTGGTAGATTAGATTCTCACAAGGACATGATATTTGATAATGGCAGTTCTAAAGCTCCACAGGAGATGCAATCACCACCTTTGGCTTTCGAAGGCAACCGGTTTGACAATGAGCTTCATTACCCATTTGAAGCAGCACAGAGGTAAGTTCCAGTGCACATGCTTAGCTTGATTTTTTTAGCAACATTTTTCTTAAAATTAAGCTTTTGAAAACTGCAGCACACTTAACTATAGCTGATTAGCTGTATTTGTCCAATATGTCAATGTAACATGAGACCTGAGCTATTGTCTGACTTCATCACAAAGTATCAAAGTTAATGTATTTAATGTGGATATGTGCATGCATAGAAAGTTATTCTTGGTCAGGAGCATTTTCTGATTTCTATTTATTCATGGCTGTTGACAATTGGTGTTCTTGTGCATGTCTAAACATTATTCCACAAAGTCTTGCAACTCTATATAATCATTCTTTTTAATTATTATTTTTTTGTTTCCTTTACTTTTTCTGCATCTCAGTTTATGTAATAGTTTATTTTTTCAGGCCTGCTATATCACCTCCTACATGGGGAAATCAACCAAAATCACCAGTCAGTCATGCTATATCACCTCCTACATGGGGAAATCAACCAAAATCACCAGTCAGTCCTGCTAATTCTCAAAATCATCAGAAGTCCTTGCTTGGTGCAACTGGTGTTGATGCCAATAATCCTGACACTGGAACCAGGGTTCCAACCAAGTCTGCAAACTTTCAAGTTCCAAAAAGGACCGGATCACCTGTTTTATCATCTGCCGAAGTTCTTTTGGAGAGTTCTCCTTCCATTCAAGATGAGAGTGAAAGGTTCTTTTTTTTTTTCCTTCCTGTTAAGTGTCGGTTGGGGGAGTTCGGGGGTTTCCATTTGGCTTTCTTTTGCAGGGGTTTTTTCTGCTCTTTCCTCACAAATCAGATTCCCTCATCATATACTAATTGACTTTCAATTGCAGAGAAGCACAAGCCAAGGCTAAGCGCTTAGCTCGATTCCGCGTTGAGTTAAGCCAACCACCATTGGGCCTTTATGATCCTACAAAAAACAAGGTCCCAGGGAATACACATGACCAGGCTTCAGAGGGGAAACAGAAGGTTGTTACAAAGCACCATCTTGAAGAAGTTGGGGATTTCCCAAATATCAATACTTCATTTGATTCTGGAGGCTTGCATGCATCCAATGCTGTAATTGGATTATGTCTGGATATGTGTCCTGGTATGTTATTCAGCTATTAGAGCTAACCACATTCTAACAAATTTGTACTTTTTTGGAGCTTTTCAAGTTCTTAATTATTCAAAGAATAAATATCTGATCTCTGTTCTTATTAAGAAGTTCTGTATGTGTGATGTATGATGGGTTGGTTTTGTGCTTTAGAGTCTGAAAGGGAGGAACGTGAGAGGAAAGGAGATCTAGACAAATATGAACGCTTGGATGGGGATAGGAACCAAACAAGTGGATCCCTTGCTGTTAAAAAGGTAGTCTGTTGTTGATTTTATAGAATCTTATCCAACATTCTTCTTTTGTGCCATAATCATCTTTCTCAATTGATAAGAGGAGGCTTGACGGAAGTTCTTATCTGATTCATACAGTATAATAGGACGGCAGAGAGAGAAGCAGAATTGATAAGACCTATGCCAGTCTTGCAGAAGACGATTGATTATCTTCTTGGCTTGTTGGACCAACCATATGATGAGAAGTTTCTGGGGATGTATAACTTCTTATGGGATAGGATGCGGGCTATTCGGATGGACCTGAGGATGCAACACATATTCAACCGAGATGCTATAACCATGTTGGAACAAATGGTATTGTTCTCTTCCTGTTTCCTTCATGCTATATGTCTCGTGGAAAGACAAATATTACAGAGTTTCTGGAGTCGCAATATTAAAACATTCAGGCAGAGCTAAATATTTTAAAATCGAAAATTCTGTAGAAAGTTAGGGATCCGTATGTGTGGCAACTTAATAGCTGACTCCCTATATATTCCAAACATGTTAAAGCTTCTATTGAGTGGCCCATAATGTTGAAGTTTTGGACTCAAATAGAGATTATGTATAAAAACTTTACTGAAAGGTCCTACTTCAAGCAGTGGCTTGCTACCTGATGTTTGCAGTTCAGAGAAAGGCCAAGATAGACTACTAGGATTTTTTGCACTTGGTGATCGTTGGCACTCCTTCCATCCACTATGGGGCTTATCTCATCAACATCTTGAACCATGGGTCCCAGTCAGTCTGCTTCATGTACAGGCTGAGGAGGATAAGCAAACTGTAGAACTCTGCAAGCATGAACCTATAGTTCTAAAAGAAAATTACGATTAGAGATGGAATCAGAAATCTTCGTGATGCAGGACAGACCCGTGGTCCCCATGGGTTGACCTGCCTTTGGACCTAGCCCACCTATAATTATATATTTTTATTTATTTAGACTTTTAATTATGTTTTAAGTTATTTAAGTGGAGATTTTAATCATCGTCGTCGATGTGTTTGGATGGTGCAGGTTAGTTATAGGTTTTATTATTTTCCTATATAAGCATTGTAAAGCCTTATGGCTGCTCAGTGAATGATTAATGAAACAAAACTAAGTTTGAGTTTTGCTCTCTGCAATCTCTGCATCTCTCTTGGAAGCGAATGGAAGGAAACCATGGGCGTGAAGCCTGAGAAACTTTGGGTGGAATCCCAACCTATCCCCTATATCTCTCATCTCTTCTCTGCTTGCCCCGCACCTGGTACCCCGCTCCACATCATTTGATATCAGAGCTGAAGATCGATCCACCAAGATTCGATCGTCGGTAGATCAAATCATTGAAGACAACCCCACCTTCAGTTTAGTGGAATCTTGATCCAGTACCTCGATCTAATCTTCATCTCGGCAGCATCATGGGATCTCATCAGATCTTTCTCATCTCAGTTGATATTTCCCAAATCTCATGGCTGAAAAATCCATCTTATAGATCTGGTCCATCTGATCTTCCCCCATCTTCCTTGCATCAACCTAACCGTAGCCGAAGCCAATAAAAACCATCCCCATGATGCAGCAACAATATCACGGCCTTGCAACAAGACTCGTGGGCCACATGTGGGACCCATGAAAATTTCTGAGTTATAATTAGTATTAGTTTAAGTTTAGCAAGGTTGTAATTAGGGTTAGTTTCTAACTTAGGAAGGATTCTTATTTTGTTTCCTAATTTAATTAGGATTACTTTCCAAGTCCTTAAGCCTCTTTTATTATAAATATGGCACTGTAGAGATTAATAATCTCAGTGATTTTTGAGTAAATAAAATTTCCCTGCGTGGGTTTATCATAGAGACTGTCTTCATCGTGATTGTTCCAAGTGGGAACCCTAATTGTGCCCTGGCACTTGCATCATAACCCTAGGATTGCAGCAATTGGTATTAGAGCCGATCGATCCCTTGATCGGACGGCGTGATTATCCCTACCCTTTCCCCAAGCCATCGTTCATCTCCCTGCATAACCCCCGAATCCCCTTCCATCAAGACCAGAAACCCCTCTGCCGAATCCCTCATCCCTACCATCACCATCGTCCCCATCTCCAATCCATCTACTCCTATAACCCAACTATAGACCATCCTCTTCCCACGTCCACTGACCCACCACCTTAATCCAAAAATCCCAACCAGAACCCGTAAACCTCCACAAACCGAATCCTAGCCCCTTTCGTCCAAACCCTTTTTTTCTTCGGTAGCCCAAATCTCAACAACAAAAAGCAAAAGAACAGAAAGAAGAAGAAGAAGAAGCGAGGTAGAGAAGGACTCGTGTACCTGGCATTGGAGTACACACTGCCGTCGTCACCACGCCCTGCCGTCGTCACCCAGCCTTGAGCTCTTCACTCCCCACCGAGGGCGCTGCTGCCATCGCCTGCTCTTCGATCACTTGCTTGCCGTCGCCTCCCCAGTTTCCTTCTCTTCTTTGGAGAATAGCACCTGCTATTTTTTCTTTTCATGCAGCAGAGCCTCCCACCACCTCCTCTCGCCTTCCAGCAATAAAAAGGCAACCTCTTCCGTTTTATTCTTTTGTTTTCTCTTGCATAGAGAACGAGGCAGCAAGTGGGCCTTACTTGAGTTCAATTCAGGTCATTCACGGGTTAGGCCAAGTTCAAATCTGGATTGATTTGGGTTGACATCTAGTCCATCCGACCCTTCTTGAGGCCTAACAGATTCTGCTGACATCATCATTGCATCATAGAATCTGATCAACAACAAATTTGACCGAGATCAACGGTTGAGATTTCTTCTGATGATACTGGACGCTCATCCACCGTCCTATTTTAGATCCGTTTTCGCCAGCGTGATCGAGATGAGCAGATCTACACATCAGGTCAGTCAGAAATTTTGAATTTTCTTTACATAAAAATGCCTCCCAAGAAGCATGTAGAAGTGGAGTCCTCCCATAATGATGATGATTTGAGGGGAACTGTTGGGCAACTATCCACCATGGTGGTTCAAATGCAAGAGACTCTTGCAAGGATTGAGACTCGATTAACTAATTTGGAAACTCATCGGCGTGAAGATAAACATCGAGATAACTGGGATGATGGAGGACAAAATCGGAATCAACGAGACCCACACGTAGTAAATGTTGATCGCAATTTGGGTATTAAACTCGTGATTCCCGAATATGATGGAAAATTGAAGCCAGATGAATTCTTGGATTGATTAGTGTGCGTTGAAAATATTTTTGCCCATAAACCAATGACGAATGGTCATAAGATTACACTGGCGGCAACTTGATTTCACAATTATGTTGCGATATGGTGGGCTGAGTTGCAAAAGAAGAGGATATACCAACAAATTGATCTTGTTGACACGTGGGCCGAGATGAAAAATTTGTTGAAGCAAAAATTTCTGCCTGTCAATAACTCTAGAGATCTACGTTGACGTTTTCAATATTTGAAACAAGAATCTAAGACAATTGTTGAGTATTTTGAGGAGTTTATGACTATGCAAGCCCGCTGTGGTCTGAATGAAGATGATGAAGCATTGACGGATACTTTAATGGGCTTGCACTTGACATTCAAGATATCCTCGCATTCAAGCATTTTGATAATGTTGATGAGATTATTCAGCATCCTATCAAAGCTGAGGGAATTTCAAATCATCAAGCCCAAAAACTTAATGCAACTAAATGGGTTATGCAGAAGAATTCCTCAATTGCAGGTTCTAAACCGAGTGCGTCATCGGAGAAAGTTTTCACCAAGCCCAAAGGTCAAAATAGGCTCACATGCTTTAATTGTAAACCACAAGGGCATCGTGCATCAGAATGTCCAAAATGCATCCATCTCATTGAGAAGGAAGGTGATGTGAAAGATGTTCTAAATGATCCTAAAGAGAATGAAACAGAGGAAGTTGTGGATACTCTGCCCGAGAAGGGTCTTGAGTCTCTCATAGTCATCCAAGAAACTACATTGACTACTGCGAAGAAATGGTTGCGAGAGAATATTTTCCGTTCCAAAGGAACAGTCAATGGTATAGAATGCACAGTCGTCATTGATGGAGGCAGTTGTCAGAATATTATATCCCAAACTTTTGTGGATCGCTTACGGCTAAAAGTTCGGAAGCATCATCGTCCTTATTTTGCTAGATGGTTAATGACGGGTGATGAAGTGCAAGTCCGATATGCCTGTCCAGTTACCTTTTCCATTGGTGCAGATTATACTGATATAGGTTGGTGTAATGTGATACCCATGGATAGTTGTGATATCTTGTTGGGTCGTCCATGGATGTATGACAAGAATGACACTAATGGCATGCGCGACAACGCATACACATTTATGCATGGTGCAAAGCAAGTCACACTCCGTCCTCTGAAGCCGATACCACCAAAGAAAGGGTCAAGTTCTCGTCTCACGAAGGAAGCGCTTCACGTGCACACTATCTACAGAAGTAACATCAAGAAAAATAGCCGAGTTTGAGGACGAACTCGTTTCCAACCTGGAGAGAATGATGTAGTAGCAATATCACGGCCTTGCAACAAGACTCGTGGGCCACATGTGGGACCCATGAAATTCCCATGAAATTCTCTGAGTTTTAATTAGTATTAGTTTAAGTTTAGCAAGGTTGTAATTAGGGTTAGTTTCTAACTTAGGAAGGATTCTTATTTTGTTTCCTAATTTAATTAGGATTACTTTCCTAGTCCTTAAGACTCTTTTATTATAAATATGGCATTGTAAAGATTAATAATCTCAGTGATTTTTGAGTTAATAAAATTTCCTTAAGTGGGTTTATTGTGGAGATTGTTTTCATCGTGATTGTTCCAAGTAGGAACCCTAATTGTGCCCTGACACTTGCATCCTAACCCTAGGATTGCATCACCCGCCACTTTTTGGAAATCCTAATCCGAGATCCCCAAATTTCCCAAGCCCTAAGCCAATTTTTCCTAAATCCCAAAATAGGAAATCTTAAACCCCAAATTTTCCCCCAAAATCCAAGCTTTCAAACCTCACTACAACCTTGAATAGAATTAATCCCAAGACCCAATCGAGCCCACATCCCTGTTGAGCTCCACAATCGAACTCCCTCGAACTTAGTTTTCTTTCATTAGTCATTCACTGAGGAGCTATAAGGCTTTCCAATGCTTATGTAGGAAAATAATAAAACCTAAAACTAATATGCACCATCCAAACACATCAATGACGATGATTAAAATATTCACCTAAATAACTTAAAACATAATGGGTTTATGACATATGAGTCCACCTGCTGAACTGCTGCAAATTTGTTGTTTTCTTTTTTTTAATACTGTTGCTAGCTGGGTCGAATTAGGTTGTACTTGACCCAAACCTAAACCTGAATCCAGCCTGGTGTAAGAAACAGTCCTGAAACCAAAGGAACTAAGGAATAAGCTTTCAGTGGATTGGATCAGGTCCAACTAGTCCCGAACTTGACCTAAACTAAGCTTGAGCCAAGACTGCCTCGTTGTGTAGGAGAGAGAAAAAAGCAGGGTGAGGCTCCGGTTCTTTTATGCTTCAAAGAAATGGGACGGGCTGCCGGACATGGAGCTGGTTGGAGACGACGATGGATTTCGGAGCTTGGTGCGAAGATGACGACGATGTTGAGCTCAAAGATGAAGATGAAGATGCTGATGTTGGTTTTGGAGAAGCTCGATGAGCGGTGGCAGCGATGGTGCCGGGTTGTGGTGGTGCTGGCGTTGCTGCCACGAAGATGAGATGGCCGGCTGGTTTGACGAAGATGAAGATGACGACGTGCGCAGGTGCCGGGTACGCTCTGTAACCTTTCTTTTCTTCTTCTTCTTCTTCTTCTTCTTTTTTTTTTTTTTTTTTTTTTTCACTTTCTTCTATTCCTTTCTCTGCCATATATAAGATGGATGTGTCAGCCATGAGATTTGGGAAATATCAACTAAGATGAGATGAGGGTATAGGGGCTGGGTACAAACCTGCCAAACTAAAGATCTGATGAGATCCCATGATGCTGTCGAGATGAAGATTAGATCGAGGTACTGGATCAAGATTCCACTAAACTAAAGGTGGGGTTGTCTTCAACGATTTGATCTACCGACGATTAAATCTTGGTGGATCGATCTTTGGCTCTAATATCAAATGATGCGGAGCAGGGTACCAGGTGCGGGGCAGGCAGAGAAAAGATGAGAGATATAGGGGATAGGTTGGGATTCCACCCGAAGTTTCTCAGGCTTCACGCTCATGGCTTCCCGCCATTCCCTTCCAGGAGAGATGCAGAGATTGTAGAGAGCAAAACTCAAATTAGTTTTGTTTCATTAATCATTCACTGAGCAGCCATAAGCCTTTACAATGCTTATATAGGAAAATAATAAAACCTATAACTAATCTGCACCATCCAAACACATCGATGACGATGATTAAAATATCCACTTAAATAACTTAAAACATAATTAAAAATCTAAATAAAATAAAAATATATAATTATAGGTGGGCTAGGCCCAAAGGCGGGTCGACCTATGGGGACCACGGGTCTGTCCTGCATCATTTCGACTCCAGGAGAGAAGCCCTTATACAAAAATAGCATTAGGGCTGTCTAGAAGCCTAGCTTGTTCATAAGCCATCCCGGCTGAAGCTCTGTTTGTTGTCTAATGATCTAAGCTCAAGCTAGAGCTTGACTTTTTTTGAGGAACAGTTGGGCTCGACTCAAGCTTGGCTTGGTGAGGGGCTCTACCTCAGTATATCATAAGTAAAAATATTCAATCCAAAAGATATTTTGATACAAAATATTAAAATTTCTCATGAATATTACATAAATGTACTAATGTAGTTTTTTTTTTAAATTAAATATACTGAATATATTTAAAATATATTACGTTAAACTTAAGTTTAGTGACAACTTTTTGTAGTTATCAGCTTAAAATGTTGATATTTGAATTTGAAAATCTGAACATATTGATATCCATAGTTATCAGAATCTTACGACTCGTATCCTGAATCCCAATTCGTATCCCAAATCTTTAGGAAAATGATTCGTATCTATGGAATGAATCCCATTTACAAATGAATCTTAGGACAATTTGATACTCGTTTCATCGAATCTTATGATTCAAGCGATTTGGCTAAGTGAGAATAGCTACAGCCAATATGTTAATTTTAATAATCTTTTACCTTTTTTTCTTTCTTTATTCTTTCTTTCTTTTAGCGTTTTTATTTTTAAAAGGTTATTTAGTAGTTAACGAAACCTCCTATGAATTTTTTGCGGCTTTGATAAGGTTTTCAAGATGATTAAAGAACATGCATTTCATTAAAGCATTCGACTGTGCCTATGGTGCTTGTCTATGTCGTCTTCTTTTTTTAATCTATTTTGATTCTTTTCTTCATGAACACTCTTAACTTCAAGAGATATCCTACTGTGTAAAATTGATGGTTTGGGTTTTATTTTTATTTTTATATTTTGATTTAAAGATAATAAAAAATATATATTGATACTTTAAACTTATTTAACTATTTATACATCATTTATTTCATATATGTATATGGCACATCATACTGGATTTTATCCCTCATCCTTGTCCTAGAAGATGAGATTGAATGCTTGAATCAATCCCTAGAGATTGGATAGGCTATCTTTTGAAAGATGTAATAGACCAACAATGTGAGTGGACCCACTAATGAAATATCTAAACCATGAAGAAAAATTGCCCCTTCCTTTATAGTCTGCATAAGATTTCACTTTAATGGTCTATGGTTAGAATGCTAACCTTAACAACACCTAGATAAAATATTATAAAAATATAAATATTTTGCAGAGAGACCAATTTGACCAATTTGAATTTGAGTGAAATTTCTCACAGAAATAGCGGCAATTCCTTTGTAGCACACTAAAGATTTCATGTGCGCAATTTCTTCTACGCCATAGAGAGAGGAAGGGAGGGAGTGAGAAATAGCGCGCAATTCCTTTGTAGCCCACTAATGATTTCATGGCCCCCAATTTTATGTATGCTGTATATATATATCCCCCACCCTTACTCTCATAGTACCGTGAGAGTAACTCTCAAAAGACCATCTCCCTATATATCTGTGTGTTAGTCTTATTAAGCTCTATTTGAAAGAAAAATGCGAGCGAATGGGTTTGGATGTGACGTGTACTTAGTGGATGTAGGAAAATAACAAGCAAAGCTTCTTTCGGAAAGAAAGGGGGTAAGAAAAACTTTGTTCTGCTTTTATCTTTGCAAAGAAAGTAAAAGGCGAAAATGCCCTTATTATTTTCTAGAACTCTCTCTTCTTTGTACAGAGTAAAATATTTTTGAGCGGTAAAAAGGGGAAAAGGCTGATCACATTGATCATCTGGTTCTAACAAAAGGTTCTGTCAACTATTAGATTGGGCTTGATTTGTAATCAAGTTCAAGCCAAGCTCAAGGTAGGCTCTGAGCTTGAGTTGACTTGTTTTAATATTTAAGCCAAGCTCAAGCTGTTATTGGCTCGGTTCAATTATGCCACGAAATAGCAGAGCAAAAACAAAGCTAGATGTGAACAAAAATGTCCATTGAAAAAAGTGGCTAGAGGTCTACAAAAGGGGAAAAATGTCCCCCCTTTTTTTTTGTAAAGTTCTGTAATTGAATATTTATGGAGTTTTTGATGGAAGCCCACTCTGAAATATCATGCTTACCAGAGACCACTACACAGAGCTAGAGACTGTTTCAAAACATGATTAAACGTACATCTATTCCTTTCTTTCCAGATCTCCTGGAGAGCAGCTAGAGGCCATCTGGCCAACCATCAATAATGGTTTGATAGTAATGGTTCACCCAAGAAATCTGGAAAATTGGAAAAACATGTTCTAAACTACAGTAGTAAACTACTGAACTTATAAGAAAAATGCAAATGGCTAACAGTTTCCCCTTCTTCTCTACATGATGTACCTAGTAGGAAACTTGAAATCCTATGATGATGGTTCAACATCACAATCTTATTGGCCGAATCCAACAAATAACTTTGACCCTTGGGGGTGCCTCCTTACTCCACACCCACACTTCAATACATTGAGGTTTGACTCCTTTACTCCATGTCATCTTCCAAATTAGATCTTTGGCCAAGACCAATCCAATTGGGTTCCATTCCACGCGTGGACATTGTCTTCATTCATCTTGATTGAGAAGGATGAATCCAGTTTAAGAGATCTTAATAGCATGGAATCCATGGTCAGATAAGCTCCTATTGAAGGGGACATTCCATAGTAAGTTACTAACAAATCACCGGTTATTTCATAACATTCCTCTGACAGTGTCCTGGAAAGTGTTGCAATATTAAATTGAAAATGTTGCAACTTCTTACTTGTCTAAGCATACCCTTAATTTATCTGTTATATGGACATCAGTAAATGATTGTGTTGCGCGTCTTGCTTTCAGATAAGGCTTCACATCATAGCCATGCATGAATTGTGTGAATACACAAAAGGAGAGGGCTTCTCAGAGGGATTTGATGCACACCTCAACATTGAGCAGATGAATAAGGCATCGGCTGAATTGTTTCAACTGTACGATGACCACAGGAAGAAAGGAATCAGTGTGCCATCGGAGAAGGAGTTCCGGGGTTATTATGCTCTTCTCAAGCTGGACAGGCATCCTGGATACAAAGTATTCTTCCATTTAACTCAACTCTTGTTGCTTATGGGAGTTGTGTGCCACAAATTAGAAACAGTGACAGTTTGCAGTACAAATGGCCATCCTGTTCCATGTCACATTGCTTGAAGGAGATCAGAAATGACATTTGTCACTTTTGGCTTTGCTGAAAATACAACGTCAGGGGCGATGCAGTTATTAATTTGGAATATGATAATTGGAAAATCTATATTCTCATTTAATGTATTGTCTACCCTGATGCAACGGAATGGATAACCATCTGTTCTGCACATGTATTACCTGTTAAAGTTTGTGGTGCGCCAAGATGCAACATTAGTGTTAGCCTAAATCTTATGCCTGAGGTTTGCATGTTAGGTGGAACCCGCAGAGCTGTCACTTGATCTTGCAAAGATGCCTCGAGAGATAAGAAGCACACCAGAGGTTATATTTGCACGTGATGTAGCAAGGTATGAAGTCATTTTATTATTCACTTTAAGCTAATTCCAAATCATTTTCTCACTGGGCATTGGATTAATGGGTGAAGCAATTGTACAATTCCAGAGCTTGTAGAACCGGTAATTTTATTGTGTTCTTTCAACTCGCAAGGAGAGCGACTTACCTTCAAGCATGTTTGATGCATGCTCACTTCACCAAGGTATGAAATTCTGATTGAAAAATCCTTACTATTGTAACTTGCAATAGAGTTGCAGTACATTAATGTTTCCTTTTTTTTTTCTTTGAGATGGCAACAAAAGATTACATTAAGAGGAAAATTACAGTGAGAATGGTGTGGCATAAAAGATTATTGTGTGAAACTGAATTATAAAAAAAATCTCTCCTTTGTTGGCGCTATATCTTGATTCTCGAACCCATGACCTAATGTTGTAAACTAAAGGTTTAAACCACAAGACAAGGTAGAGATAAAAACAATTCTCTCCATTTGGGTCAAAATGTAAAAAAAAAAGGGGGAAACGAAAAATGTTTATCTGGCAAAGACTCCTATAAACGTTCGAATTTCTATCCAGATTTTACCAAAGAATCTAAAACCGTGTTTGCAACTCTCCATGTACGGAATAACTTCACATTGCACAGTGCACCTGAACATAACATCCTGATTTCTTTGACCACATGGAAGTCCCCATTATTCTTTACTGACACCATTGAATGATTATCTCCTTCCAACACATAGCACAAATGTGTGAAGTGTTTGAATTAAATCCCTTCCTCAAGTTGTCCATTGTGGTTGCCACTGCCAACCAACAAAAAGCCTCCACCCTCGGAGGAGCTAAGCACAACCAGATGTGAACATGAAGGGCGGACTAGTGAATACAGAACACTTGCCAAGGAGAAAGATATTCCAGGAAACTGTTCCAGAAGAAATGGCTCCTAAACGTGAGCATTCTTTTCTTCCATGCAAATAAAAATGATAGAAAGCAAACTCAATAGACTTATACTCTGGTTATAGGAAAAAAAATAGACTCAATACTCTGCTTCTTTGGATGGACGTAAAACTCCTAATTGACACATCAGGAAATGTTATCCCTCCAATTTTCATCATTAATATTGACAGAAAAAAAAAAAAAAAACGCTTTGACGATGAACCTAATAGAACAAGATTTTGATTGGAACTTTTTCTTTTTTCTTTTTTCTTTTTATTGGAACATTTTCTACAAATATTGTGGCTTGACACATGGATTGGTGATACTTCTTTGGCGTCTCACTTTTCGGAATTATTCAGATATGCCCAAGATAGAAAGGCTAAAGTTATCAGTTATTTGGAAAGGGTGGGAGATCACTGTGGGGCCCTGCATTCCGAAGGACCCTTTCTGAGGTGGAGGAATCTCAGTTGTTTTCACTTTTGGGTCTTCTTGGGCTGGTCCACATTCCAGAGGGAATGGACAGGAGAATTTGGACCCACTACACCGATGGGTCTTTTTCGGTGGCCTCTTTTTTTGTAGCTTTGATGACGAGGTCTTCCTCTCGCTAGCCCTTTTGCACGTCGTTGGAAGATGAAAGATCCTTCGAGAGTTTTCGCTTTTGGATAGCTGGCATTCAGTGTTGTGTCTTCTATGGATAATCTCCAATGTCGAAATGGAATTCTGCTGAATGCTTGTCCCTTGTGCATGGTGGATGAAGAGACAGTAGACCATCTACTGATTAATTGTAGAGCGGCTCAAGTCTTGTAGAGGTGTATTCTTGGTTGGTTTGGTTGTTGTTGGGTGTCCCCTCACTGCATCCTCGCTTTCTTTGAAGCGTGGACCTTGACGATGGGTTTGGCTTGGGAGGGTGGTTGGTGGTGGGGTTGGGGTGTGTTCTTGTTGAGGTCCTTTTTGGCTTCTATATGGGTGGTTTGGAAGGAGAGAAACTCATGGTGGTTTTAAGGCCATTTTTATATGGTTTATTTATTTTGCCATTACATGAGATGGAATTATAAACTATCCTGATCTACCAGCCTAGGAGTCATCCCTGGGGTCCTCCATGCGCTGCCTGTTTTGCCTGAGTATGCTTCGCCTTTGTCCTCTGCCCAAGTATGCTCTTCCGTCGTCCTCTGCCCAAGAACACTCAGGACCATGCTCTGCCAGTACTAGGTGTCAATCCCTAGCACTGCGGTTGAGAAGGGATGCCCATTTCCACTTGGGCTATCCCTAGCAATCTCTTCTTCTTTCTGCTTTATGGGTCTCTTGTACTCCTTTTCAGGGGCCTTCTCTGTATGGTTTTGATGCGTTGAATGGAGATTGCTTTCTCCTCTATCTACTACCCCACTCAACACGGCTTGGTCCCCACCCCCATTTGGCTGTTTCAAATTAAATTTTGATGGAAGCGCGATTGGTAACCTTTGTCTTGTTGGCATTGGAGTTATCTGGGACTGGAATGTGACAGAGATCCTTTCCTACTCTGGCCCTGTGGGAGTTTGTTCGGTAAATTGGGCTGAGCTGATTGCTCTGTGGATGGGTTTGCATCAAGCTCTTTGATTCAACCTTCAGGGTTTCTTGGTGGAGGGTGACTTGCTGTGTGCCATCCGATGGGCTGCAGGTTCTTGCTTGGCTCTGTGGGCTTTGGAGTATGTAATGAAAGAAGGCTTAAGACCTGGCTAGAAACCTGGTAATGGAAGAAGTCTTAGACCTGGCTAGAAACCTGAATGCTTCCTTTCACGATGTCAAGTGGGCGGCCAATCAGGTGGCTGTCTGGCTGATAGCATACCGATGAGGAAATCTCGCAGCAGAGTGATTATTTCTAACAATCTCTCTTATTTTTATATTTTTCCTTACTGTTTACTTTGGTTTCGGTCTTGGTTTAATTGTCTAGCTTGTCTACTGTCTCTCCTGTACTGCTTTGGTATTTTAATGAAAGTTACCATAAAAAAATATTCTACAAATATTGTACTAGTATCTAGTATCCTGTATTGATGATCGTAGTGTGTTCTAATTCTGGGACACTGAGCATAAGTATGTGATGTATATTTAGCTTTTCAAGGATTCAAACTCTCACACCTGCACGTGCACACGTCCCTAACCAGCCGAGCAAACAGCCAGGATGAGTACAATGTATTTGTTGTTAATTATACAGGTACAATTCGGGGTGGCAACAGAATGGGTCCGATTGCACTATGGGTAACATGTCTTGTATAGGTCCAACCTGAACCTTGCTGCTGCTGCTGTTTTTTTTTTCTTGCTTGGAACCTGGCTTATTTATTAATTGGGTTGAAAATGTAAACCCAAACCCACCCTGAAGTTAAGAGTCAAACTCAATCTGCAATTAACAAGTCAGGTTCAGGTTGGGTCACAGTTTATGGTGTTTGTCAGGTTGATTTTGGTTTCAGTCAGGTTGGTGGGCAAATAACAATAAACTCGAACTGAATCCGACCCATTTAGTAATCAGGTCGAATGTGTCAACCTGGGTCCAACTTAAAAATAGGAAGGGTGAACCCAAACCCTTAATTACTATTGGTCTGGTTTGGGCAGGCTTGGTGGGTCAGGACAGGACTTGCCAACCCTAAATACTGTCTCATTACGAATATGATAGTAAGCTCCAAGTCATTAAATTTATGACTTGCCAACCACTCCATTGAAGAATTAGCATGCCTCTTATAAAGCGAATAAGCATGCCTTTATAAAGCTTATGGAGCTTATAGCTGGTCAGTGGTGTGTACTGGCTGGCACAAAATTTGCATTAGTTGGTTTTTCACGTTTGACATTTTATTTATCGATATGTCTTCTACCCCTGAAGGCTGATGGTAGCTCACTTGTTATGCTGTTTCACATTGGTATGTGCTTGACTTATACATATCACGTGCGGCTGATGCAATGTAATACTTTTTTGATCAGTTACGAACCCAGGCGATCGCTTCTTTACACAGTGGTCTACAGAATAATCAAGGAATTCCTGTTGCACAGGTTGTCAAATGGCTAGGCATGGAGGTAAGTGCAGCTGTAATTGACATAATGTTGCGTTCTTCCCTAGAACAGCAAGATCCTATCTATCATTTATCTGGGTTTCGTGTTTCTGCTACCAGGGAGAAGATATAGAAATCCTTTTAGAATATCATGGGTTCTCAATAAAGAATTTCGAAGATGCCTATATGGTGAAAGATGGGCCGTTTCTTAACGGCGATGTGGATTTTGAGACTAAATGCTCACAACTTGTTCACCTGAAGAAGTCGAGAACAATTGTTGATGATGTTTTGTCCAGTCAGGTGTTATCTGTTCCTAGTGAAGTTGAAAAGATTGTACCAAATAAATTGAAAAGATCTATGTCTAGTGAAGATCATAAATCTGTTAGCTCAATCAGAACCAAAAATTTGTCTGATGTGGCTGATGAAGATATGCCCGACTATGAAGATGATCCTATTCCTATCTCTAAAAGTTTCCACCAAGTCCATCCAACTTTTGAAACTCCATCTTCAAGTGATCAGGAGGATGAAAATGACTCTCAGATGGATGAAATGTCTTTGCTGTTGCCGCCAGACGAGTCGTTTCGTCATTATATGTTAGAAACTGAGGTGGGTGATTTAGCTGCTGGTGCTCCTATGAACAGCTCACCAGCCATAAGTCAGTGCTCACTGTCAAAGGAAATGGTATCCCAGTCTCCAAAAGGAAGGTTTTCGCAGAACGATATATTTGGAGTGCTGCATTCTCCCCGCACCGTGGCAAATCCAGTACCTCAAGAAATTGTTATCAGACACCAAGAAAATGAAGAAATGATGCCTTCTCAAAATGATGAAGTTGCTGCAGCAAAACTCAAAATGATCCTACGGTTTGTTGCTTGTATGATTTTATTCATTAATAAACAATGCTTGATAAGTCAGCTTAATTGATTGTTCCTTCTTTGCTCTCTCTGGTCAGGATATGGAAACGGCGATCTTTAAGACAAAGAGAGTGGCGAGAACAGCGTGAGATGGCTGCAATTGCTGCATTGAGTTCTCTGTCACTAGGATTTCCAATACGGCAAAACCAAGTAGTACGTGATATTTTAGATACGTTGCTTTTCGTTCATCTTAATTTGTCTTCGATACCTTCAACCAACTGTTAAAAAAACCCTTCAACCATTCTTTTTCTTAGGATCATTATATTGTGGCCTCTGCATGGCCACATCAGATATTGGGTTCTTGTTTGTGGTTTCTTCCTGTGAGGTTCACTTTCTGAAAAGAGAAAAACGTCAACAGTTTCTTTTTGCAGAAGGAAACCTGCAAAATGCAAATACCAATTTGACATGACTATTTTGGGCCCAAAAATCATGTTTTGGTGAATTGGGATTTCAATTAGTATTCAATCCAAGCAGAGACATTGGGTTATCCGAACACTAACATTTATTTATTTTTTAATCTTCCTATTTCATTCACTCTTATGAAGCGATGGAGTCATGCTGGTGAACTCAATATTGATAATGTGGTGAGAGAGAGGCTCTATTTACAGACAAAATCATGGTCGAGACTGAATGTTTCAGAAGTGGTTGTGCCAGTGCTTAAGGAAAGAAATTCAGGTTCCAAGTTCATTTGCTGGAAACTGATTGCCTGTTCTCAAATGAATGATATAGGGAGAGAAAAATCAACACAAAAGATCCAAAGTAATCATTTGTCAGGCACATGGTTGCGCTCAAAGCTCATGAGTAGTAGAAATCAAGTTGACAATGAGCTGCTAATTTCTTCTTATGGCCTGTCTATATGGAGCGAGTGGGTCAGTGATCCTCAAATCTGCTGTTTATCTGTCGTCAGAGATATAGCATTTGACAGCAGCAACCCAGTTGTGGAAGATGATGCAGTTTCTGGTGTGAATGCTGTTTTGTTTCTTGCCTCAGAGAGGATCCCATGGGAATTTCAAAGAACCCGACTGCATAACCTTCTAATATCGCTACCGTTGGGCTCCAGCTTGCCTCTTCTGATCTTAATCGATGGTCCATATGAAAAAGATGTACCCGATCCATCCTTTCAAATTGTTAAGAAACTCAGCCTTCATGACATTGATAGGACACAGATATCTACCTTCTCAGTTGTCTTCCTCTGTGGGAACTGTTCTCCAGAAAACATTAATGGGTTCTTCAGTGATGATAAGTTAAGAGAGGGCCTGAAATGGTTAGCGAACAAGTCTTCTCCTCAACCTGTTCTACTTGAGGTTAAGACGCATGAACTGGTTTTAAGCTACTTGGGTTCTATGTTGGAGGCCATTGAAAGCAAGGGAAATTCTGAAGTGGGCCCAGAGGATTGCATCTTGGCCTTCAACAAAGCATTGGATCAATCAGTGCAAGATATCTTGGCGGCAGCAGATCTGAACCATTCCTATTGGCCGAGTCCTGAGATTTATATGCTGAACAAGTCAAGTAGTGAGCATAGAGCTGTGAGCTTGTTTCTACCAGTCATAAATTGGAGTTCTGCTGAAAGAATTCAATCAACAATAAACCCAATAAAGGATTGCAAACTCCCTTCTTTTGGCACTGACTTATCTTGGCTGCACAAGGGTTCTGACATGGGCAAGGAGATTCAGCACCACAAGTTGATGCTTGAAAAATGCTTGAGTTGGTATCTGAACCAAGCAAGTAAAATGATGGGTGAGGATCTAGCAGTAAGGGAGGCATCTGTAATTCTGCAAACTTGTGCTGGTCTTGAGCTTGATGGTTCGACTTATCGTATTGTTCCTCGGTGGGTGATGATTTTTCGCCGGATTTTCAATTGGCGATTGATGAATTTGGTTCGTGGGACTTTTTCTGTAGCTTATGTTTTGGGGCATCCTAGTACACCCAATTCTGATTCATCTAACATGAATCATCTGTTCACACAATCGAAATTGAGAGATACTGACATGAGGACGAATGTATTGAAGGGGCTGGATGACTTTGGTTTACGAAGGCATCAGTGGTCACATTATCCAACAACTGAATTGACTCTTGATGAAATAATTGAAGTTGGTTGCCAGCTCCCATTTGGTCCGCCTAACGAGCCAGTCTCTGCAGCTGTTCAGCCTTTGGCACCAACCATCAATAATGTCAGTGAGGTTTTAGAGGCCGCCCATAGTTCTCCTGGAGATGGCGAGAATCTGAGGCAGGATGGGTTTGCAGAAGCTGGTAATAGTTCTTTATCCCATGAGCAAGACAAAAGCAGTGAAAAGGTAACAAAGGTGAAAGAGGCTGATAGGTTGAGCATGTTGTTGGAGCAATGCGACATGTTGCAGGACATGATAGGTGAAAAACTTGCCATCTATTTCTGATAACATATACCAACTGTTATGGGGTTTTCTTAATCATGATTGAAGGAGATACCCTTTTCTTGCATCATAAATTATTGGCTGGAATTGCTGCTTCCTGGAAGGATGGAACATTGCTCAGGGCGCACAACACCGCCAGTCTGATTATAACATGAGAAATCTGTTGATTTGTCTGGAATCCAAGGATTTACTAAAGTTTTGTCATCATTGTCACTGTCCCTTGCTTTCTTAGTATCTGTTGTAAAAATCTGATAGAATGCTTGTCCTGTCTGAGTGATGAATAGGGCTTTTGCATGGCTCAATCAATTATGTTTTTAGGAATGCATGAATGATAATAGAAGTGGTGCCCAACAGTGTGCACATCATCATCAGCTGGTGGTTCACATAAGCTTGAATCCACCCTCAGGACTTGTACTATATTGATTGATTGAACCGTGAGATTATTATTATACTGGGTCATATATTACCTGCAGATAATCATCATCATGAGTTTGATCAGAATCGTGGGCCGAGTAAAGCAATCATATTTTTGATGATAATGCTTTGTTTGAAAATTATTAGTTTTTTTTTTAAACCTCGTTGCGGCTGATTTGGAGAAATCTAAGAAGTAGAAAGAACAGAATGAGTGGGGCTGCCTCTTGCAAAATCTGAGCTGCTCAAAATGAACACCCTTGTTATGGGATATCTCAAAAAATAAGAGTTGGTCCTACCATAAAACCGAACATTGATTGATAAGGCGAGTAACGAATATGATTAATAAGAACAATGTTCTCCCGCAAGCGGATTGTACATTACAGTTCGTGGGGCTCACTTAGATATATGTCTATCAATGGGACAAGCGTACATGGAAAGATCCCTTTTTATGGACAAGTGGAAGCCAAAAAATAAAATTAAAAATAAGTAACAGCCCCACCAGATAATACTAGCCCTTGATTTAACTTTCTTAGAGTTTAATGGCGTATTTCTTTTTTAAAGAAGAGTTTAACGGCGTCTTAACCATATCTTTTTATTAGATTCAGTCCAACAGTTTGTGTGAATGTTCAACGTGAAGAGCATCAAAGGGACTGCACTGGTCAAATGTGGGGGCAAGTGGACTCGATAGAGATGGACTGCACATACATGGAACTAAGGATGTTTATTTTGAACCACTCTGATTTTCAATAAGTGAGCCCACTGTGGAGTTATACTTCTTAGGCCAAATTTGTCCCAGTCAAAGCCTCAGATTATCCATTGTTTGTGGGGACTACGGAAGATAGTTATAATCAGAATAAAAATAAAAAAAAGGGAGAATTCTATAAATATATGCAAATAGAATTTAAAATATATTTTGCCTTAATTACTTCTTTGCTAACTTCACATTTTTCTGATAGTCTCTACAACACTGCTTCCTCCCCCACCCTGTTTTTCCAAATGGACCCCGCCCCAAATTTTAATTTCTCAAGAACAACGTTTGTAACAGTGCAGCGTTGGATATGTTTCAGCCCAACCCGGCTCATACCATGAACACTCCTAAGTGGGTCCCAAGTAGGGATGTAAACGGGTTGGTTCTAATCTAGGTCTTTACTGGACCTGGAACGGAACCGTTAATGAGAAAATGGAATTGGAACGGAACTGGTTTCTTGGTTTAAGAACCGGATCTAATGAGAAAATGGAATTGGAACTTGAACCGGTTTTGGGACGGATCCGCGTCTAAGTAAAGAATGATAGGGAAAAAAAAAAAAAAAAACCTAACTTTTTGGAGGGTTTCTAAAAAAATGAGGTAATATGTCAGATCCTTGGTTCCAGAACCAAACCCAAACCTGCTTAGATCACAATTCCGAAAAAGGACTCGGACCTGTTTACTTATTGCCGTTGGGACCTAAATAAGGAGATTTTTAACGCGTCAGAACCTCCGGGTAATCAAAGAATTTGAGACCCATTTAGATCCTTAGTCCCAAGAAAGTCCACACAAGTTGGATGAAAAAGCCCACAAAGTAAGGAAGAGAAGTCCACAGAAGTAAAAAGGAGGTATATCCTCGAATCAATCCCCGGGCAACCAGGTGAAGTTGGGTCTGCAGATACTAGAAGGACCCAAATTGCTCCTATGCAGATGTCTTGCATGGCATGAGACAGCCCATAAGCCCCACATGATCATTCCAATCCCATCACCCATGCAACCACCACAACCCCCCCACAGATCCCCCGTTGGATTGAAATCAAAATATATGATGCATTTTAAAGATTTTTATCTAAGGGCTGATTCCATCTAGATCTTTCAATGCCCTAGCTCATCCATGGTTGGTGGAGCCCATCTGGAGGCTCCCATGCTCCATCCAACCCTACACTACCCACCGATTGTTGAATTGAAAAGAAAAGCCTTCTAAAACTGTCAAAGAGTTGAGGTCCCCAGATCAAGGGGTCAGCATGATCAAACGGGTCCATCCAGATCTTTAGATCCCTCTCATCCATGATTGGTGAGGACTAAGGTGGGCCCCACAAGGCAGTCCACAGGGTATCTGCATAGGAGGCCGGCTCATATAGTCCAAGATTAGACCCATTTGGGTCTAGGAGCAGGAACATTGAATGGACCCAGCCCAAATAAAATTTGGGTCCAGTATATCATCAAAATGCACGCATGCACGCCCCCAGAAGACACTTTTTTTCACCCAAGGGACTCCCACACATCAACAGTGTGGAAATTTCAATCCACGCCACATAAGCAGGACCCAACAACCAAAGATCACATCTGTAAATCATCCATTTAATATAAAACAATCAAACAGAGAACTCATGGTGATGGCTCCATTCAGATTGAAGCCTTTTCACTTTTGCTGTTGGCCGGTTACTGTGTGTACCAGTTGATGTATACTCAGACCAGCCATCTGTAAGTCATGAATGCAATTATATCTTATGAAAATTGAAGACCATGAATATAAACTTAAAGCCTCAATCCCAATAAATTATGCAAACATTACAGCAACGCTTGATGTTGCAGAACTTAAGAGCCTTAATCCCAGTAAATTATGCAAACTTTACAACAACACTTGATCTTGCAGCTCATAGAGCAGTAAAATGAAATTATCCTTAACAGGTGGAGAAATCCACAGCAGTAACAGCTGAAAAACAGGAAGAAAGAACGAAATAAAAGCACCTTTTCTTTCTACAATCCATGAAAAAACTTCCTACCTTTTTGTGATCCGTGTATTGGGCTCCCCAGAAGCTTGCGCAAACATCCATAGCCACTTCCTTTCACCACCGCCTTTTCCGTTAAGTTAGCATGTTTAAGGTAGAGGGGTCAAAGATTTAGTGTCTGATAGCCACAGATAACATAAAAGCTCAATCAAATATTTACAAGGGTGTGGTTTCTACTTCCGAGGGTCAGGAAATGCTTAGAAAACTATGATTCTTGAATTAGATGCATTCCAACAAACACATTAAATAGCTCCTCGCTCTGTTGTAGTAAGATCAGATTCTAAGTTCTCCCACTGACCTGCCATCCATATTTGACAAGTTAGTATGGCATGCAGATAACTGAATGAATATGAAGGACAGACTTCCACAAGCAACATTCGGCACACTCAAATAGCAAGCAGTATCTATATTCTAGCAGAAGAGTAGGTCATCTATTTTTTCTTCCTTCTCGATAAATTATAATAATATGTTTTATGCTATGTAATCAGTGATAAGGAAAGCATAAACCATATAGAGCACGTCAATTTTACAGGTTTTATGTTCCCCAAATCAATATAAGTATACCCGTGTTTCCCATTTCAGCACTACCCTACAGTGCCAGATCCATCTGTTCTGTGGCTCACCCACAATATTCGGAGCACCTATTATGATTTTTGGGTGCATTACAAGGGTGTCTATGGTGTTATGGCACCATAGAAACAGGTACATTCCTAGAGCAATGTTTCCTTCAACATAGTTGTGTCTACTGAACAGATGGAATATGAAGTACCTCATAAACAAAACTAAATTTCCCAAGCATGCTTAGTTTTGGAAGTATTATAAATAATTCCCCTAATTTCATCCAAAAATAAGGTCCAACTATGAGTAAGCATATTACTTTGATCATATTAGCAGCATAATATCAAGCAAATTGCAGAAGCCCATCATAGTATGCTCACTGTCACAAAACAAACAAATCATAGTAAGCTTGGAGAAAAATGCATGATATAATGGACATGCAACAGCATAGCCACAAACCGTTTCCAAAGAGTTGGGATGTGTAGGCGATGGTGCAACAGAAGCAGGATTTCGGTCAGCAGGAAACTCATGCAGATTAGGCTGCACTTCTGAGAAACTCTCACTCCTTAATGGATGATCTTCTGACCCCATAAAATGTAATTTTTCAGTTCTTCCCTTTTCAGCCACCAGTAGAGCTGCCTTGGTGTCAACTACACTTGTTCTATCAGTTGAACCAGCACCTGACTGATCACATCCCAAGAGAATAATCATCACTGACGAATTCAAAGATAATAAACGAGTTTCGGGTGATCAATGGAGAGAGCTAGAGACAATTTCATACATTGTCAAGGTCATTGACGTGTACAATAATGATCGTTATATCATCAGTCCGGTTCTCATGCTCCAACCATAGCCTATATGACTCTGCAGCAATAGCAGAACAGGCATCCCGTGGATCTGTGAACTTATTGACCTATGCATGCGAAAGAATATTAGTGTTATATGATGCTGGACTAAATGTAATAGAGCTTTCTTTTTTGTATAAGTAGCAAAGGTTAAGACATGGTCCATATTTCGGTATATTTGCCAAATGTTTACAGGGATGGACCTCACATGAACTGCTTTTGGGGACAGGCAAATAGAACAACTAGATGTATTTCCTTTGAGAGAGAAGGATGATGAACAAAGGATGAACAAAAGTAAATAAAAATACAGGAATGTCTTAGTCGATTCAAGACTCAAAAGTAAATAAGAGACTACAATCTGAAATGTCTTTAGAGTTTGAGGCAAGGTTCTAAAGGGAACATCAACACTGAACGGCCTTCTTAATGCTGTTACAGGGAATGGAAAATGACGTTGGGCCCCAAACATGCATAGCCAACCATGATCAATACATACCTATAGTCCCCTCAAAACTGACTCGCCACCTGTGAATTGGCACCCACACAAATTTAAAACTCATCCATAAAATCCTAAACCTGATCCAAGGATTAGGATGACCAGATGGGCATGACATTTTGCCCGCTCCTAAACCCTAAACCTCATAATGTCAACCCCACCACACCGCCCACTCCCCCCTCATGATGCTCTTTCTATACACCCACCCCCACCCTTCTTTTCCCCTTCTGATAGGAATGCATCCATGTGGATGCTGTGTGTGCATTGTGTTTTTGTATTAGAATTGAGCACTGTAGATAGCTCCCATCTTTCAGCTTCAATTAACAGTGAGGCTGACCATGAACTTCTAAAAACTTACGGAATGGGTTACCAAGGGAGTTTCCTTTTACACATGTGAAAGGAAAATAGGTTTTACATATGTAACATTTGCACATGTAAATGTTACATGCAAGTGTTACACATGTGAAACACATTACCATGTTTGTCAATATCATCATTTTCACATGAGTATATGAGTAGATCCAACAGGTTTAGATTTATTTGGAATTTCTTGAATGTTTTTCAAAAAATTCTCAAAATCCATGAAGAATAAAGGTATGAAACTTTAATTCATGATTTTTAGCATTAATACAAGAACATTGAACGGTTCAGATCCGAACTCAGAGGCCCACAGAAGTCCAAGAAATTAGATATATAGGTTGGGGTTTTTTCTGAAATTGCTCAGAATCTATGAAGATCTAAGATGATCAGCTTCAAGATCTTGAGGATCTATTAGTTCAATAAACAAATTGAATGGTTTGGATTAAAAATATGGGCCCACAGGAATTAAATAAATAAAGGTCTTTGATGGGCCCCACAAGTGAAAAATCACCATGTAACTCACTATAGTAGTGCTCTTTTTTTTTAAATGACACTGTAGTAGTGCTTTTTGGTTCAGGGGGTGTGAATCACTTTCACACCTACATAGGTGTGAAATTTTTTATGTGTAAATGGCCAGATTTAAACATCATTTTCACAGCTCATTTATGTACCACATGCATAAATCAGTGCAAAAAATGTAACGATGAGTAAACATTACACATGGGAATCATTTACATATGTAAATGAAGGCAAACAAACGACCCCTATGTTTCCATTGGCCTGTTTTGAGTGATATTCCAAACTTTCTTTATAGCCTTAATTACAACTCCCCATTCTCTTACAAGATCCAAATAGGATATTCCATTACACTTTTCCTTCCAGGTCCCATTGGAGCATCCAGAATCTTCTACTTCCCATAGAGCTCTTATTGTGCCCAACTTGCCTTAAGAATGCACTTCTTTCCATAATCCCCATGTAGTTGCAAAGGTAGTTATTTACATAATCTTTGACCCTTCTCGAAATCAGACCGTCTGACCAATCTTCATGTGCCCCATGGAGATTGGCATGTCAGCATTTAATCAAATGGATGCTAGCATCTTTTCAAGTACTTGCATTTAATCAAATTGATGCTAGCATCTTTTCAAGTACTTATGTGCACTTTCCAAGAAAATGGAGGGAGGGAGAGCAGAATGACCATGGGTTAAATGACTAAAAGTGCAGCAATGAAAAATGCAACAGAATTTATAATTATAACCAGAGTGTAAACAGTTCTAGTTCCACATGAGATTATGGAATGAGCTTTTCTCAACTTTTGGATCCACATGGGAACACTAAGAAATGAGAAAGAAGAAACAGAGAATACAGAAACAAAAACAATAAAAAGTAGTAATTGGAAATGTGAATTTTCATTGCCTACTCCTCAATGAATGTTATCATGCTTGGTTTATTGACCAAATAGATGATAATATTATCACCCCACACGTTATCAAATAAGAATTCAAATATTCAAAAAATATAACCAAGTAGAGAATCAGAAATGTGACTTTTCAATAACAGATATCATACTTGGTTTATGAACCACATCTTATCATACAAGGAACTCAAATATCACCAACAGAACTTCTTTAGAAATGGTGACAGATAAAAATAGAAGAAGAAGAAGATCGGATGCATGAAAAAACAAAATAGAGTTAAGAGTGCAATAAAGTAGGATGTTGAAAATTTTGTTAGGATTTAGGATGGATCATTCTTTCCAATGGTGAAGAAAATGGAATCTAGATTAAGTGGGATACCCTCTCCTGCCATTCCAACCCATGCCACAATTATTGCCAACTTATTTTGTAGTTTTTTTTTCTTTTTTGGTACCCGGCTAGGGGATGGGACCCATAAGAAACCCTAGCTATGGTGAAGAAGCCTGTTCATGCAGGAAGAGGAAGAGCAGCCCCAGAAGCCCCAGCCATAGTTAAAAAAGCCTGCCCCACAGCAAGAGGAACCGAGGAACCGAACCATTGGTAGTTAGGTGACAAGCGGGGTATCTTAACCAACTTGGCAACCGCTTATTCTCTTTATTACTTTTTTTATCAGTATCATGATTAGAAACTAAGGAAAACAGTATGTGAACCAAGTTAATTTATGATTTCGACATACCCCAAATGCAAACAGAAAGACAACCCTGCATTGTGCCAAAATATTCAAATGAAAGTTTGATCTATCATAAACCCAGAGCACTCTTCTGAGTGGATCTTTTCTCTCATCATGAGTTAGTAATGGTCTTACCATATCAACCACAGCTTGACTGTTGAGGAATTCAAAAACTCCATCGCTTGCAACCACAAAGAAAAGATGATCTGGTGTGAGTTGAACCACTGAGACCTCAGGAACAGCAATGACACCGATATTCTCAGCTGTGGCATCTCCCACACTCCTTGTAAATGCAGTCCCAGGGTACATCCCATTCTGTACCCAAAGCCTTGGAGGGTCCCCCTCATCCTTTTCTTCATCACCCCAACTCTGAATATCTGGATCCTTGATCCCTTCCAACTGATCCACACTCAAAACTCTAGCACCACAGCGCTTAACCCGCTCACACTCATCCATCCGAAACGGGGTCTGATCAAGTGAAAGATCCTCTGCAAGAACAGAATTCTCACTCCTAACGCCAATTACAGCTCTAGAATCACCCACATTCGCTACAAAAATTGTGTCGCCACTAACAAGAACTGTAATTGCAGTTGTTCCACTCATAGAATCATCAATCTCACTCTCATGAAGAGCGGAATTAGTAGCTAGAAACGCCGAATTATATGCTTCTACAGGATCATCTAATAAGGCAGGATTGCTTGACAAGATATCTAGCAACCTATCGCTTACAAACTTGGAACACTGGGCACCAAATTGCCCGTGCCCATCAAAGACCCCAAAAAAATGGAGATTTGGGTTGCCTTGGAATTGGGTTTTAATGCAGAAACTGTCCTGATTTTCCTTATCAGGTGAGTCTGGATAGTGACCCCTCTGTGTGAGGAATGAGTACTGCAAATGGAAACTGTGAGAAGGAATGGGGACCGAATATACCGCGCTTTCATTGAGAATGTACCGATGGTTCTGGAGGGAGTTGGCATGTGGACTGGCATCTCTATAATCATGATTCTCCTCATCAGAGACTGGAAGTTGGTATTGACCACAGCACTTTCCATGAACACAACCCATTTTCCGAAGAAGCCAGAAAAGACCAAGATCTAGATAAAAAGACCCCTAAAAGAGACAGCAATGAAGTTGTTATTCCTATAGTGAAATCATTTACAAACACAAGGAAGACTTGAGAGTGAAATGGGTTTTCTTAAAAACAACCACTTCAACGATTAGAGAAGCTTTTCTCCAAAAAGACCCTGTTTGGAAAGAGAATTCAGGATGGAAACTGCCTACAACTGACACCCCAAGAACGGTTTTTGTTGAGTATTTTAGCTTTCTAATGATGATTGAAATCTGGGTTTTTTGTGTACAAGAAGATGGTTGTTTGGTTTTTTTTTTTTTTTAATTCCACATGCCGTTTTCCACAAGAACCAGAGCAGAAAAAACAGAGGAAACCCACAAAGCCCTAATAAAGAAGAGTACAGAAAACACCAACCCAAAAGCATTCATTCCCATGTAAGAATTTCACTTTCTGATGGTGATGGCAATCATGGGTTCTTTTCATGGCGCAGTTTGGTGGGTGTAGAAAACATAAGGAACACAGGAAGAAGGAAAACCTAAAATAAAAATTAAAACTAACTGTGCAAGTCTAGGTTTTGCTCCATTCCATCATTTGATGCAAGCAGTGAACAGGGTTTCTTCAACAGATGTTTTGAGCTGTTCCAAGAAGGGGGAAAACATGCATCTCTCAAGAACAGTAGTAGAAAAGTTAAAACCCTAAAAACAGAAAGGCCAAGTGGAAGATAAAGATGGGGTGGGTTTTTTTTTTTTTTTTTTCTCTTTCTCCCAAGAGGAGAGAGATTGTTGTGTCTGCCTGAACTTTAATGCAGAAAACCCAGGTTCCAAGAAGCAGACATGGCATACGTCCAAAACCCAATGGAGAAAATCAGGTTCTGAAAAGCCCAGAAAGCAACAGGGCGGGTAGTGACTACTGTGTCCTGTGAGAAGGAACGGGTTTGTAGTTGTAGTCTTGTAGATGATAATTGAGTTTCTGGTTTCCACTTTGTGAGTATATGAAGAATTCTTCATCAGTTGGAATTGGATTGGGTTTTGGTTGCTTTTATCTTATACACACAGTTAAGGTCCCTTCACATTAATACTAGCGCTTAAGGTCTTGGGGCTTCACATTAATACTAGCGCCCTTCTGTAAGACCATCATATATTTGTTTGTGTGTGTGTGTTTTTTTTTTTTCCTCCCTTTCTTTTTATCTTGAAATGGGTCAGATTGTTGATTTACTGAGAGTCAGGGCAGTGAGTAACTGTGTCATGTGAGAGGGAAATGAATGGGTTTGTAGTTGTAGATGATGATTGAGTTTCTGTTTTCCACGTTGTGGAGTACTGGAGTACCAAGAATTCTTCATCAGTTTTGTTGGAATTGTATTGGATTTGTTCATTTTATCTTATAGACATAGTTGAGCGCTTGGGGCTTCCCATTAATTCTAGTACCTAGGGCTACACAAAAAATCCAGTATCACTATAAAATCGGACTGAACCGACCGAATTAGGCGGTTCGGATTGGTTTTATGTAGATTGGTTCGGTCAACGATTTGAAAATCATAGAAACCATTTTATATCGGTCGGTTATCGGTTTGAACCCATGATTAACCGTCTAAACCGAACCGACGTATGTTTTAACTTGAGTTTGAATTTTGACTATTTTAGCCTAAGGGGAAGCGCTTGTATATTATACTTACATGTTACATGTTTGATGAAAGTTCTACAAGAAGTGTGCATTATTGAGCTTTTAGCAGCGCTGTCGAGGGGTTTTGTCTGATCTAAGAGAAAGTGAACTATGAAGAGGCTCATCTCAATTAATTCAAACTTGAGTCTACATTCCACTCGAACCCTTCTTGTTGACAAAAAAAAAAGACTAGTTCCTTTTGTGTTGCATTCATTGGTTTAGATCAAGCAATGTAGTCTAGTCTAGGTTTTATGCAGATAAATATGTACGTGCCTGACTATTTTGTTGGAGTATTTTACTAAAAGATTTGAATTACTTCAGCTCATTGACCTGAAAAGTTAGCCGAACCTTGCCCGGTCCATTCAATCAGGCGATCGGATGATGGATGGAAAAGGTTCATCCATCGTTTGATATATGCTTCATTGGTTGAAAAGAATTATGAAATATATTTTAGTGTTCATTACAGCTTCAACTCATTCCATTTGATGGACCAAGTTTGAACTGCAATTTTTTTGTGAGAAAAATAATAAAATAAAATAAAAAACAAAAAATCGTAACCAAACTAGTTCGGCTCGATTCGATTTGATTTGAGCACATGGGTGGTTCGGTTCGGTTTGAAAAAATAGAAAACCGATAGGTTTTGTTTGGTTGATGGTTTTCCCTTTAAACAGATCCGAACGACCCATGTGCACCCCTACTAGTACCCTTCTGTAGACAATCATATATGGGTCTTTTTTTTTTCCTCTCTTTTTTTTTTTGCTTGAAATCTATGGGTCTATGTTTATTGGTAGAAGGTATTTGAAGATGTGCCATGCTTTTGCTATTTAGATTGTTGATCTAATGAGAGTTGTGTTATATTTCTAAATTTGGTCAAAATTGAAGAAACAAAGATGTGATCCATCAGTGACCAACAAATAATCTTCCTTTTTATTAAAATCGAACGGCGGAGGATGAAGAATGAATAATGGGAATCCTTCCTTGTAAATCAAATCATAGGATAGTGATCTTGTTCTCGTTGAATCTCCATCTTATATCATTCTCTTACTACCTCTTTTCTTATATCATTCTCTTACTACCTGTTTAATAATATGCTTGTTGGAACCATTTTACCATGAGTTCCTACAAACAAAGGGGCTCTAAATATGAATTAGTTCATGACCCCTTTCATAAAACTCTGCGTATAAAAACCTAATTCAGCCTTCTTTTGCTACAGTTTCAATTCAGTTATCCATTCCATATTCTACAAACTTATACTTAAAAATCATTTTGCAACTAGTCTAGAGGCCCACCCAAAAATGTTTTTTTGCAATCTGAGCAGCTCTGATCGAAAAAAAAAAACATGCATTCCACTTGTAGATGAATTTATGCATGATTACCTCCATCAAATCCCTTATACAAGAAATCTTGAAAGTAAATTGTTGCTTACAACTTTTTGTGATCATACATGTGATTTTTCTCTTGAAATTCTTATGATAGAATGATTGGAGGTGAGTGTTGTTTAATCATTATAGACAAAAGAGGATACATCTCTATCACTTAAAGGCAAGGGTTATGATAGCAGAGAAATATTTTGAAATGAGGGGCAGTATCTTGAGGTTGTTGTTGTCCATGTAAATAAAGAGGGGGGCAAGACCTGGTTTAACTCACTCAAAAAAGTGAAATAAAGTTCTTTGATTCCATGAAATTTGAATAAAGGAAAGAGACAAGGAACTATCACACGTGCCACCGTTAAAAGTAGGGGCAGCTAGAAAAATCTGATGTGGTGACTCAGATGTGACTAGCCTATATGGGTTAAATGTGGGTTATAGATACCTGGCCGACAGGCATGCTGATAAAACAGGCTTGATCCATCTAATAAACGGGTCAGATACAAGTTGGGCCTCAAGTGGGTCCCTCAAGTCCATGATTGGGTATCAGTGTAGCACTTTTGATACTATGGTCATCCCATGATTAGGTATTTGGCCAATTTTATAATTATTGAACCTACACTCACATTTGGATTGAGTCTAAAAAATAAAAATAAAAAATTTACCGCTCACCATTGGATTGAGTTTCAAAAAAGATTTATGAGTGAGACGCCGTTAAACTTTTAGGCTATTAATGAAAATCATGGTGTGGGATAATCCGGTGAGACTGATTTTTTTGCTCTCTTTTGTCTAAAAGGAGACCTTTCTACTCCTACTATTGATACATGTGCATCTAAGCGGACTCCCCCAAGCTGGAATGCATATAATTGATATCGGCTCATATGAGAACATTCTCTCGGAAAGAGACACTAACTAACAGGGAAAAATATGTTCACCTTACAAAACAGACTAGGGTCCTGTCAACAGAAATACTCTTTTCTAAAAACACCATATGAAAAGGAGCATGATCCTGAAATTTTCTTCCTTTCGGAAGTGATCATGTGTTTCTCTTTTTCATTCTAATCCAAAGGTGTGGTACTCACCAACTCATGTCTATGAAATTGCAGGGAAAGAATCTTTATAATATGTTATATCTGGACCATTCATCTGCCCAGTTCTTGGATGGATTGATCATATCTCTGAAAATCATATAAAATCCGAATGATCTTAACCTTTGAAAGATTAATTGAACATTGATTGACTGTTCTACTAATCATCAAAATTCCCCCTCAAGAAATCGACCATTCAAATGTTTATAATCAGAGAACACTAGGCTGTGGCCAATCTGAGGTAGGTCACACACCCAATCATGTGCCATTTGATAATAATGAGACAATCAACTTGTGGAGAAGAAGCCATGAAAAGACATTGTAAACTTTTCCAGCGACAGAATAGTAATACTGATACGTTCAGTACTAACCATTTTCAAAGATAAGAAAGGTATTTTGGTTGTACCCAAAAGGAGGTCCCCAGCAGTGTTTTGTATGTTTCTCTCCTGCCCACCTCACAACCTTGGAACTCTCTTTCACGAAGGAATGTCGATCTGAAAGAAAGAGGAGAGAGAGAGAGAGAGGAAAGGGAAATGTGGGGATGAAAGCAAATATGGGGTGTGTCACTCATTGAAATGATGCAAGCAAAGCAAGAACACAAGAGCCTTTTTTCACATGGTAGGAAGACCTTGCAATGGATAAATATAGTTTTAGTTGATAGGGAAATATAGTGGGGGAGGGGGAAAAAGCATAACTAAAGTGACCACAGCAAATCACCAAGATTCTCTCAAGTTTTGGTTGTACTTGCACTGGCTTCCTACCTCAACATACACTTGCATCTGCAAAAGAGAATGGTAATGGGAGAGAAAGGGGATTGGTTTTATTTAAAAGAAATGATGGCCTCCTATTCTAACCATATGGTTTCGAGAGATATATAGAGCACTTCACTGTTGGAATTAGTACTTTTAATATTCCAGCATGAAAATTAAGAAACTCCCCAAGAAAATTCAAAAGTCATTTTGGAAAGCCTAAAGGTCAAATGTGATCTAGAAAAGCTAAATCACGGGACTTTTTTGTTAGAGATTTTTGTATATACCCCCCTAAATTTTGTAAAGAGACCCCTAAGATTTTAGTATTTACAAATAGGTCACTGCATTTTCATTTTAATACCTTCGGTTTACCTAGAATTAATAGTCTTCCAACTATGCTAGGTTTTTAGAGCGAAATGACACTTTTGTCCATCTCTTTTTATCCTTATATGCAAAATTTCAATTGCTTGGACTCAATCTTATTTCTAAAGCATGTAACATTAACAATTGCACTTAGTGGGAGAGAATAACCCTACAAAACTCATTTTTATTAATACAGGGCTCATTTCATTAAATCCAAATTGATTATGATGACAATCAACACATGTACTTATAACCGGTTATGATTTATGCAATCCATACATGACCCACCATTGGATTGATGAAAGTCTCAAAGTACATGATTATGCTACATGTATAGGGAGTTGTGAAAGAAATATTGGGGGAACGGGCAAATGTAAAAAAAATATTAATTTTTAGAATTTGCGAGGTGGTGATGGGGGAGTGTTTGGCTCTTGTAAAAGAAATATTGGGGGAAGGAAAAATGTTAAAAAAATATGATTGAAAGGGCTCTGTATGACTAGAGTTGTAAACGGGTATGTTCTGGTCCAGGTCCATGGTGGACCCGGAACTGGAACCGTTAAGGAGAAGGTGGAACCGAATCCGGACCCGGAACCGTTTCGGAACCGGTTTCTTGGCTCCGGAACCGGAACTGGAACCATATATGGGACGGGTCTGGATCCAGGTCCGGGTTTAGATAGAGAATGATATTATAAAAAAAAATGATTTTTAGGAGAGATTTTCGAAAATTGAGGTAATATATCGGGTCCAGGGTCCGAACCAAGTGGAACCAAACCCGGACCCATTTACTTATCGGGGCCTAAATAAGGACCCAGACTCGGTTTTCAACAGGTCGAAACTTTCGAGTAATCAGAGAATTGGGTACCCATTTACATCCCTATGTACGACCCTTTGACCATACAACTCCCCACACACACACACCCTCCACACCTTTTCAATCATGTTTTGTACAAATTGGTATCACAACTAGGTCGACAAATTTCGAAGCATCGATCTTGGATTATTTTATGTTGCTAGAAAATATATTTTTGAAGGCTGCATATTGTTTTTGAAAAAAAAAGTTTTTTTTAAGTGGTTTGGGTCTTGTGTTTGAAGGAAAAGAGAGAATTTGATATTTGAAAACATGGGGGGGGGGGGGGGGATGATTTATTTTTCAAAAAAAAAAAAAAAAGAGTGTGTAAAGTGATGAGAAAAGAGAATAAAATATGTGATTTTGTTATGAAGACTCAAGTGAACAAGTTTCTTCTTTTTATTGGTTTAGGTATTTCAAGAGAACAAGTTTATTCTCTTGATAAGCACTACCATGGTTGGTGATTAAGAAAACAAGTTTCTTCTCTTTATTTGTTTAGGTGTCTCAATTCTTAAGAGAATAAGTTTATTCTCTTGATATAAATAGGCACCATCATGGTTTGTGATTAAGAGAACAAGTTTATTCTCTTAACTAAATTTCTTTGTTAAAAAAAATGGTACAAAGAATGGTGATAGTTGAAATCCCTTTGAAAACTATGTTACAAGAAGCTACAACAAAGCTTGGATGTCTCCCTCCTAAGTATGTATCTCTCAAAAGTGGACTTGACCATGAGCCAAAGTTCATTAGGACAGATCATTTTATACTTGATGAATATTCTTACTCCATTACTGGGCATCAAAGGTCATTAAAGAAGAAGGTTGAAGAAAGTGCAACATTGCATGCTTTGAAAGCTCTTCAAGATTTGGATGTAGTCAAAGTGATCAATGGTAACGAGTGTGACGATTATAACCAAGTTCAGAATCTAAAAGAACATGCAGTGTTTTTACAAGAAGAGATGAAGAAGTTGAAAGCCACAACATAGGCTATGAAGAATTTTTTATGAAGCTCGCATTAAGGGTTATGACAAAAAGAATGAAGAATTGAAATTCCGGGAAGGATCGTCGACCCCGATGTGAATTAAATATTAAAAGTAAGGGGGAGTTCTATTGGAATTATTATTTTTAATATTTTAGTATGAAAATCAAGAGAGTCTCCTAGGGAATTCAAAAGTCATTTTGGAAAGTTTAAAGGTCAAAGGTTATCTAGAAAAGCTAAACTTCATGGGACTTTATTGTTATCTTGAAATATGTAAAGTTATGTGTTTTGGAAGTGTCCTTAGGCCGGTTATATAAGTTTGCGCTTCAGTTATTTTCTAAGGTGTGAAGAAAGTACGTCTTTAAAGATATTCAAGTGCTTGGTGCAGTCTTCTTGTTATTGTGTGATGAAAATATATGTAGTTTGTTAAGTGTCTTGCAAATTTGATTTAGAGAAGGGGCTCCGTTCGGCCTGTTGGCCGTCCAACCCCACACTTCACATCCTTATATTTCTACAAAGTTGTATAAGAGCATTTATTCAAAGTGGTATTGAGATCATGTTTTCTAAAATTTACTTGATCCAACCTTTTCATATTACATGCCCATGTGTTGACCAAACTCCAGCGTGGAGAGACACAGAGTCTAGTAATTCAGATGAGTTTGACCTAGTTTTTGGCAGACATTTAAAAATTAGATTTCAAAATGAATGAATAAATCGGTCGCGCACCCAACCAATACAAACAAACAATTGCTACAACATGATCTTACCATTTTTCAAATGATGAACTCCTAAAAGCCTGAAATAGCCTGGAAGTTTTAACCTCATATTCTCAACCACTCCTTATTTGGTCTTATTTGGATCTTGTCCTGTGCAACATAACATCTCCACAATTGCAACATCATATTTTTTTTTTCTGGTGAGAAGACAAGAACATGAGACTAAAAAGAGAGTACAGTTGGTGTGCAAGTAAAATAAAAGAATCCTACTTGACATACGATGGTGCAAAGTTTATTCATGGAGGGGCCACTATATAAAAATACAAAAATCTTGAAGGGGCCATATTTAAAAATTACATAAAATTTCTAAAACTACAAAGGGTTTTTTGAAATTTGTGGTGGTGGTGGTGGTGGTGGAGGGGGATAGGGATGGCAACCTCCCCTGGTTCCGCTAGTGATTAGATTTGAACTCATCACCTTTCATTTCTAGAAAGTTTAAGTTCTATTGTTTATTATTATAGAAAAAAATAAGATTTTTACATTACAATTCACTATATATTAAAAAAAAAAACTCATTTACAATTTACTACTTCTATCTATATTCTCTTCAGCTACCGCTTCTAAGATGTTGAATAGAAAAACCAAGCAAAACCTATGACTTGTTTTATATTCAAAGAGTTATTGTAGCTTGGTGGAGTTGGCTTTAGGTTTATGTGCTATAGTTTTATTTTTTTTATATATTTTCTTGTAGTTATTTTCTGCTATTTATTATCCTTACTTCCTTTTGCATATTCCAATGGTGTGTTTTACAAGGTATCAATTTAGTGAATCTTTTGTGAACATCACACAAACTTGTTATTAGTACTTAAAGGCACATGCCAATAATGATAGAATCTATTTTGAATTCTATCACAAGTTTTTGTTTTGTTTTACTTCTATATTTGGAATTCTAGCATTACTGAGAGTTGGAAATTTTGTTTTTGTTTTTTTGTACATGTTATTATGTATAAATGATAAATTTTTATTTTAGTTTCAGCAAATATCAACACCTTAAATTTGAACCAGTTTCTTATTTAACATAAGAATTTTCATTGTTATATTACTTTCCATTTTCTAATTTTTGTACATTTAAGCCAGTAAGATTTTAATTATGATTAATTTATAAAACTAATTATATTTTTAAAAATGGTGACTCCTATCATTACTACTATGACTAATCTTTTTTATTACTTATTTTTTGATGTATATATATAGCCTATGCTTTAAGCACCAGTGGTTAAGATAGTTTGGATGAAAAGTAAAGTGAAAATGAGAACCTCTTTTCACAAAGGAACTTCTTTTCTCCTATTTCAATATTTTAGAGAAGAAAATTAAGTTTCCTCAACTATCTTTTTCAAGTTAATCCCTTGTTAGCTTAATGATGAGACACCTCTTTCCATCATAGAGGAGAATCTATATGAGAGAAGACTAGAGATCTCCCCATCTCACCTCATTTTTACCACTAGCGAGGGAGTTCTCTATTTGTCATTTTCTCCTCATCAAATTGGCCCTAAGATGACACCACAACTACCCAAATTTTAGAAGTAGAGCATAGCTGGAATGGGGTATCTAGAATTGCCTATTGTAAAAATTACTTCAGATGTCTTTCTCACATGAATTGCGTGGGCCTTCTTGTTTCAACCTTACTGATGTGCAGTGGGGGAGGATCCCACATTTGTCTATTCCATACCTAAATGCAATATTATATTGGATTTTTGTCTTTCAATTCCTAGACATATCTAAGGATGCACAAGGGGCAAGTGCTCATTTGTCTTTCTGTTTGCTGGATGTATACTGGGAGTGATGGCAGCCAGAAAAATAGGTTTTCTTTCTTCTTTGAGAAATGATTTAAAAATATTCAATTATAGCTGTAAGGGCCACAATTCCAAACCCAAACCCAGCTCCAGAGCCATGTGATTAGATGACCCATGGGCTGATTAACACACTGAAAATTGAGAACGGCTCCTTACTCGAGTAGTAAGGAGTGACAATTATCACCTGACCGTCTATGGTATATACCTGGGAACGCCATCTTTTTCACGCGTGTACGGGCTCCTTTCCCACTTGTGTGGATTTTTTTCACACGTGTACGGGCTCCTTTTCCACTTGAGTGGGCTATCTTCCTGCGTGTGTGCGGGCTCTTACTTGGGTCCCAGTCCCAGCCCCCTTGAATGGGTTACAAAAAAAAAAAAAGACACACTGAACATTCTAGGTAGATAGGCCCTATCTTGAATGGGCCCATGCATGAAATCGCCCAGTTGGGAGAATTCTAACCTTTTATCATGGAAAGAAAATACGGCAACCACCCATATTCGACAGGAAGTAAGGCCAAAGATTGAATGTCTAAAATATGTAATCGGGTTAATTTTTCTTCCTCGACCCTCTTAGGAATGATGCGGTTGTGTAAGGAGAAGAATCTATGATAGAGAGCAAAATTGCTTTTTTTGTGACTCATTTTTCTCATTATTTGATGTGACATTTTTATTAACAAAAAAAGGATAAAAATTAACTGGTTTTTATGTGATAGAGAGGATTTAAGTTCTATAAGACATGTTTGTTTGTAAGAAATCTGAGAATCTCTGTTTGAGAATAGAATGACGTACTCTCAGTGTAATCCCAAATTATCAAGTATAGATCAAAATTCAAAAAGCAGGAATTTGGGAAAATCAAAAGGGTCAAAGTGACCTTTTAGTATGTTGATACTCATAATTAGCAACCAAAGGTAGAACCACACCATTAGAAATCCTCAATACCTACAATTTTCACTAGAAATACCTCCAAAAAAACAGACACATAGAGGGTCTGGGAGGATATGTGAAAGTAGAATTCCTCTCTAATGGAAACGGGAATTTACAAAGCATGAAATCCTCTTGTTACCCAAATATGCCCTAAATGACATATTGAAGGCTTTGACATTGGATTCACAAATATCTCCTACAACTACGAAAGGCAAAATAATGGAATCCTCCTCCCTTTCCACTGAAAATTATTGTTGCAAATTTTCTTTGAATTCAAAACAATTACAAGCAAAGAAAATTTATAAGCCTAAAGATAGCACGATGTTATATATTTCTAGAGGAATGCACATGGGTTAATTTGCACTAAATAAATAGGGACTTTTTTCTGATGGATCCAAAACATACTATAAGTGGAACCCTTATAATTTGAATAGCCAATAACCATAGTTCTCAATTTTGTTTCAGAACAATTTTTATTTGGCCTCTAAACTAAACTGTTTCGGCCAATTTCAAGTCTCAACAAAATGTTTTAGAGTTACATTCTTGAAAAAAATAAAAAATAAAATTATATAAATATATATGTCGAAAATTATAAAAATTATATTCAAATTTAAAAATAATATATAAATTGAGCAATTAATTTATTTCACTGTTATTTCTATATGGTCAAAATTTGGAAATTGTCCTTTTCTTTTCAATGAAGTACTAAATTTTATAGCCTTTTTTTTTTTTACAATTTTCTTATGAAGAGTTTATATTTGATCAATCTAATAGTAGATATTTTCTCCTATTAGAATAAAATTTGGTGAGGGCCCTAATTCCTATCAAAGTGAAGTTGCAGCCACCGGGTCTTATTTGTCATTACTTATTACTTATTAGAGTAAAATTCACTTAAGACCCTATTTCCTATTAAAGTGAAATTTAGTTAAAGCCCTATTTTTTATTCGATTGGAACTTGCTTAATTTTCATTTCATATTAGTGTGAAATTTGGTCATGGGTTGAGGCATTTATATTTGATTGGTTAAGTTTGGAGGTTAATAAATGGGTTGAGGCATTTGTATTTATATTTATTATGTATGGCTATGAAATTTATATATATTTGATGTTAGGGTAGCAAGGGTACGTACCCTGAAAGCATCTCTCCACCTGTGGAGTTGGGTGGGACAAATCCTGTTGGGGTCATATACTGATGGGAACCCGTCATCATCAGAAAAATTATATTAAAAAAAGCTGCTTTGATCAGTCAAGACTGATAAAATGGACAGCTGACAGAAAAGGCAGTGGTCCAAATTGATTTTCAGAAGCTGTTCAATTAGAACAAATTTTGAGCCAAGTCAAACCAAATCTATTTCGCATTTAAAGGTTGCCCATTGTTCTACTGCTGACTTGGAGGCAGACAAGGACGACCCTGATCTAGTAGGCACACAAGGATACCAGCAACACCCGCTCCCACAGTTCCTGCCACATATCAAATACCTGACAAGGTGGTTTAAACTTTCTTCTATCGGCTAATAGGCCAATTTAACGAAAAATAAGAAAAAAGTTTCATAGCATAAAAAACAGTGTGCGGGCTTTCTTTCCTAATGTGTGGACTCCTTTTCCATGTGAGTCATGTGAGTTAGCTGTCAACAATAAAGACTGTCCGGTAATTCAAGAGAGAACTTTATTAGAAAAATCATCTACGCAGATCAATACCTGACAAGGTGGTTTAAACTTTCTTCTCCTGGCCGCTAGGCCCACTCAGCAAAAAAAGAAAAAGTTTCATAGCATAAAGGACCGTCTCTTTCCATGTGTGCGGGCTTTCTTCCCCGTATGTGTGGGCTCTTTTTCCACATGAGTCAGCAGTCAACAATAAAGATTGTCCGGTAATTCAAGAGAGAACTTTATTAGAAAAATCATCTGCGCAGATCAATACCTGACAGGGTGATTTAAACTTTCTTCTCTTGACCACTAGGCCAACTCAGCAAAAAAAGAAAACGTTCCATAGCATAAAAGACCATCTCTTTCCACATGTGCGGGCTTTCTTCCCAGTATGTGTGGGCTCCTTTTCCACATGAGTCAGCTGTCAACAACAAATACTGTCCGGTAATTCAAGAGAGAACTTTATTAGAAAAATCATTTGAGATGTAGATTACACCAAAAATGCCTTCGTAGTTTTCCTCGCACGCTTTCGTTTTTTCTTTTTCTTTTTGTGAAGTCAGATTTGCATGGGGAGGGTCAAGGTCTTTATAACACGAAAAAACCCTAGTTTCCCCTCTTATCTTCCTCCCTCCTCTCTTCCTCAAATCCAATGGGGTTTTTTAGTCTATTTTATGAAGTTCTCCTCTCTTTTTTAATTTTTCTTTTTCATATCATGTGTTCTTTCTTTTTTTCTTTTTTCGCTTTGACGAAAGAAAGTGAATATGAATGTCTATCTCAATTCACCCAACTAAGAAAGCTTGTCCTTGAGTTGGATATTTGTGCAATTGTTTTCTTCCACTGAGCCATACTTATAATTGAATATTCTTGCTCTTTGAATTAAAGATTCCCTTGCACCTAGTTTTCTTTTCAGAGTAGTATTGTGCAGTAAATCCATTTGAAATGCTTACTTTGGGTGAGTTATGAAAATTTAATATAAGAACAAAAATAAAAAGATAAGAATCACTGAGAAATAGTAGACCTCAAGTGTCCCTCTCATCATTCCATCTCTGGCTATGGAGTATATTACTTCATCCCCCTCTTGAAGGATATGCTAAAAATGAACATTTAAATTGGGAAGCGACACTTTGCAACTCCCTACATATTGAGATAAGCCTCTGGTGTCCCAACAAAATGTGTTTACTACATATGAGAAACAATCGATTTGTAACACCCCACTGTAATGAGAGTTTCATAGCTTGCCATTTGAGTTGTACTGTATATTCTACACTTTAAGAGCATGTTTAGTGACAAGCAAGGAATCCATAGATCTGATGATTGTTTACTACTACTGGAAGAAGGATTCCTCGATGGAGATTTGTATAGTTGAGGATCTTACATTGATATTAGTGTGTATCGATGCATATAGTTGAAAAAAATAGAGTTAGGTGTGCAAATCCACTTAAATGATGATTTTCAAATCTTATGGGGGGTGGTCGGATATGAAAATCCTAACAAATGAAGATTTTCATTCATCCAAATCCTCAGGAATTTACAATTGCTAAAGATGGATTTAACAAAACTTTAGGGAAACCAAAAATCTTTTCCCTAAAGTTTTGGTCGCCACGTGACCTAAATGCTACTATCATAAACCACATTATTACCATAATCTGCAATTAGTTTCATCAAGAAAAATGTAAAAGAAAATAGCCTAGTTTTACTTACAAACTACATTGGGTTTGGGAGAGAGGAGGAAGATAAGGGGGAAACTAAGATTTTTCGCGTTTTAAAGGAACCCAGCGGAGGGTAGATATCGACACTCCCTTGGATAACTTCCGTGCGAGGGAAATTAAGAGGACATTTTTCGTGTGGTTCGCATCTAAGGTGATTTTTCTAGTAAAATCCTCACACACACAACACCAGCAAAGGATAATCTCCAAAACGCTCGACTTTAAAAACGCCCCTTTTTGGTCCCTCTATTTTTTGTCATGGGCCCCACCTTGAGTCAATCTATTCTTTTCATACACATTGCCCTCATGAATAGCCACAAGTTTAAATTTGACACTCATCATTTTCCTCACTACTGGATTGAAATCATAATAAAATGATGTCTCTAAACAATTAAATTTTAGGGCCATGAATCAAAAGGTTATGATGATCTTATGGAGTCAAAATTCTACATATAGGTGAGTCTCATGTAGATATTTTCATCCAATGGACTTACATTATATCATCATGTATCCTAATGGGCCCAACTAGGAGGGAGGTTTTCTCCTAAAAACGCACAGGTGCTATCTAATGCTATAATGATAGGTGGGTCCCGTGACGAAAAAAGGGTGGGTGGAAAAATGGCTATCAGGTTCTGGATGCCCCTATTTACATGGGCCCCGCCGAGTGTGCACTCATTCAAATGGATGGTACACCGTTGGATCGACTATACACCAATCCGAATGGATTGTACACCGTTAGACTTATGACCCCGGATGAAGATGATGGGATGATTAGTTCGAGCTGATTTTTTGCAAAGAGGAGGGGCCAGAGAAATCTTTCAATCCCCACATGTCTAAGTCCCAGGTGGGACACCATGTGGACCCCACATCGAGGTGTGTATAGCCATCTAATGTGCCACTGGATGACTGAGAGAGATCGATCTTGGGGTCCAGTTGGGAGCCAAAGCTACCCACCAATCAAGATATCCCAGGTATCCAAAATGTCTGTCAAAAAAACGGAACTAAATAACGTCAAAGTCGAATTGGTATGATGCATGAATAAAACCATGAACAAAGATACAACTGTGGTGTGGATACTTAGACATCCTAGAATGTGTATCATTTCTTGACTGAAACCTATGATGCTTCGTTACATTATAATCAGTTGGATTGCATTAGAAATTCATAGCATTTGGTTATAAAGAAACCCATCTACCATGAGTAATGAATCAGCTAAAATGCTACAGTTCATTAAGAGCAATGAAATCACAGTTACCTGCAAAACTAAAAGAAGATCAAAACAGTAAACTAGAAATTAGTATGAGCAGAGCAGGTAAAGGTGTGCCATTTTGGCAAGGCAACAAGACCAGGCCAATATGCAAGCATGAGAATTGAAGGCAACAAGACCAGGCCAATATGCAAGCATGAGAATTGGTTAATAGCTCAGACGCACTCGAAAAATATCTTCTGCCCCATTCTTTCCAGGTTCATAAATGCAATTTTACAAAAGAATGTTCAACTGTTCCAAGTTCCACTGCTTACAAGTTTACATTAGTGGATACTGTTTTACCTGTTTTTCCGGTGTAATATAGGTAAGCTATGTAATGATAATTTTGGATGGAAAAGAAAGAAAAGCAGTATCACACCCAATCTTGTTTATGACGTCCACACCATCCCAAAAGAGTAGGCAAGATTAAAACAATGTGGCCCATCCTACCAAAATATTTGAATTGCAACTTCTGGGGCAGATCCAAATACACCCTAAATTTCTTCATTTGATGTCAGTGAGAAGAGTGGCCATGCTTGGTTATCCATGCAGGAGCAAACCATTCTGTACCAAATGAACAGCAGAACTATAATATATAGTGGATGTGCTATTAACAATGTCATAAATACTCATCATCACTGTCCTCATCTTCAGAAGCTGATTCATCTCGTCTTGGTTCAAATAGTGATTTCATGTCAAATGATGGCTCCATTTCCATTTCCTGAGTGTCGATAGAGTCATAGCTCATCCGTTCCTCAAACTTCTCATTGGTGCAATTGAGGAGCCATGCCAAAGAGCACTTCAGGCCCTTCTTAGCAACAAAACAATACCTAGGCTTTATTGTTGACTCCAAGCCATAAGTGAAGAAAGCAGGGAAGGCAACCAAATCATCCAAATCCCTACACATCTCCCTTTGATAGTAGTTGAAGCTCATCTTCATAATGTCAAGATTCAGCGCTAGCAGTTGAGGGCAACCAGTTACCATCTTCTGCACTTGTTCTAATGAAAACCCGCAGTCTTTAAGGAAATCAATGTGCTTCAATACAGAAGCTTGGGTGACACTGACTACTAGTGGCATCTTCTCGACAACTCTGCCAAAATCCTCATGATCCATATTGAGACTAGAGTTAAACAAGCTCCGTTGAGAGAGGAGCTTTGACTTCAGCTCGATTCCAACAATCTCAGGATACTGTGCTATAACAGAAGCTAATGACTCGCTCCTCACACCAAATTCTAAAAGAATGTCAACATTTGGCTTCACTTGTTCTTCTAATCTAAAACCAAGGATGTGGGGCCGCCTCTCGATGAGCCTTGCTACAGCCAGTCTAGGAATACCAATGCTTCCAAGAAACTCCACAAAAGGTTTGATCACTCTCCCCACACGCATCCCCAATATATCTGGATACCGAGTAAGGACAGCTCCAATTTCTCTTGATGTCACTCCAATTCCAACCAAATACGCCACGGATGTGCTCATTGTCCCCTCAAGTTTGAATCCCAGAACCTCTGGGTATCTCTCAAGGACTCGAGGGATGTCATTTGGCTGAATGTCCATACCTAGAAAGTACTTGACAACAGGTTGGAGGTCTACAATGACGCTTGAGCGGAGTACTTGAGGATACCGACGCAAGAACTCTGTCAAAGTCAATTTGCGGACACCTAACTTGCCAAGGTAATCTAAAACAGGAATCATATTTTTCTGCACACTGCAGCCAAGCACGAATGGATAGTTGTTGATGTCCTCTATTGTAAGACCCAACTTGTGCAAGAAATCCACTCGTTCCCTCATGACAGAAATGCTAGCAGGGAGCTCCATACCATCGAGCACATCTGGCACAATACCAAGTCTCTGCAGGAACTCATAAATTCGGGTACGCCCTGCTTTTTTACTTGATTGGGTAGTAACAGATTCTGTCGGAGACAAAGTCACAGGAGCATATATTCTCTTAGAAACAGAACACTGGATTCTGTTTAGCATCCCATTTTTGTTCTGGGTAAGGATCTGGGTTTGACTCCATGGAGAGAACTGTCTGTAATGAGAGCTGAGATCAGATAATTCAGGATCCAATAATAAAATCCCAGGTCTTGTCATGCTGGTATGAGTAAGAACCTTCATGTTTTAAGGGTCATAATATCAGAGCATCTGCATCGGTTTAAGACGATGAAAGCTGAGAGTCGATAATTCAGGATGTGAGAGTAAAATCCCAGGTCTTTTCATGCTGGTATGAGTAAGAACCTTCATGTTTTAAGGGCTGTAATACCAGAGGATTTGCACTAGTTTAAGAGATCAGCACTGTTACATCTCAGGATACCTGTTAGATCAGAAAGGGAGAAAATTAGATGAAATACGGAAAAAATTTGAAACAGCCCCAATTTCTTGAAATAGGAGACGTGGGGCTTAAGGTTTTGGCAAACTTTTCAAAAGAATTTCTGAAGTTTATTAATTGTGGCGCAAATAGCAGCATATTTATAAAATTGGAGAATCTTTTCTTTACAAAAAAGAAAAGAAATGGTGACAATAATTTCCTTCACCAAGGAAAGTTTACATGGAAGATACCCTTCTATCACAAAACCACACAAACCTTAAGAAAAAGCCCAATCAGGTGGCCATTTCCAAAGAAACAAAAACTAAAAACTCAAATTAAACAACAAGAATGGCTCCCTTCCCCTTAGGCCTGTTTCTTTACAAGAATTTCTAACAGGAATTCAGGTTGTATGGGAATTCCTAAATTCCAGTCAGAAATTCCATGTTCATTTATGGGAATTCCCAACATTTGAGGTAAGTGACATTTTAAAATTCCAAAAAGGTGGAATTCCCAAATGCTAGCCTTTACTCTAGCATTTAGAAATCCAGCCATTCCGGGATACTTCGTTTGCAACTCTAGGCATTCCGATAGAACTCCGGTTCTCCCAACGGCAGATTGTCATCTTCTATTCTATGCGAGCACAAAAATCAGATCCGGTAATCTTCTTCCTCTGAACTCCTCTTCCCCACCTGATTTATTTTTTCTATTTTTCTTCCATCTTATTGTATGCATTTTTTTTTTCTAAAGTGTTTTGATGGAAAGGGAAGAAAATGGTTTTTGGGGGTTTTTCTTCCATTGTTTTATTCCATCAAAATGGTTCAACCTTCCATTATCGTCACAGACATGTCAGGATCGGCTGCCAAATTAGTTGGTTAGAACACTTTGGTCCAACCATTCATCTTTTCTTAGATAATCGTTGACACCATCAGTTTCTAGACCGGAAGCAATCCTCTTCATTGTTTAAACCAGAGTTGTGACTTATTTAGATCCATGTCTTTGTGACGATTCCTAGGAGGGCATTTCATAGGTTAGTGCTACAGGTGTCTTTGTTTATCTATCATTTTGATAAACAAAACTAAAATAGGAAACAGAGAGAGAATATTGGTGGATGTTATTTTGTTGGGTTATTTTATTTATAATGGTGGATGCTATTTTGTTGGCATTACGATGGATGTTACTTTGGCTCATATTGGTTGAGATTTATAATGGTTGTTATATTCAAGAATATTTTAGCCTTATATATGCATACATATAATGCATAAATATTTTGAAATCCACTTAGAAATTCAAGTAGTTATAAAACAGGGAATTTATGGAATTCATGTTGGATGAAATTCTCAGATAAGAATTCAGGTATGAAAGAAACAGGAAATTCAGGAATATTAGTGATGCAGCCCGACAGAAGACTAGGACCCGTAGGCCCCCTTGATGGATCATCTAATGGGGTCCACATGATCCCTGATTCAATCAAAGATCCCTATCCATCTAAATTAGTAATATCAATTAGTTACTTAATAGGAATTGCTTTCTAAAATTCTAATTCGATTAGGAATAGGTATGTTACTAATTCCAATATTATGATTAGTTTTAGAAACAGAATGTTCTATATAAACAAAAGAGATATATTGTTTTTATCATGCTTATTCAATCAATAAACCATCGTGAGTTATTCTGGAGTATATAGTTTTGAGTGTTCTTTTATGTGGAATTCCTTCATTGGATTCGATCAACCTCATCTGAGAGGTTGGCCTACTTGATCGAAGGTCCGAGGCTGCGCCAAATTGGTATCAGAGCCCAAATCCGGTCGCCGGAGAAACGATCATCTTCTCTGGTTCGTCATCGTCCACCCGTCCCTTTCTCTTCTCCATCTCCTCTCCGTTCCAACATTCTACTAAACCCAAAGCCATCCAAACATATCACCAAAACCCCTTCCACCACGTCCCAGCAATACCGACAACCAATCCCACCTTCCCAAACCCTAATCCACCGTCCACCCCTGCCGAAAACCAATCCCCAAAATCCCGAACCCTAATTCCCTAATCCGAAACCCCAACGCACTCCCTTCATCTCCCAGCGACAGCACACCCCACCCAGCAGTCGCCCAGACCTTTCATAGGAATTCCCCATACCATAGAACAAAAAAAAAGAGAGAGAGAGAGAGAGGAAAAAAAAAAAAACAGAGACCAAAATGCAGAAGAGGATTCTGAGTTTGAAGATACCTGGCATCTATAGAGTGGCTCCACTGCAACTTTGCCCTTCATCGAACAAGCAGCAGCTCACATCAAGGTCACCAGCAGCCAGCATCATCCATCAACCCCTAGCCATCAGGAAACAACAACTAGTGAACTACGACAACGAGAAACAGCAGTGTCGCCAGTGTTTCATTGCATTAGCACCCCATCGTGGTTGCCATCTGCCTCCATCGTCTAATCCTTCTTCTACGGTGTTTTTCTCCAAACTGGAGCTAGTGGTAAGAGACCAAGCCCTCTTTTACTTTTTAGCTTGCACAAACACCAAAACAGAGCAAAAGAGGCTCTTCTCCTCTCACGCCTCCAGTTTGGGCCTGCCCTAAGTGACCCTCCAGCATCTGGGTTTTGCAACTGGGCCTGATATACAGTTGGGCCCAATCTAAGTCCAGACCCAACCCAGCCCTCTTTTAAAAAAAAAAAAAAACTTTTTCAGCCATGCCTAGAAGAGGTGACAATCTCAATCATTGGCTCACGGACAAGGAACGTGATGAACAATTATTCAAATTGGGCCAAGATATGGACGAAGTAATGGATCGTCTATGTAAGAAACCATATAGCAACCTAAAAGCTTAAGCTGATAGGTGGAAGGCTCATTAAGGTATATTAAGACATGACAAGCCTATTACTTAGGCGATGTGGGATGTGGGACTTCCCAACACTCCCCCTCACGTGCAGGCCCAACAGATTTCATAAACGGGCCTGTCCACATGGACTGCATAAGAACAATGGGATCAGAACCCGCTCTGATACCATGTAAGAAACCATATACCAACCTAAAAGCTTAAGCTGATAGGTGGAAGGCTCATACAGGTATATTAAGACATGACAAGTCTATTACTTAGGTGATGTGGGATGTGGGACTTCCCAACAGTCTACACACAGTAGAAGCTGCAATTATTGAATTGCAAATTACACAGTTGGTTGCAAAGGAAGGGTCTTCCACTACCGCACAACTCGTCACACCCATCCAAATAGAAAGGCCTGAGCAACGTGAATCCATGCGTGACTTTGTACAACGTTCGTTGAACGAGACACCTAGGGTCCCATAGTTGCACATCGCACTGATGACATCACAAAGAAAGTTAAAATTGATGTGGCTGATTTCTCTGGAGATGTCAATCCGAAAGTTTTTATTGATTGGCTTAATTCCTCGGAAGACAATTTTGCTTGGTATAACATGAATGATGAACAGCGGATAGCCTTTACGAAGGTTAAACTTAAGGGTCCTGCTAGAATCTGGTGGTATGGTGTTAAAAATAATGAACTTGCTTTGGGACAGCCCATTACCAGATGGATCAACATGAAAGAAAGGTTCAAAAGCAATTTCCTTCCTTCTGATTACATTGACACACTACACCAAGAGTATCTTACTCTCCAGCAAGACAATCTATCTGTGGAAGAATATACAAACAAATTTCGCAAATATATTGTTCGTTGTAATTTAAAAACAGATGATCGTCTCACTATCACTCGATATCGAGATGAATTGCATAATGATATCAAACGGGAAGTTGCTATGTTTGATTACACCAAAGTTGATGAGGTACTTTGTAAAGCGCGCAAAGCTCAGCATGAACTTTAGTTGCGGAGACGCAACACTTTTCAAGTCAGGGAGTCTTCCACTAGAAAAGGACCTGAACCTATTATTAGCCGTACTCAGACGCAAGGTTTTCGTGCTCCTCCTCCTCCTCCTAAACCATTCCAGCAAGCACCACATAGGCCACAACAAGCCATTCAGCAGAGGCAAGCTTTGCCAACAGAATCAGAATGATAACCGTGCCCGAGGAAGGATAGATAAGAGAGAAATCATTTGTTATGCCTGCAGATAAAAGGGACATTATGCAGCCGAGTGTCCCCATAGAAATTTATATGCTACTAATGAGCCAGAAGATAATGAACAATATGATGAGGAAATAGAAGCAAACCCGTTCAATGCAGAGCCTCAAAATGAAACCACAGTAGATCAATTCCAAGATACAGAAGCTGATGACGGCACCCCACTGCTTTTCCTTGATCGTCGTCTCCTAGTAGCTGATTCAATGGAAGAAAATGAAGACTGGAATCATGCATCCATTTTCCGGTCACGAGTCAATTGCAAGGGCAAGTCTTGTAACATGATCATTGATGGTGGTAGCGCGATAAATGTTATTTCTCAAGAGGCAATCGAGAAACTCAAGCTACCTACCGAGAAGTATCCAAGACCTTATAAAGTTGCATGGGTCAACAATTACTCCATTCCTGTCCGTAAGCAATGTGTCGCCCCTTTCAGAGTCGGCAATTATGAAGATACAATTCGTTGTGACATCATTCCAATGAACGTTACACATATTCTCTTCGGACGACCATGGTTAAAGAAACTTAAAGTCATCACAGATCATGAGCACAATACTTATTCTTTCAACTGGAAAGGAGGCAAGATTAGGTTGCTTCCATTGCCTTCTAAATCTTCCTCCTCCACATCTGATATAGCTCCAGCACTTCCTATATTGACCATGCGGAAGTTTGAAGATAAAAGCAAAGAACAGGGCGTCATGTATACATTGATTGCGAGGCAAGTTCCAGAAGAATCTCCTGCTACATCAATCCCACAAGAAGTAGAGCCACTTCTGAAGAAGTTTGCTGATCTAGTTCTAGATGAGCTGCCTAAGGAGCTACCTCCATTACGTGACATCCAGCATGCCATTGATCTTGTCCCCGGCGCTTCCTTGCCAAATCTGCCTGCATACTGGATGAGTCCTATGGAGCATATAGAATTAAAAAGGCAAGTTGATGATCTTTTACAAATGGGGTATATTAGGGAAAGCCTCAGTCCTTGTGGAGTACCTGCACTTCTCACTCCAAAGAAAGACAGAAGTTGGCGTATGTGCGTGAACAGTCGTGCCATCAATAAAATCACAGTAAAGTACCGCTTCCCAATCCCCAAATTAGATGATATGCTGGATTTGATGACTGATGCATGTATTTTCTCTAAAATTGATCTGCGAATTGGTTATCATCAAATCCGTATAAGGCCAGGTGATGAGTGGAAGACTGCATTTAAGCTCAAAGATGGTCTTTATGAATGGTTGGTTATGCCCTTCAGGTTAACCAATGCACCCAGTACTTTTATGCGCGTCATGACACAGTTATTGCAACCTTATATTGGAAAGTTTGTCGTCATTTACTTCGACGATATACTAATTTACAGCAGAACATCTTCAACGTCTAGATACAATTTGCCAACTCCTTTGTCGGGAGCATTTCTATATTAATCTCAAGAAGTGCACTTTTCTGAATGATTTTGTTATCTTCTTGGGATATGTTGTGTCGGCACAAGGAACTAAAATGGATCCTGAGAAGGTCACAGCAATTCTGGACTGGCCCATTCCTACTACACTCACTGAAGTTCGAAGTTTTCACGGTCTTGCAAACTTTTATAAGAGATTCATTCGAAACTTTAGCAGTATCATGGCTCCTATCACAGATTGTATGAAAAAAGGTGAATTTAAGTGGACTAGTTCAGCTACTAGAGCCTTTGAAGAAATAAAGCGTAAAATCATAGAGGCACCAGTTTTACAAATTCCAAATTTTGACAATGTCTTCGAAATTGCTTGTGATGCATCAAATGTTGGCATTGGAGGTATTCTTAGTCAAGAGGGACATCCGATTGCATTTTTCAGCGAGAAACTTTCTGATGCCAAGAAAAAGTACTCTTCTTATGATTTGGAACTCTATGCCGTTGTACAATCACTTCGTCATTAGAGACATTACTTGATTGGCAACGAGTTTGTTCTTTACTAAGACAATGATGCTTTGCGACATCTACATTCACAACTAAAGATTAGTGCCAACCATGCCAAGTGGAGCGCATACATACAGGAGTTTAGTTTCAGCATTCGCCACACAGCAGGAAAAGATAACTTGATAGCTGATGCACTCAGTCGACGAAAGCATTTGTTGACAACCATGTCTGTTAGTGTGCTAGGTTTTGACCAACTCAAGCGAGCTTATGCGGATGATCCAGACTTTGGTTCTATCTATGCAGACCTCAGTAATGGTGATATAGGTACGCATCCTCACTATAGCATTCATGATGGTTTTTTGTTTAAAGGTACACAACTCTATCTTCCAGCCACATCCATTCGTGAATGTTGTCCGAGAGTTGCATTCTGGAGGATGTAGTGGCCATTTGGGATGCAACAAAACTCTTGCTCTTGTCAGCGATAGATATTATTGGCCCCGAATGAAGACTACCATTATTCGCATTTGCGAACGATGTAGGACATGCCAGCTAGCCAAAGGTAATAAGACTGGACTTTATCAACCTTTACCTGTTCCTCATACTCCATGGGAAGACATTAGCATGGATTTTGTGATAGGTTTGCCAATGACTCAAAGAAAAGTTGATTCTATTTTTGTTGTCGTTGATCGCTTTTCAAAAATGGCACATTTTATTCCATGTACTTCCACTAGTGATGCCTACAAGGTTGCAAAGCTCTTTTTCAAAGAAGTTGTGCGTCTACATGGCCTTCCAAAGACTATTGTTTCGGATCGAGACACCAAATTCATGAGTTATTTTTGGAAGACTTTATGGATGTTGTCCAATACCAAGCTCAAATTCTCTATAGCTTACCACCCTCAAACTGACGGCCAAACCGAAGTGGTAAACAGAAGTCTTGGACAGTTGTTACGATGCCTTGTTCGTGATCACATCACAACTTGGGATTAAGCATTACCTATGGCTGAGTTTGCCTACAATAATTCGGTCAATCGGTCTACTGGTACTTCTCCATTTGAAGTTGTTACAGGGGTTCGGCCACGACTACCTGTTGATCTTGTCCCTTTGCTGGTAGATGCCCGGATAAGTGCCGATGCTGAAAGTTTCTTTCACCACATGCAACAAGTGCACAATGAAGTCCGTCGCCATACATCTGCTAGTAATGCCACTTATAAACAGCAAGCAGACAAGCATCGTCGATTTCTTGAATTTGCTAAGGAGATATGGTCATGGTCCGTATCCGTCTAGAACGTATGCCTCCAGGAGCTTATAAAAAGTTGCATCCACAGAATGCTGGTCCATACAAGATTCTAAAAAAGATTGGCTCCAATGCTTATGTGCTTGATCTACCATCCGATTTAGGAGTCAATTCTACCTTCAACTTAGAGGATCTTACACTCTACCGTGGTCATGACAATGATGGTGAAACTGAAGAGCAGACTATTGCTCTCCCTTCGAATCTTCCACATGTTGACGAGATTGTTGATGTGCTTGATGATCAGATTGTTTCCACTCGTCAAGGAGGTTTTCAAAAGTTCTATGTACGTTGGAAGAATTGTCCTCTCTCCGATGCTACATGGATCACTGCAGCAGATTTTCAACGCTTGAATCCAAATCTTTATGAGCGCTATCAGGCGATTAACTCGCCGGAGTCGAGTTCTTTGAAGCCGAGGAGAGTTGATGCAGCCCGACAGAAGACTAGGGCCCACAGGCCCCCTTGATGGATCATCTAATGGGGTCCACATGATCCCTAATTCAATCAGAGATCCCTATCCATCTAAATTAGTAATATCAATTAGTTACTCAATAGAAATTGCTTTCTAAAATTCAAATTTGATTAGGAATAGGTATGTTACTAATTCCAATATTATGATTAGTTTTAGAAACAGGATGTTCTATATAAACAAAAGAGATATATTGTTTTTATCATGCTTATTCAATCAATAAACCATCGTGAGTTATTCTAGAGTATATAGTTTTGAGTGTTCTTTTGTGTGGAATTCCTTCATTGGATTCGATCAACCTCATTTGAGAGGTTGGCCTACTTGATCGAAGGTCCGGGGTTGTGCCAATCAGGATTCAGCAGCATTTCATAATTCTAACACTTCGAATTCTGTAAATTCCAGCAGACATGAATTCCAAGAATTCTTGTAAAGAAACGGGCCCTTAATCTCTTTAGGGAGACCAAGATCGATCAAACTAATTTTTTATAACAAAAAATTAATTGTGAAGATAACATAATTGATCAAACTATAAAAATTTTGCAATTCTCTCTTTCCCTTCCCTTCAGATTTTGCATTGAAAAGTTTCCTTTCTTGATACTTACCCAAAAAAAAAAAAAAACCTTTATAAAGAATCACATGTCATTGCTGGTTTGGCCAAAAGTAAGGCCCAATCATAGTGATTGGGAACATACCAGAGATTGAACCAGCCCTCATCATCTGCTCTTCCATGATTCCATCCAATCATTTCCTTTTTGAATGATAATATAACTCAAACCCACAACACTGTGGTCTCCAAAATACATAAGGTACAGGATTCAATCTCTGGTATGTTCCCATGAATGATGAATCATGATAACCTTATGACACCCTCAACTGCTATAGCAGCCAACACAAGGCACTTCAACATGCCCAAGGCACTTGAATAAAAAAAACATCGCAGAAATTCATGCGCCATATAGAAGGGATAAATGCACCCTCAACCAGACTAACCAAATTGTGTGCACTGAGGAGTATAACCCAAAATCATAGTGATTGGGAACTTCAACTATATGCCTTTTAACATTGTGTTAAGGGCTGTGATCAATTTCCTGTTAATCATCCATGTAACAGAACCAAACCAATCAGGTTTCTCAAATTGTTCCATTTTAGGATTTACATTTTACTCCAATAATGAGGCCCACACATCTTGATTTGGACAGCCTGAACAGGCATATGCGTGCCATGGTTATGTTGTGTGAATAACTACCAAAACTTGTGCTTTATTATGGAAGAACCACATATGAGTCTAGCAGCCCATAAACAAAAATTCATTGAAGCTGGAAACATGGTTCAAGCAAAAACTTCAATTTCTCAAAACTTTCGATCCCAGATTCATACATTAGCAACTGAAATGCTAAATGGCCTGTTTATTTAATAAGAGCAGGATCCCTAGGGTTTCTAAGCTATTACCTGTCTACCAAAAGAACCACAACAGGACCATTCATATAAACTCCCTCGTACTAAAAATGAGTATATCAAATCCAGGGAAAGTGATGGTTCCAACTAAATCTTCACACTAGCCCCATAACTCCTCACCTCTTCCACACTCCATAAAACCCCATTATATATGAACTCCTATGAATTCAATACCAAGCTGGAAAATGGGCCAATAGAGATAGCTTACTTTCTTGATGCTTTTTTGGGTCTATAAAACCCCATCCATCTAATAAATTATACTGAACACCACAAAAGGGAAGCTATTTCATCAAAAATTGAGTTGTAACAACAAAAACTTTAAAGTGAAAAGATATATATATATATATATATATTTTTTTTTCTCACCTTTTTTTCATTCCTTGAGTTATCAATGGCCTTGTTTGTTTATATACATGGTGAATATGAAATAAGGAAACCCTGAACCAATCATCCCTAGAATCATTCTCAAAAGTTAAATACAAAGATTCTTTTGAGAAAGGAAAAAAAAAGACAGACAGAAGAATAGAAAGGATGGGAAAATCTTTTAGCAACATATGAAACAAACTCTAATACATGAAAGGAAAGGTAATGGGTTTTCTGTATTTAGTACCACTGGGTCTGGAACTTGCATAGTTGAAAATGGTGCATTGGTTATCAGACAAACCTTTACTCTGGTCAGGCCCAACAGAAACTCCACCCTTTGGATTGCTCCTCTTTGCTGCAGAAAAGGAACAGACTATGCAATGCAAAGGTAAGGTTTTTTCTGTACTGGGGTGGAAGAATTTGTGCATCACTTGGCTCCACAATCTCATCAAGATGAGGCCCACTACTGATTATCCTCCCCTTGATTTTGATAATAGTAGAGAGGGGCTAAAGATGTGAAAAGGGAATGAAAGGGGGGACGACGAATACCCTAATACCCAGAATTAAGCAAAACTGGTATGGTCCAATTTTTTTATTAATTTTTAATTTGGGCCTCAGGTGGGGTCCACTGTGCAGATGGAATCCACTAATTTCAACCATATTTAATGGCTAATAAAAAAAATGGTTGGAAATCTTAAAATGACATGGACTCTCTGTGACCTCGGATGAAAAAATTAAGCCCTAGTATGGTTTTGAGTATATAGTGATACACCTTGTATTATTATTTTAATACCTTCTATATTCAAAAAATAAGTAGTTGTTAATGAAATTGAAAGCGTCACTCTTACATCTATTATAACTTAAGGGGTAGTTGAGTTGACCTAGGACCACGGTTTACATCTTACCATACTATGGCTACAAGGGAGTTTATCTTGCTTTCCTTTGGACTCGGAGGGATTAGACCAACCCAAAGGTTGAGAACCCTCCGATAGCAAAAAAAAAAAAAAAAATTATAATAAGCATAAATAAGTATATTATCATTTATAAAAACACCATTACATTATCCCAAACAACAAAACTCTCTTTCCATAGCTCTCTCATATACATACAAGCTTGATCATATATTTTTTAAACTCTCATCAATCTAATGGTTGGTTGTGCACGGACAGTGCCGATTATAATCAATTATGAGTACAAATGTTAAATTGTCATTGCGACAGATTTGGCTTTAACGAAATAGCCTGTATTGAAAAAAAAATTTGGATTTATGTAAGATTACTCTCTCCCCCACCATGTGTATTGTATTAGCTGTCAATTTTACGAGATTTAGAGAAAAAAAAAAGTCCAAGTTTCTGAAATTGTGCATATAAAGATAAGAAAAAAGCAAAAGTGTCATATCACTATAAAAACTTATAGTGGTTGCAAAGCTACTAATTTTTGGAGCATAGAATGTATAAATAAATAAAAAAGCAAAAATATATCATTAAATATTGAATCCACATGGACCTATTTGCAAAACCTTGAAGGGGTTTATTTACAAAAAAATCTCAAAACTAAAATCATGTGGTCAGTCGAATATGTTTCATGCAGTTGAATTTCTCGAAGAAAATATAAAAAAAAAAGAAAAAAAGGTGATTATCAAAGATGGTTCATAAGTAAAATGAATCTAAAGGAGGGAAATGGAAATGAATACCATAGCAATCACCATAGTAATTCAAATGCAAGGAAAGTCTACATCTCCTTTATATCTCTAATTTGTATAATTTATCAATTACTTCTTTGATTATCCTTTCTTGATGCCTATTTGACCATGAATTCTCGTGCATTTAATTCCATGCAAATGAGCGGAGATATTCGTATTTTGGTGCATTTTTTGTCAATATGGAAGTTTTAGGGCCTTTTTTTGGCTTTCACAAAGTCTTGGTGATTTTCTCAATAAAGCCTTTTTTTTTTTATCCCTTAAGTGTGCTCCTATCCCCTGAGCAAGAGAAAATAAAGAAGAATAGTCGAATAATGGCTCTCTCCTCAAGTTGAGGGAACTCGCACTAGAAAGAAGAGGGGGACCTATCGAGTCCACTAATTCTTGCGTAAGAGATGAGTCGGCTATTGTTCCTAAATGAAATTTTACAAAACTAAAAAAAAAAAAGACCCTAGATGGCTACTAGCCAAAAAACACGCCACTAGTTATATATGGTATATACGGAAGTAGTCCCCTGTGACCACTTCCGTTTATTTATTTATTTTTTAATAAAGATTTAAACGTGTGACGACATCGTCGCATTCAAACCCAGACAAATCGTCCGAAACCGCATTTCTCCCTTCTTCCTCCCATCGATTTCCCCCTTTCTCTGGCGGTTTCCTTCTCTCCTTCATAAAAAAGTCCTTACTTTGACGATTTAGCAATCAAAAAATAATCATTAAACAAAGATAATGAAATGAATAAACTATATATCAAAATCCTAATGAACTTTTTCTCGAAAAGTAAATATGAAACTCCAGCTCTATAGTAGATAATGCATGAAAGAAAGTCAAATTGTGCTATGCCTACCTCGTTAATGGAGATCAACAACCTCCATAAGAAATATTCAATGTTGAAGGAGAGTTCTGCTTTAACTTATTTTGGTACAAAAAATTAACAATCGCAGCTAATAAAGGTCGGAGAAGAGACAGATTTAATGAATTAGTGACGATGTCAATATTAACTTTAGATATTAAGCGACGACATTGTCACTTATTGAAAAAAGGCAAGCGTATTTCGTCAAAATTATTGGTACCTCTTTTAATTAGTGGACGTCTCCTGTGCTTTTTCGAGTAAAATTCTCTTTTTATTTTGGAAAGTGTCCTTTGAAAAAAATTTTATTTATAAAACACTGCCTTGTTCAAACCATCACGCTTTGTCTCATTTCGACTCTCGCGGAACGATGCCCCTGAAATGGTATGAAATACAAAAACCCTCCCACTCCGCCCCTCGTCCACGCTAGGGTTTTGGATTTGTGGTTTTGGTCTGATGAGCTTTTGAAAATCGGCGGTCGAGATTGATTTTGATGGGGGCTTTTGCAGGATCTTGCACTGGCAACCCAACGCAGGAACGACCGTCAACAGCCAGATCCTTACGGAAGTGTCGCAGTGCGTGGAGAGCATCAACGGCACAAAAGATGGACGCTGGAAATCCACCCTCACTTTCTACAAGCCCATGTTGAGAGGTCTTTGCTTCTTCTTCTTTTTTTTTTTTTCCCATTCTTCACAAGAGTCTCTGATTGTAAATCTCGATTTTCATCTCCCACTTTGAATTTGCATTCACCCATACATTTTTATTATAATCATCGAGATTGATTCTAGAAGTAGAATTTGAACCCATTGAATCATCACAATTTTAAGTTGTTTTTAACTTTGAGGCGATTAAATTAGTGGTCATGATGAATGCTCACTTTCAAATCTAGAGAATCCCCATCTCCATTGACTCAGTGATCATCATTATCAATTATGTTTAGTGCTTCAACTTATAGGGATATCAGTTGCCTGCCATTGTGCTCTCTGTTGGTTGAGAATGGTTTGAGGGTTGAGTTCTCTTAGGTTGTTGTCTAACAAGGAGAAGAGGTCTGATCTAATGAATCCAACTGGTCCACATTATATCCAAACACTATAATAGAGTGCCTTTCATTGATCTTTAACATCATCTTTTATCATCTTTGTTATACAGCTTCCTTCTATGAAGAGCCCCTTTCACTCCACTCCAATAACTTAACCCAATCCTACCATGCAATTGTTCCATGTTAGCCCCAACTCTATAAACAAGTCCATCTCCTGCACCTGTAATGGAACAACCCATGATACTGCACATATTATACAAGGAAACATCAGATGGACACTATACGAGGAGGAGACGAATTTAAAACAAATTATATGTAAATAAATAAAAAAATCCAAACTAACTTTTATTTATTTTAAAATTTCTAAAGATAGAGGTAAAGGGATTTTCCTTTAGGGTTTATCTTAAAAGATTAGTAAACCGTATAAGGACTAGTAAAGATTGAAAATGGTATAAGGAAACCATAAAATATTTATCTTAAAAGATTAGGAAATTGTATAAGGATTAGTGGGAGATTGTTGACTGTATAAGGAAGATGTATAATATAGGGATTATGGTTTAAGGATTAGTAACAGATTGATGGCTTTATAAGGAGACGTGCAGTTACATTTACACCCATTTAAAATATATCTGTCATATTGCACTTGTCATCATCAAACTTTATCAAAATTCAACACGTAATTGCTCTAAGATCATAAAACCCCACATAAAATGGAAAAAAAAAAACCCACCTAAAGCACAAATTACTGTTTTCGAATAAATGATATTGAGAAGCACAAGGGTAACCCTTAGACAGGCATCACAGCTGAGATGAGCATCCGAGGCTTCCCACCAATGATTAGAACTCTGCGATCATAGCTTTCATTGATGGGTTTGAAGAACTTGGTACATGCTGCAATTTTCAGAGCCATTCAAAGAAGGAAGACCTTATACGAATACGATTTAAAAGGATTACTTCAAACAAACTTCCAAAACCATATAGAATTCTATCCCTTTCAAAACATGGTTTAAAGGAAAGCCAAAGAAAATGTTTAAAATTTGAATAGAATTCAGATTCTATAATGTTTACCTTAAATGCTTTGGGTTCTATACTATTTCAGAAAAAAAAAAGCTTGGGTTCTATATGGTTTAGAAAGGATTTTTGAAATCTTTAATAATAAGCATATAGAATCTATCCTTTTCAAAACATGGTTTAAAGGAAAGCCAAAGAGAGTGTTTAAATTTTGGATTCTATATAGATATCTTAAATGCTTGGGGTTCTATACAGTTTAGAAAGCATTTATTTAAATCTTAAACAAGCAGCAAAGGGAGTATCTTCTGTTATAAAGATTTCTATTTGGTTAGATAGGCCTCACAACAATGTCGTACTCTAAAGGAGGCCATGTTCCAGAATGGAGCATCCTCGTACAACTGATGTGGCATCCTAAGAATACCTCTTGGGAACTCAGCTGCAATATATATGTAAGGTCCGCGACCTTACTGGGTCAATTGGGCCCAATAGCAGGCCCGTTGACCCATTTATTTTATTATTATTATAATTATTTGTATTTTAGATATTTAAGTGGGTTTAGGCTTTGAGTGAGTTTCTTTTAGTGTTAGAATAGTGTCTGCGAAGTTTCGTTCGGTTTCGAGTTCGTTTGATCCTAGAAGGGGCGTAGTTTGCAAATTAGGGAAAATTGAGTGTTTTTCCGAAAAAATTCCTATCACCGTGATTTTGGGTTCGTTGGAAAGGTCTCGTCGCGCTGATCATTTTTGTCTCTTGGCTCGTCGCGATCCGACGATCAAAAACCCTTCAAAAAGTCCATTCTTTTACCAGACCCACTTAAGGGCAAATTGGTCTTTTCCTCCCTCTCTTCTTCTTAATTAGGGATTAGCCCTAATCTCATTCTCACTTCTGCAACGAACGAGAGTTACAGCAGCCCATCTTCTTTCCCTTCTCTTCTCAAGCCCAGATCTCCCTCCGGGAGAGATTACCTCCGTGATCTGGACCCCACATCTTCTTCCTTTCGATCTCCTCTCTCCATTGATACTAGTTGGTTAGCCTTTTCCCATCATCAACTTTTCCATTCGTTTTCTCTTTTGTTTAGAATAGTTTGGATCATGATCTTTTTCCTTTCTTTCTTCTTCTTGGTGTTCAAGATTACTTTTGAGCGGGGTAGATTGTGGTTTTCGTGGTAGAAAGCTTCTCCTCAAGCTTTTCCAATTTCTAATCATCTTCTTGGTTGAGGCAAGTAGATATGCATTTTATATTTAATCATGTGTGTATTGTTTCTTTGGATTGCAATGATATCCTTGTTAGATTACCCAAATTCCAAGCTTATTGTTGGTATTGCATTGAGATTGACATGTTAGGTAGATTTGTGGTTTGGATTGGATTAATTGTTAAAATGGTAGCTTTGGAGGTTTTTAATTTGATAGAATTGATGGAAAGAATGATTGAAATGATTGGGGAGCATGGAGGCTCGTTTTATGCAGGAAAAAGGAATAAAAAACCCATTTTCGGGCTCAGGTTACAATGCCGATCGATCGGGCCTTCAGACCGATCGATCGGATTGAAATTGCTCTCAGTTAACTGAGACAAATCTCAGACCGATCGATCGGACCTCTTGACCGATCGATCGGAGGGCAATTTTTGTAAATTGTGACAACTTTGAAAAAAGAACTTAAAACGTTGTCTGATGGTTCAACGTTCAGAACGAGCCACCTGTGCATATGAATGAAAATAAAATAAAACAAGAAACGTTGACTGACATGGCTGATGCAATTGTTGGATCATCCATCCGATGAATCGGACTCATGTTGGTCCGTCGCGTTTATATATATATATATATATATATAAATGTGACGCCCGGAGTCCCACATCGACTATAGAGAGGAAAGTGAATGGGGTTATATGTAAAATTTACACCCTTACCTTGCATGAGGCCTTTTGATGGGTTGAGGCCCATCAGAAGCAAAACCGTGAGGCCCGTGGGCCAAAGCGGACAATATCATGCATGTGTGAAGGGTGGGGTGTTAGAAATGGTATCAGAGCCGACTCTCGACTAGTTCGAGTGTGGGCCCCCTGCCGTGGCCTGGTGCAAGTGGGCGGGTCTCCATGTGGGCGGGCCAAGAGGGCTGTCAGGCTACAGAGACTGTCAGGCTACTGCACAGGGACGTGCAGCCTTAAGGGGGGTGGAATGTGACGCCCGGAGTCCCACATCGACTATAGAGAGGAAAGTGAATGGGGTTATATGTAAAATTTACACCCTTACCTTGCATGAGGCCTTTTGATGGGTTGAGGCCCATCAGAAGCAAAACCGTGAGGCCCGTGGGCCAAAGCGGACAATATCATGCATGTGTGAAGGGTGGGGTTTTTGGACCTTTTTATTAATGTGTGACAAGGAACCTATTTAGTTGTACTTAGCTAAATTCTAGGCTGAAATGGATATTTTTGCGGACACAATAAAATGAAGTTTTTTGTGAATGGATACAATAGATTTGATGACTAAGTTGAGTCTCAAATGATCTCAGGTAATTTGTGGGCCAAAAGAATGCGCCTTAGAAGGAACAGTTACAGGCATGTTCTAGATGGATATTTTGAGTGGAAATGGAATGTGATATAGCTGATTAAAGAATGGAATGAGGAACTATTAGGCTGATGGTAAATGGTTTGTAACATGAGGCTGATGGTAAATGGTTGTAACATCATAGACTTTAAGACAGGTTTCAAAGCAAAGTTTGATTCAACGTGTCTCGCTGTTTGAATCCACATTCAACTCATCTGATCCCAATTTCATAGGCCATTTGGTCCCAATGTGTATCTTAGAAGTATGTAAGTATCCATTATCAGAATCATTATGGAATTATGTTGACAAAAATAATGTTGGACAAAGACAAGTATCAAAGTTTCTCTTTTATGCAATCAAGTGGATCTCCAGGACCTTTTTGGCAAGTTAATGGTACTAGTTGCAGGTAATATTTACATTCGTGGTCATTGGTATCCAGCAAGCCCCATAGAAGTAAAGATAAGCAACCAGCAAGCCCCATTAAAGTAACCAAGCCACCATGCACTATAAATATAAAACAGCTTGCAGTAAAATGATTAAGAATAATAACAAAGCACCATCAGACAACGTTTTAAGTTTTTTCAAAGTTGTCACAATTTACAAAAATTGCCCTCCGATCGATCGGTCAAGAGGTCCGATCGATCGGTCTGAGATTTGTCTCAGTTAACTGAGAGCAATTTCAATCCGATCGATCGGTCTGAAGGCCCGATCGATCGGCACTGTAACCTGAGCCCGAAAATGGGTTTTTTTATTCCTTTTTCCTGCATAAAACGAGCCTCCATGCTCCCCAATCATTTCAATCATTCTTTCCATCAATTCTATCAAATTAAAAACCTCCAAAGCTACCATTTTAACAATTAATCCAATCCAAACCACAAATCTACCTAACATGTCAATCCCAATGCAATACCAACAATAAGCTTGGAATTTGGGTAATCTAACAAGGATATCATTGCAATCCAAAGAAACAATACACACATGATTAAATATAAAATGCATATCTACTTGCCTCAACCAAGAAGATGATTAGAAATTGGAAAAGCTTGAGGAGAAGCTTTCTACCACGAAAACCACAATCTACCCCGCTCAAAAGTAATCTTGAACACCAAGAAGAAGAAAGAAAGGAAAAAGATCATGATCCAAACTATTCTAAACAAAAGAGAAAATGAATGGAAAAGTTGATGATGGGAAAAGGCTTACCAACTAGTATCAATGGAGAGAGGAGATCGAAAGGAAGAAGATGTGGGGTCCAGATCACGGAGGTAATCTCTCCCGGAGGGAGATCTGGGCTTGAGAAGAGAAGGGAAAGAAGATGGGCTGCTGTAACTCTCGTTCGTTGCAGAAGTGAGAATGAGATTAGGGCTAATCCCTAATTAAGAAGAAGAGAGGGAGGAAAAGACCAATTTGCCCTTAAGTGGGTCCGGTAAAAGAATGGACTTTTTGAAGGATTTTTGATCGTCGGATCGCGACGAGCCAAGAGACAAAAATGATCAGCGCGACGAGACCTTTCCAACGAACCCAAAATCACGGTGATAGGAATTTTTTCGGAAAAACACTCAATTTTCCCTAATTTGCAAACTACACCCCTTCTAGGATCAAACGAACTCGAAATCGAACGAAACTTCGCAGACACTATTCTAACACTAAAAGAAACTCACTCAAAGCCTAAACCCACTTAAATATCTAAAATACAAATAATTATAATAATAATAAAATAAATGGGTCAACGGGCCTGCTATTGGGCCCAATTGACCCAGTAAGGTCGCGGACCTTACAATATATATATATATAGCACTGAATATAAGAGTCATCATACTGATATCTACTCTTGGATCCAATCACAAAAGATTGCACTTTATGGCTTAGAACTTTTACTGTTTGAGGCTCCTAAATTAAGGGTTAGGATTATTTGATTGGTACCATTTGGTGCACCCTTAATGTATATGTACCCTCTCCCACCCTTTCTTCATGATTTTCTTGTATTCAAGAGGGCCTCAGAAGCATTCCCCATTGAGAATCTCTCCCTAGTCCCTATCCCTCTCACACACGTACGAGAGAGAGAGAGAGAGAGAGAGAGAGAGAGAGAGAGAGAGAGAGAGAGAGAGAGAGAGCTTCTTAGGATGCCAGGAACTCCTATGTGGGGTCCATTTGTGAAAGATCTAAATCCTTCAGTCACTTTCCCTCCTTCCCTTTTTTGGATTGACAAGCATCCCAAGTAGACACTGATCAAACTTTTAATCACTCTTGGATAGAGCATGAAAAATCCAGCTTTCCTGGAGTCTGAAAATTGACAATTTTTTAGGCCCATAAGCAAGGGCAGGATGATTTGATGGGGACCATTTTTGGCACACCCTAGTCTTTCCCTGACCTTCCCATTCCCCACCCTCTCCCACATGATTGGCATGTATTAATGTGGGCCCTAGAAAGGGGTTCACATGGTGCAATTTGAGAACACTTCTCTCTCTAAAATCCCTTTGGAAACTTGAGGGTGCTCTTGGATGCACACACCCATGGAAAAAAAAAGATCACATTATCTGTTGACATGCACCTTAGCATGCAATATCGATTGTTAGATAACAATGTTTTGGAACTTGTTGATATTTTTCTAGCATATGTTTAAACTTTAATGTATAATGGGTATGAATATCTAAGGTTGAGTTAGTGATATATGGTATTAGAACTTGCTTTCAGGCATTGTATGTTGGACATGTATAAAAATGATACAACTGAGTGCTAGGGATGTCAATGGGCTGAAGTCAGGCCAGTTCGCATGGGCTTGGGTTTGGGTTCAATAAGGATTTCAAGGGCCAGAACTGAGTTCGTGTTCATGGGCCCTGAAACCTAGATCTGAGCTTGAATGATATGGCTTATAGGAGGTTTCAGTCCACCTGATAAGGGCTAGAGCTAAATAAAGGCCCTAGCATGATAGAAGTCCGATTCTGATAACAGTTGAAGTGTTGAACTCCAAGATTTAGTGCTGGCGGTGTCAGATAACCTGGGGTCTGCATAATTTATTTTCAGTGATATGTTGTTCACTGATGATATTATTCTCCTAATATCCATTTTTAACCTTTAGGTCATTCATGCTGCGATTGAGATTGCTTTATTGGAAAGATCTCGACATCGTGTGCCATTTGTAGTGGGTTCACCAAATGCATTGTTTAGACTGTAGTGTAGTTGTGTAGACCATTCTACCATTTGTCAACTTTCTGTGACATTGATGATGTTTAACAAGCTTAAATTGGATACTGATCTTCTTTTATGGTGTCTTCTAGATCCAAATGCTCCGGGTGAGTATCCACGTGATTTTCTTGGAATTTCACTTCAGGAGCAGCCCAATAAGTACTACTGCATAGTCCGTGGGCAGAAGATTGTGCTTGAGGCAGATTCTTCGATTCAAATGATAATGGAAAAGTTGCAGTCTTATAAATCGCGTGTTTCACTTAATTTTGAGGTAAAAATTATGAAAATGTTTGCACTTTTTTCTTTTATATACATAAGGCCCACTGTGCTACAGACTCTTGTCATTTTTTATTTCTTATATAGTTAAGAAATTTTTTTTTTTTATTGCATTTGCTTCAAAACATCAAGAAGCTCATGTTTTCTTAATTTCTAGATGAACTCCATTTTCCTTTCGCCTATGAAAAGGTCTATTTACCTTGGAACATTTTTTTTTTTTTTTTGAAAGGGTTACTATTAATTGCTCAAAAAATTTACGGTATAAGAGAACTATACTGAAACAAAAAAACCCCACAAAGAAGGGGGAACAATCAACCAAAAGGAGAAGCAAAGCCCCAAAAAAGCTGGGCTGCATCCCCAAAAAAGCTACATACAAATTAACAACATAAAACAATCAAGGAAGGCTTAGAAACTCCCTCTTTAGCAAGTTTGTCCGCTTTCTCATTCGCCGAACGTCTGAAATGGGAGAAAGAAATATTCAAAGCCCTTGACAGCTGGGTCACCTCTTCAATGATATCTGCCAGATACCATGGAGTAGAAGAATGAAAGATGCTCACTAAGTGGTGCAGGCAGAGTCTCCTATAACCAATAACTGATGAGGATTCAGCGTAGAGGCTTCCCACAGGCCAATTTTCAATGCTAACAATTCAGCCTTATTGTTAGAACAGAACCCAGCTGGACCTGAATAAGGGAGGAGGATAAGGCCATTCTCGTTGCGGATAACACCCCGCCATTCCCAGGTTACCCAAAGTTCCCTTGGAAGAAAATTAGAAATGTGTTCACATATTTTTTTACTTAAATGTTAGTATTGTGTCTCAACAGAAGATAACATCAAAGATTGTTGTTTGATATGGTTTGGGCTCACACACACACATTAAAAATTTAGAACAATCCTAATATGGAGAATTGAAGTCTTACAAGTGCAAGGAGCCTGGAGAAACGGAAGACCACCAATGACTTGGATTGAAGCATTAGAAAAATAAAATGAAATAAAAAAAATACTAAATTGTAGAGTGATGGGGACATGGTTTAAATGGGATTGAGCAGAAAATACAACTCAAAATCCACCTTAGATAAATGTGATAGGGCTTTGATGATAATGCTTAGCTTTGTCTTGCAAGTGCAAAATGCTATAGGTATCATTATAGTTAGGAAACAAATTACTTTTTCTTTAACTATGAAGCATGAATTTGAATATAGTAAAAGATAACTTGCGTTGATCTACAAGTACATAAAGATATTAATGCAGATTCAGAACAATGGAGGGTGGATTGATGTGGAGTCTTCAGGCGCATCTTGAAGCCATGCCAATGGAGTCTTCACGTGTTACAGATTCTAAGTAGTCTTTACTCATGGCTATTTCACCGACTTAAGATAGGAGAAATATATTCATTGAATTCACTGAGAACTCTTCACAAGCTTTATATAGATTAGTAGCCAACAATTTTAGCTGCTAATTAAAGATATACCTTCTAGTTAGCCATATATATATATCATCATCATCACACACAGAGAGAGAGAGAGAGAGAGAGAGAGAGAGAGAGAGAGAGAGTTATGCTACAAAACTCCCTAGGTGTTTTTCACAAAAAAAGCCCCTCTTTTAGCCAATGAAAGTGTGACACGTGTCATCAATGATACACTTATCCATTTTCTCTCCTGAACATTCTCCTACAAAGGTGGATCTTTTATAGATTCTCTTAAAATACTAACAAATCATTGGCTATTAGATAGGGGCAAAAACTCCCCTTTTGAGATAGGGGAGTTTTTGAGAATTTCTCATATATATATATATATATATATATATATATATATATATAGGGAGGTGCTCCTATGGGAGCATCCCTCACCTTACTATGAGAGATAAGGTGGGGGCCTTCACATCCATATCCAATGTCAACAACTTAAATGTGATGGTCCCCACCTTTATCTCTCATAGTAAGGTGAGAGATGCTCTCATAGGTGCACCTCCCATATATATATATATATGGGGGCCAGCTCTCCTATGCTGAAGCTTAGAATAAGGTAAGCTCAAATGTGTGGTGGGACCCACTTGGGGACCCGGGTGGGGGTGGGGATGGGGGGATTTCAAGGACTCCCTGGGACCCTCTATGCAAAAAATCAACCCCAACTATGGTTTCTATCATCTCCATCTGGGCCCCAAAAGTTTAATGGTCAACAGTCCATTTGGATCAGTACACAGTCGATTCAGCGGTCCAGTAAATTCGAATCTGACCAAAAGTTGGTGGACATGCGCAATTTAGGGGGGGTTGTGTGTTTGGTTCATTTGGGTGGACCAAGGGTGGGCCCAACAAGCGTGAGCTTACGGAAGGCTATCCTAAGCTTTAGCTTAGGAAAGCCTTGGCCATATATATATATTATCAACACACCTTGCTATACTTAAAGCATATTATGCTCAAATGGATTCTCAGGGCCGTTTGGCAATTTACTAGGTTAGTAAAAGTAATGTAAAGCTTCCAACTTTCATACAAGGGGTCACATCAAAAGCACACATCTTCAAAATTCCCTCATTTTTTTTCAAAAATAAGAAAAAAAACAACCTCCTTTCTCCACTAAATGACAAAAAGACACCCACTTTTGATACAAAAAGTAAAAAAGATTCCCTGCCAATCCACTAAAGACAAAATGCCATCACAAGCCCGTTATATTTTTCTCTCTTGATTTGATGTTTTACATCACTTTTAATTTAATAGTAAATTGCCAAACTGGCCCTTTAGGTTGTATAGTTTGGACATGTCACATGACCATAAGCACTCCAAGCCCGGCTTAGCACCACTTCGATCTAAGGTTTAACCTAAGATCTAAATAGATCCAAGAAGAAAAAGAACTTTTCTTTATCAATGAGATGAATGTCTTAAAGAGATAAGATACAAGTATTTATAGCCTCCACTTTAGGGTAGGGATGACTGAGCACAAGTTATACTGCAATTACTAAAATTCATAAAATTCCTATTGGGGCTACATATTGTGTGAAAATGTGTCTCAACTAATTCAGAATTGCACAACAGAATGTCACCTTGATTGGATTTCATTTAACACCTGAGTTAGGCCCATCTTTGAAAAAGATGGCATCAGAGTCAGACTCAAACTTCCTATTTTGTAGCCAATTGCAACCAATTCCAAAGTTTCCTATAGGCAGAATCTCTACAAAAGCAGATATAGAGAAAATCCAATCTGTAGAGGTTATTGAGCACAGTCTTAGAAATTCACCTATGAATTCATGCTCAATGCTGTAGGTTCTAATGTCCAATGGCAAGAAAGTGCTAAAAAAAAAAAAAAAAAAACGCCTGTATGATTGGTTATGAGATTTCTATGTATTATTAGATTTTGATATGTGTCTTCAACACTGGTAGATGAGCTGCTAATTTCCTCGAGCTTGATTAAGACCCAGCCTCTGTGGCAAAATTCTATCTACGTAGTATCATGAGAATTTAAGTCATAGCATTTAGTTATGTAAGTGGAGACAACGTGTTTTGCACAAATGATGACAACTTGTGCTCTTTTTTGCTTTTATTTATAATTACGTGTCAGATTAGGTTCTGCCCCTTTCCTTTTTCGAGTTAATACAGGTTCTGTCTTATCAAAATGGGAAGTGATATTTCTATTTTTTTTTCTTTTACTTGTGCACTATTAGTTCTGCAATGAACGCCCCCATCTACCAGAGTATCGAAGGACTCAGTGCAATAGAAAATAACGTGTCCTGATTTGGAGCCTGTTTGACAATCGGTTCAATATTCAGCTCTGCAGTTATGGGCTTATCCAGTAACTGGGTCAGGTCCAGGTCTAGTTGGGTCCAACCCCAATATTCATAAACCTAATAGGGTATACAATATATAGACGATTAGGTTTAGGCCAAGCCTTTTTGGGCAAAAGGATAAACTATGAATTGCAATGACCCCCATTAACACGACTAACTGAAGGGCTGAACCTTAAAAGTTGGGTATAGGCCCTGATTTCATACCCATTTAACAAGTGGGCCTGGAATTCAGGTCCATGGTCATGTGTTCGTTGGGTAACCAGGTTGGGTCTGTGTCTCCAAAACTTAATATGGTCTGGGTTTAGGTCCATCATGGAGCTGATTTGTTTACAGTCTATGCGGTATTCATTTTTTCCCCCCTCGTAACTGATAGTCATGGGGTTTCATATCTTAACCTGAAGCAGAAGATGCTATTGCAACATTGAAGGGAAATGAGGAAAGTGAAGCCCGTGTAATGAGGGTATTTCAGAACTTTTATTTGATAAAGGAGTCTCTTGCCTCATTCATGCATTTAATACCTAAGAACTTACTTCCAGCACATACTTGTTGGGAGGTAGATATTCAGATAATGTTATATGTAAATGTTTTATATGCTTTATCATCTATTTTACAGTTCATGACCTTTGTTGGTCTCTCTCTACCTTCACGCAGGGATTTCAATATAAACTTGGTGACTTCAAAGTGAGAGTCGGAAAAGTAGTTCTGTCCCACAACGAAAGTTTGAGAGGCATTGTTATGGAGGTATGACATGTTTTAACCCTTTTAAAATTTTGTCTCCATCTTCCATATTGCTGGTGATTAATCACATTCCATGCTAGTTATCCATAATACGTAATGCACATGTTTTGTTTTTCTTGTGAAAACTCCAAACTAAGTATGCCTTTAATGATGCTGTTATTCTGTTCACTACATGACCTCTTAGTAGAAGAAATGTGAGGAGAAGGGTTCTTTGCAGATTCCACCTGTTGCTATGAGACAAGATACTGTTCTAAATGAACTGTTGTATTTCCATTCTTGAGTATTGAACCATCCTTGCAAGAAATTAATAAAAGTAACATTCTATTGTCCTTTCATCCTTAATCCATATGCTGTGCATAATGCATTCATTTGGTACTCGATATAGTGGAGTTTGTGAGCAATAGAAGATCCAACATTAAATTGTTTCTTCTTATTTGCAGGTTGAGTATCTTCCCATTTCTTCATTAGAGAAATCCAGGCAAATCATGGAAGAGTTTGTAGATATATGGCAAGAGACCATATCCAGAAAGTCGTTACCTGGTCATTTTATGCACATTGACACTAATTTTCCCGAATATGGCCTCTCAGACCATTACAGTTCCCAGCACACAGCAGTACAGTATGCTACTGTCATGGCTCAACTGATTGCGACTGTAAGAAGCTAGAAGAGAGGTGCATTGACATGGCTTAGACTTGCAATATCCAGGCCTCTCAACCCAAATATCAGGCTGAATGCCACATATCTGCTTTCATGTGGACCACCTTTAAACTTTCTCACTGGGTTCATCCATTGTTATGCTCTTTTTATGTGTTTTCTTTGTATATCTAATTTGTACTTCTCCTGGTCATAGTATATATCAGCCTATGATTGCTTCCTAAGCATTTTTGGCGTACTATTCTTTCAACATGGTGAGTGTAGATATTCTTATGATATTGGTACCCTACTGAAAACTCTCTTAGTTTTTTGTTTTTATCAGAGGTGGTGACCACCATAGCTGCATATTGACGGGGCTTTTGATGGAACTCTCTAAGTTACTCTGTTTATGAACATGGAGAATTAGTAGTCTTTATGTGGGCTGGTCCATTGATACAAGCCTGAAACAATGTTAGCTAATGATGAGCGCTTATAGTTTTGACCCCAGTGGACTGCCCTGATGGAATACTTGGTCCCATAACAGCAGACCCAAGATGGTCATCTGTCCTTAGATGCTCTGAGATGCTGGCTCATCCAGGTACTCCTTCATATTCCCCCACTTGCACGTCATTGAATTGATGGGTTCTGATATGAATGTCAATGCCCCATGTTTGAAGATTTTTGTTTTTTATTTTTTATTTTTTATTGTGATGGATTCTCATTTAGGGTAAGATTTTCCCCATGTTAGATGATCCAACTGAGTTACATGACATTTTTTTTTGAAATTTTTATTTATCAAATTGAATGTGGCCGCATCCTCTCTCTCTCTCTCTCTCTCTACTATTAGGAGTGTCTAAGGTCAGGCCCAAGTGGCCTGAGCCCAGCCCAGCCATGTATATCTGGGCCAGGATTGTAGCGTCAGCTTGGTCCCATGGGCATTCATCGGAGCCAAACCTTGTTTCTGAAAAAGTGTGTTAAACCCTGGCCTTAGTTGGACTCAGAAATTTGCGGTGGCATTTTATTGTTTGTGGTGGTTTCATTTGCGTTCTTTCTGGGTGGGATTCTTCTTTCAGGGATTTTAGTCTCCAGTGGTGCAGGCTGCAGCACAATGTATTTCTGAGCTGAAATGTGTTCCTGCCCCTGCATTAGTATTTAGTTAATTGAGTCAACATTTTCTTCTTGGAAGCAAGAGATGGTTGACCGATAGTTAAGGTGGGGAGGAACCAAATAGTATTTTATATTTATTGATTTTTTTTGACTAATCATATTATTATTTTTAAGTAACATTGAAAGGAAATTCTAAATTTAAAAATACTTAAATATTTCTCCATATATAATTTCTCAAAACTTTAGGACAGTTAAAATATGAAAATAATAGGGCTCACATTATCAAATCCCAATTGTCCAAAATAATAATTTATGTACTCCTTGTTTTAGGTCTCACAGTAATATCTCTCTCTAATTAAAATAGGACCTATGCTAGATTGATCACATGTAACCAATACACCCACAATTAATTAATGAAAATTCATTGATTGGTTACTTGTAATCGCTTGATGGGCTACAATGCCTGTGACAGACATGGATGGTTGAAAGTCTATTGATCGGTTACTCATGATCATTTGATGGGCCACAACAACTGGAGTAAGCACGGATGGTTGAGAGGACACTAGTAATAGCCATTCACTAATGCCATAAAAAGGTTTCTTTCAAATATCTTGAGATCTATGACAGATCAACGACTCTAATTTGACTCATTGGCTGTAATTCAGGTTCTAATGGCCCCCCAATGGATCAGTCAGATCTTGATTATGTGGCCCACAATTAAACAAAAGAAAGAGAAAAATATACTGGAACTGATTCAAGTGAGAACTCTGCCACTATTTCTTGATATCCGCAAGACAATAATGACTGGAAAAAAGAACCTACAGCTCAGATCTTAATCTTGGGACCCATAGAAGTCTAAAAATGCATATATATAGTTCTGGATTTTTGTCAAATATCTTGAAATCTTTGACAAATTAATGGTTCAGATTTGACTCAATCGTCGTACTTGAGGTTGTAAAGGACCCAATGGTTCAAGTCTTGATCATGTGGCCTGCAATTAACAGAAAAAGAAAAAAAAAATGGACGAGGAACATAGAAATAAGTTAATGACTAATAGTTTTTCGAAGATTTCTCGAGATTCACAAGGAATGAATAATGTTCAGATTTTGACCCAAAGCTGTGTTTAGCATTTTGAAGAGGATCAAGGGTTTCGATCTTGTTCCAGGGCCCCAAAAGAGTCCAGAAATGCATATTCATGTATTCATGGTTCTTTATATAAATATCTATAGATACGTGATGAATCAACAGGTAAGATTTTGCATGCTGGTCAATTTGATCTTTTGAACACAACTAACGGTACAAATCTCAAGTTATGGGCCCACAATTTAAAAAAAAAAACCCAAAACCCAAAACCGATAGGGCCCTCCATCCGTCAGGTCTACCATAGCACCACTTTAGACATTTGTGTATTTTTGGTACGAGTGCTGCCGCCTATACATTGCAAAAGCTCTCCATGCACTGATTTTTTTTTTTAAATCCAAAATAAAAAGGTTTCTAAACTACCCCTCTCCTTCTCTTCCTGCACCTGCCACCTCCACCCGACCCCGTTGTTGACCCATCTCCCTCTCCCTCTCCCTCAGTAGCCCTGCTCCCACTTCCCTGCACCCACATCTTCTTACACCCACCCACATCCCCACCCCCTCCATCCCCTCGGAGTTGCCGAAGGGGAGGGAGTGACATAGAGAAAGGGAGGGAGAGGGAGAGGGAGAGAGGGATTTAGACCTGGTGGGCTGGTGGGTGGGAGAGAGGGAGACTGTGTGGGCGGAGGGCGGGCGAGAGGCATAGGGCTAAGGTCGGGTGGGGAGAGGGAGAAAGGGAGAAGGAGAGAGAGCGGCGGGGTCTTCGGCGGCGAGCGAGAGGCAGAGAGCGAGAGAGAAAGAGGGGGGTAGAGGGAGAGGGATTTTTGGGCAAGGCCGGCGGCGGGCGAGAGGAGGGGGAGAAAGGAAGAGATAGGGAGAGAAAGGGGGATGAGGGAGAGGGACGGGGACGGCCGGCGGCGGATGAGAGAAATAGAGAGAGGAAAAGGGATCGGCGGCTACAGGGTTGGGCATAGGTGGCCGGAGCAGGGAAGGAGAGGGCGATGAATATTTTTATTTTATTTTTTTTAAATGCAGTGTGTAGAGAGCTGTTTGCGGTGTGTAGGTAACCACTATCTTTTTGTTATGGAGTCTTTTTTCCCTTTTATGCGAGTGCAGTTACCAAACAATGTATTTTACAAAAAGGTATCTGAATCCACCTCTAGACGAATAGACATGCAGAATATGAGAATAGAGATGTGAAATGAGCCCTTACTCTAAGCAGGACTTGATCCTACTCTAGGACTGACATTCTTAATATCATGTTCAATCTTACATTTCAGTAAGACTAACTCTTTGGGGACAACTCAATGATAGTGGCTCTGAATTTCAAGATGTGCTTTTAACTAGGCAGTTTCAGTCCTCTCATTCTACATTTTCAAGCCCAGGCCAGTTCAAAAAAAAAAAAACCCCATATCCGGCCGAAGCCTTAAGCCTGACACAAGTGATATGTGGCCTTCTTGAGCCTCCCCATCTAGTCAATTGGGTCTAGTCGGGCTGGGCTTTCTCTCATCTATTCAACCGGGTCTAGTTGGGCCGGATTCGTCCCTCTAGTTTTAGCACTCGGTTTGGTCATGAATCTTGAATCTACTTTCGACCAAACTTAAATGGGCTCAAATTCTCAACAACCAAGGCCTCACCCACATATCAATACCCAAGTCCAATTTCGGCCCGAAGTAATCATTAAAACCACGAGAGAGAGAGAGAGAGAGAGAGAGAGAGCCCCGTGAAAATCTCACAACTAACCTGAAGAAAAGAGAGCAAATGAGCAGAAATTCTTACATCTTCTTCTTCTTCTTCCCAATTTCATTGGTTGAATCTTCTCTCTGCTCCTCCAAAGGTAACTTCCCTTTGATCCTCTCCACCCATTTACTTCAACACCCATTTCCTTGTTTCCATTTCAACTCTCTATACATAATAATCCTTTGGGTTCTTGTTGAAATATTGAAAGTTCTCTTCTTCTCACTGATTTGGGTCCAAATCGTTAGTTATTCTGCATTTTTTTAAGAATCCTGTTTGATTCTGTTGTGAACCCTCTATTTCTTTTTCTGGGTTTAGCAAAACTGTTCGAATCTTTTATTATTTTTTATTTTTTTGGTGATTTATTATTGGTTTTTGATTGATACAACTGGGTTTTTTTTTTTGGGTATTGTTTGAGTTTCCCTTGGTTATTTTGAGAACAGTTTGATTAGTGTTTAAATAGTTAAAATGGAGAAATCTGTGATTTTTGTTATGGGAACTTATTATCTTTTCAGTGGATAAGGATTTGTGATTGTATTTATCAATTTTAACTTTCTTTGACATGTTTCATTTGATTTTTGATCTTCTTAGTTCCAACACTTTTCATTGATGTTTCATTTTAATTTTTCTGGGGATGCCATACCATGCAATATATATGGTCTGAGTTGCTCAATGTTTCATGTTTTATATGTTAATTTGTGGACTGAGAGAAGATTATATCATGAATAAGAGTAGTTATTCTTAGTAACCGTCAGCTAAGTGTTTTAATATGATGTATCTTTTTTTTTTTATCTCTGATACCAGAAATTTCTTTTTTGTTTGTTTAATTTTCCTATCAATGAATGAATGGGTCTTGGATTTTAATAGTTCTTACTTTATTATTAGTGATTTTCCAAAGAATTATAATTGTAAATTATAACTAGCATTTTAGTTCTTTCACTGAAATTAGATTTTTCCTTGACGTTTTTGTTGGTAATGAAAATAGAATGTTTAATACAAAGTTTTGTTTGGAGATCTGAAAAATTAAGATAATGAAAGAACTCAGAACTTCTTAAAATGCATCTTCAGACACAGTACATTGGATCCTTTTTTTTATGTAATTCAAGCTCTTGTATAATCCTTTTTCTTTTTCTTTTTTTCTTTTTTTTGTGGTAAATGTTGAGTGTTCTCTTCTTTGTCACTTTCACTTGAACTTTATATTTTATGGTTAAAGATTATGACATGTGATATTTCTTGTCCTAGATGTATCCCTGGTAAGGAATCTTAATGATGCTCCACAGAGTAACTTTGGGAGAGAAGGTCTGTCACATATTACTGTTGCAGGTTCCGTCTTACATGACATGAAGGAGGTATACTGCAGTTATACTGAAAGTGGTTCCTTATCTTCAATATCAACCTCATTGATGGTTAGAATGAAACACTTCCCAGAGGAAGTAACGGTTTTGTCGGATAAACCGATAATCCAATATATTTTCTATTAATGTGAAGCTAAGTATGGAGTGTAGACATTAGTTCACTATATCCTGAGATAAAGATGCTGATATGGTGATAGGGAGTGCCAGGGGCGGAGCCAGGATTTTATCTTGGGGGGGGCCAAAACTTGAATAAAATTTTATTTCACCAATTATTATAACTATCATATTTTAAAGTTTCCTTTTTGACATAGTTATAAGTTCAACCATGATTTTGTTCCTTGAAAATGCTGGACATAGAGAAGACGGCGTGTAAAATTTTAACCACTGAAGATGAGAGATTAATGGAAAAAAAGAGGAGACGAACAAAATAAAGAAGGAAGAGCTGAAGAGGGTTAGGGCTTAAGATTGGAGTCTGGAGAGGTTTTCGAAAGTTAAAAGGGTTGGGAGTGGGGGCCGGGGTGGGGTTTAACTTAGAAAAAAAATCCAAAAACCTTGGGAGGGGGGGCCATTTTGGTGTTTTAAAAGACTTTTTCAAAAAAAAAAAAAAAAAAAAAAAAAAAAACGTTTTCAAAGGCCTGGCCCCCCCGGCCCTCTACACAGTTCCGCCACTGGGGAGTGCGCAGTGCGCACTATTCAGAAAATAAGAACAATGAAACCATGATCGCAGAAATGAATACCCCATCTTCCAGTTGAGCAGGGATATACCATTAATCTTAGTATTGTAAAAGAAGGTTATCCATTTTGTTCTTTCTATAATTTAATGGTGATTAAATCTATTGATGCTTACAGATAAACATTTTACGATATGACAAGAGTATGAGGAAATTTTTAGATTTTTAAAACTAGTAATACTTTGGTGTTGACAGTCGGAAATAGCACTAAGCATTTTTTTTTAGTTGATTAATACACTGAGGTCTGAGCATAAACAAACGTAGAGGCATCTTCAAGACAAAATCTTAAGTGGGTATGCAGTATTTAGTCAATTTATGTATGAGGAACAGCAGTTTACCAAAGGTGTTGTAAATTAATGCTTACAAATATTCAGTGGGATTTCCTTTGATGACATTGAAACTTCTGATTTCATTATCAAGATATAGATCCAGTCTAAAGTGAAATAATCTTTATTCATTGTCAAATTAGTAGGAGTGTAGGACATGAAACTAATGATCTTCATATGCCATGCTGACTGTCTAAAAGAAGGTGCTCACAACCTAAATTTATTCGTTGCCAACTTTTCTATCTAGTAATAGATTAAGTTCTTGTTGAGTTTTCACGTTGCTTTTTGCAGTGCTATTTTGTTCTCCCAATCTTTGATATTTCTAGACTCATTTTAATATAATGCCAACATTCTTTTGTATGTAAGGTTGAAGTATGGCTTCAGACATTTGCTCCTGGAACACGGACACCGATACACAGGCACTCTTGTGAAGAGGTGTTTGTTGTTTTGAAAGGGAGCGGTACTCTTTTTCTGGCCTCAAGCTCACACATGAAGTATCCTGGAACTCCCGAGAAGTTCTCTATCATTTCAAATAGCACGTTCCATATACCCATTAACAATGCTCATCAGGTATGGTAGGAAAGGGAATGTTTTAGTATTTCTTCTAAAATTTGTCATTTGCGATTTCTAATACATTTTATCTTGTGATATTCAGTAAATTTTGACCAGTAAAACTTTCAGTCTTCGATAACTACAAGTCACAGTTTGGAATGTTAATGGGTACCTGCATTCATTTTGAATATGTGAGGCACCTCAATGAGTGCCAATACACGGGGATGTGTGTGATTGGAAGGAAGCATCATGGATAGAGTTAGGTGTGGAGTTCACTCACATTAAATCATCGTAGATCTTCCATTTAAGGCTTTGAAAAGTTGGTTTTTACAGTCTTTGGTTTTAGGATAACCCAAATTAGAGGATTAGGATGATGGAGGGGATAAAACTTCACGCACTCATTATCCAATAGGGAGAGTATTAGAAGAATTATTGTGAGGGTGCAGATGTAATATCATTATAAGGGCTGGTTTTGTGGTTGTCTACTATATATATTAAATCATCCTAGCCCTTTCATTTGAGGTTTTAAAATGTTGACTTTTACAACCATTGATTTTGCATGACCCAGATTTGAGGGGTAGGATGATTGGAAAGGTGATAAAACCTCATGCACCTGTTATCCACATTGTCTGTACCTTGGCTGAGGGTAGAGTTTCAGATAATCTATTGCAAGAGGTGTTTTTGTACTATAATTAGAAGGGCTGGTTCTATTGTTCTCTGTGATATGTATTTTACCCAATACATGCTTTTTTCCAAACGGAGTAATAGAAAGTCTAAAGGAGAATATCTTCTTCCTAAATAGCCATTTGGTTCCTAAGACTTAAAGAAATAAAGGGAGACGACAACGAATTGCGTACCAATTTGTTTTTCTCAAGGCAGGAGAAGGGAGAAATAAGATTTAATAATGGTAAGTGCCTTGGTATCAAATGCTCTCCTAAACCTTAAATCATTCCCAAGTGACCAGGCGATGGCTTAAATGTTCACCTAAATCATTGGGTGGTTCATGATTTTGTAGGATGATCAAAACCTTTGGTGACCGTACCCTCACTGATAAACTGAAGTGTGGCTTCCTGAGTGAATTGCATTGACTACCTTGCTGTGGTTCTTAGAAGATTTATGGCATAAATTTATTCTGAATTGGCTTGGATGAACTTCTCCTACATTCACTATCTTACATATAATTCTTCACAAATATTTCATCATCATTGTTGTCATTACCATCGTCGTGGAAGCCTTTTCCCATCTATTTGGGGCCAATGTTTTGAGTTATACTTTGCCACTCGATCCTATTTGCAGTTATGATTTCACTGACTCCACAATGCATCATGTTTTTCTCACTACATTTAAGGGCTTTAATAATCTCCCTCTTTTCTTAGTTCCTTGAACATGCAAGCCTACAGGGGCTGCTTCAGGTTTTCTCCATACATGTCCATACTGCTTTAAGCGCCATAAAATAAAATTAGATTTAAGGTGGAGAGAGCACATTATATAGATCAGGTTCAAGTTCTCTTTAGAAAATGATAAATATCTAACTTCCACAAGGCATAGATGTTAAATAAATATTAAGTATTCTTTTTTATAGATGTTCCTATTTTTCTATATGTCTTGTTGTGTAACTAACCATACTATTTTACTTATGCAGGTCTGGAATACACATGATAATGAGGACTTGCAGGTGCTTGTTGTAATATCTCGTCCACCAGTTAAAGTGTAAGTAGTCTCAATCTCTCCATTAGTTAGCATGCTTAAACTGTTACTCAATCCTATTCCTTCAAGTTTATGTACGAATATGTGATGGTCCTGATGGTCTGGTGCCCTGTTATGAAATTTATTGCTATAACTAAAGGTTTTATCTCGAAATTTAAGGTCTACTTATGTTGATTAATCTTCATTCTTCTATGGTTTTAATCTAGACACATGGGTTTCTCAATTGCATACTGGTGAAGTGGTTTCTGGCTGGAATCAAGTATTGATTATCTATGGTCTTACTTGCAATAAGCCAACTTTCAGTTTTGAGCAGAGATGACAAATAGGCAAAAGCCTAAACACCTAAACGCTGTGGTTTCTGCTTTCCTTGCCACCCAAAGCACATCACTGCTAGTCCTATCCACCTGAGCCAGTGGTAGATCCAAAGGCATCCTAAGGTTGTTGGCATGATGTGCCATGTAATCCTTGCACCAAGTATAGTTTGAGATTCTGCCACAAATAGTTAACTTAAAAGAACTGTTCATAACACAGATACAATTTGTATTTTCAAGGTATTTGAGGCTGTCAATGTAACAGCCATCAATTTATGCCTGAAAATAGAATATCACATCTACGCAACTGGACACCGAATTGAGTCTTTGGACATGGCAGCTTTATGGAGTCCAGATATATCAACATTTCTCTTAAAATATTTATACATATACTACATTTCCTCTGATAAGTGGTACTATTATTTACCCTCTTCCAATTTTTCTTTCCCTTAAAGCTTCTTCTACTCTCTGGAACATAACTTGATTGGCATGCTGTTAACCACAGTTAAAAATGCAAATCAATGATCTGTTTCTATACGATAAATAATGTCTTGCAATCCCATAATTACCCTTTTTATTTTAATTTTTAGGCATAATTACTGAGTAAAAGTATCAAACTTCTCTAGATCAAGGCACCCATATTCTTGTTTTCGATGAGACTGAGGTAGAATAGTATCTCACTACATTCCAGCCAACCAAGGACAGAGAGCTCTTGTACACAGCTTTTGGAATGTAATTACTTTGTTAGAGTGGAAGATGAATATGAAGCATCAGGTCAGAGGAATTGTTCCGTACTGATGCGTCAGAATGTGCCACTGTAGACAGTTAACAATATCCTCATGCATCCATTCTGTACGAGTAGACCATGGTTCAGTGACCCAGACAAGTTGATCTGATTGGCTACCAATTACCATGTAGACAAGGGATACCTGAAGAATTCATCACATAAAAGATTGTAGCCTGGAACACTTGTAGTTGCTTTATTTTCTTCTCAGCTTCCTATGTCTATGTTGCTGATCCGTTGTTTAGAATCCTCCAGTCTAGTAGATTTCTGCAGCATTACTCCATCCCATTCCATTGTGGGGACCCATCAGATTAATGGTCTCTATTATCACCGAACTGTGGGCCCTAGTGTATGGAATGGATGCATAGTGAACATGGATACATCAGGGCCTAATAAGATACAATTGTCACAGCCACTTAACATCAAAATCACGTCTCCAGATAAACCTGGTACCATGTTCTCACGTCAACTTGGCAGTGCTAAATTTACATGAAATCTTTGAGAGAGAGAGAGAGAGAGAGCATGGAGAAATGATTTTCTCTATAGAAACCATAAATCCCGTGTCTGAACTCTGGAGTGTCTTCTGCATGAGAAAAGTAGGTCCCATTTCATAACATTTCCTCAAAAGGTTTTCACCTCTCAAGTCTCAACCCTAGAGACTTCCAATTTTCCCCCCCAAAAACATCAGTGCTCCTCATTAAGGTTTTTATTTTTTGTCATTACTTTCACTTTTTCTTAGTGACTATCAAATAGGAGCGACGTGAAAAGTGGTAAATCTCCACCTCCAGGGTTTTTTTTTTTTCTGGTTTCTCCACCTAGCATGCAATCTTCACTACATCCAAAAAATCCATAAGGTTTTTATTTAGGATACTGCTTGTTATGTGCCGTTGATTGTCAATTTTAGAGAGATGACTAAGTACTTGGAGCCTTCTTGTTGAGATTGACATCTTGCTCTCTGTCTGATGATGGATCAATGTTGTGGTACTAATATTAAGCTTTGCAGGTTCATTTATGAGGATTGGTTCATGCCACATACTGCAGCTAAATTAAAGTTCCCCTACTATTGGGATGAGGAATGCCTCCATCATCCCAAGGATGAGCTGTGATGTCCAAATCATTGCAGTTAATTGCGTGGATATGCTGGTTTTGCCCATTCAACCTTTTAATGGTCAGTTGATACTGGTATCTTTTGGTGTGGATCATCTCAAAGGAACCGTAATTGTAGAAAATAGACAGTCTGCATCAAGAACATGGATTTGAAAGATTCCTCATCTTCTTCAAAACATAGATTTGACACAGAATTTTTTTTTTCCTGTAAATTTATGTCCTCTCTTTTCTGTTGACCGTATATTTGCCTGTTAGGATCCATTTTGTTGGCTGCATTCGAACCATCAGTATACTTGTATGAAAAGTCTATTTGCAGCTGCTGCGGATGTCTTTCTACTTCTTCTTCTTCTTCTTTATTTTCAAGAGAAGGTTAGGAGATATCATTGTGTTTTTATTGGTTGCATTCACAAGATGTTGATGTTTGGCCATATTATGCCCATATTACAGGGTAATCTAGTGATTACAATCATTGTCTCAATATCGGCTTTAGAAATGAGGTCTCCCACTATCAGCTGTTTATGACTACAATCTCATTAATTTCTAGGCCTATGGATTTGAGCATGATTTGCAAATTAGCATTTAAATGATGAAAAAAGATTGCCAGATGAAAGTATGAAACATGAATCCATACTACAAGGGAAGGGAGACATGTCGAATGTTGGGTCCTTCTGCATAAAAGTGGTGTATGTGGATTAGGTATCTAACGAAATTAGTCTCACTGGTTATCCTTAGAAGCAATGACTACAATTCTAAACACTAGCAATACGTGCCCGTGCTAATCCCAGGCCAAGAAAAATTACTATTATATAAGATTTACTGAGAAAATGAATAAAGTTTATCTTTGTCTATAAAGACTCCAAGGAGATTGCTTAGAGAGACTGGAACCTAAAATAATATAAAATATGAGATTTGCAACAAAATAGAAAAAAGAACCATCATGTGAGAATATCTCAATCCATAAAGAGTTCACTGAGATTTGGATTTGTTGCTATTCAAAATTGAAATTGAAATTGAGCTCCAATTTTAAAATCAATTGCGAAATTAGAGCTCAATTTCAAAATTGATTCCTACGTCTATAATATATAATAATTGATTTGTTTGTCAACTATCTTTATGCCAATGATGAAATGAATAATTTTTTTTTTATCGGTAATAGTAAAATTCATTAAAGCAAAATATCATACATAAAGAACCACTCATCGGCGAGGTGAGCTAGTACAAGAGAAATATAACAAGCACCCACCAACTACGCTTAAAGAGGCACTAAGATTACATGACCAATCAACTCCCTGTTTAGCTAAACAATCTGCCATTCCATTTGTTGATCCACTAGCTCATGAGCCGGGCCGGGCCGGGCTAAGGTATATCCAGTGCTCGGCTTTAGAAACACAGGCCCTGGCCCTGGCCTAGCCCAAGCCCAAAACGGGCCATAAAAGTCAGGCTTGAGCCCGCCCATTTAGTCAATCGGGTCTGGCTGAATCAGGCTTTTGATGAATTTCGTGAGCTTTCTAACAAGTCATGTGGGGTGATTTAATTTTCCCACACTACTTAACATCCAAATCATTTGAAAAGAGTCTAGGTTCACTCATTTAATTGATGATCTAAGTATACCAATCACGATGTGAGATATCAAAACAAAACCCACCCATGTGATTTTGAAGTTGAATTGATGGGAACATGGAATTTAAAAAAAAAAGTAAATAAAATGTCCTCATCACAACACGTGAGTGCACGAGGAATGTATCAGAACTGAAGCTTCTTATCCACGCATTCACGTGATTTTGATGCAGAGCACACCCATGACCCACCCTGTCCAAATGAAAAGAGCGTGTAACAAAACCGACCATATCATCAATGCAGAAACCTTGACTCAGTGAGCCAATGATTTTTTTTCCCTCCTCTCTGGTAAAATACTCATGCATCCACGCACAATATCCAACATCTATCACCATCTTGTTGTTTGGTTGAAGGGAGGTGCTCAGTATGGAGCTATCAATGCATTGGCAACTCATAGGAGTCCATGGGGTCATTTTTAATTTATGTTATTTTAAAAATAGATCAAATGTCTGTAAAATTATAAAAAAAATATATATATCTTTTAATTCATGTGTATTATGATAATTAATCTAAAGTAATAAACTTATATATTCAAAAAATGAAGAAATAAGGTTCCTACAACGTTAATTATATATATATAAAAGCCATCTCTCCTAAGTTGAAGCTTAACTTATACTAAGCTGAAACAGTGCTGGTCCTATAAATTAAAATCGATTATCGTTGTTTTTTGCATGATAATCGTTTCTAAAATCAAAATAAATCCAATTAGAAGTGGATTTTCCAGTTCAATCATTCAAAAAACAGATATAATCAACTTTAATCTTTGAGACCAGCACTATTTCAGCTTAAAATAAATTATGCTGCAGCTTAGGAGAGTCTTGCTCATGATATATATATATATATATATATATATATATATATATATGGGGCTAGCTCTCCTAAGCTCAAGCTTAGGATAAGGTAAGCTCAAGTGTGTGGTGGGGCCCACTTGGGGACCCTCATGGGAATGAGGATGGGGGGAATTTCAAGGACTCCTTGGGATCCTCCTCCCTACAAAAAATTAGCCACAACCATGATTTCTATCATCTCCATATTGGCCCAAAAGTTTAATGGTCAATAGTCCATTCGAATCAATAAATAATTAATCTAATGGTTCAGTAAATTCGGATCTAATCGAAAGTTGGTGGACATATGCAATTTAGGAGGTCATTTGTTTTGTCCATTTGGATGGATCAAAGGTGAGCCCCACAAGCATGAACTTACGAAATTTTATCCTAAGCTTGAACTTAGGAGAGCCTTGCTATATATATATATATATAGACACACACACACAAAATCTACCCTTAGTTAAACTCGGCCCTTATTAAAAATAAGGTGACTTGACTCGGCTAGTTTTTCAACCACGATCTTTCTCCCTTGTGGTCCCATTTGTGTGGCTTTAAATGTGTCCTAAGGCACGTGTTTTCCATTTTTTATTTTTGCTCCTCTGATTCTTATAGGATTGTAGATTGAATATGTGTGGACAATTTTGTCATAAAACGATGCTCTTGTCTGTGTGGTCCCAAATGTGTCGTACACCACGACTGTTCGTCGGTTATTAACACCTTTGTATTGCTGGCTGGCTAGCCGCAGGACTTTTCCTACATTCTCATCTTGCTATAGCTGTAGCCGGAAACAGTTCCTGTTTTGTCCAAACAGGGCTCCCTCCAAATAAGGGAGCACTATTTGAACAAATTAAGGGTCCTCTCGCCCCCCCAAGGTGCTGCATCCTTATTTTGCATGTTGACATGGTGAGGTTATGCAATGATATTGCTGCCCTACCAAAAAATAGTCTGGGTCCATATTTGGTCCAAACAGACGTAAATTTGTTGAGTTTAAAAACCGGTGGCGGCATCCAGTGATTTGTCTAAGTAAGAATCCGAATTCAACAAAAAAGAAAAGAAGGAAAAAGTAACAAAACTCTTCACATGTGCCCCGGCCTGTGGTCTAGGTTGAGTTTTTTTGCCCATAGTTGGGCGGTTTGGATTTTCCAAGGCACTATCTCCTGTTCTTAATTGCTCTAGTGCACCGTGGAAATAGGTTGAGTTTTTTTGACCGTTGGGATTTCAATTGGTGGGCCCTACTATTGGGTTTCACTCTTTCAACTCTCAGGATTTCTGTAGGTTAAAACCTCAGACGATTCGTATTCCAAAGTCGGGTGACTGCCAAAATATCCAGCGTCATGTGTACATGATTGAAGTGGCATTTTGTAATGGGGTGCCTTTGTGGTGACGTATTTCAACATGTGTCAGATAGGTCTATTGTTTTCAAACGCAAAACTGTCCTCACCATTCAGAGGTAGAAATTAACGTACACCTCCAATTACTCTACCGTGCAGTACGATGTCATTTCCTTTTCTCCTCCTGCTTTTTATTTTTTATTTTTTATGTGGTCGGTAGTGGTCCATGTAAAGTAGTTGCACTCATGAGACTCATATGAATGGAGCTCAAAAGAAAATTATTTCTCATGATGTTTTATTCTACAAGATATATGAGCTTCAGTTTGAGCTCAAGCTCATATGTTTTGGTCTTACCTAAACTAAGTTTTCTAATTTTCTTCTCTACTCAAATCTTAATCAGCTCATTTACATCCTTTGCTAAAGTATAGACATCACCTGAACTCATATGGCTATGGAAAAAGTTGATAGATCTAATTAATATGGTTTGTAATTTAAAACAAAGCTATGGATCTTGATTTACGCATTAATAATTTATAATTTAAAATACTAAAAACATACCTTAGGATGCTTTTGTCTGAAATTGTCATGATTCCTAGGCCCGGATGCTTGGGACCTGGGACTCGAAATCCTACGTTGGAATGAAGGAAACGGAGGAATCATAAAACGATACTCTCTGTGTGGTCTCAAATGTGTCGTGCAACACGACTGTTCGTCGGTCGACAAAGGGTGATTTATTAACACTTTTGTATGGCCGGCTAGCCGCAGGAGTTTTCCTACTTTCGTCATCTTGCTGTAGCTGTAGCCTTGACAATGAAGGTAAAGCTGAATTGGGTAGTAAAAGTAAAACTCTTTCGTCCACCAGTATTTAGTACTTACCAAGCAGCTCATTCTTGAGACTCTTTTCATCCATCGTCAGTCTTAAGTTACCACGCAGCTAGCCCATTCTTTTACTACGGCTGGTTCCTCCTCATTTTATCAATATTGGTAGAACATCCAAATTCCTCACACCTTGGATCCATGGGCTTGCAGACTGGAAGATGCAGGATTAATTTTTATTCAGCGATTTCATCCTATTGCAACTTGGTTTAATATCATCAGATCGATACAGATACAACTATATATGAAGATTAGGAAGAAGATGAAGAGGAAAAGCCAGGTGCTGCATCATTATTTTGCATGTTGACATGGTGAGGTTATGCAATGATCTTGCTGCCCTACCAAAAAAGAGTCTGGCCCCTGTTTGGTCCAAAAAAGGCATGAACTTGCACCCCGTGATTGGTACAAGCAGGAATCCGAATAAAAAAAAAATAACGAAACTCTAGACATGTGCCCGGCCTGTGGTCTAGGTTGAGTTTTTTTCTCATAGTTGGGCGGTTTGGATTTTTCCAAGGTACTATCTCCCGTTCTTAATTGCTCTAGTGCACTATCTCCCGTTCTTAATTGCTCTAGTGCACCGCAGGACACCATCTACTTGGGCATAATTGGTCTCCATATATAAATGGAGGACATTTATTTCTGACGGTTGGGATTTCAACTTGTGGGCCCTACTATTGGGTTTCACTCTTTCAACTCACAGGATTTCTATAGGTTAAAACCTCAGACGATCCGTATTCCAAAGTGGGGTGCCGGCCAAAATATTCAGGGTCAATCTTACATGAGGTTTCGATTTAAGTGGGCGAGAGTGATTGAAGTGGCATTGTTTAATGACGTTTTTCAACATATGTAGAATAGGTCTATTGTGGAAGAGGATACCTGTTTGGTCAAAACAGGAACAATGATGGGTGCCACATGAAAAATAAGTTTTTTTCTTTTTAAAGTGGAGGAGATGATATGACATCTCCCCCACACATGGCACCCCAGAGTGGAGTGGTCCAAACAGGGTTTTTCTGTTTGGACCAAACAAGTTTTCTATCCTGCTTTTTTATTCATGTGGTTGGTAGTGGTCCATGTAAAGTGGTTGCTCTCATGAGTCATGAGCCTCATATGAATGGAGCTCAACTTCTCTCATCAAACCGGCCGATCCAATCATCCAAGGACAGTCATGACCCAAGTCAAGTGTCACATGGCCTGGGCCATATTTCCTATATAAAAGGACAGTCGGAGGCATGAATGAACAATTCCAAAATCCAACTACTCCAACGATGGTAACCCTAAAGACCTCCTCTCTCATCAAACCGGCCGATCCAACGCCGAACCACCGGCTTTGGCTCTCAGACCCAGACCTCCTCCAGCCCACAACTCATTCTCCCCTGGTCTACTTCTACACACCCAACAACACCACCAACTTCTTCTCTCCTCAAGTCATCAAATCCTCCTTGAGCCGAGCTCTGGTGCACTTCTACCCACTAGCCGGTCGACTTTGCAGGGACGACACCGGTCGCCTCGAGATCGACTGTACTGCAGCCGGCGTCCACTTCGTCGAAGCTGAGTCTGACGCCAAAATCTCAGATTTCGGCGACTTCATGCCCTCCCAAGAGCTTAGAAACCTCTTCCCTTACATTGACTACAACACCCACGTCGGAGATTGGCCATTGCTTTTGGTTCAGCTGACCAAGTTTTCATGCAGTGGTGTTTGCATGGCCATTGCATTTAGTCACGTAGTGTTTGATTCTCTTGTGTTTATGCAGTTTGTTTCGATGTGGTCAGGAATTGCCAGGGAAAGTACATCGGATTTGATCATGGAGATGGCCTATGATCGGAAATTTCTACGTGCCCGGGACCCACCGGCTGCACCAGCCTTTGATCATGAAGAATTCAAGCCACCCCATCGTCTGATGGATGGTGATGATGACCGGAACAAGGAGACTGCGGTTGCTGTCGTAAAGCTGACCCGTGAACAGGTGAACTCGATCCGCCGGGCTGCTGATGATGGCAAGGCCCGTTGCAGCCGATATGAGGCGGTGGCGGGCCACCTGTGGCGGTGCGCATGCAAGGCCCGCGGGCTTCGCGGAGATCAGCCAACGAAGCTTTACATCACGGTGAATGGCCGCACACGCCTCCGGCCACCGTTACCGGTGGGGTACGTGGGGAATGCGGTGTTTACGGTGGCGGCAGTCGCGAGTTCGGGCGATCTCGTGTCGAACTCAGTGAGTTACTCAGCGAGTCGGATAAGGGAGGGGATGGAGAAGGTGAACGACGAGTACCTGAGGTCAGCGCTTGACTTTTTCAATGGTCAAACGGATCTGACCAGTCTCAGACGTGGGTTCGACTTGATGGATCCGGATCCAGAAGTGGGCGCATACCATGGGTCGCCCAACCTGATGCTGACAAGCTGGGTGGGGATCCCGATATACGATGCGGATTTTGGGTGGGGCCAGCCGATACACGTGGGGCCCGCGTTGGTGGGGTTTGAAGGGAGGGGATTCATCATGCCAGCAATTGAAGGGGATGGGAGTGTGGTGGTGGCACTGAAACTCCGGGCTGAGATCATCAAGTCTTTCATGGAGTTGGTGTATGACTATGAGCCAACACTAGTGTCACAAATATCATCCAGATTATGAAACAAGTTTTATTAGGATATTTTGTGCTATGTTTTTATTTTTATTTTTATTTTGGGGTAAAAGATGTTTTGTGATAATAAAAATATCATAAGCCTTGTTTAGAATTTAAACTACTTTTTAATTGCTTGAAATTGAGTATAGATCATATCATAGTTACCTAATTTACAGTTTTGTGTAGTTTGCTTTAAATTTATGTAGTTGAATACAAATGATATTTTGTTTATCTTTTTTTTCTTTTATTTTTATTTTTATTTTTATAACTCATGGTATCTCCCGTCCAGCCCAATCCAGAAGCCTTTGTCCTTGAGCTTGAGGGACACTCAGATTCTTGGACAGCCGAGAGTGCATATGCAAACCCTCTTATCCTTTTTTTTTTTTTTTGGGTTGTTGTGGTTTTGAGGCGCAAAAGACATGATAGTTTGTGTTTGGGTTTTGGGGTGATAAATCTGATTTTTAAACACTGATATCTCTAATGCTGATAAGTCATCTTCTAATTCTTTTTTTGGCATCAAATCTTACTTCATTTTCTCTGCTAAAAGTCAATCTCTTAGGCACATGCTTGTCCTTATTGTGGCTTTCCATAACTTCGCCTTTCTACCGTCAATCAATCGCCCACTAATATTAAAAGTCCGCCCAGATGCAACTATAAATCATGAGCCAAGGCTACTTTCCACTGGATCAAAAGTAGGCCTGTCAATGGGCCGGGTCGGGCCTGGGCTTGGGTTGTCCAATCCCGTCCTGAAAATAGGATAGGCATGCCGGGTGTTGTCCAATCCTGGCCCTAAATTGAACTGGCCTACATCAAATCTCGTTCTGTACGGGCCTAGGTTGTGTCTAGGGATGGCAGTGGACCGGGGAAAAACGGGTATTCGTCCAAACCCGCCCCGTTTGGACCGGGGATGGACTATACGTATTGGACGGTGGACGTATACGGGGATACCCGTATAAACCCGTGCGGGGATGGAGATGGGGATGGACTTACCCTTACCCCGCCCCGTACCCGCCCCGCCCCGCCCCGCCCCGTCCCCGTTACCCGCTAAATAAATAAATAAATATATATGTAGTGTACCTATGGTGTTATGACATTTAGTGATTTAGGTGCTGTTGTTTTTCATAGGAATGTATGTATCAGGTCTTCGTGGCAGCAGTGATTGGTTTGATTTCGCTGTTATGTATATGATTTTTTAGGAGTAGTTCTCTATTGATGTTCGTGTACTGGAAGTGTCATAATATTTCTCATACCCTTGATTCAGGTGTGATCTCCTGTTGCAAGGAAGCTGGGGGAAGGTTAGAAAAAAAAAAAAAGGCTTAGGCTTAGGCGGGTACGAGGGAAGCGGGGACGGGGACGGGGATTATAAATTTACCCGCGGACGGGGATGGGGATGAAAATTATACCCGTTAGCGGGGGTGAACCGGGGATGGACGAAGATTTTTTAAGCGGGTATGGGGATGGAGACCATGCCCCCCGCCCCCGCCCCGGTCCATTGACATCCCTAGTTGTGTCTGGGCTTAGCCCGATCCTAGACATAAGCAAAACATTCTCTAATTATTTCTACTGTCACCAGACACCCGGTGTCAACCAGACTTCAAACCCTCCTTTTTTCCAGGCTTGAGATCGGCATTGCAATGCAACAAGCAACATGGCGGAGTTAAAAGCCTTTTTTTTTTGCCGGTGACAGTAGAAAATCAATAGAAATGAATGTGTATCCTATAGACTATATGAGTCAAGTAATGTGGGAACGGTTAAAACCTCTTTTTTTTTTCCGGTGAAAGTAGAAAATTAGAAAATCAATTGAAATGAATGAGAATGAGTATCCTATATGAGTCAAGTTAAAGTAATGTAGGATTTGTTAAAACCTAATTAGTCGTTTTTCTTGTTGTTAGTGAGGGGCAGTTTCAGTAATATATAAATAATTATTATTAAATGACTTTGCAGCTGGCCGGGCCGGGCCTGAACGAGCTGGGTTGTTTCTGCCCCAGCCCCAGTCCCATTTTGGCCGGGCTTTAAAATGTATTGTCCAAGCCCAGCCCACTCGGCTCAATTTTTTTTTAAAGCCCTGTATTTCCGAATTTGAGATGGGCCATACGTACCAAGCTTTCTATCAGTTTCAACGCGTCCCATTGACAAGGCTAGCCAAAAGGTTAGAGCTTGTGTCATCTTCTTCAATGTTGTCAACCATACTGGTTTGTAAATACACTATTAACTCATTCACAGTTTGAATCAATGCGGAAGAACCACCCCTTCGAGTGCAATTAAGAAGACCCCAGTAAGCTTTCTTTTCCCATATGTGTTTAAGGGAGGGGTATAAGTTGTTTCCGATGTTTTGCCCATTTTGATAGAATACTCATTAAAAGTATATCTAAATAAATTCTGATAGTAAAAGTATTATTTACACTAGTGGCATTCATATTTTTATTGATTTCTTCATAAGTAAAGTCTCTATGCCTATTAATTTTAACCTAAGATCCAATATAGAGACTAAAAAAATATGTTAATGGAATATTTATCCAATATTGTGTAAATTTGATTCATTGCTTTATACATATCCTTGAAAAAACTCTATATCTCCATATTTAATAAAAGGAAGACTAATTTCATAGAAGTGCATTAAGATCTTATTAGTTGAGGCAGGGTAACATGCTCTAGAAAAGAAAAGAAAATAAAATAAGTAGCTTCATAAAATACCTTTTAAAGGTCTGGTCCATAGGTTACCCAGATCCAGGGCCTGGACCTGGACCCAGATAAAAATGTGACACGGGTCAGTGGTATCGAATCTGTTTATGCACCCAAACTCAAATTTCAGACCCAGACCTGGACCAAATGGGAGGGGTCAAGACCCAACTCGATTAGTGATCTAAATACCTACATGCTAATTGCAATTCTATATACATCGATAGCATCCGGTGGTGGTATTTGGATGATACTTGGGCACTCCACACATGTACCCTCACCCAACTAGAAAATGGGTTTGAGAGTGTGTTCTTCAGATACTGGGCCTTCAGGGAACCCATTTTCAGCCCAATACTGAGCTAATAAGGGCCCTCGGTTGCTTGATTAATTTTTGAAATATAGCTAGGGATGTTAATGGGTACCCGATTTTCTGATTATCCGGAGGTTCCTTCCTATTAAAAACAGGGTCTGGGTCCTTATTTAGGCCTCGATAAGTAAATGGATCCGGGTCTGATTTCACCTTGGTTCGGACACAAAACCCAATATATTACCTCAATTTCTGAAAATCTCTCTTAAAAATCATGTTTTTTTTTTTAATATCATTCTCTATCTAAACCCAAACTCGAATCCAGACCCGTCTCATATATGTTTCTGGTTCCTATTCTGGAGCCAAGAAACCGGTTCTGAAACAGTTATGGGTCCATATCCGGGTCCACCTTCTCCTTAATGGTGGACCCTGAACCGGAACCGACCCATTTACCCATTTACCACGCTACTTACAGCACTCTTTGGGCCTTTAGCCACCATTGAACAAGGCCAAAACTGGGAATAATGGCTAACCAGACTAGTCAAAGTAGAAACACCTCCATGCATGTAGGAGACTTTCAAAAACATTTCTTCCAAATCTCAACCATGACAAGAAGAGAAATTGACTTAAAGTAGACACCCCATACCCCCATTTAAGTCTAGTATAGAATTTAGAAACCATTGTCTAAATACATTGAATGGACACAAGAAGAGGAAATGCAAAACACAGACACCTCCACCTCCAATTTTTTTTATCAATCACTCATTTCCAACCACCTAAACCTCCTCTCAGCCAACCTTCAATGGTTCATCTCCATCTTCTTGTTTGTGATTCAAATCAAGCCTAGTTCCCCCCCACAAAAGGCAGGCAGGATGGCCTTTTGGAGTCCCACCCTCCACCAACTCCTTGGCCTCCTGTCCTTGCTCCTTCTCCTCCCCTATGGCCCCATATATGCAGCGGGCATTCGTGTCGGAGTCATTCGAAAGCAATCCCTCGACGACTTCCCAGTGTTCCGAGAGGCTCCTGAATTCCTCAATGGCGACGAGTGCAGCCCCATCGACGTGGACCGAGTACTCCACATCGCCATGACCCTTGATGTGAACTACCTAAGGGGGACTATGGGGGCCGTCCTGTCCATCCTGCAACACACGTCGTGCCCAGAGAACGTTGAATTCCACTTCCTTTCGGCGCGATTCGAGCCAGAGCTGTTGATGAGCATCAAGTCCACCTTCCCCTATCTCAAGCTCAAGGTGTACCACTTTGATCCGAATCGCGTTAAGGGGAAGATCTCCAAGTCAATTAGGCAAGCTCTAGACCAGCCACTGAACTACGCGCGCATCTACCTCGCAGATATCATACCGGAGGAGGTGCGGCGGGTCATCTACCTGGACTCGGACATCATCGTGGTCGACGATATTCGGGTGCTTTGGGCGGTGGAGTTGGGTGACAAGGTGGTGGCGGCACCTGAATACTGCCAGGCAAACTTCACAAGCTATTTCACCAATGCATTCTGGTCTGACCCTGTATTGGCAGGAACATTTGAAAACAGGAGGCCTTGTTACTTCAATACAGGGGTTATGATCTTAGATGTAGAAAAATGGAGAAAAGGGAGGTATACAGACAAGGTTGAGGAGTGGATGGGGGTACAGAAGCAGAAGAGGATATACCACTTGGGGTCTTTGCCACCTTTCTTATTGGTCTTCGCTGGGAACATCAAAGGGGTGGACCACAGGTGGAACCAACATGGTTTGGGTGGGGACAACCTTGAGGGGAGATGTAGGAGCCTTCATCCAGCTGGCCCAATCAGCCTTCTTCATTGGAGTGGCAAAGGGAAACCATGGTTGAGATTGGACTCTAGGAGGCCTTGTATTGTTGACTACTTGTGGGCCCGATATGATCTCTATAAGTCTTCAAAACCTATACTAGAAGGGTGATGAGAGATAGAGAGAGAGAGAGAGAAGAAGAAAAGTTGCTGCTGCTGATGATGATGATGTTGATGAGAGAGAGAGATCATGGGCTTGTTTATCTGTAGCCAAGGAGATTTTAGGGTTTTACTTGTGGTTTGTAAAAATGGGATGATAAAAATGCTCTTGGACTTTTGATGGCATGAAAATAAGGAATGGAGAGAGAGATGATATAGTGATTGACTATTTTTTTTGTGATTTTTGTATGTAGTCATCATGCATGAAGAGAAACATTTTTGTTTTTATTTTAATTATTTTATGCAATATAGTTAGAAATTAAGGAGTTATGGCGACAGACCTTTTTTTTTATAGTTATTATCCATAATCCAACCCCAAATAGATGAAATAAGGTTGCGATGATGATGATGATCGTGCAGTTGGTGTTGATATCCATCCATGTATTATAGACAAGTAGCAGGAGTAACGTTCATGTATCGATAAGTATGATGATCCCCCTAAACTTAGATTCATTTTGGAAAACATAATTTTACAATAATCGATCAAAGTAAATGTCATATGGTGGGAGCTCTGCTTATTTCTACTTACATTTCTACAATAAGCCTTAATAATTTTTACTATTAATTTAGCACTGGCATAATAACCCGTGCTCGCACGGATATGGCTAACATTGCAATTTAAATATTCATGCATTAAAATTTTCATAGATTTTAGAGAAAAAACATAAAAGAACAGGAAGGTTATGAGAGTACCTTTTTATGAAATCGAAGAACCGCCATGTGGCAGAAAGAGGAGAATTTGAGTAGATAGGGAATTGTAAAACTTTAATTGAAATGGAACTTTTGCAGTACAATAGAAGTAGGGAGTGGTTACAAGTGGTTTTGTTTATAATGAGATAAAGTAGGTAGTTAATAAGTATGGGGAGAAGTTTTGAAAATTGCATAACTTACTTTAAAATTCCAACTTACAATCAAAATTAAAACCAAAGCCTTCCTCTTTAATATAGTATAACTAGCAAGAAAGGCTCATGCTAATCTCGGGCCCTAAAATAAAATAATAATTAAACTAAGTACGGCAATATAATTCATAATATAAAAATTATATACACCGAAAAAGAAAAATGCAAAAATAAGAAGCTTATCAAAAGATCAAAAATAAGAAAAAAGAGAATAGTATAAGTGTTCGTATCTATATATTTATAACTACACATAATTAGTATATCAACAAAGTGATCACTAAAAATAGAATGCAAAGAAGAAAAAAAATAGCTATAAAAACACAATGCATCTGAAACATCTGAAGACGTAACGTAGGCTGGGTACCTAACCAAATTATGAGCCATGCCAACATTGATTGCTTGGAGTCAAACAACTGGAGCAAAACTGCTGAAACATTGGCAACTATCTATATTAGTAGTGTGAAAAAACATGGACCCAAATCAGTGAAAAGAGAGAGCAGTTGAACATATTTTTTTCTTCTGTAGAAGTTCTCAATAGAATAATTAGTGGCCATGGGCCATGATCTGGAAGATCATCAATGTAGTGCCCAAGATCCAATCACCATTGATGGGAGTTAAAAACAATTGAAGTGAAAATGAAAGATTTACCTTAAATCTTGTCCATTATATGGAAGACCATCAATGTAGTGCCCAAGAAGTCTTGATTTGAGAGATTCCAAAATCTAGATTAGATATTGACAAAATTTATCAAATCTAACGGGACTGTAGGAAATTCAAAGAACAAACTTTGAAAATCTCATTTATAACATTGCTACACATAACCCATACACATCATTCATGTTTTGGAAGTATTTTTATCACTCTTCTAATAATGTAATTGAAAACCCTCAAATTCAAAACCAATGTAATAATAAAGTTCCTAGTCAATTAAGAAAAATACTCAAAATCATCACAAGAAACCATAATTAAAAGTCCAAGAACTTTTCTTGGCCATCCAAGAAGCAAAATCGAAATCCAGAGTAATGAGTCAATCAAGAAAGAACTTCATCATGACTAATCCAATGTTCAAATCCAAAATAGAATTATTTGATCGATGACATCAAATCAAATCTGAAGATTTTGTAGAGAATAGGAATGCATCTTCAAAGAAGAAGGGGTGGAGATGATCTATACGAGATATCACTTAATTAATTGAGGAGAAGGAATATTAGAGATAGTGGAGAAGATTATATTTTAGGGACATATGTATTAGGAATTCACATCTCTCACCAATTTTTTATGGGCTAGAGTAGATAAGAGTAGGAAGAAAAAAGAGCTTGTTCTAGGCTTGAGATAAGGAGGAGATTTGAGTGAGAAGATATAGAATGAAACATGTAAGAGAGATTTTAGGGGAAGATTAATAAGAATTTTTTGACAAATACCTTGCATTGTGGTAAGTATTTTAGCATTTTTTGTAATAATAAAAATTGAAATTGAAATTAATTTGAGATTAAATTTCTCAAATTGATTTGAGATTAGAGTCCAAATTTGCAATCCATTGCGAAATCGGACTCCAATTTCGAAATCGAATCCTACGTCTATAATATATAATAATGGGTAACCATTTGATCATGTTTAAAACTACTATAGACAGACATTATTGTATAATGCTATGGAGTCCCAACTATGATTCTTATTTTCAGCATTTTCCCCTCTATTCTACAAATAATTGATTACACTTTCTTTGACTTAAATATCATTCAAAAACAATAACCTTGGGGTTTTTAACTACACAGTTTTGCTATGATTTCAGAAATGAATCCCATTCATTTTTTTCAAAAATATTGTAATCTGGTGATGATAACCACATAATAAAGGGTGCCCCCCCTGCAAGCAGATGGTAAAACCCGAAAATGGCCAACTCCCAAGAAGAGAGAGAAGGAAAGGAGAAACAACTAATGGTGTAACAAAGTTGCAAGTTGGGAATCTACAGAGCTGTAGACCTTTTGAAAAGTATCATATGCAATGAATGAGATAAAGTGCTTGCATTCTTTTGTGGGGTCCCTGTGGGATACTAAGATTTAATGAATGATAAGTATTAACAATGTTGTTGGGTGTCATACGACTTTACAAGTCTTTGGGATTTGTTGTAGTTGAAGATTTTCAAAGGAGAAGGCAACAGACAATTAGAAAGTTCTATAAATGGCAACGCAAATAACTGAAGGAAAAGGGGAATGAGCCATGGAAGTCAGTATTTCACTGTGGGAGAGTAAACAGTAATTAGTTTTGGGAAAATCTTAAAAGGATATTGAAGTTTTTGTCAGTTTCTAGGAAGGGATCTTATGAATTTGCTTATTTTTTCTAAAAAAATCAGCCTTCTTTTAAATGGGTCCTCCTCAGTTGCCAACCCAATGTCAACAGAGTTTTGAGAGCTCCTAAATGCAAACTACTTTTTTTATTTTCACACTCTCTTTCTCTTTTCACCCACTATTAAAGTGCGGGGATTTTAAATTTTTCTTTGCACACCCCTACTCCAGCTACCACCACCCCTTCCAACACCGCTGCCGGAGAGGGAGAGAGAGAGAGAGAGAGGTGGCGGGAGGCAGGAGTGGTTTGAGGATTTTCCACAAGGGTATATTGATATTAAAAAAAAATTTAAATGGCGAGTGTGAAAAGAAAAAAGTAGTGTGCATTTAGAATCTTTCGAGCATTTTTTACCAATTTTTTTTCATAATGACTAGAATCCCCATACAAAGATAAGAAAGTAAGGGCATGTGTGGCATCATTTTTGAGTTAAAATACTCAGAACATGTTTTTGGAGTATTCTATTTTGAAAATTATTTCTCTTTAATGCTAAGAAACGTTTGGTAAGGTTAAGACATATTTTTTTAATGTAAATCGATCCACCGAAATCCATATCAGCATATGGGAGTGGGACACAATTAATACATCTCAAGTTTGAAATTAAAAATAAAAACTACCTCATCTTCTAAAAACGACTCATTGAACCGACTCTATCCTTTATCCCTCTTCACAATTCCAAAGCCTCTGTCTCTCTCTCCCTTCCTTTCTATTCTCCACTACCCTCTCCATATATTTGGCACCTGTCCCTCACATAGCTAGCTAGTCCTCCTTACTAGGGCTGCCCAACCGGAAATCCGGTCCGGTTTTTGGACCGGAATCCGGTCGGACCGGATTTCCGGTCCGGCTTAAATGAGAGGACCGGACCGGTCCAAAACGGTCCGGTCTGGACCACTTAAGTGGTCTGGACCGGTTTCATTAGTTTTTTTTTTTTTTTTTAAGTTTTTATTTTTTTTTTCATTTTCAGCCAATTTCCTGCCTCTTTTTCCAAATGTAAGAAACTAGATCTTCGATTTCACTATGGTATTTGACTTGGAAATTTTTTATACTTAAAGTTTTGTATTAAAAAAATAAAAAAAATAAAAAAATTATTAATCCGGTCCGGTCCGGTCCGGACCGGTTTTTAAAAGGTCCGGACCGGACCGGACCGGATATAACCGGTTTTGAAAAACCGGTCCGGTCCGGTTTTGCGGTCCGGTCCGGTCCGGTCTGCGGTCCGGTTTTGTGCAGCCCTACTCCTTACTATCCTCATATCAGCGAGTAGAAAAGAATCTACAAAGGTATGCGAGATTCAAATTCTTTTTCTTGAATGTTTGAGAAACGATTGGTAATTAAATCCTTTTTTGGCCATATTTATATAAGTGCAGAAATTGGGAGTTTTTTGTTGGTTGCAATTTTATTTTGAGATTTTCACCATCTCACATGAATAATGATGTTTCGGGCCATATTTATATAATTTACAGTCAAATGACTGCATTAGAAAGAATTGAGATTTTTTTTTTTTTTTGTATTTTATTTTGACTAAGCTTTTCACCAAAATAAAATCCTAATTTTCCCTAGGATTACTGATACATGCACATTGTTTTTATCCCTGCATCTTTCATGTTAGTGAACAATGAAAGATGTGCGTTTGGAAACATTTGTGAAAATTGTTTCTCATATGGAGAGTGGATATGGAGTCATTAGGAGTTGATTTTGAGTGCAAGAGAGGGTCTAATTAAGAAGCACTCCTAAAAGATGTTTGACTTGAAAAGCGAAAAGCTTCAAAGGGCAGTGATGTTGTGGTTTTAGACCATGAAAATTTTCTTTTGAAACGGCAGACTAAGGCGTCTAAATATTTTTTTTTATCATAAACATTTGAAAAAGAAAAAATTCCCAAATAAGGCCTTAAGTTTTTACATTATTTAAAAAAATAACATAAGTCTCAAGATTTTTCAAGTTAGTACCTAAAATTTTCAGTAAGTTCTCAATTAAGGACAACTGATCATTTAAAAGTATTTCTGATGACTTTTTCCCTTAGTTTCTTCAAAAACACCCACATTATCTGATGACTTTTTCCCTTAGTTTCTTCAAAACACCCACATTACCATATTACCCTTTGTTTAAAGCTATGATATGGTTTCGGCAGCCACTACATTCAATCAATCGTCATAAGGACGTTAGTTATCCACGATCACTGTGAAGACGCCGGTGAAGAAAAGGAGGAAGAAATAAAATAAGTGAAGGAGGGATTATTTCAATGAAGGGTAAATTTAAATAGTTAAAAAATTTGAGGAAAAAAAAATATCACCTGAAGATAGCCTTCAATGGATGGATGTCCTTAATTGGAAATTTCCTAAAAAACTTAGGGACTAATTTGAATTTTTAAAAACTTGTATCTTTTTTTTTAAATAATAAAAACCCACCTCAGCAAATCGATTTCCCCTCCTTCCATCTCCCCTCCAATCTCCCTCCCCTTCTATTCCACCTCCTTTAAAACAAAATAAAGATGATGGGAAGTCAACCCTAGAGTGTTAAGTTTTAAATCACTGCACATGTTACTTCCAGTACAATCACCCAATTGAACTGAAATTTACACATACCAGGTTGCAGATTGCCCATAAACTCACTTCTACTTCACCCCCACTGCATCATGCAGCTGACTGCTTCAACATTTCTGCCAGATAATTTGTTACAAACGAGATGTGCTTTATTACGGCGAGTGAACAAAATATCCTGATTAGTTTGCCTCTGAGGACCCTACCAGCTAAAAGATGGATGTTTCAACAATTAATTTGCATAATTCTCCCGTTATTTCGGTTTATAAAATAGCTGATTTTACAAAACAAAACCATAAATATAAACAGAAATGAGGAAACAAAAATGAAATAAATCAAGCTTTCACATGAATGAATACATGTATGATCACTCTTTCTCACTGGATCAAGGCACTGCTGAAGCTAAGATTACTCATAACTTCAGGGGAGCCAATAATTGGCAACCCTCTTTAAATGCTCTTTCTGAACAGAGAAACTGGTAGATAAAAATAGATGACAGGAAGACAACACATGGGATCTTGATGAAAATTAGTTTGACTCACTCATGAGACTCTGGAGAACCAACCATGAATTCCACTGGCCAGTCCCATCATTTCCACAGATGGGAGTTCTTGTGGTTTGCCAATTGGTACTTCCAACAAAGGAAACAAACAAGATCTTAAATTAAAGATCCATACACAGGAATGAGAGGATGGAGCCTGCCCGCCGCCTAGTTCTCTGACTGACCTTCCACTTCTCAACCAGGACCCTTTTCATGTTCATGCAGCTCGAAACCATGGTGGCAACTCCAGCTGCTGTCACCAGTGGGCAATAAACCATGTGGCAGGTCTCAAGCTGGGTACATCTCTTCACAAGATGGGCCAAACCAACATCTGTTATTTGTCTGCAGTGTGATAGCACTATATCCTTGAGCAAAGGGCAGCCTTCACCTAATTCAGCAAGTGCTATATCCCTTAAATTCTGAAGGAAAGATAACATACATATTTTAATTATGATTCATTACAAAAACATAAAAAGGTGCACATATTGACAACAATAATTAAAGATTATATTCTTATTACTATAAATACAAAGGCCCGATGGGTATTTACAGAATGACCTAAGCAGCCAGATTCACTATTGGGAATCGTTGGTAGAGATAATGATCAGACTGCAGTCCATCATGTACACTCATCAGTGGTCAGCTGATTTTAGTGAGTTAGGTCCAAGACCTGACCTGACTCATCAACAGCCCCAGCCTATGACGTGATGAGTCAGCCCCAGCCTATGATGCATAGATACGTCATGGATACGGCAGGGACACGGATTTTACACATAAAAAGTGAAGTATCGGATACGATACATTGCCCATTTTGAAGTATCCATGCATCATAGGCCCCAGCACGCCTAGAACTGCTATTCTCAAGAAAGTACATGTAATTGGTGCATTTTAGTTGAGTGACGTGTAATCAAGGAAATTCATCTGCCATCCAACTCTTGGATCACCCATATGCAAAATATGCCATGGAACAATAAGTGATTTGAACAAGCAAGACAGAGAAAACGGATCGTGTTGTTCAATTTAAGTGAGAGAGAGAGAGAGAGAAAGCACCTGCAGAACACTGACATCCAGATAAGTTAGTTGAGGGCAGCCCCGTGCAATCGCTATCAGTCCAGCATCACCAATTCTGTGGCACCCACTAACATTCAAACGTTGAAGAGAGCAGCACTGACCAATAGCAATAAGGGCATCATCTCCAACCCTAATAATCAGATGGTGAATAAGATCAGCTTGAAGTCCACACGTGCACCAAAAAAACTGATTTTAATTATATATTGAAAAAGAATCACTTAAAAGTTTGATAAATCATTTTATATATAAACAGTATACTTCCTAAGAAACTGTATATTTTGTCATATAGTGACCATATCGCAGAACTCCACCACAAGTTGGTATGCTGGGCTGGTCTCAAGCCCATATAAAGGAGAGTTGCATCAGACTACTAGTGAGTTATAAAAAGTTGCCAAACATATGCCGTGAGTTTCATTTCATGAAGAAATCCTGATACTAAAGCATTTCTCGAAAAGTTATGGGTTGGTGGAGAGCTTTGAGTTCAACTCAATAATGGGCAAGTGGAGAACCACAAATAACATGTGATAAGGCTTCGATGATAAGTTAACATCACCAGATAATAAATACACATGAACCAGAAATGAAGTGGCAATGAAGTTGCAACATATTTGAATCATCTTCCCTCATTATTTATTGAAAAAAAGAGAGGAAAAATGATTTAAAAAGGTCATCATGTTTCAGCACTGAGAGAGAGAGAGAGAGAGAGAGAGAGAGATGATTTCACCTATCGCAAAAACGAAGGCTAAGGTCTGTGAGAAATTTACAGTTCTGCCCTACAGCAATAATGCCCTTGTCACCAATCTGCCCAAAATAAAATGGAAAGTTAGAAAAATCATTAAAAAAAATATATTTCTCTTCAATAAAATGCAAACAATTTTTTTTAAAAAATGACAACAATAATAGGAAAAGTCCACTACTTTATGTGGCCACATTTAGGGAAAAAAATTACCATCCAAACACCAAACCAGTGATTCATGAAGTAAGGTTCCAAACCAGTGCTACAAATTCAGTTTGGCCGCCATTTGGTTTCCCTCCAAATGAAATGTTTCGGCCGATTCAGAGATTTCGGTGAAATATTTCGGAAAAAATATTACATATATTAAAATGAAAAAAATAATATATGATACATTTAATTTATTGTACTAAATCTATACAATATGTCGATTTATATTTGATGGGCTATTTCATATTAGAGCGAAACTTGGCTAGCCTATTCATAATAAAATACTTTTTATTGGAATAAAATCTGATTAGGGCGATAGGGCCCATATAGTTATTTAGATTTTAATATATAGGCGGCTCCACATTGGAGCCCACTAATTTTTCAAGGCCAAAAGGGTAATTTTACTTCTACTTTTAAGTTTAAAAAAAATATGTTTAGCCACTTCAGTTTTTATTTTTTCTATTTTAAATGCAATCTAACCGTTGGGACGAATATTTGAGAGAATTGGACGAATCGGCCGAAATCATAAAATTTGGACCGAATCGAACGTATTGGAAGTTTGGAACGAATTCTAGGACGAATAATTACAGGGTCCTGTTTGTTTTGGTAGGGCGAACGAACCAAAATTATTTGAAAATTTCAACCAAAACGAACCGAATTTCGTAACACTGCTCGAAACACAAATACTCAATTGAAAAGCACTCTTTTAAGAAAATTACTTTTCGCTGTACAAGGAACAGCAAAGCAAAAAATAAAAAATAAAAAAGAGAGAAGAAAAAAGACATAAGTGTATCCAATGGACCTATTCTTGACAATTAAATCCAATGAGAAAATGCTATAAAGCACCAGGTACAGCTACTGGAGAGGGGGGAGGATAATGAATACGTATGAAAATTTCCGTTTGTCATAAATTAGCTTCCTTGTAACATATGAAATCTGGAAGATAGAGTTCATAAATTCCAATTTCTAAGAGAACAAGGAAACATGACATAAAAGGTGAGAACAAGAGAACTGCTTGGTCACCCATAGATATAATTGTGTCATAATTCCATTGAAAGAGGATGAAAGTTTATTTCACATGCAAAGATGGAAGATCTTCCATTGTGTAATTATATCCTACTAATCATCTCAATGGTGCCCAAACTCTAGTGTTTGGGCTCATACTTGCCAGGAATGTAAGCAGAGTGTTGATACTCATTAACTTGGCTTGGAATATATAAAAGAAAAATAGCAGTTATAGTATCTTCAGCAATCACGATTCAAGTACCAGATAGTAACTTCAACTGAATGTATGTGTTGGACCATCAAAACCCCACCCCGTATGTACACCAGATCCATTGGATTTGCACCAATCTGAGTGAACAGGAATGTTGGATCGAGGGTCAAATTTTTAGTCTTTATATAAAGCCGTTAAACTTGTGGGTCACGGACCAAGGGGTTAGGATGATCCGATGGATTTTCAATTTTGCACGTAGGTAGGTCACATCTAGATATTTCAATCCCCCATCTACCCCCAAGATTGATGGGGCCCCAGGTGGGCACCACAAGGCCATCCGCACGGAAGTCCATAGGAACCGTCCATTGCATAGCACAACCCTATGTGTGTAGGTGAATTATCATCCTATGCACACCCTTTATTTTTGCATACCCGTGTGCACCTCATAGTGGGGCCGACCTTATGGTCTATCTTAATGGACCACACACATAGGACCCCCCTTGAATTACACTAGACCCCGAGGTTTGCACCCATCCGAATGGAATGAACCATTGGATCGACTGTGCACCCGCTTTTAGCAAATGAAAATTTGTGGACCATATATGAAGGGGTTAGGGTGATCAAGTGGGGCCCATTTTTTGTACATGAGTAGGCCACAACTAGATCTTAACATCCCCCCACCCAAAAAAAAAAATCAACCTTCTATGGGCCCCACAACAAGGTGCACATGGAGTTTGATAATCACTATATAGAGGTACCTCTCACAGGCTTGCACAAGAGGTAACCTTTTTACCACCACGTGGGACACTCACAAATCCAACCCCCTCAATACTAACCCCAGTGAATTAGTGCTCACCTTAATTTGACACTAATTTGAATAATAATCACCCGTTGAATTAAATTTTATGAAAATATATAACTTAAGAAATCGTTGGAATTTTATCCAACGATCATTTTTATTCAGACTACTGTCAAATTACGATGAGTGCTAATTCATGGGGGTGCAATGAGTGAGGGAGTTGGATTTGTCATGGGGTGTCTCACAAGGTGGTAAAAAGATTACCTCTCACGCAAGTCCGTGAGAGGTACCTCTTAGCATAATATTACACACAAACAGTGCCTGGCATGTTTTTCACTTTAAATACCCATGATTCAATACTAGAACCTTATATATCATCGCATTTCTAATGGCAAAACCTCTAGCAAGGAGGTGTTTCCAGTTCCCTCTTCATACTAATTTCTTTTACACATTGCCCATCCTAGAAATTATGTTCGGTCTCTATACATTTTTACTAGGATTGCTACATATTTCCATAATAAATAAGTACTACTGCTAATTCAGCTATATGGAACTTGTAGAGGAAATTGTCCAATTCACTCAATTTGAGTGTGTGCGTATGGGTAAAGGATAATGTGTTTGTTCTAAATTTGATTGTGTGTTTTCATAATCATCATCCACTTTGAACCTCATCCTCATTAATAGCTATCTCCAAGTTATAGTGGTTTAAAGTTGGACGTAAGTTTTTTTTTTATGTCATGATAAGCCATTGCTTAAGTGTTTAATCTTGCAAACAAAACATGCCATGGGAAAGCAACTTCTTTTATGTAGTCCCCCTCTTCTATTTTTTTGAGAATAGTACATCCAAAACAAAACCATAATAGCGTACCTCATAACAGCGTCGAATATGAAGTTTCTTTAAATTCCTGCAGCCCAAGGCTATGTTGTATATTGCATCATCTCCTATACTAGAACAGTCAACTAAATCAAGAGCTTGCAATAGTGTGCAACCTCTGCCAACTTCAAGAAGAGCATTATTACCAATCCTTTGACAGTAAAGAAGAGCCAACTCAGATAGACCCCTGCATAATATATATAACATTGAATTAATTGGCATTAATAGATTCATTTCAATTAATATATATTTCATTGAAGTCCAAATCATACTGAACAAAGGCCAAGAAGTAAAATAAAAAATACTAGTATGCTAGCAAGTATAACTGCATAGAACCCAATGGAGATATTACATATGCTTTGATATTAAAATAGCCATGAGTGCCTTCAAAAAGAATTTGACATAGGTCAAATTGGCTACAAATGGGACTCTTCCAAGAAGTACAACATATAGATCCCTCATAAAACATTACAAAGATAAAACTTTCCCTCGAATCTTCTCAAATGGACTCAAATGCTCGTCTGATGAAGATCTGATAGTGAAAGATTGTTAATGATACCATTCAAAAAAAAAGAATGTTAATGATACACTTAACATAGCAAATAGCCCAAAGATACTGTTGCTCATGTTCAGTCTCATACATATTTAAAACACTAATGCATGCTGCAGACAAACTAGGAAGTAGCAGAGGTACTCATGGGAAGTCATAACTGATTAAAAAAACAATGGAAAATTTGTCTCAGTGCAGATGGATGGGTGTTAAGGGCAAGGAAGGGGCGTTTTGGCAATTAGGAGAGAGTGGGGACACCTAAGGAGGCTTTAGACTCAGATAGATGGGAGCTGAACTGAACTGTCTAGTTCTTCTTCTTGCCTGTTGGCAGTCTCCGAGCATGCTTGCAGGTGACTTGGATGGAAGTAAAAACCTCTCGTGTACTCCGCCTTTGCTCCTGCAGAAATACATCCTGACTGAGAGGGAAGGAAGGTCCTTAAGCACTGCCACCACCAAGAATTCAGTCTTGACCAAAAAATCCACAACCCCGTTAGCCAATCTTTTGCAGTGCCTGATCGACCAATTATTAACTTTTTAACTTGAATGCTTTTCTTTTTAATTGGTAGGTGTGCATGAGTTGCAGATTGAGCAAGCCAAAGAAGATTAGCTTCTTGATCTTGCCCTCTTTCAGGATCGTTGAAGTTTAATGTTGATGGTGTAGCCTGAAGGAAAGCAGAGGACTGCTGGTGGTGGAGGGAAGGGGGACATATTATGTATGTTTTCTATGAATGTAAGGATTTAGAGACTCCAACGAAGCCAAGGTGTTAGCAATTTCAGAAGCTCCACAAATCTTTTCTACTTCTTTTCAAGGAAGCTTAATGATGGAAAGCGACTCATCAAATGCAATATCTTGGGTGATACACAAAGTGTCCAGGCCATGGAAGATTCTTTTTTGTTTTAACAAAATCAAATTGTTGGCATTAGATCGGTGTATTCTTTGGCTGATGCATTGGCAAAACATGGGGTCATTAGCATGGTTCAAAATAGCGGGCGCTAAGTTATCGGCTATAGCGATTGGGGCCGCTATGCTATTTTGAAAATTGTGGTGTCACAGTGTAAAACCTGGTAGAGCCAATCAATCTATTTTAATTTAAAACATTAATTTTCCTTTTTTTTTCCTCCTTGATAGTCTTTCCTAAAGTTGTCTCTATGCTTATATGGTTTCAAATCACTAAAAAAATACAAAATTAGCTGCTACACAATATTTGAATTCTTTTGACCACTTAAAAAACTCACACCTCTACGCCACTACGTATCGCCCGCTACATAGCATTTTTGCTGGTGGCCGCTATGCCTGCCACCACTATTTTAATCATTGGTCGATAGATCCTCTCCTTATATGGTGACTCTTGTTTAATTTTGTTTTGTTGGGTATATTTCTCTTATACCTGAGTTATAGAGATAGTGGCTGTTGTAGGTCGTCTTTTAAAAAAAAATTTCCCGTTGCTGCTAAAAAAAATCTGATTACATGCTGAATAGGAACCTAGTGTTGAGTTATCAAACAAATTCTGAATCTTAAACTAGGTAAATCATGAGAAATTGATCCAAGCATCCACTTTCATGATTTGTAAATTTCAAAACACTGAGATTTCTTACATTCATTTACATAAGAAACACCTTAACAAAATGGCTGCAAAGAAAAGCAACAAAAATATCATCTCAGGGCCTGCTTGGCAAGTTCAATCTATTGGAAATAGAGAATATTCAATGAAATAGAGTTGTTTGAATTTAGATCCTTTTACAAAATAGACTATTTTGAATCTCTAATTCAAAAAAAAAAAAATCAAACTTATCATCCATGACAAGTTATATAGGCAAAGTTGTCATTTAGTAAAAGTAGTACAAGTAAACTTGTCATACAGTAAAAGATATATTGGCAAATTTTTCAAACAAAACAAAACAAAAAATGTCTAATTTTTTTAGACATTCATGCCTTTTTGCAAGTTCTTGAAAAAAGAAAAAAAGAGCGGATCGTAGGTCTTAAAGCTGATTCAATCAAATATTAACATTAACTTTCTCAAACAATCTAAAGCACTCAAATATTTGCTGGAATCAATTTAACTTTCAAGTCAAAGAAATCCAAAAAGTAGACTTGCCAAACAACACCTTAATATCAATCAACAAAAGCCGTTCATTAAGAGAAGAATATAAAATAGTTTCCAGGATAGATGATAAGCAAGATACCAAGCACTACAGCTTTTCTGTTAAATCTTATCCACGTCATCATTTCTTTAAATGAAATATAACCATTAAGTGGTGACAAAACGAATACGCACGGGCAGGATCTTCCAATCGACGCTAGTCCAGATGTTCCAATATTGTGGCAGCCATTAACTTCAAGATGTGTAAGCCCAGTGCAGCCCTGGGCAATTGCTTCAAGACTCTTGTCACTCAAAAAATAACAGTCACTTAGAGTAAGATTGGTTAGCTTCTTACACCCATTGCCAACAGCACAGAGGCTCCTACACAAGATGTACACAGTAAAAATTAATAGTGCAATTGACACCAACGGTAAAGAAATAAACATAACAATATCACATCCACATTATATTATAAATCTGGACCGAGAAAATCTACATCAAGGGCTCCATTCAAGGTATTAAATTCATTTGCAAGTTGATACAGAACTGACTTGCATGATTATTTGGAGGGATGGATTTAGAGAATGCAAATACATAAAGTATTATACCTCCTCTCTTTCTAGAAGAGAGGTAAAAAAGAAACTCAGAATCTAAATGCACTTAAATTGTGTTGCTCGTGAATGAAAAAGCACTTCAAAGTCTATAGTAATAAAACAAAGAGTGCCAGAATTAAAATGTCAAAGTGCTGTTCATTCTAAAATGAAAAGGAAAAATTAAAAGGATAGTAGTGCTTTTTAGTTTTGTCAATTTAGTATTCCATAGTCAAAGTGGAATCACTTTAAAATGGAGACAAGTACAAGAATTGAGTTCAGATTATTGCAGTGGTACTTCTCGAGTCTTGGTGATTAAGTCCATTCACTTGAGCAAAGAAAAGATCAAAGAAGAAAAAATCCAATAAGATCTACTAACCAGTCAGTAAAACGTTGGAAACTATACAGAGCTAACAACTCTAATGACAAACTGTAGGCGCCCACAGCTTGCAAAGCCTCATCTGTAACATTTATACATTGCAACTTCAAAGCCTTCAAGGAGCGGCATCCTTTAACAACAGCAAGAACACCTTGGTTCTTAATAAATTCAGAATCCAATGACAAAGTCTGAAGAGATGCACAGTAAGACCCCACTGCTTCCAAAGCAGTATCAGTTATCTTTGCACATGCCGCTATACTGAGAGATTTTAATGATTTCCCACAGCCAAGGGCCAATTCAACCAAACCCGTGTCAGTCAAACCTTCACAAAAACGCAAATTCAAATCTTCAAGCTGTTTACAAAACTCTCCTACAGCTGCCAGACCTTGGTCATTGATATAGCAACCCTGCACACATAATGTAATAAAATCATGCATTAAGACCTTGAACTCCCAACACACTGACCCTGTAAAAAGATTAAGAAACACAAATGCTATATTTTCTTAACACTTGCAAAATAGAAATTAAGTTACTAGATGGTCCTAGCTAAAATATGAATGGAAAAATAGCAAAGAACCAGCTGCTAATGTAAAGTTACTACTTCACTACCCATCTCTAAATAACAAAATCGCATTAGCATGCTAAAAAAGACAGCTCAACTGTCAGGTGGCTATGAAGGACTTTCTATAATCAACTCGATGCAGTTGGAGTTGATTCCAGAAGTAACTCAAGCCCACAACTTGTTTCAACTAGCCGTCTTCCTTTGCAGTAAAATATCAGCTATTATTTCAAAAATTGGTTATTTTGATTACTAATACATGTATTAATGTTACTAGAATCTTAAACATCATAAAAGACAATTCTTTTCCTTGAAAAAATTTTCCTCATTTTTCAAGAATGTATAACAATTAGATCACAATATGTTTCTAACCAGTGATTCAAGAACTCTAGAATTCCCCTATACAACATTACGCAGTTTGTACACTTATTCAGTCATCACATTTTGTAGGATAATGGACTGATGGTTTAACATACATAGCTGATCTAGCACATATTGGGCCATATCCCATGTATAGCTTGATAGAGCCGACATGAAGCTCAAGGGCAATCAATTGAAACCAAATTAGCTGTTAAGATTAAAATTTGGAAAAAGGAAAAAAAGAAGAAAATAGAAGAAAAATGAATGCAGTAGTCTAGTGGTTTCCCTGGTAGTACAACAAGAATAAGTACACCGTTGACTTTCAAACACTGGAACTGAGATTACAAGATTACCAAACCATGATAGTCAACATAAAAGGTTTGCGTCAAGGTCGGCAACGAGAGAACCCACCTGTAAGTCCAAGGATTTCAAGGTTCTACACTTCTCAGCAATTGAATACAACCCCACACTGGTAACATTAGAACACCAGATTAAGCTCAACTTTTCAAGTCTTGGACAGCCTTTAGCAAGAGTAGTTAGACCAGCATCAGAAAGGCTGAATGGTTCAAATTCACTTCCTTCAGAAGTGCTGTCCTCGATCATACATTGAAGCTTTGAAGATGAGCCTGCATTTTTCTTACCCGAACGTCTTTTTCTCTGCATGATGAACAATAAAACACCACTTATTCCCTTAGTATATATGCATGATAATTAGATGAAATGGTAAAAAATGAACTCGTTGTTTGGGAAAACAGTTTGCAAAGATCAGCTGGGCATGCATTGGTTTCTCCAAATTAAAGATATAAAAGTTTCAAGTTTAGAAACATTAAGATGCTTATGTGAAAACCAAACTAAATAAACAAACCTAAGATGGTACATGTGAGAACAGTAATGCAAATTGGAATAGTGTTTTGCATGTGTTGATGATAAAGTCAGTTCCTATGAGTGATCAAGGTTGTGCCTGTGGAACAATGCTTCAAATTATAGTAGTTTGTATTAGCCTATATTTATCAAAATGACCAGAAAGTGCTCAGGGTAAATAAGTAACAAATGTTTGGAAATGTTAACAGAAATAAGAAATTAGCAAAAAAAACCCTAAACATGTACGTGTACAACTAAAAGCCCCCCGCCAATGCTAATTGGAATGTTATATTAAAAAAAAAAGCCCATAATTGACAGTTTTTCACTAGAAAGACCACATACTGAGCACCAATCACAAAGACAAAAGCTGCATCCAAAAGTAAATTCAAGAGGAGAGATCCATAATAAACCTGAACATGGCTATCCATTCAAGACTCAAGGGTATTCCCTGATAAATTTAAAGAAAACAAAGTTAATTTTAACAATAAAATTCGGAAATATGAAGGGGCTCAGAATGACACAGAATATCAAGAACATTGTTGAGATTGACATGTTGATTCCTTTGAATCATTGGTTTTAGATTGCTTATAGTGAAAATGATGTTAGGATTTAATATGCTCTTGATTCAAGACACTAGATGGGCCAGCCCCATTTCAAACTAGTTAAAACTGATTCAAATCACAATTCTTGAGTAGAGGGCATTGAGGATAGAGAGTGAGCCAAGATCACTTTCATCAAATAATCATACTTTCAATTTCAAAAGTCGAGATACTAGATGGTTCTCTTAAGTGCAATTCTTTTCGTCACTGAACCCAAACCAACAGTGGTAGACGATCAGGTCAGTGTCAAATTGGAGTGTATGAAATTGTCCTACTTCAACATGTCGAATTTAGACCACACAATACGGAAAAGAGGGATTAAAAAAAAAAAAAGAAAAGCTTATGCATGCTGATTTAATAAAATAAAATAAAAACACACTATCAACATCATATCTAACAACCGCAAAATCACAAACACAAAAGCATCCATTGACCTAAACAGAACCTTTTCAAGATTCAATCCAAAAGGGATTTTCCACCATCGATTTTGAAAATTCCCGTGTTTTCGCACAAACCCACGATCCCAAATCCATCCAAAAATAATAATAATAATAATAAATTCACATCTTCCTTATCAGCATTTCTTTTCCTTTCTAGATATAATTTCAATCACAAATCCCCATGTTTATCTTTCCAAACAGATAAAGAGAGGACAATTCCACGCCATCTCAAAACACCAATTAGATCGAGGAAGAAAGGGGGGCGGTTACCGGATTGGACCGCGGCGATCGCTGCCGTAAGGAGGGGAACGGCGGAGAGATTGGCAATCGCTCGTCGATGAAGATGTTGCAGACGGCGGAGAAGCGGCGGACGACGATGCGGACGAAGGCGTCGGGGTTGCCAGTGGCGCCGATGCGGAGGGTGCGGCGGCTGGCGCGCTCGAGGTTGAGCCACCGCCGGCAGACGAGGGAGCAGGCGTCGCAGCTGGATTTGAAGCCGTCGAGGCGGCGGAAGATCTCGAGGATCAGCTCGTCGGGAAGGACGGTGTTGATCAAATCATGGCCCCTCATTCGATTTGGAGATTTAGGGCTTTCGATGGTGATTTGGGGATTTAGGGTTCGGAGATCACATTCACACGGGAAGAAGAAGAAGAAGAAGAAGCAGAAGCATCAGCCGCAGCAGCGCAAGAGAAATGAGGAAGGAGATGCCGCGAGCTAGAGAGAGAAATAAATAGAAGAAAGGGAATTCGGTTTTTTCAAAGGAAATGTTTCAAAAACCTCCATGAGCTTTCCACAGTCTTCAAAAAAGGACACAAAAATGGATTTTCATGTTCTTTTATTTTGATCCTTTTATGCCAAAATAGCCACCACTTCATTCTCCCTCTTTTTAAATGATGACTAAAATATTTCTTTTCTTATAAAAGTAGATATAAGAGGAATTTATCTAAAAAATCACATTAGATGTCCACTAATCAAAAAGGCCCAAGTAGTTCATATGACACATAAGTGGTCAAAAAGGCCCAAGTAGTTCATATGACACGGAAGTGGTCCCATGTGACCATTTTTATTTTTTATTAAAGTTTTCATTGAACAACGATGTCATCGCTCGTATAAACACTACAAAATCCTTTCAACCCAATTTTTCCTTTCTTCCTCCCCATCGTTTTCCCATGTTTGACGATTTCATTGTCTCATTCTTCCTCAACAGCCTGCAACATGGCCTAAAAGGTCGTTTTCCAACCTCCTTTGGATTGACGTGGAGGTATTCTTCTTGAAGGTATTCTAGGTACGATGTCTGCACTTCTTTACCAGCCTGAAACCTGGTGTTCTGCGCTATCATTGATGGGTCTACCATTGTGTTCTCTCGGCTTTCATCCAAATATCTTTTGTCTCATATTTCTTGCATCAGTTGTCACTAATTTTGCCAAATCTCAACCCTACTTAGCTTCCTTTTGACTGCCTCCATGTTTGTCTTGTATGAGCTTTAACAATGCAAAATTTTGGCATATGGCGATGTTATTTCCAACCAAATAATGGGCCAAGTGGTATCTCAATCTCATTTTTTATTTATCCCGCCTGAGTACTTATTGTCGCAAAGCTTGCATTGGACATTTGATCTATCTAATTTGGTGGTAAAGTGCTAACAAAGGTCTGTTTTGTTGGTTTTCTACTAAGTGGTGTTTTGTTGGTTTTCTACTAAGTGGATTTAGCTGTCTTATTATATGTTGTCTTGAAATGATTGGGAGACACAAAGGGGCTGTTCCAAAAGAAATGTTACAAACATGGTATAAGAGCTTCGATTCTGAGCCCTGGGTGTGGGAAGAGGTGTCCTTAGGGTACATGCCAAAAAAAAAAATTACTTAATGACGAAAGTATGAAATTGGTCATACCAGCCAAGAGATTTTGAAAAGGTTGGAAACTTGTTAGGGACTGATCAGTGCATAGTGATGGTGAAGTTGTTTGAATGTGAAGTTTTTGAACTTGTATTCCATGTTTTGTAATTGTGCTTGCAATGAAGCATGCAGATGATGTATGTTAGTTTTTTTGGATCATGTAGTGCGCATGCACATCATGGTGAATCTAAAGAATTTTTTTCCAAACTAAGATCAGCGTCGACGTCGTCGCCTAACAAAATATGCTGCCACACTTGATAGTTTAAATTAGCATCAACATCATCGCCCAACAGTTTATGAAGTCTTGTGGAAGATTAGAATGAGTAACGACATCGTCGCTTCGTAGAATCTTGAAATGATTTGTTCCATTGACATGAACGACGACGTCAAGGCTCGTTGAAAAAGGGCAAAAAAGAAGAAGAAGATTTTGGCAAGAAGACCAGCTCTGTTTCATAAAAACTATGGGGGCCTATTTTTTTTTTTTTTTTGTTAGTGGTCATCTAAGGTGATTTTTCGGGTAAATTCCTCTAGATATATAAATATAGTTTCATCAGATAATGTACTCAACTACAATGATCTCTCTTTAGGGCCTGTTTGTTTGGAAGAATTTGATAGAATTCTAAAAGTTCCAAATACAGTCCCCCAAAATTGAACTCCTGCTCAACCCCCTCTAGCATTTGGAATGGTGGAATTCCCATTTATAAGGCTAAAAGTGTCTTTTCAAGTGGGCTAAAATTTTGAATTCTTACATCAAATAAAGTATTTGGAGGGGCAAAAGGTGTAGACATGCCTTTAACGAAACAGACCCTAAAAAGAGCTGTGGCGATGTAGGTTTTGGCCAAAAAGGACGTAATTGAAAAAACCTTCACTACACCAAAAATTGAAATTTGAAAAGGTGGTTTGAAATGGCCTTTGCCCGTTTCAATTTTGAGGCAATCTCAAACAGCTCGAAAAGCAAAAAACCGCTTCAAATGAATAAAAACCCATTTTAACAAAACATGGCATCGTTCCCTCCATCTTTTATCCCTTCGTGCCAATCTTCTAAAACGTACCATATCCCATCCCTTCGTCCCCTCCATACCTCATTCCCTTGGTGCCCAAATACCCCCAACGAATCCAACCAATCTCTTTGAGGAGTGTCTAAGACGATCGACAAGTCCAGGTTCCTTCTTCTCTCTACTTCTTCTTCTTTCTGCTATTTGGGTTTCAAACGATGAAGATTTAGGGTTTTTGCTGGATTGTGGGAATGGGTTCCATGGTGCTGAGAGTTTTTAGGGGTATTCTATTTTGAAAATTGTTTTGAAAATTTTATACCCTATTTTGAAATAAATATTTTTATATCATTTTTTTAAATCATGAAAAACTTAGGAATCTTTTATGAATTTTCCTTCAGAATGAGTGTGCTAGAGTATCTCATGCTACGATCATTAGAAGCTGAAACTTATGATAAATTTGCAAGACCCCTCGAAGAGGCCTACTTTTGAAAATTTTATTTCACCTCAATAGAAAAATAGCTCCTTCTTCAATTTGATCACAAAAAATACTTAATTTTTCATGATGTTTGTTTGTAGGGTACTTAGTGGGGTCGACCTATTTTCAAGTTACCATCTTCAAATGCACTATCATCCATAGTCGTTACAAGTCTAAATTTAACACTCACCTAGTCGCTACTCACTATTAGACTAAATATGGGGTGGCCCATTAAGTAATAGTCACTACTCACTATTAGTTACCGTCACATTGACCACTTATAAAACATGTGAAGACACTTGATTCTCCACATGTTTAATTAGCGATCGACCTTACCATGGGCTATCTTCTACTAGAGTAAGATTTTCAAAAGACTCATACAACAATGAGGATGGGAAGGGGTCATTAATTTTGAATGTTTTGGATTTTTTTATAACTAAGCCCCTTGAGAAGTCTTACAAATTTCTTGTGAATTTCCTTCTATGAGATTTGGACTTGACTACCTAACATGGCTGGAACTTGGAAGTGGCCCCAAAGAACTTTACATATTTCAATAGTAGGATGAGTTCCTCGTGTTGGAAAAGGATTTTGATTGTTAATAGTTAATTTCTATTGCAAATTGGGAGGAAGGGAAATGCAAATTGCTATTTGGATCATGGAAGTTATTAATGAAGAGTGTTTTTAAAAAGAAAAATGGTAAAGCCAATGAAAATGGTATAGGGTGGAATAAGAATTCATTAAATATCATTCCAATTATACTGTCAAACCTTAAGGAAACACCCCCCAACCTCCCAAAATAAAAAAGATCAGGAATGATTTTTTAGGGAATCACAAAAAAAATTAAATTAAAGGCAACAATGATACTTTCCTCATTGGAAATTGCATGCAGCAAATGTTGAGAAGGGAAAGCATAGAAAATAAAAACAGCTATTAATTTCTCTTATAAGACATGTTACACTAGCATGCTCTTAAGGCACATTTGTGGAATGAGAAAATTCCATGATAAATAACAAAAAGTTTCTATCCGCGAGCCTCAATCTTATGCTATTTGAGCAACAATTTTTCTATATGAAAAAGAAAAAAAAAATTTGGAAGAATGATAAGTGTATATATATAATTCCAAAATGAAGGAAAAAATGAATTGATTTACCTCAATAAAGAAGATTTCGATTTCTTATAAGAGGAATAAGAACCGGAGATTCCCATCTTTGTGGAAACAGAAAATTGAAGATTCATATCATTAGGGTAGATGCTTTATTATGTTAATAAGGTTTAAAAAATAAAAATAAATAATAATAACCTCAAAAGGTAGCTCAATTGGCCCAGGATTGAAGTTTGCATCCGGAAGTTGTAGGGTCGAAATTGCACTACCATACTAAAGCCACAGGGGAGTTTACATGGCTTCCCTCTGGGCCCAAAGGAATACCACACTAAGGCCACATGGGAGTTTACCCGGCTTCCCTCTGCGCCCAGAGGGATTAATATAGCCCAAAGGGTTGGAAACCCTCCGATGGCAAAAAAAAAAAAAAAGTTTAAAAATCAATGGTTCAATTTTAGTCTTAGAAATTATCTTCATAAGTCTGCATGCCTAACTTAACCCATGTGTGCCCCTACTTTTTGAGTTTGGACCAAGTATGCTCAATTTAGAATGATATACACTACTTAAATGGTGTATATTCAATGTAAAGACGAATGATTATGCGGACGTAAAGATATTTACAAGCAATGTGGATATAAAATGAACTACATGTCATACATAAAAATGTGAACGGTGCCTAAATATGTGACTGATAGGTTAGAACCAACAAATATTACAGAGGTTAAGATACTATGTTTAAGATGCTATGTTTTAATTCATAAGAATCTCGATTCAAATGTGAATCCTTCACTTGAAATCATGGTCATCGTATGAATTCAAGAATAATTATATGAAGAGTTTTAAAGGCCTTTAAATTCTTGTCAAAAGTTCTATGATTGAGAGTCCCTTAAATGTCTATTTTCTTCCCCCGCCGTTGCTCAACTGGCTAGGGTTGTGTGTGTGTGCGTGCGAGCGTGAGTTTGAGTATGTAGAAAAAAAAGATAGTCTTTAAAAAAATTAAAGCATTTCAAAGATTATTACGACCCCCTTATTGTAGTTAAATTTTTGAATTTCATGGAATAGTTTGGAGAAGAGGAGATAGTGCCTAAACAAACACTTAAAATTCTAAGCAGCCTAATTCCACACATGTTTGTTCATAATAGCTGCTCTGGAAAATGATACGGAACAAGCTAAACCATAAGTATAAGTACTTTGCTTGCTCAGTCTAGCCCTATTACACTCAATTATACCTCGTGTATAGGCATTTGTCTAAATTTGATTTTGGTTGTAGTTATGCTTGGAGCCCATTTGTTTCAAATAATTGAATTCCTAAGAATTTTAAGAACTTATATTTTTACCATCGGTTCAAAATGTAGAATCAAAGGTGAATATAAAAAGAATAACCATCAAATAACCTCCTTGTTAATGGAGACTATAGCTTGACTACCCATGCTTAAAGTATGAGCATAGATTAGCACGAGAAGGAATAAAAGTTTAGTTATAGTAGTACTGATAGAATCAAGATTTCAAGAATATAATTAGAAAAGAAAAACTAATATAACAAAGTGAGTTTTAAGTGAAATAATAAATTATGCAAATTTAAGGTGGGAAGTTACCAAAACTAGAAGAAAGGGTATATATATATATATATATATATATATATATATATATATATATATATATATATACATTTTAGGTGAAATTTGGCAACCAGATCCTTCGAGAAAGGACTTTCATTTTCCACAAAATTATGAAAAACCCACGTTTGACAATTTTAAATTCCTAAGAACTTGGACTAATTGAAATCTCATTTGTAAGGATTTTCGGGGTCTGAACTCTCCCCACAGGATTTGGAAATCCTCACTTTTGTGTATTTCCGCATTGGAACCAATTTCTATTTGTTATGTGCATTGACATGCATGTGAAACCCTTTGTTATACAAATCATATATATTACCGATTCGCACTTCAGAATCAGTACCTCAAATTAGAAAGGGAGTTTCTTTTTTCGCACCTCCCAATGACAATAGGTTTGAAAAATATAGAATAGAAATAGTACTACTAATAGAATTATTAAGAGTTGTCTACCTTAGACATATGCTTGAAATTAAAAGACCAAGAGCACATTTTTATAACATCTGTAGAAAATATCATTTTTCAGTTCCTGTTGGGCCCACCATTAGATTGATTTTTTATCAAATATAAAGGGTGAAAAAATAATAAATAGAAAAATAGAAAAGTGTACACCCATGTTGTGTTACATCGTTATACAAGATACTGATTCTATGACGTATCAATTGGATTGAGTTTAGAAATGATTCAGCAGAACTTTCTTAAGTCAAAATCATTTTAATTTTTGGGTGCATAAATTGCCCTTCTATCAAGTCAAATTACAAAATCAAAACTCATTTGAATTTAAACCCAACAGATTTCAAATTAATTTGAATGCAAATCCAACTTTTAGTAAAAGATACTTTAAAAATAAAATTAAGTCATATATCATGTGCTCTTTTTTTCACTTTTGGCAATCAAATCCTCAGAGATACCTTGATAATTTTCGACTCAGTCATGGAAGGACTATTATTTGGCGGCTTATTATCTTTTGGCTTTAATTGCATTACATTAACCAATTGATGTCTTTCAATTAGTGAGGGGTCTACTTTTAGTGTTGAATGACCCCTTTAAAGTCCCCCACCATTTAAAATATGGAGTCTATTGTGAGGTGTTATCATTTGGTGTCCTTTTGCCCTATTTTGAGATTAGTTGAAAATCTGACTAAAAGAATGGAGGGGGTTAGTCATTGCCTTATGCAATTTTTTGTCATGGAGCTATACAACTTAGGCCTTGTTTGGTATCTCTACTCTTTTTTTGATAGACTCAACAAAATAGAGCCATTAAAAAAAAGCTATAAAAAAAAGAGGCTAGAATCAAAAGAAGTGCTTGGTAATGCAAAGATCTATATTAGACTTTTTTATATCAATGGTTGAAATTTTTTCATAAATTTCTTGATATCCACAAGGTATCAGCTTTGAAAATAGACTTGATGGCCGTTTTCAGCCTTCCAAAGAGATCTAACAGTTTAAATCATGAGTTTGAGGCCAATAAAATCCAGAAAATTACACCCAATGGCTTACTTTTTTACACATATCTTGAAATTGGTGATGATCCTACGGCTGAAGTTCTCATGACGTGTTTGATCTTTACAACATTTCCAACGGTTTGGATCTTGATTTACACTCCAAGAAATAATAAAAAATAGAAAAACATTACTACTCATAGACAAATCCAATATTGAGCATAATACATCAATGACTGATATTGTTTTGCAAATGTCTCAAGATCCACAAGGTATCATGCCTTGAAAGTTGACCACATAGTCGTTTTCACCCTTCTAAAGAGATCTAACGGTGTGGTTTTTGCGTTTGGGGCCCATAGATTCTAGAAAATTGCCTCCAATGGCTCACTTTTTTGCACATATCTCAAGATTTGTGATAATCCAGTGGTTGAAGTTTGGTGTCATGACCGTGTTTGATCTTGTAAACATTTCCAACGGTTTGGATCTTGATTTACACTCTTAGATTTTGAGGAGGAGAAAAAAAGGGCTAGTGCGTGAATGGGCAAGAACCGTATTATTCACCCGCCTTTTTTTTTTCCTCTACTTTCTACATGTTATCAATGGTGTGCTGTGGGAAATAGAGGCATTGCCTCTACTTCTCTAAAAAAAAGGCTGCCAAACACCTTTATTCTTAAAATCTCTATTCGATTTAGAGATTTTATGAAATAGAGGCAAAAATTAGTGATGCCAAACAGGGGCTTATTATGATCTATATATCTTGTCAATGCTTGGATGTAATGATACTTTATTGTTTTTAGCTTCATTTTTTTATGATGCCCCGGATGTAGGCTTTGGTTTTGATTTAGATGTTTGTTGTACTTTAGATTTTGTTTTGCTAATAAAACCCTAACCTTACTTTTAAAAAATCTTTTAGGATTTGGCCCAATAAAAATACTCATTTTCTAAGTATTTTCTGATCCAACCTCCCCCATAGGATTTGAGAACCCTCTTTTTTTGCAGATTTACACACTAATACTATTTTTTATCAGCTTTGTGCAGTGATATGCACCAATATTGATGTGAAATCCTTAGCGATACAAATACCAATGGGAATCCTTAAATTTGTGGATCCCTTACAAATTCTTCCCCATTTACCAAACGTATATGTTTATTATATTCTCAATCATTGGAATCATTATATGTTATGGGCATACATAATTATATAAAAACAATGCTAATATAAGAAAAACATGCGAATAACATGGTGCATATTTCTTTGTAGAAATTGTGATATAGTGCACATATTGTAGAGGTGTATATATGTGCCCCGTTTATAACTACTTTTTTTTAATGTCCTTTTTAACATAAAACTACAATTGGCGCAATGGACAAAGTAACTTTTTAAAAGCTAAAGTGAGGAGTTGTGAGTCCAAATGTTCAAATACTAAGCTAAAATGTGAGTCGCGCAAAATCAAAATCAACTATAATGGTCACAATCAAAATTGAAGCGGTCAAAATCAGCAACTTTAATATGTATTAATTGAGTCAAATTCTAGGAAATTACTCAAGGCCCCATTTGCATTGCTACCTTATATATATCTTATGCTCTCACCTCTTTGTTTATGCACATTTTGAATTTTCAGGTCTTGTGTGTCACGCCCCTAGAAGTGAAATCGGGGTAAAGCGTGAGATTATGGTCAATTAAAATTTTTCAACAATCATAATAATAACACTTGACCATAATCGTGTCTCAAATGGATCGAAGATCACTGTAAGGTATAAATATTTCCTTGAAAACATAAAACAATGGCGAAAGCTTCATACATACAAGTGGTATCTCCAGATGTATAGTTAGGAGCAATATGGAAATACATTAACTAGAGTTCAAGTTTCAATAGTTTAAATCAAAAGTATTAATTACAACGAAAGGCCACGATAAAACTTGGGCCTAACCAAAATAATAAACAAAACAACCAAAAGATGAATCTATCCAAAATAAGTATGTGGCACTCGAGTATGGGGTCGGTATGGTTATACAACGTCGTCCGTACTATAGTCAGGAGGTCATCAGACTAATCCGCCTGTATCTCCTTCGTCGTCTCCTCCTCGAGGTAGAAGGCTCTGTACCTATGCACCAAGAGTAGCATCATCAGCATCATTAGACACGACAGTCGGCAAGCAATATAGATATATATATATATATATATATGAATCATTAAGATATGCAATACAAATGAAAGTAGACGATAGACAAGATCATATGAAATGCATATCATTCGAATCAATATCAATCTACACATAAACATCTAGCAAGATAGGCAATTCACATATGCTAATTACCACGAGATAGTATCATTGCCCTCCCATGCTCACATGGAGTCGTGGTAGAGATATCAAGACACAAGATATACCTGGCAACAAGACACATGATAAAACTTGGCAAACAAGACACATGATAAAACCTGGCAACAAGACACAGTAATGACCTAGCAACAAGAAAGATAGATCCCAAGACCTGTCACCGTATTATCCAAATGCATCATTAAAAAAACCTACGTCAAATTCAGTTTTATATTTCTTTATTTGTGTGGTAAATGGGACTCGAATTTTCATATATTTCTACAAGAGTATGATGTTATAGAGAAATTAATATAATGAAAACAGTAGAGTAGCTAGCTTTTTTCAGTTGGTTGAGCTTTTTCTTGTTTATTTATTTGAATTGAGATGGTGTAAATGGAGCTAAGAGGAATGATCACATGCATTCTTTGTACATGGTTTCAAAGTTTTTTATTTTATTTTATTTTTGAGACGAGGGTATCTTCATGGTATTTCAGTCCAGATCCTCTATTTCATTGAAACCGAGAGATGCCGTTTCATCCAATCAACATTTGCCAACAATATAAAATCTCGCCTTTTTTTTTCCGGATGCCTAAAATACGATTTGGATAGTTGTCTCTAAGAAGATAGTCCACACTTGAGCATTTATGTTTATCAAAATTGAGTCAAAGAAACATTGAGGAGCTCTTTGTTTATCATTACAACTTTTGAGAAAAACTATATGATAATAGATTATAATAATTTCTTAATTAACTTGAATTAAGTTTAAAAGAAATAACATATTCCAATCAAAGGACAAATTCATCAATATTCCAAAATATAAATGGTACCTTATTTTTAGTTTTTCTCCAATATCTCAATAATTCTCTAATAATTTTATAAATTCAGGTGTCATCTAACTACTTCAAAAATCTCTTAACATGTATTTGTGAATGACAGAGATGGAAATATGTATTTTATAGTGTTAGTGCTAGGACTATCATTCATAAATCAAGCATAAATGTGATTTTGTCCTATCACAACAAATTCATGTTTGCCATCATTTGATTTTGTCTAACCACAACAAACTCATGACCTTCTAATCAAACACAAACTTTGTTAAAAAATTATAAGTTTATGAACTTTTCTAGATCTAAACTTTCCCACGTCTCACTTTTATAAATTAATGATCATGCAACTTTTAGGATCTTAAATATTCAGAGTCACACCCCCACCCATATTTCACTGCCATAAGTCTATCCATGGGGACACTTGTAAAATCTGGAGCGAGTCACAGACCATATACTTGGTCAAATATGATTATTTACATTTTAAAATAATTTTAATAGTATTTTTTATTTTTTTATTGCTTAATTTTTTATTTTTTTTTGCATTTTCCTTATAATATTGTAAGAAGAACCCCATTTTCGAATATACTACAGCATTTGCTCAATAGTACAAATGCATGGGTCAATATTTAGGTCCAACTCTTGATGGACTCAAAATTATACCAATGTCATTATAACTAGAGACTAATGACCATGTTAGATCATTAATGTGTAGAAAAATGTGATTTACATGTGATTCAATGGTTTTTCTTTTTATAACTAGTCATTCAATGGTGTGGCCGCTCCAAGTAACGTTTGTTTGACTGCACATTAATTCATCTTTTTTTTTTTTTTTTGTAAGACTCAATATTTTCGGTTTGAATCAAACTCTCATATTGAATTAAAATTTGGACCAACACCATTACAGTTGGAGAGCATTGAGGGTCTTAAGTCCTATTAGAGAGATTTTACCTAAAACATATGGAGCCTAAATGTAACAATATGTTAGTTTGTAAGGAATTATGTGAAAAAAAAAAAGAGAAAGAATTATGGAATTATGCCCGCGTGCAAATGAACCAAGCTAAAAAGGAGCTTCCAATTTGGCTATAAGCATCTAAACCAGATGGAACTATGCCCGCGTGCAAATTAATGCTCCTTTGTAATTTGTTGTTTTGTATTGGTATTTAGTTCTAATACCTACATAGATTTTTTTTCTTTCCATCTTTATTGTACTTTTCTTAAGTATTTATTATAATTTACCGTTACCGATAAAAAAAGAAGAAGAAGGAACTATTGCCAATAATGTGGAAAATAGAATATGATTCATAAGTGAATCAATATTATAAAAGGTATAAACCAGTCAAAATCACGATCCACGTATTGTTAATGGACCACTTCTAAAATCTAACGAAGTCAAAACAATTGGCCCACTCCTACAAATTCAAACATAGGGTAACATCTAAATTCCAAAATGTTCAGAATGAAGGCATTGGGCAATGGCTGGACCAAGTTTCACTCCTACAAAGCCATTAAAGATATGTGTGTGTGTGTGTGTTTGGGGGGTGGGGGTGGGGGGGGGGGGGGGGGAGGGGGGGGCGGGGGCGGGGTGTTTGGGTTCAGATTGGGGTAGCCAAAAACCAAGCTCAATTCGGATCATAATACATAAATCCAAGCTCGCGCTAAACTAAAAAATCCCACTAATCTGCCCCTAATTGGAGAGATTCTGGACAGGTCAGCCGTTTAAGTATTTAACCAACTCGTTCACCGTCCACACTGCTCGCAGTTTAATTGAGTAAAAAAAAAATAATTCTATAATTAAGATTAAAAAAAAATCCACTATCCCTCTAAAATTGGAAGAAATTTCCTTAGGACTATGAAATACTAAATAAGCCCATAATATATATCCAAGCCCGGCAAAAGTGGGCCGAAAGCCAGGCCATAAGCACCCCAAACTGTGAGTCCTTCCAGAACCACCAAATATATGGCTTCGAATGACTGAAAGGGCTGTCTGTTTACTTTTATTATTTAAATGGTTTTATAAACAACAATATCTCTTCTATATCAAACCTCAATCACAAAGTTTCAGTTCAGTTGTAGCCATTTGCTAGGTCGCCTATAAGTTGAAAAGAGTTTTTTTTTTTTTTTTCTACTAAGTTGGGCTACATGTCTTGGAGCGATACTTTAATTTGAGGATCCATGAAAAAGCATTTCCTAAAAAAAGGGTCGGAGAGAATTCATAAAAAAAAAATAAAAAAAAAAAATTTGAAGTCATGAAACTAGTTTTCCGCAAGCATTATAAAAATGTGCCATAGATTTAGGAAAATTAATGGAGATGAATTGCTTATAAATGCCCAATCCTAGGAACAAAGACAATAAAATAGGGGGTCCGGATCCCCTGTTTGGGCCAATAGGGGAAAACCCATTTGGACCACTCAGGGGATGGCACATGGGAGGAGATGGGATGTCAGCTCATGAATAAAAAAAAAAATCATCTCCCTCATGTGGCACCCCCTGATTGGTTCAAGCAGGGGATCCGTTTTCTAAGATACAATTATTACTTGAGGCATTAATCTAACTTCCTCTTTAATCGGTAACTGAGGAAAAGGGTGGCAAAACTTGAACCGGCCTGCCAACCTGACCCACTTTCGACCCACCAAGTCCATCTCGCACAAAATATGGGTCGGTCACGAGTCAGGTTCTTCTAACCCATCGTTAGGATTGACCCGTATACGTTATATGTTGTGGTCCACTACGTTTCTGCCAAATGGCTCGGTCTTGCCACTTAAATGTACATCTAAATAAACGAGTAAAATAAATAAATAAATAAAAAAAAAAACAACCCTTAACCGTGAACTTTTGAGCTCATTTTCCTTGAGAAATCATGTGTTAAGAAGAGTCAGAATCTACAGTGGGTCCTATATATTGAATCCAAACCGCTAAAAATGCACTTCCTCTCTATTAAGGGGTATCTCCAAATCTTACATTAATCTAAGTTACTCATGCCATTAGATTGATCATTTATAAGGAATTGATAAGTAAATCTTAATGTGGGACCAAGTCCTATTTAAGAAAAACAAAAATAAGGATATGATATAAAATGGAAGGACGCTTAGTTTCAGGAGGTGGACCCTAAGTTAGAGTTCCACTCCTTTGACTGGGAAAGATTTTAAGTGGAAAGCTCAAGTGATTCAGCTTCCAATCTTTTTCTCCTCGTGGATGTGCAAAGAAGAATTTTGAATAGGGATGTAAATGGGTCACCGATTCTCCGATAACCCGGAAGTTCCGACCCATTATAAACCAGGTCTGGGTTCTTATTTAGGCCCGATAAGTAAATAGGTCCGGGTCCGATTCTACCTTGGTTCGGACCCGTGGACCCGAGACCCGACATATTACCTCAATTTTTGAAAATTTCTTTTAAAAATCATATTTTTTAATATAATTCTCTACCTAGACCTGGACCCGGATCCAGACCCGTCCCATATATGGTTCCGGTTCTGATTCCAGAGTCAAGAAATCGGTTCTGAAACAATTCTAAGTCCGGATTCAATTCCACCTTCTCTTTAACAATTCTGGTTTCGGGTCCACCACGGACCCGAACCGGAACCGATCCGTTTACGACCTTAATTTTGAGTTCACATGAACAAAGGATTGGGTCAGGTTGAGAAAATTTGACCCATTCCAAAAAAGGGTCAGACATGGGTCAAATCATAAATTAAGAATCCCACTTATAATCCGATCGACCCGTTTTAGAAACTCTTTCTATTTTCTTAACTACAAAGTACAAACCCTTTCTTTATAGGAAAGAGTTTGAAGTAATCTATTTTCATAAGTACATACAAATCCTTTTAAGAAGAGAGTTTGAAAAGATGAAGAAACTTACTTGGTTTGGAATTCTTTATACATTCGCCTTTATATAATCAATCTCCAATACATCCACATGAATCCACCACCACCACCACCCAAAAAAAAAACCACCAACCATGCCTACTTTGGAGTCATTATTCTCCAATGAACCATCATCACCTAAAGCAACAAAACCAACCATGCCTACATTGAAATCCTTATTCTCCAATGACCCATTACCATCCAATGATCCATCACCACCCAAATCAACAAAACCAACCATCTACTTGAATTTCTTCAAGTCCATCTTCACCTCTAATAATCAATCACCACCGCCCAAATCATGGGCCGCCATCACCGATTTCATCAAAATCATTACCACCAACTCCAAGTCCACCTTCCAGATCTTCCGCAATGACATGAAGGAATTCGGATCCGACCTCAAGATAATCGGATCCGACCTCAAGAAAGACATGGTCGTCATTCGCGACATAGCCAGCCGTTCGATCAGAGACCTAGACGGCTTCGGATCGTCCATCAGGAGCGCGACGGCCGAGATCATCTCTCACGGCAGAGACGGGGTGTTCTCTCCCGATTCAGATCGTGAGGATTATCGGGTTCTCGAAGCCCGACCCGACGATTTTGAGGAGTGGAAACTAGGGTTTCGGATTGAAGACAAGAGAGAGGAGATTGAGAGTTTCTGTGGCGGGAACAGCGTCGTGGAGGATTTTTATCGAGCGTTTGTTCCTGATGTGGTCGATCATCAGACTTTCTGGTCTCGGTATTTCTATCGGATTCATAAAGACGAAGCTGATGATGCAAGATCGGATCTTCTGAAAAGAGCAGCTTTGGAAGATCGTCGTGAAGAAGAAGAAGAGGAAGATTTGAAGCAGGAAGTCGATGGAGATGATGTTGAAGCGAAAGATGAGATTTTGGAGATCGGACAAGTGTTGAAGACGGAGATTGATGGTGGTGGTGTTAATTTGATGATGGAGGAGAGAACAGGATCGGATTGTTCTGAATCGAGTAACGATCATTTAGAGTTGAATGAAAGATCTGATGAGAAGTTGGTTGCAGAAGGAAAGAAGGAAGAAGTAGATGGATTGAGGGAAAAGAAGAAATCAGATGAAGATGATGTCGGGTGGGTTGAAATTGAGAATTTTGGAGATGAACAAGGGAAGGATGAAAGCCGTAGTTGTGATAGCTTGAATCGATCAGATGATGATATGAGTTGGGAGATTGAAGATTATGAGCCTGACATGGAGTGACATTGATTACAGCCATATGAATTTTTTCTTTCCTTGCATGGCTTGACAAAAAGTCATGAAACTCTATTGTGGTTTTTTTTTTTTTTTTTTCTGTCTACATTGGGTCACTTGTGGTGCAGGTTAGGGTTTATTTTTGTTAGGTTGATGCTCATGTCTCAGTCTATATCTAAATATAGTTTTTAAGTTGATCTAGTTGTGCTTCTTATGTTTATTCTTTTTCGTTCTATTTCGATTTAGGTCCTGTTTGTGTAGTTGATATTGAATTTAGATATATTTATGGTAAAGAATATTTTGTTTCTGAATAGGAGTATTTTGGTTTGCTTTTCTTACTATATTGTATTTCGGTTTTTGGCATATGTGCACAAACGTGTCTTTAGAGAATTTCAGAACACGTTTGGTGGCACTTGAGGATTCCTTGTTGCCCGTGAAATAAGGACTCTTTGATACTGGACTTCTTGTATTGAATTTCTACTAGGATTTTTAAGGTTTTTTTTCCTTGTACAAGTGGGAAATCAAAGGTGAAGGTGATTAAATCTGTAGAGATTTACATTGAGACTCATCTCTATATTTCTTTTTCGATATATGTTTTGACATTCTTATCATGATTAGTTCTTCAAAAAATTTAATCTTATCATAATTTAGGGAGAGAACAAATCAAATGTTTTTTTTTTTTTTTTAATCTTCTGATACATACCCACTGAGCCAGTGGATTGGGAACAAATTAAAGGATTTGTGCCATCCCTTTTAGCTAAAATTTAGATAGTGAATGGATCCCTAGAGTCTTTCTCCTGGTGGAATGTTTAAACATCTCTCTTTGAATAGCTGTTGTGAAGTGAGTAATCTTTGGTTACTTTTTCAACTCCTTCACTGCGTTTAGTGCATGCTGAGTGCGGACCCATGTATTGGATGTCATCAAATTTTACTCTAATATGAGCGGGTCTCACTCACCATAAGAGTAATTGATGTGATTAATACAATCTTATACATTATTAATAATATTCATTAATTAAGTTAGTAATTTTATACTCGATCTTATGGTAAGATCAACCCCATTGGAGAAAAGCTGACATTTTTCGGTGAACTCGTGCGCAAATAGCTCAGATTACGCATGGCCCACTGATACGACTGGTTATTCAAGACAATTTGATATGGATCTGGCATTACACTATTAAACGTTTTGGCTTCTTCACTGAAGAAAACATAGAAAAGAAAACCCCTTGACTCCCAAACTCCAAACCAGTAAAATATCAACATGATGCAAATGAGTATTAGTTATGCAAAAGACCTGTCCTAAAACATGACAATCCATCTAGCAATCCATTTGATTTGAGGAAAACTAGAACAGATCAAACTATAATGTGCTTAGTTCCAGGCCTACAATTTGTTCATAAAAATAAAAACCACAGTTTTGTTTTCACAACAAGGACCAGAGAAAGACTGAGAGCTGACTAGGGAAACATACACACATCCAAGACTACAAAGACCAACTTTCACAAAACAGTTGAACAGCTCTTTCACCTGAGCCATCATCTCTGATTCTTACTATTCAAAATCCTGTAATTTTGACATATGGACACCACAAAAACTCTCAAAGTTCTGGTTGATTTCTTCATAGACAATATTCTCTCTTCGCCAACCAGCATTTCCACCTGCAAGTCAATGGAGTATAGAGTTAAATCAAGGTCGGATATATTTGTAGCTGACCACCAAAATCGGTTTCTACATTTCAATGGGAGTTGGTATAGAAATGCCTGGTAAAGAAAGGAGCAAAAAACTCACTGATAGTTAATGAAAAGAACGCACAAGAAGTGGGGATTTTGGCAGTTAGGGAAGGGTCACGTATTTGAGCAGCGTATAAGCATGTGCAAACAAAAGGATGAAAAAGAACAGGCAGAGAACCATTTTCGAATATTTATAGCTTTTATTCCAAGATTGTCTAAGACATGCTTCTTCATTGGGCTTCTTTATTGGATAGTCTAAGACAAGCTTCTTTATTGGATCGGTTGGGGGAGTACTTTGTAATAGTAAGGGCGAGGTTTTACTTATATTATCCGAGTATGTGAGTGTCTGTAATCCCAATGAAGTAGAGGTGCTTGTCATCTTGGAAGCTCTTAGGTTGTTCTCCAGATAAGTTTTGGTGGTAGGGTTGTTGTGGAAAGTGATTCTTCCAACGCGATAGCTTGGGTGTCTAACCAGAAGGTCGGTCCTTGGAAATTTCAATTTCATTTTAACGAAATCAGGGAGTCGTCTTCTTTTTGTCTTGTCGAGTTCCTCCATGAGTAGATCAGCCAATTCCATGGCGGATGCTCTCAGCCAAGGGGTTGAAAGGTTGAGTCCTTGGGTGGGAGTAGTTATGTAACTGGGTTGGAGTGTGGTACAATGCTCTTGTACTCTCTCTTTTTATTTTCCTTTTCTTGCACTTTGCATGTTGCTTTTTCCCTTTTATTGAAGTTCAGTTACCAATAAAAAAATGCTTCTTTATTGAATATCATTAGGAAAATGCAAAGAGCACCTTTAGGGATTTTTTTTAACAGTAACGATGAGATATATTAAGATTAGAAAAAACTAAAAGCAACTTTAGGGATTGATATCTATGATGTATCAACAATTCTTAACTCATAAAGCAGATGTAGCGCTATTATAATAAATTGAATTGTTACTCAAACAAATAAATGATCGATAGCACAAACACCAACTGTCCAACAAAACAAATAGAATAGAATTTGGACCCAGATGTGATCTTGGTTAGTTACATTGCAATGAAAAATGTGAAATTGTGTGTAGTAAAACAGAGCAAATGTTCTAATTCTCAAAGGCCAGATAATGAGTTTCACCAGATCTTGGAATCTCATGCGAAAACAATAATGGTCAACATGTGAAAATGGTCAGTTATAGAAAACAAGAATGAGGAATCAAACGGCTAGAACATCCAGAGCCGGACTTTCTCCAATGGGGCTGTAAGGAGAGGAGTGTATGAAATTCCAACTCTGCCTTCAATGCAGGGAAAACACTCCCCTCCCTGCATTAAAGGCAGAGATGAAGTTTCATGAGCCCGCAAGAGATAATCTCTCTGCGCTTAGATACTTGATTATAGGAAATGTATTCGTATCGTATCAGATTTGATATTCCAACGGTGATGTAAAATCCATATTGTTAGCCCTTCACAGAATAACAAAGCAGAAAATGATTAGGAAAAAATTATGATCTATTGTAAAATTCAGCATGCAAAATATCACAATCTTTTATAGTTAATCAAAAAGTCTGCATGCAGATCATCACCTTTTGAATGTTTAAAAACTAATAAAAATGGTCCTCTTACCTGTGTTGAGATGTTTCTCATTTGATCTCACCTTTTGCCTTCGTAACTTCCATCATGCACTTGTTCAGCCACTGCTTTGCAACACGATAAACGCTTTTAGAAGTAGCACCATCTGTAACGCACTTGTTTGCAATGCAATATAGGTCATTATAACGGAACTTTGAAGAATCACTGGGGCCTTCCAGTACTTTGATGCCATTAATGTTACTTGCAAACCCCTTTGTTGGATATCTCACCCATCGTTTCAAAATGTAATGGTCTGGCAAATACCAAACACCTGCATGCCTTAGTACTGATAACACATGCCTGCAAGGTATACCTTCAAACTCAAACCTCAAGCAGCTGCAGTTTGCTTTCTTTCTGATTATTTCTAACTGAACAACATGTGTTCTCTTGCTCTTTTGATCGCCCTTTTCAACCTCATATTTCCTGACTTCTTCATTGTCCTCTACACAATTTAGCTTGTAAACCGTGCTCTACCACAACTCATCTTGGAACTTCTTAAAAATCGTCGGGGTATAAATTTCTCTAATGTGCTTCTCCAAGACAAATAATGTCTTCAATGTTGGCCGACTTCGCTGTGTTTCAAGATCAGCTTTCCATTCCTCATGTCTTCTGCGAGCTAGATATCTTTCAAACTGCAGTACAAATTCCAGTAATGTGGTGTTCTTGCTCACGTACTTATCAAAGAAGAGCTCCATGCTCTGACTTTGTTTTACAGCTGATATCCCAGCAAAAAATACATGATTTAAGTAGGCCGGAACCCATTTTTGACGAGTATCATAGAGTGATTCAAACCAGTCATGGTCCTCAAGATCATTTTCAATCAACAGTTTCTTCCAACACTTTTCAAACTCCTCTGCTGTTTTACAACTGCTTATACAATCGATAAAAGGATCTACAACTTCCTCACAAAGTTTAGACAATTCTTCTAATATGTGGTACATGCAAAATCTGTGGAAAGAGTGCGGGAGAACTCTAGCGACTGCAATTTCGATATCATTATGATAATTAGTAATGATAGCTTTCGGAGGATGTCTTGACACTGCTTCTAACCACCTTTCAAATAACCATTCATATGATTCACTAAATTCTTCATTAAGGAGGCCACAGCCAAATAACACTGGTTGTCCATGATGGTTTACTCCTCTGAAATATGCAAACAAGAAGTTCGATTGATTCGTGAAACATTTGGTAGCAAATGTAACAGTGTCTCCAAAATAATAGTAAGTTGATTGTGCAATGCGGTCTGCCCAAAAACAATGCTTGAGCTGCTTTTCCTTGTCAACTTCAATTGCATAAAAGAATTTAGGATCCATCTCTTGCATTTCACTGAAGTAATCAACCATAATTTCCACATCTCTAGTCTCAGTTTTCCTCTTCTTGGTTCTTTCAGCTGAAAGATCATGAGAACTTCTCAATTCGCAAAACATAAAAGTAGCGCGCGCACACAGAGAGAGCACACAACCACTGTCATGAATATCACCAATATCTAAAATATTGCATGAGAGACCAAAAATGTTGTGATATTCTAAAAAATATTTCCCAAAAAATAAAATATTGAAATATCATTGCCAGATTTGTTGAGAATCTTTATCGTTTTAATCTACATGCTTAAGAACCTTTTATTATTGTCTTAAATGCATGCGATTTTCAGCGTGATTTTAATGTTTGATTTGGGTTGTGACAAAGTTTTGGCTGTCAACCTACCTCTCTAAAATAAAAAAATAAAAAACAAGAAAAAGACAGTTGAGCATCCTCCAGTATTATACACAGACAACAAAATCACAAGATTGACATTTGTAACAAAAGACACAATCCATTCAGGAACAATCTCTTCTGCAATTTGGTATTACCCATATGTTTCAAACAATCAGGGTTAAAATCTCAGCACTTTTGTGCAAATACATGAATAGTATACACCGGCTTCCACAGATTTTCTCCCTCTGTTGTGGATGATGTTATAGGTGCTACATGACATCCCACAAGTTTGTTCCTCTGTTTCACTCAAATGATGAGTTTGCCACATTTCAATATCACAAGAAATATCTTTATTAGTGTAATGAATAATATATACATTTCCTTTTGTACAGAGGCACCTTTCACTACTTGCATGAGAAGTTAAAATCTAAGCCCTTGGAGTTACTACTCCCATGCATGCCAAGGGGAATAGTATGATACAAAGGTCTCATTGTAGATATGATTTTGGGCAACAATAATCTCAAATAGATTATTACAATCATTGATTTAGAGCTATGGAATCCCAAAACCCATCACGGTTGGAACTGGTTTTCTTTTTTTTTTTTTTTTTGCTTTTCCTTGAAAAAAGCAGCCACATAAATACACTCAAAAGTACTCAACAAAAATGGAATGTAGTGCAGCTCAGAAGGCTTTTCCAAGGAATCATGAAAATTCAGCTCATATTTGTACGTTTCCTTGCAGTAAAGTAAAGCAGCCAAACGTGAAAAATCTCCTATTTTCCACGCCTCTACAGCGGAAACACAGGTACCCGATGTTCTTGTGTGTGAGGAGATTGGAGTTGGATTGATGATATGTGGTCTTATATGGTGCTAAAATTGTTCTCTCTCATGCAAACAGCTTAGGAAAACCATTTCAGATTTTACTCTCGTTCTTACTCTTAAGGGCCCGTTTGATAATTTTACTAATAAAGTCAAGTTAAGTTAAACATCCCATCAAAAACACTTTTTACAAAAATTCCCTCCATCTTTTTCAAAAAAAGTCAAAAAGCAACTATATTTACTCACTAAAAGACAAAAAATCTACATTTCCCCATACAAAAAGTCAAAAATATTCCTTTCCAAACAACTAAAAACAAAATATCATCATAACTCATTTATATTTTATTCATTCTTTTCATTTCACTTCACTCCACTTTATTTTAAAAGTAAATTACCAAACAGGAATGAGAGAGAACTAGAAGCACAGACGGAGAAAAATAAGGTAAACAAAGGAGGATAAAAAAATAAAAAGTAAAGTAAAAGTAAAAGTAAAAATAAAAAGGCCACTACCCATATTCTTCTTCTTCGGTCACTTTCTGCCAAAGGTGAAAGAGGGCTGTGATAAAAAGTTGAACCATGCCTCTAAGTTTTAACCTTTTGGGTGGCGGGAGTAGACTTTTTGGCGGGAAAAAGAGAGAGAATCATAATCCTGACCGCTTATGTTCTGGGCATCAACAGATAATATAATATGTCAGGATTCATCCACATGGGTCATTTTGTTGTGGTGTCTCGTCATGTCAATGTGGGTTGCACTTTCTTGGAAAATGAACTATGAATGATCTAGTATGGCTGTCTGGGTCAACCGCGGCCTTCTTTGTTGGACCGAATTGGGCCACAAAGAATTATGAGGACAGGAGGAGAATGATGAAAGGAGAACCTTGGATTTTGGAGGATGTTATTATTGTTACCCTAATTGGATGACTGTAGGCCTCCATTCCATATCAAAAGGAGGCTCTTAGAATATTTATTTTTGGTGTAGCCATTCCATTTTACAGGCACTTAATCAATTGTTAGGATCTTCAACCACTGCTTTTATTTATTTTTTTGCTATTGGAGGGTTCACGGCCCTTTGGACTGGACTAATCCCTCCGGACCCAGAGGGAAGCCGGGTAAACACCCCTGTAGCCCCAAGGTGGTAGCACCAGTTGACTCAACCTTCGATTCTTGAAGAAAGGAGAATCGGGAGTCGATTCCAAGACCCCTAGCTCTCGAAGAGGGAGGAACCGGAGTCCTGACCACTTTGCCAACCACCGTGACTCCCATAGAATTGGAGAAAAGCTTGGGTGACTAACTGGTTGTTCTCAAATTTTACTCCAATAGGAGTTGGTCTTGTTGTAACATTGAGCAAAATGATTAATGATAAGATTACCATAATCTTATGCATTATTAATCATAGGCTCAATCTTATGATAAATTTTGGAGACTCTCATGTAAGGGGTGGGTCCCAGGGTATTATAACTCTTTCCATTCTGTCTGGCCCAAATTTCACTGAATTTACTATTGTTAAGGGGGAGGGTGCGGAACCCTTTCACAGGAAGAGGAAGAAACTGATGGTACCAAATGTCCATTAAGCATTCCCAGGTAAGCAGAATAGTGAGTTTTTTTTTAATAGACCATGGACTAATGCATGGGCCAGTTTTCCATTTCAACCCTCCATTTTCAAACCCCAAGCATCAAGTGGCTGTAGAACAGTTATTTTCTGCATTGCCCAATCTGTGGGTCCTGTCAAATGAAAATTCTTGTTCACTCAAATGTGGGTCCAAGTTGTATGGAATGCACTTCATATTTTCTTGGGCCATCAATATCATTCACTTGGGGTTCCTGTACTGCATCTTGCCAATAAAGAGTTGACATGGAAACGAGTTGAAGATCAAATATGCCCCATGTCATGCTTTTCCCTCTTTTACTTTTGGTTCATTGTGTTCCTTGGCAACTATCTCTGTACCCTTTTGGCCTCTATCTCAACTGGGACTGCATTATTTGCATAAGAAGATCCATATTTTGTACCAACCATCACAAAAAATCGGCCCCATATTTCAGCATCCAAATCGTTCATCAGGCAGGAACTGTTGGATATTGGCAACAGAAAAACATTGCCCCACCGCCAGACAGCCACAGGCATCTGTTTGCAGGCTTGCCAATGCATGGTCTGTGCTTTTGAGAGAATTGCACAAAAATAACCATCATTGCCCACCCAAAGTGGGTTCCATAAAAAATAAAAAAATAAAAAAAAAAGCCATCAGGATAACTGAGACGAAAACAGCTAATGCATTATCCAAAAAGAAAACAGAAACAGTGGATGGACCAAAAAGTGAATCTTTCAGTAAATTATATAAATGAAGTAACATCAAGAAATGTCAATATTTACACACAAAAATTTCAAACTTCAGCCAACTATCAAATTCCATCTGAAAACTGACAAGCCTTCAAAGGGCATTTAACCGTACCCTAGTACTAACCAAAAATAAAACATGAATGATACAAAGCTCAAAAATTCCATTCCCAGCAGCAAAGGAGGAGGGCATGTTGTCTGCACTGGAGTTCCTACATTTTGTATATTTGCTTCCACAAATTTAAAGCCAATTTTTATTAAGTCAATGGCGGAAGGTCCTTACAACCTGCTCGATTCGTCGTCGGCAAAGTGGACAATTAGACAACTGTGAGGAGCATGAAGTGCAGCTGCACATATGACCACACCTGAAAGTAGAGATGCCACCAATCATCATTTGTATAAAGTTTCCTGTGAGATATACAAAGATACAAATGGAAACATCTGACATGTTTAATCATTCTCATTTTTCTTTTTTTGTCTGTGTGTGTTTTTGGGTGGTTTGATGGGAATGTCCCATTTTTCTAAATTTCTTTCATTCATTAGTATTTCTTATTTTTGGTTCTCATAATATTTTATTGCAATCTAGTAAGCAGTAAGTTCAACAGAAAGGCTCTGTACTCCGTACCCAAGGTGGTTTGGATCTCAAATGTGGGAAACATACTGACAGAAATTCCAAAATAAGGAACATTTAAAGCACATTTGTGCGGCCACTTTTTGGCCAAAAAAAATGGAAAGTGGAAATGCTTTTCTGCAGTAAAAAAAGGTTCCACGTTTAGTGTGGCCATTTCTTTGAGGAAAAGCAGAAAAATGAGTTAAATTTTCCACACTTATGTGGAACAATGTTTCCCATGGGAGGGAGGTGGGAATGGATTTTCTGTAGCACCACACAAACGTGCCCTTAAGCTACGAGAGAGAGATTTTGCTGACCAATCTAACACCCTCATACTACCACCCATGAATTAGCCCTCACCCTAAAATGACATTGTCCAACTATTGGATTAAATCACCCTATTTTTTTCATATGCTTTTCACCATAGATTTTTCAGGCCTGCACATTTAAAATATATCGAGATCCGATTAAGCTGTTGTTTTGGTGAATTCCTTATCCATGCATACATGTTCATTCCTCCCACTCCCCTTGATTGGTGTTGGCTTGAAGTAGGTTTTCCAAAGAGTCATTTAGCGCCTTTTAAGGGTCGTTTTGTCATTTAGTCATTTAGCGCCTTTTAAGAGTCGTTTTGTCATTTAGTGCCTTCTAAGATTCGTTTTGTCATTTAGTGTCTCTAGATTTGACCCTTTATTTTACTCCACTCCTCTTCAGAGTCTCTCCACTAGGTCACTAAAAAAAAGAATAGCAAGTCCCACATCGGTGTGTGTGTCATTTAGTGCCTTCTAAGATTCGTTTTGTCATTTAGTGTCTCTAGATTTGACCCTTTATTTTACTCCACTCCTCTTCAGAGTCTCCCCACTAGGTCACTAAAAAAAAGAATAGCAAGTCCCACATCGGGGGGGGGGGGGGGGGGGGGGGTTTAAAGAGGCTCCACTGAGCACCTAAAGGTTACCTAGGCTTTTGGGTGCCTTCAGATGGGTTCATAGTCTCTCCTCTAGGTCGCTAAAAAAGGTTCACTTCTCCTCAATAACCAACCAAATGTCATATACAAGCCTTTTTAAAAAGGATGGGAGATGAGCAAGTGAGCTGCTTATCATTTTCCATTGAGGTTGTTTATGTAAATTTAATTTCATCAGGATGCATATAGAATGACTCCCGCTTCTGTGAATGATACTTTAATCCTAGAGAAGTTATTTCTTTCACCCAAGTCCGAACACCAGTTATAAAAAAGTTATCACAGGAATAATAAGTGACAACAGCTGCTTGGAGTGAAGTTATTTCTTTCACCAAAGTCTGAAGACCAATTAGACAAAAGGTATCGCAGGAGTAATAAGTGACAGCAGCTGCAAGGGTGGTCAATTAACCAACATCACCACCTTTCAACCAAAGACTTTAACACTCCAAATGGCCACCAGCATGTAAAGGTTTTTAACCGATTAAGGACTAAAAAGTTTTTTTCAGAGGTAACTCTAAGAACGGTTTCATAACCCCATCTGGCTTCTACCATCCGATCTATTCACCTCTCAAATTCCATAACTGATTTAATGAAAGCCTCTTGACGTTGTCAGTTTTTACTTCCGGTCCCCAGCCTGGATAAAGGAGGTTGGGTTAGGTAGATAGACAATCAGCATAAAACTTTTGTCACAACCCCGACATGAATTATGGTGACTTAATGGAAGCTTCTAATTTACCAGCATTCAATTCCTCTACACCTCCAACCATCTTATCCACAAAGTTTGCCAAAAACAAAGATGTCGAAAACAATTACATCCATTACACGTGTTCCCCAGATGTCAATATCTTAGATTTCACAAAAACCTAAACCTCAGAAACCCACTGAGGTTTCCATCTCAATATGCTGAAAGCTTGTTCTAGACAGGGGTACCTTCAACTGCTTTGTGCTTCCTATAGGTAGTCGTGGTTGCCTATAGGGCAGCACATTAAAAAAAATCCAAGAAAGGGACACATAATCAAGGACCAAAAGAAAAGACCTTTATTGCGCTCAAGCAAACTCAAATAGTTTCCTCCTAGAAGACAAGATTCCGGACCACCTGCCTACCCAACAACAGAAAATATAGGTCAGCAAAAACTCCTTCACAACACTACCCTGAAAAGACACATCTCTGGCCCATGTCTCCCCAAAACCCGACCTACACCCCGCAAACCCACCCCCTTCCTATGAGCAATCGTGCCTTCTACAATGCAGAGTTTCTAGACAGGAAAGACTCATCTCCGATCCATGTGTTCCCAAAACTCACTCCGAGACCCCTCCTCCACTACGAGCTTAAATCATGGCTTCTAGACTCTCTGTTATTGCCACTGCTAATGAATTTGAAAGAAAATCAAGTCTCAATGGGCCATTGTTGATCTTGGCTTACGTTTACAAAATTTAAAATGAAAATTTTATTTCATTTTAACTTGTAGAAAAGGAAAGCAGACAAGAATAGAAATGTATAAACCATAGATGTGTTTAGAACCAATGCAATTAGCAGATACTATCATAATAAAATGAAATAGGAAATGGATAGGATGATTACGGAACAAAAACAGCATTGTACTCCTGTTCAAGGCATATCACACAGAGATCTGGCATTAAATGGTCCCTCTTTATATTATCTGATCCATTCTCAGACTTCCCATTTGAACCTGCAGATGATTCGTAGATATGAGAACTCTTCGAAGTACTTCCATCAACAAATGAAAAACAGATAGTACTTGTGATACCTTCATTCTCCTGCCCCAGTCTTTGAGCAGCTGCAGCTAGAACCCTGCACAGACAAAAGAGTGTTAGAAATTTGAAAAAGAAGTAGGCATGAAAATTCAAACACCACGTGGATATACAGAACATGCTTCTTTCCCTTTTTTTCTCTCTTCTTTTTTTCATCCTTTGAAAGGTATATACATCACATATATGACATATATACCTCTCTTGCATGTTAGGAGACCTGAAAATCTCCAGCTGCTATAAGTAAAATAATTATGGGAAGAAAGATCAAAGTCTAAAAATGATTTCGAAGATTAACCAGCTCTAACTTGTAAACCACAAACTTACATTACAAGTAGCAGGGGTCTCCTTGAACTCAACAAATTCAAATTATTATTATCCTTGAAACTCTCTATAGTGCTTTTGTGGTCCCCCGGTTGTTGCTTAGCACGTCAGGGACATAGTCTTAGTGTGCATGGGGTGTGAGTTTGAGTCTCTTGTAAAAAAAAAACTTTTTTTAAAATAACATTGAATTTTAATAGAAGGTATTAAAAAAACGAGAGCTAAGAAGTAAATGTATATTTGAATCCCAATTTCTAGTAAATAAGAGCAAAGGTTGATCTTGGCCTTTTTTTAGAGCTCCTTCTAAAGTGTTTTTAGATTGAAAAAAAAAAAAAAAAGAAGCAAGGGTTCGAAACTCTACTCAAGAAGGATATAGGAGAACACTACCATTTAGAATGCTTTGGCAACCAGCTATTAACCATTTTATTAGGAAAAGATGAACGAGACCACTCGCAAGTCCTACGTCGTCACTCTTTTTAATGACAGCGGCTACAATGCTCCCTTTGATGACATTTCTTACAAACATTAAGGGACAGTATAATTAGCTAAAAACATAAGCCACGAACGAATTAGAAAAATAATAATGACATGATAAATGAAAATAAAGCTTTGGGTGGAACAAGGCTGCCTAATCAAAATGCTCATACAATCCAATTGTAAATAGTAAATAGTATCCCAAACTGGACCAACACACCAGACCTACCAAATTAATGAGTTACAATTAAGATTATTGGATTAGGGCTTTAGTTGCATGTGTAAGACAAATTACTGAGCCCAAGTTATCTTTTCACGTGAATATATTTTACCTAATAAATTAGGTCAACAAAAGTCAAGTTAGAGGCTACCCCCCTTCAGATATTTTATCAACGTTTAAGCCATAAAACTAACAAAATGAAATTATCAATTACAATGTTAACCATCGAACCGATACCACCCCGTTTCCCTTGATAATTTCATTTTGTTACTCTTCAAGCTTAAACGTTGATAATATTTCTAAAGGAAGGTAGCCTCTAACTCAACTTTTGTTGATGTAATTTATTTTTGCAACGATCAGCCTTTTACAAACTTTGTATCCATTTATTTTACTAGTTGCTAACCAGGTAAAATATATTCATGTGGAAAGATGGGCTCAGTATTTGTCTTGCACATGGCAACTTGAGGCTTGATCCAATAATCTTGATTGTAACTCATTAATTTGGTAGGCCTAGTGTGTTAGTTTGGGATACCATTTACAATTGGATTGTATGAGCATTTTGATTACACAGCCTTGTTCCACCAAAAGCTTTGTTTTCATTTATCATGTCATATTCTTATTTTTCTAATTTGTAATTGGCTAATATTTTGTAGCTAATTATACTATCACTTTTCTAGGGAAAATGGTGTTTCAGAAAAGACTTAACGTGTGGGTTCAAATTGCTTGTAAGAAACGTCATCAAAGGGAGCATTGTAGTTATCATTAAAAAGGGTGACAATGTAGGATTTACTAGTGGTCTCGCTAGTCTCTTCCTAATAAAAAGGTTAATAGATGATTGCCAAAGCATTCTAAATGATAATGTTCTCCTATATCTTTCTTGAGTAGAGTTTCAAACCCTTGCTTTCTTTTTTTCAATGTAAAAACACTTTGGAAGGAGACCTAAAAAAACACATCCATCAGCATCTTGAAGATCAAACTTCACTCTTATTTACTAGAAATTGGGATTCAAATACACATTTACTTCTTAGCTCTCTTTTTCTTTTAATACCTTCTCTTCTATTAAATTTCAACGTTAACCTAAAAAAAGAGGGTTTTTTTTTTTTTTTAACAAGAGACTCAAACTCACACCCCATGCACACTAGATTATGTCTGTGACGAGCTAAGCAATAGCCAGGGACCACAAAAGCACTATAATTTATTTAGAGAGTTTCAAGGACAATAAAAATTGGAATTTGTTGAGTTCAAGAATATAATTACAATAGACAAATAAAGATCATATATAGTGTTATTGTTCTAGGCCACAACCAAGTCCTTTGTTTTGTTTATGTCACATAGTATTTTTCTCAAATACTGTATAGTTGTTACCTTTCTCCTTCTTATCAAATTCTTCCCATTCAAAAAAAGAAAGAAAAAGAAGATACAAAATCAAATATCAACTAAATTTAACCTTTTCTGTAAATCTTGGCGTCGTCTTCTTTCTAGTATATGATTAATGGCATGTTTAGCAATTAGATAAGCACCGACAAATGTGAATCCCATGGAGGCATACCGATACCACCTGTTTACAAAAAACTAATGAACAAACAAAGAACATAGAAAAACCTCATATTTAACGATAAATAACCAAAATAAGCCAGCTTTCATTTTATATATATTAGAGAACTACCTTGCCCATTTTCCAAGATTAGAAATTAGCTGATCAATACTTTTTGGGGAGACACAAAATGGCCCTTTATTTGGTTTCTGCACCCGAATTGTTCCGATGTCATCCTTAACAGCCTAAGCACAACAATATGATAGAAAATATTAAAAAATGAAAATAAATGTATCTACAGCATAACAAAAGGAAACAAATGACTAACGCTGGAGTGCAGCTTATAGGCATAAAAAGAACCACAGCATTCACTAACTTCCTAGAAACAAAGTCCCTTCTCCTATCAAAGTACCTATGTTTTTTGGTTTGTTTAATAATGATTGGATTTACTGAACTTTACCTCTAATACGTGAACCAACAAATGCCAGACTAAGCTTAAAAGTAATTTGGGTACAAGTGGTGGAATCTAACACCAGCAAGAAGTATATGAATCAACAAATCGAGCAAAAAATAGAATTCATGAATCTGAAGCATATGTTGATGAGCTGTAGAACATTAATCCATCATATAATACTCAAATAATAACACTTCCTGCATGGAGTTGTGGAACACTGGAACTACATGTGGATAAATTTCACCAAACCTATTCAAAATCCAAACTTATTCAGGTACCGTTTGGATTCTCTTAATTTTGCCTCTTATATACTTAAAACTTATTGAATCCATTTTTAGAATGTTTGGTAGGGGTATTTACTATGCCCATTTCAATTGGTTTTAAGAGGAAATGTGTCTATAAAAAGAAGCCATCAAAAGCACCTGATTTGAATCAGGGCTTCATGTCTGAAGCGGAAAGATTGGGTGTGCTACAGTGAAACGGACGTCCTCATAGGACAGTCCGTTTTTTCATTTTTTTTTTTTAATTTATGGGACCCACAATCATGATCCAAGCCGTTAGAAATGTGAAGAAGGCCCAACACGGCCACGTGTCCAAATTTCAGCCGTTGATCTTTCTCGAATCTCGAGATATTTGCAAAAAAACGTGAGCCATTTGATGTAATATTCCGGACATTGTGGGCCCCACATTCAAGATCCGATCCGTTGGTTCTCTTTGGAGGGCCAAAAACGGCTATGGGCCCAAAATTGAGCCTCTAATTCAAAGTGGATCTTGAGATATTTACAAAAACGTTTTTTACCATTGATGTCCCATGCCTTAGTGATTGAGTCTTGAAGTTGTACACAGCAGTGTGGTATTTTTTTTTTTTTTTAAATTCAGGCATCATAAATCATGATCCAAACTATTGGATATATTCAAAAAATCATTCACGACTAATGGTCCAAATTTTAGCCATTGGATCATCATAGATTTTGAGATATTTATAAAAAACGACAGACATTTATATATAATTTTTTTTAAATCATGGCCCCTAAATGCAAGATCCAAACCAAAATGAAGATCCAAACCGCCTATAGTAATTAAAATGTGGAACACGTGTTTGAGATAAAATTTCAACCGATGTATGATCACAGATCTTGATATATTTGCAAAATGCCCAGACCATTAGATCTATTTTTACATGTATCTTACCAAACAGTCTATTTTTAAAATATCTATGTCTTACCAAACAGTCTATTTATAAAACATCAATTTCAAACCGCTCCATTTGAAATAGATCTATATCATACAGATCTGTTTCGTGAAGATAAGATTTGCCAAACAAGCCCTCAATCTATCCAAACTCAAACTTATTCAAATCTATCCAAACTTTAAACTTAAACTCATTTCCCAACATCTCTTTCCTCTCCTAATGTCAGTGACACCATACAACAAACCAATGGCCCTTTCATGGAAAGGATCGTGCAATTGTTAACCACTAGTATCTTGCACGATCATCATCCTTTGCTGGCGATCATTGTCTTTCTTGTAGAGTTTATCACCATTGTAACCCGCTTTTTTTGAGTCAGTTGGTGTCGACGGTCCGCTAGAGTAGAGCTGTCATGATTTGTCCAGAAGAGTTCATCATGCAGCTTGATACAGATGACAAGATCGTGAAACTTGGATAAATGAATGGACAAGTGAGGATGCTTTTTTTTTTTTATTATTTGAAGAACAAAAGTAAATATTATGGAAGCGAAAGGCATAGGACCATGGCCAGCCTGATCGCAAGATCACAATTGTGCCATGGCTCTGATACCATGTAGAGATTTGAGGAAATAGATTTGGATTAAATTAATCGAACCTATTCCCAATTCAAACTTATTCAAATCTATTCAAACTTAAACTTAGTAAAACTCATTTCATAACATCTCTTTCTTATCCTAATATCACTGACAGTAATGCCATTTTTCATATCCTTCATAAAAATCTAGTCTTGTTTGAGAGGTCTTCACTCTTCAGAGTTGTCCCCAATGCGCCAAACCAGAAAGAAGTACACGTGGTTGTTAAAGATGAATGAAAATGTGTGATCCATCCAAGAATCATGTTAAACATATCTGGGATTTTTAGGAACAACAAGGATAGGATAAATCGAGACTTGAAACAAAGATATAAAGGATGAATGCGATAGCCTTACCTGGCGTGGACTAGTTCAAATATTGAATGGGGGCTAATACTAGCCAGAGAACACCGAGAAATGTCATATTGGAATACATAAGTGTTGAAATCTAAAACTGCCTAAACATGGGTGCCTCGGCCATTTAAAAGAATCTGGGCAGAACAAATGTGAGATTACTTGAAAATGTCCAATGTGTAATGTAAATATTGATGTTCATAACTTAGATGACACTGAGTGACAGAACAGTAATTGGCCAATATGACAGTTATGATTTATTTATTTATTTACTTTTTACCATTTGTTTGAACTTAGAATTTAAGAAGTAGCTTTTATGGAAAACAAAGAGATTAAGAACCTATAGTCCTGTTTAGTCCCCTTTGTTTTGGAAGTTTTTTCTATTTCTACATCTGTTTCTTCCTCACTTTCCCCCCTTTCTTCCATTTTTGAGGTTTCTTTCAGTTTCTTAGTGACAATAGGCGACGGTATTCTGCCTAAATAGTAGACACAAGTGATAAATAAGAGAATAGTAAAGATTCGAGCCATAGAATTTCTCAATTCTGACACAAGGTACTTATTAGATCGAATAAGTGCATTCGATCTAATAGAATGATTTTGCCGTATCCAGAATAATACCAATCCAACCCATTTCATGAAGAAAATGTGATCAATTAACCAACCAACAAAACTACTTGTTACAAAGGGGAGGGATTCTTTTAAAAAGGTTGGGAGACAACATATGAGAAGAGAGACCGTTCTTCCTTACATCTTTTTTCTTCCCTTCTTTATTTTGGTCATCACAACTGGGTCATGTGCATCTAGGGTTGTAAATGGGTCCCCGATTATCCGATTACCCGAAGGTTCCGACCCGTTAGGTTCCGGGTTTGGGTCCTTATTTTGGTTCCGATAAGTAAATGGTTCCGGTTCCGGATCCTTTTTTTGGAACCGTTAACTAAACGGCTCCGGTTCCGGATCCACAGTAGCTCAGACCCGTGGACCCGACCCAGCTGTCATCTTTCCAGAGCATGAAAAACCACAGAACTAACAACTGGAAAGATGACAGCTGACGTATTTGGCCCAGAGCATTGAATCTTTTCTCCCCAGATGAAAGATATGTATAGCTCAGCTGAATGTGAATTACCATTGAGTGAAGACAGCAACTCGCATGGCTGTTTATAGAGAGCATGCTTTTAGAACTTGGTTTTTTAATCTCTAAATTGGTCAGATGCACAAACTTTGGGGGTACTTTTTCTGCAACTTTATACATAAGGATTTTCATGTATTTGATACACAGGTAGGTTATGTGTCTTTGATCAATGCAAATATGGCTACAGTTACTCTGTTTGCAATATAAGATGGGATAAGGCTTTAGGTATGATGGCGTGGAAATCTATTATTTGGAGGGAAGTCCTTGAGAAGAAAAATTATTATTAGCAGAACAATCTGCATAAGGTCAATCATGGCAGTGAAAAAACTCGTACCCATCCTCAATGACCGGCATGTAATGTGTCTTCATTGGTTGAAATTTGAAAGAGCAATTGGTTCTAGAACCATACCCGGAACCGGAACCAGACCCGCATCGCAAACGGTTCCGGTTCCGGTACCGGTTCCCATTAAAATTATCGGAACCGGTTCCGGAACCAGTTTCCTGGTTCCGATTCGGGTCCGGTTCCTCTTCTTACTAAACGGTTCCGGGTCCACCTTGGACCCAGACCGGAACCGACCCGTTTACAACCCTATGTGCATCCAACTATTTGTATTTGGAAATTAGAAGGTGTGCGATTACAATCCACGAGTGATAGATATCATGGTTATTTTTTTCCTAAGAATTAGGATAAGGTTGTTATAAGGAGGATAAGGCATTAGATATGGTACAATTATCAGGAATCTTGATTGAAACATTAAATGCTAACAAATAGGAAACCAACGTGTGAGTTGTTAAAAGCATTCTTTCTTGGTAATAGAGTTGTTATAGAAGTACATTTAAAAGCCATAAAAATAGGTATTACAAAAACTCCACCTAATCAACTCATCTCATTAATTGTATCTATCTCTTATTGATCGAATGGAGAGGCGTTTTTCCTCTCTAAAATGCCCGGGTGTCACATAACGTGCCCCATATATATATATGGCATTCATCCAATGCACACGTGCGCACTAGGCGTGAGTGCACACCAGGCTGTGGGGCCCACCTAGGGATGGGACTGGGGCCATTTCAAGATTTGGGTGCGCATTATCTACCTACGAAGTTTGGGGCCCATTTGATCATCCTATCATCTTCATCCAGGCTCCACAAGTTTAACGGCTTCACAATCCATTCGCATCAATATGCAATTGATATGTGGGCCTAGTCCATTCTCATGGGTGTTAACCCTATGGATCTAGTGTATTGTGTACCTATTTTTGGTCCATTTAGATGGACTAACAGTGGCCCCCACAGCCGGGTGGGTACCATGTGCCCAGTGTGCACCTACAAAGCCTTGACCCAACCATAGTTGGGTCAGTTATATGAATTCTGTTTCATCATTCTTGGTCTATCTTGAGCATATCTATGTATTTGTGCGTGTGAATAAAAGAGTGACGGAGGGCTGCTATTTCTTACACATAAAAGGGTAAAATCAACCATTTGCTCCTTAAACAGAACCAATTATGATGTGCATGTTGGCCTCTTAATACTGCTGATGCAAAAAACTTGTTTGACCAGCCTAGAAATTGATGAAAATCAAATCGGCCTAGACAATTCTTTTGTGTACATCAGAAAATCATAGAACATTTATCAACTTTTATATGCATTCACATTGGTGGTATTCTTTGAAGGCGGGAAAAAAGGCTCAAATCAACCATGAAAAAAAAAATTATATGAGAAATTAATATACCACACTTTGTATTTGAAATAGACATCTAAGTTTACCTCCCCAACAACAGTCAATGATGTACCAGTTGGAAGAACTCTTTCAATTCGCTTCACTCCCAACATCTGCCAAATATAATTGTTAAATAGAACATGATCATGGTATAATTTCTATTGCAGCAATATAATTAAAAATATAAACCTTGAGACCCTGGAGATAATCCAATGTTCCACGTACAAGAGACCGTCCTGATTCTTCAAAGACTTCACTTGCAACAGTTAAAACTAAGCCTGTAGCACCTCGGGCTCCCACAACATATACACGGGCAGTACCATCATCCTAATAACAAGGGAAGGTTTTCATGAGAAGAAGATTGTAACTTGCAGGACTTGCAATGCAAAAGCAAGAAATCAAAGAATCCATATAAATTATGATAATTGGTGTAACGCCCCAATTCCGGATACCGATATACTCGTTCGATTACCCGAAATTGGCGCGCTACTTCCCGGAAAATCCGAGAACTTCCAAGATCGTAGGCCGCCGTGAGGTCCAATTTAAAACTTTTTGACCAACATAGTTATAACATTTAAATTGCGAAAGCATAACGATTTAAACAAAGCGGAAGCAATAGGTATCGATGTATATATATATTAAGTATGAGCGGAACATCAGTCTAATTAAAATGATTCAATATTAATCAAAGTTAATACATTTTGAGTCTACCCAACTCACTACAAAGTTTCGCTCAAACCCAAAATAAATGGAGTCCCTCAAAACCCATGTATAAACTCCTCGTTCTCCGGCTCAACATCCGTGTCGGCCGGGCCCCAAGCGTACTCTCCTGCAACGGGTGCCTCCACTAGGGCTAATGCATCGTCTGGGATCTCGGGATCAAGGCCTAAGCACCAATGAATGGGTCAGATCTAAACGATCTGGCAAGTTACAGCATACTACTAACATAGAACATATATATCAAAGGAAGTAAAGACGAGTACATAAATTAAATGAATAGCAAGGGAAATGAACTAGGCAGTTGTGCATTTAAATCATAAGGAATCAGTATAAATAGAAACATCTAAACTACTATAAACAATGTGGCACATTCACACGAGCTGGAATACCGTAGGATATTATGCCGCGGCCCTCCCATACTGAACACAGTCGCGGTGGGGAACCTCACCAGGGAATTAAACTAATCCCGAATCTCACTCATCAACTCATCATCTCAACACACAGCTCATCATGATAGCTCTACAACACTCAACTAGCTCCTACCGGGGATGATCAGTCCACAGGCTGAGCTTAAATCAACCGAGTGAATGTTCATGCCGACTCGAGAATAACTCTACGGTCTGTGTCTGTCTAGGCTTTGCCTTGCGTGAACAAGGTCCTATCAATATCCCTAAGAGGTTTACACATCTCAACACAGTCTCTGGATCTCATTCAAGGTCCAGGCCCACTCGTTGGATCCCTACCAAGGCCCATCAGTACATGGCCTGGTCTAAAACCGTCCAAACGAGGCAACTAATCCACTTATACTGATAAACAGTTCCATTATAATCCATATAACTTAACAGTCCAATAGAAACTACCTCTTCAAGCTAAAGGGTTCACATCTCCACACTTAGGCCCAATAAGGGCCCGCCTAGACACAGACATGGGTCAATGATCTCCGAAATCACACCATTGGGTCACCTCTAGATACCCTAGGTTCAGGTCTTCCAATTATGATTAATTAACAGTAAACAGCTATCTAAAGATCTAAGAATGACAGAGTAAAATCACAGTGAAGTATAAACTTCAATCAGAGAATCAACGGGAAAAGCAACGGTCCAATCCTAGGTAAATGGGCCACTTTAGGTTCGGGTCTATCTCCGGTAATTCGATCTCTAAACGATGTCATTAATGCCGTAAAATAATGTATTTGGTGCTTAGTTGGTTAAGGGCATTGTTGACAACTTTTAGGGGTCGAATCATCTTAGATTATCAACCAAAACTCTAAACAGTGGTCCCCGCGAGTCAAGGTTGAGCCACACCGTTGACTCGGGCTTAGGACACTGATAAATACTCATTTGGATGGTCAATGGGCCCCACAACTGATCATATCTCCTAAATGTTGAAAGATGGAAAATCAGGGTTTTCCAGGTGAACCTGATGTGTTGTGAGCTCGGTTGATTTCCTGGCCTGGAAGATCAACCGAGTGCACTAACTAATCTAAATCAGGCTTCCTGGACAACTCAATTCGTTTCCAAAGGTTTCCAGCGTGTTCGGTCAAACCCCTGGCCTGGGTGATTGATCGAATACTCCAAAAACCTTAGAAATGGTTGATGTCCCAGCTTTAAACATTATCTAAAGTAAAAATCCTAATATCAAGTCAATCTAGGTGTAAAGGGTCCAAGTTCCGGTTGGAAAAACCAACTTTCAGTCACTTCTTGCACTAAGAGTATGCACCAGGTCAACAGGTGCAAGACCGGGTCAACCTGGCCATTTAGAATGAGTTTTATGCAAGAAATGGCTGAGGGCCAATTTTTCCAAGATTTTCCAGTGTGGCCGGTTATCCTGGGCGGGTCCCTGGTTAACCTGCCCTACATGGACTCAGCCTGCAGAAGGAAAACATCTGGGAGCAGGATTTCTGCAAAGTGCAGTTTGGCCGGTTAACCGGCCTGCAGGGCCCGGTTAACCGGCTGACCTGCAGCATGCCCCTGCAGAAGAATAACTGGGAGCTATGATTTTCCCATTTCTGCAATTTCAGTGTGGCCGGTTGACCGGCCTGCAAAGCCCGGTCTACCGGCTACACTGCCGGTTAACCAGCCGGTCTACCGGCACCCTGAAACGGGAGAAATCCCAATTGCTGTAACCTTTCTGTTTTGCCTCCTTTTACACCCAAATCACTTCCAATCACTTCCAAACTTCACCAACACCATTCTAAACATAAAATGACTCCATAACCATCCATCCATCACCTTATGGCCCACTGATCTTCCAAATGGGGGGTGAAAACCCCCATCCATCAGTGACCTTTCCATCCAAACAAACAATATAAACAGAGCTCAACAGATTTCTAAACTAATCAAACACAACCATGAATTAAAGCTATAGGAATCAATAAACAACACATATATGCTAAATTAGGAGTATGAGCACTTGCCTCTTGGCTTGAGAGAGAGTTGTAGAGAGAAATAGAGCTAGGAGGAAAATCCAGAAATCAGTCCAGCAGAACAGAGGAGATGGTACAGCAGTAGTAGCAGTAGCTGGGAGGATTCCCACTCCCAGGTGATATGAAGGAGAAGAAGGAGAATACAGCAGCAATAGCTTGTGTAGCAGCACTCCAAGACAAATCCCAGCTGAATGTTGGTTCCAGCAGAGGTTCAGCCCAGCAGAGATAATGAAGAAGAGAAGATGAGAGTAGTGGCTGCAGCTCCCAGGTAGAGAAATGAAGAAGAAGAAGAAGAGAGAAATGGCAGCTGCTGTGATTCAAGATGGAAACTCCAGCAATCACAGTGAAGTGGTTCCAGCAGTAGTAACAGTCCAGCAGTGACAGAGAGGAGAAAATCTCCCAGCCCAGCAGTGTCTTGGAGGAAATGAAATGGGTAGGAAGAAGAAAGAGATGGTAGCAGCAGTAGTTCTTCAAGCTGAAATTCCAGCAGGGTGATGGGGTTCCAGCAGACAGAGAAGATGGAAGAAGAAGGAGAGGAACGCAGCTGCAACTCCTTAAATCCCAGCACAGAAACAGAGAGGAAGGAGAGAAAATGATGAAGGAGGGTGGCTGCTGTAGAGATGGGATCCCAGCAACAGTTTGCAGCAAGATGGAATTCCAGCAACAGTGAAGGTTCTTAGCTCAAACGTAGGGGAGGAGAGGAGAGGAATGAAGGCAGTTGGGAGTGGTTTCCTTGGGAAGGGGGCTGGAGGTTTTCTTGGGATGGGGGCTAGCTTAGGTTTAGGGTTTTGGGTTTGCAAGAGTTAAGAGAGGTTTTATAGTTTTTAGTGAGTAGATTTAGGACCAAATTAGCCCTAGGGCTTAATGGGATTAGGGTTAGGGTTTGAGGGTAGTTGGGTCATTTGGTTAGGAAGTTTCTAGAAGAGGGCACCTTGCACTAACCCAACCTTAATTAACTTAATTAGACTAAACTAACTAAGCCTACCCCACACTAATGGCCTAGGATTGACTCACACCCTTTTCTAATTAAAAACACTAACCCACTAAGCTAATCTAACTAACTTAGGAAATCTAACTAGTCAATCTAATTAGCCCCTAACTAGCCCAATTAAATAGTAATTAACCAAGATTAGCAAAGATTAGCAAGGATTAGTAGAGATTAGTAGTAATTAGCAAAGATTAGTAATAATTAACCAATAATTAACATAAATTAGAGTTAATTAGTCTATAAAATAGCCCTTAGAGGGCCCACCAAAGGTGGGACCTCACAATTGGCATGATGAATGAACAAATATTCTAAAACCTAGGCTCTACCTCAAGTAGGTAACCACACTAGACAAAGAAAACAACTCCCAAAATGTTCAGGAAATAAAATGATAAAAAAATTATAGATCTCACACCCATTCGTGCCCATGAAACAGCATTCTAGCCAGTGAGATTTGTTAAAATTTCATCACATAAGACATATATCCACTTACATGCCAATGAGTATGTATAGCAGTGACCAAATATGGCTAGCAGTGACCAAATATGGCTAGTATAAATACAACACTATATATGCTATTTACTAGGTGTTACAGATATTGGTGAATAATTGGACGATATGATGACACTATCCTGACATTATTAATAACATGACTTTTTTAATTGATTGATAAAATATCTTCTACCATTAACATCATGATATTTTCAAAACATCGCTAGAAGTGAATATGTTGTAATACTTACGTAAAATGGGAAAAGGACAGCTTTATTTTTTTTTTTAAATAAGATATTTAATTCATTTAGGTTGTTTGAGTTCTTTGGGAAAAGGGACGTTGTTTTCCCTCTGTCACACAACTCATTAATTGTTTTCACTCTACGATTATTACTATTAACAACTAATAGTTAGTAATATTGATGCCTGTGCTTAGTACTTCTTATTATATTAAAAAAAATGCTTAATACTTCTTATTAGTTAATAGTACTCTTTTACTATGATATTGAAATTATTGAGACTGTCATCTTTTTTATGTATAACAATTATTAATTAAAAGACAATGCATATAAACAATGCAAAGAAGCTGTTTCAAGCTTTTACGCCTTGAAAAAAAAAATTACACAGTAAACACTAATCGCTTCAGCCCTCAAGACAGTTTCTACAAGAGAGGGAAACCACATGACATAACTCATTGATAACTTCAAAATCGATAAAGCCCTCTATGGACAATCGTTGCGAATCTTAACTTTTACTTTAGGTGCTAACTTTGTTGGGTGATGCAGACACATAACAAAACATTCTAGGGAAACTGAGATTTGCATTACAATCATTACTTACCAGATACCAGGGGACCTCTTTACTCAAAGAAAGCATCAAAGCGGAGTCTTGTATCCAGGATCCAGCATCATTATGCTTCAAGAAGTGTTGTTCTGCCTGCAAAATTATGAATTTTAGTCATAATATTCACATACAATTTTAATGAAGAATAGTCACTTGGTATTTCCAGCAGCAAATGTACAGCTTGCCAATGCTTCCAGTTCCATACATCTATTTCTCCTGTTTGATGCTCTAGACTGTTGATCATATGAGCCCACAATGAATGATGACAATTTCCCAGATTGGATGATCCCAACTCTACAATTAGTTCCCTAAAAATAGACTGTTCAGAAAAATGCAGCAACGGCCCAGATGAACTTGCCAAAATAAATTGTTAAGATCTTCCACCCTGGGAAATATTGGACCATTCTCTACCCGCAGTGAGCCCCACATATCAAAGATCTGGACCACAGAAAATGGATTCATATGTTCAGAGGTTGAAGTGTTAGCAAACTATAATTTGTTGTGGAGTTGCAATGCAGGATTTTCCTCTTTACTAAAAGTATTGTGCAAACAATCCATGTACCGTTTCCTCCACTATAACACCCCTCAAACCACTGTGTTCACAGCTAATTGGTGTCTCAGAGCCAACTTGTCCAGATATTGTAACAACCAATGGCACCACTTTGCAGGCAGTATCCAACAGCTGTGCTGTAGGTAAACAGAACAGAAGACCAGTGTCTATTAGTTCTATACCTGACTTAATTGCAAGGCCACAATTTACAAATATCACTTGCTTTTTTCACATCCAATATACCAACAATTTCAGTCTTAGGTTTTGTTTTGTCTAAAGGATAATCATGAGTCATGATACACATACAAACACACACAACACGCGCGCGCAGAGAGAGAGAGAGAGAGAGTTACAAGAAAATGACATTAAAAAAAAAACCTATGCACTACAATTAGGATTATGACTCAAATCTGTTTTGGTGAACTGCTTGCTCCAACAGTAACCTGCATGAACTGGCAATTATTATTGTTGTTGCTGCTGTCCTTATCATTATTGTTGTTGTTATTATTATTATGAATTTATGATTGTCGTCGACGTCATCATCATCTTCACTGGAGAGAAGGAAAAATGAATATCTGTTAAATAAATGCTATCATTGCTAGAAATAACATGCACTATTCTTCCCAATAAATACCACCATCGGTTCATAGCTGCCCACGATTTGGTACCTTTCTCTAAGATTGAACCAAAATATTCAAACTCAGTACTGAAAAATGAGAACTCTGTCTCACAACCAATGCATACAAGTTAAACAACCATAAAGCAGCTACTCTTATCACATTCAAGTCTCAAAAGCATATAACCCTCAACCAGTATCTATGCTTTCAAACACATGAAACACATTCTGTTCAATCCAGAGACAAAAGGACAGAATATGCAAAAGCAAACAAGGTTAAAGAATCCACTTACCCAAGTCCTTCAACTGGTTAACCCGTGGAACCGATTGCAGAACATCTGCATCCCTGGACAAAAAAACAGAAACCCAAGAAAATAGCATCACAGCAATTTCAATGAACGCGATTCAATGCAAACACAGAAAAAGATTTCACAATATAAATAGCAATAGTAGCAGTGACTCAAAAAAAAAAAAAATCCAAATCCTACAACCTTCCACTGCTCCTCCCCAAAAGATAAAGAGCAGCTGCACTAAGAGAGCAGCTCAATCCCCCCCAAGGAATCATCATCCAACACTCAAGAACTGGAAGCTCAATACACCAAAAACAAGGCTTCAGCGTCTTTCATAAGGAAAATCAGCGAGAAGAGCTTAAAAAACGAAGGAAACACGATCTGGGTGTTTAAGATATTGCAAGGAATGTATGTGAAATGCAAATGGGGTTGAAGAAGGAGAAACGTAAAGGAATGGAACTCAGGATATATGTAAGAAACAGTAAATGAAAGTAGACAAAAAAAGGCAAGAATAGGATCACAACAGATCGATAATGAGAGAAAATAAGATCTGGGTTTTTCAGATTTAGTAAGAAATGGAGTGGAAAGGGGAGATTCTACATAAAAAAATCGATTGAAAACGGAAGGTTTTGCTGAAAAAGGAAATCCAGGCTTTTAAGAGAAGAACGAAGAAAATCTACATGAAGCACCGAAGTAAGATATGAGAAGGGTCTGAAGATTTTTGCAAAAGGATTGAAATGTTTGATTGATTTAAACGGGTAGGAAGAAAGAAGAGTTTGAGACAGAGAGAGAGAGAGAAGGAGCATCGGATGCTTTTTACGGGTGCAGACGAAGAAAAGAACAGAATTTAGAAGCTTTTCATGTGAAAAAAAAAATTTCAGACTAAACTTTATCATCAATTTTTCTCCACCGATCAGAGGGGCCCATAACCCATTATGGATCGTGTGTGGTCCATACTTTAGGTAGGTTAGATGGTGGTGGGGATCTGACGTGGGAAAAAACAAAGAGCAATTTTGACTTAAAAATGGTGATATTTGTAAAATCTGAGGTGGTCCCTCCCATCCCATGAGCGACCATGGTTGAAAAACTTATCGAGCAGGCCTTAGAGTTAACCTGTCAACTGTTGTAAACAAGGGGGTCTCTTTTTTACTATAGGAATTTGCCGGAAAACCTCATACGACCCCTTAATATTAGTGAGGACTAAGTAGGACATTGGACACGAGGGGGTTCTCTTGTTGCGTTTCGGTCTCTTTTTTTTCCTTTTTTTTTGTCCTTTTATGATACGGTCAATATCAATCGTTCTGTTATTCCCAGTAAATAAGACAGTTACAGAGTGAAGAAAATCTGTTAGACAGATTGGTCGATATCAACCATCAAGGCTAAGTTATAATGGTTGATATCGACCATTCTATTGTGTTAAAAAACTAAAATAGTTATAGGTTGAAGGAAATCCGATGGGCAAATTGGTCGATATCAACCATCCCAAAGAAAAAAAAAAAAGACAAATTGAGACTAAAGGACTCCTCCCATATCCAACATCCTAATGGGTCCTCATCTATATTACGGGGTCCTATCGGGTTTTCCCCCGTAAATTTCTCTTTTTACTATCTTGTTTTCTTTTTAATTTTAAAAAAGTTTAATATATAAATTTTTATTCATTTGGATAAATTATCATGAATACATCACATGTGAATTAAATATCTAATTTTTTAAATATTTTTATGATTTTTTAAAATAAAAAAAGTTACTCTTCCAATTTTATTCTCCTAACTCAAGCTTTTTTTTTTTTTTTTGCTTTATAATTTTAGCTGTGCAAGTTGAATCCAAGTCCCGAGTTTTCCCACCTCATATCTAACCATTCATCATTGATCATTCATGCAGTGGGCCCAAGAAGCATATTGCTGGAGCATGAGCTCCACTTCATACTGATCCGATTAAGGTGTGTCTGGGCCACTCCTATCCGGTAATTTATTAGAGATGGAGGTGTGCAGTGATCTGGACGAGGTTTTTTTTTTTAGAGAGAGAGATGTGAAGGCGTAGAGACACAAAACACCAAACGACAAAACAAAAGACACAAAACACCAAAACACAAACACTGATGCAAAGGCATAAAGTGACATTCCCTGATGTTATATCCTTCTGGAGATACTGAGCCAGATTCTGCAACCTCAACGCACATTCCTCACTTCTAGAGCCAGGGTCGACAAGGTGAGGCTACTACACTCTGCTCTTCTGCACAGGGAAATGGACTGAAGATGTCAGTCTGACTCTTGTACGCACTCCACGGCCTGATGATCCGTTTAAAGATATTACTCTTGGACTACAGGAGGAATGTAAGTATGCTCTGAATGTCGTCGTCATATGCCAGGAAACATCCATCTGGATAGGCCATCTGCAACCCTGCTGAGATTTTGTAGCTTCAACTGCTTGGAAGGATTTGAATGGAAAAAGGGACTAGGGATGGAGATGGGTTCTCAAGGGTGCTGAAGTTTTGGGTCTTTGTTTAGGATCTGGAGTCTCAACCCATTTTAAGTTCAAATCTGAGTTCATTAACTCAGATTCCTTGAGCTGGGCAGATAGGCTGTCTCACATGTTTTGTACCACATACCCATCTAGCAAAAAATAATAATAAATAAATGAATAAAACAAGGTGTATTTTGTTTTCATATGGCAATCTGAGTTTTGATCCAGACTCGGGCCCTCCATCAGCTACTGTACAGGTCATAATGTCCTTTGGCCAAGTTCAACCCATGTAGGACTTGTCTTGAGGATCAAATGCATCATGGACCAAACACAAATATCTCTACCCACATGAGGAAATTCAGTACACAACTCTTCAATGACAGAATCAAAAACTTCCAAAGCTTATAGGTTCAATTGGATGAATGGAACATATTTCAAAGTCTCCTGTTCTTACATGTTGCCATGCCATCGAATCCTAAAATGGATTTCACGGAATCCTTATGTCCACAGTTTTAACAGTTTTATACATGACAAGGTTAGACTGCACATTTGTCATCCAAAATCTCTCTCTCTCTCTCTCTCTCTCTCTCTCTCTCTCTCTCTCTCTGTGGGAGCATTTTCAGAGACAGGGCCAACTCATCCCAATTCCCACCACCCTCATTTTACACTATAGAGGAATGCCCATACTTTCCAAGAGCCCCAACTCTCGAGCGGGATATTGAGTTTGATTCTAAAGTTAGAAAGAGCAGTCCATATTCTATCATTCAACCACTATTGACAGATCAGATTCCAATATGATGCAGAAGCAAGCTTTGATGAATTAAATGCATCGGGGCCTAAGATTTGAAGTGTGAATATGTTAATTCAATTGATATATTTCAGAAAGGAAAAAAAAATGAAAAACATTGACACCCTCAAAACTGTCATGTGCCCCACTAAAGAACAGATAGCGATATGGCTGCAGATCGAAGCTTAACAGCATCATCTTCCCATTTGGACTGCGGGGCAGCAGCACCAGCAATGAAAGCCTGCAAAAAAGTCAGTAAGAATCCACTTGTAAGAAAACAGTCAAACTTATTTTCCCAGAATCTCTTCCTTTCCTTTTTCCTTCGTATGGCAGTTTTTGAACTAGTAGTGAATGATCCCCCAATGTTATACTTTTGAGATCCCACATTTCATAAGGAGATCACTAGGCAGAACTGCATTACCAACAGTTCATGGACCAAAGGTTTGAAACTATCAACCTTCAGAAAAAGAAGAAAATATAGAGTACGTGACAATGCGTACTTTCCCACTGTTGACAGAGGCAACTAATGCTACACGCTGGTCATCTACACCGAACTCGTAGAAGTAATACGTCCTGAAAATAGCCAATTCATATCAGAACAATATGAAATTAGAGAGTTCATTTTTTCAAAATGAGAGAGTATTTCACCATTGTAGTTTATGGAGGGAAAAAGATAAAAACTAGGCATATGTTTGTGTAACGAAAGGGTACCACAAAAGAGGAAAATTGTTATGCTTTTCGCACAGCCATCTCTTCCATCATTTGGTGAACACTTATACATTGGAAAAAAAAAAGGGGAAAAAAATGTTGATTTTCCTAAATAAAAACGATTTCGAATATCTATAGGAGTGGCAAGAATACAGGATTAGTCTCTCCCATAGAAAAGGAAATCCAGGAAATGTGGAATCCTTTCATTACGCAAAGACACTGTTTGTTAAGCTAAGATGCCCAGGACCAACATGGATATGGCAGGGACACGGAGTCACGGACAATGCTAGAATTCCACAGCACTGCAGATTCCTTTTCTGCGGTGCCGTGGAAAAGTGATTCCTACTCCCCTCCCATGGGCATAGTTCATTTTTTGCACCAAACAATTAAAAAAAAAATGGCAAGAGAAGAAAACAAGAGCTTTTTCCGTGCTACCAAGAAATCCACGGGTTGCACAAACATGTCCTAAATGTTAAAAAGGATTCCAATTGCGGTGATTTTAGATAGTTATGCATTCTAAAAGATTTATCATGTTGTGTGGGCAGGACACTGACCGTCCAACCTTCGTGGACTATTTTATGTGAATCTTGATGAGCATAAAAGTTACCTTAGCCCTTCATCTTCCTTAATTTTAAATGTACGGGCAGAATATATTGTTGCACCACCTGCAATGTATAATGATGTCAAGACTGGTAAAAGTTCTAAATGAAATAGCATAAATTCATGATTAACCAGATGTAATGAGAGGTTTTGAGAAGACAATGATTCTTACAGATCAAAGATAAATAGAAATCAAGACACAAAAAAAAATCCCATGTTGACAGCAAAGAAACTATTCTGAAAAGAGCTAGCTGCATAATATGATCCTACAGAAGACTAAAATATAGAGCAAAGTGCAAACAATAATAATGATGTTCGCATATTTCTGAAGCTTCCTAAAAGAGATTCTTAGAAGATGGAGGAACTACAGATTAAATATTTACCAGGAACAAATATTTTGGCTGCCTCTTTTAAGGAACCTAAATCTGTAATATCTTTGGCCTGTGGAATACAGTTAAATTCAAATACATTACGCAAGCGAACATCTGAAAAAAATCCAGCACTATACATGCATCACAGATATAAATAACAAAGGTGTTTCAAAATGTAATCCATGCATCTTTTTTACCAATTTCATGCTGGATTAAAACCAGGTTCATTAGTTTCTTTAGCAAAATATTAAAAATAATAATAATAATTCATAAGTTCAAAAAATGGATTGCTTAATATTTTTTCATTTTTCAAGTTTAGAAATGGTCAACACCACTCAGCTTTGAAGATCATTTCATTAAGAAATGCCGGTATCATGCAGCGCATCTTCTATGAAAAAGATTTTTTTTTTTGAGAGGTTGTTTAGTTTTATTTTTTTTGTTCCTTGTTGACAATTTCCACTGATTTGATTTTTTTTTTCCCCCTGATTCGTGAAGAAAGCAGATTGGAATGCACATGCTAGAGAAGTTCTTCCCATGGATGCATTTCAAACAGAAAAATATTCACCTCACCAAATAATGGTTTTTAAAAACTGTCAAATGCGAAGTCATCAGTTCTGTTTTTCACATAAAATAAATCATTGTGGGAACATAATGTCATGGAAAATGGTTGAGAAAAAACCATGGACTTAAGGTGGGTCAATTAATGGTGGAAGAATCACTACTCGACAGGCACTGACTTGCAAGTTGTAACCCATGGCAGACCACTATAAAACCACCTAAACACACGCCCCCTCCACAAACAACCAGTTTCAAAACCAATCCACCTTTTCCTTCATTTTCAACCTTCCTAATCTTCAACATGTAGTTATTATACCCTAACTCTCCAGTGTCTCAATAATAGTGTACATGTCCTGTGGAATGCAATTACCCACCAACAATCCAAGTACCTAGCAGGTAAATATTATAACCTAAAGAATCATATCCTGCTAAGTATCACTATTCCACAAACCTCCAGGAATGTGATCTTTAGCTGATTGGATGGGCGAATCACCACGCTTAAAACCTCAGATCTGCATCAGATAAGAAGATGAAGAATAAGAAGAGAGATAAATAGTTAAAAACTGCCACTGCAATTTCAATACCAATTTTCAGTACTCCACTTAATAACAATAAAAAGAGAATACTGGAGCCATAAATCTAGTGAAAAAAATTAAACAAAACTACATATAAGGACACTGCAGGTGAAATCTTTCATTTTTAGCATCTTTGTCTAAACAGTCAAATGTGCACAAGAAGAGCAAGATATTGCGAATAAGACCCGATTTTCAAATTTCTTACAAACACAGTACTGAAGACGTACACATGACACAGAGAAGAGCTGCCTAAGAATATAAAGCTATCAAGCAAATGATTCATGTGTGCCAATATGTCTCAAGTTGCACTAATGCAGGCTGAAACAACACCCTATTCTGAAGGGGTTTTTCTTTTTTAAGTCTCATTTTATTTGCCATTGTATCATACTATAAATCACAAGCAAATGTTACAATTAAAATTCTTAAGTTCTAGATAGTTAAGAACTAAATGGCCAAGTAAATAAAAGTCCACCTTCACAGAAAGGTACAATTTGCATATCCCATTCAGCAAAAGCCACAGAAAGACAGAAGCCAAAGAGAACCAGGAAAAAAAAAAAAAAGGATTCTTAGCAACACACTAACACAGTTGGGGGACACTATCTCCCATTTCTTTACATGAAAGTTTGTACCTATCAGGAGATGCAAAACGTGCACCAAAGACCTTTGGTTTAGCCTTATCACCATAATACGACAATCCAGCATTGTAATCCTACACATGCAATGGGCTAGGTTAGGTTAATCAACAGAGATCATTCCAAAAAAAAAAAATAAGGTTAATCAATAGAGTATTGAATTCAAAATAAGAAGTGATTTAACTTCAAGTAGCCAAAGCGTCATTGAAAAATTGGATTAACAGATCAATACCTCTGAAAGTGTATTAAAATCAATCACAAAATGATCATTTTTCATGATATTTTCATCTGACAGTAAACCTGCAAGGTATAAATATGGCTCCCTGTAAACGGGAAGCCAGTTTTACTGCGAAAAAAAAAACTACCCATTCTAAAGTTTCAGTCAATTCAAATAAAGGAATGATATGGAGAGTGAGACACAATTAATCGTAAATGAAATAGAAAGATCAGCATGCAACAAGTACCCAACATCCTATAAACAGGAACACTGAAATGCAAAAATGGAGTAGCATCTCTCAGTATTTTCAAGATGGCTCAGAATGTATATTGTTCATGATCATGAAAAAAAAAAAAAAAAAATTCAGAATAAGACAAAATAAATAGAAGGACCAAAGACTCACTGCCCCATTAATTGAAAGTGCATGAATTCTCCATGGTTAAAGGGGATCAGTCACTTTCACATACAAAAGACTGACTCTGCTCATGCACATTACAAATTTTGCAGTGACTCATGCAAGGGACATGATAATCCATACACGACCATCACCAATTTAATAGTTTCGGCAAATGGAAAATTAAGGAAATGATCAAGACCCAAATTCAATGAGTAAATTAGATAGTTAAGAACCAGAATCCTTCAATCAAATTACTCTCAATTAACGCCCTGTCAGCAATGAGACCCACAGTTTAGCCAGTATGGATTAGCACATTGGTACCCCATGCATATGGAGGCTGAGTAAGCACACTGTATGCAGCACTAGAATCAGGGTCTATCTCATTCATAGTTAATACATTGATACACAAATTTAAGTTCTCATTAGTCATTACTATACCCACAAATTGCTAAAAGATCCCTTCTTTTTTTTGTTGAATCGGTAACTAATGCTTCATTAAAAGAAAAAGGAAATTACAAAGGAAAAACTACAAAGGGAGGTACAAGAGCATTGTACCCCACCCCACCTTAGTTACAAATAGCTAAAAGACCCCTATTTTGGACAAACTGAAGAAGCCAACGTCAGTGCCCTGACTGGACTTCATAAATATGCAAAATTTGTCAAGGAGAAAAAAAAAACAGTGCAGAAAGGCATACTTGCTATTTACAATTTTTCCATCAATTCCACAGAATAATCACATAGTCCTAGTTCATTTGCATGGAATTTAATTCCTACGAATTCTAAAAGAAAGCTTTCCTAACTGTCGCTAAAATTTAGGAAAACAAAGGTGAAGATGCACAAATAGCAACAAAATAATCTCCCTTATAATGGGAAAATGAATACCCTATCCATCACTCTAGCAAATCAAGTCCTTCACCCCTCACCTCTTTAACAATCCTTTGTCAGTTAGAACCAATGCAACAATGAATTCCAAGGAATCCAATTCCACGCAAACAAAATACGCAAAATCTCTCAAAACCAAACAACAAACAAAACACAACAGAAAGCCATAATCTGCTACAAATTCTCAGAAAGCAGATTCTTTTATGTCGAACTCGTCAAGAAAGAAAAAGGGGGGACTCACTTCGGGCTCCATGACATCGTCGAACTGCGGGGGAACGCGAATTGAGAAGCCATCACCGAAGAACTGGAACCAGGACTTGGTGTTGGAGATTCCAGAGAGAATCGGCTTCGAAGCAGAGAGGGCAATGGGAGGGGACGTTAGGGTTAGGGATAGCGAGAGAAGGGAGAAAGCAGCTGCCTTGAGAGTGAAATCTCGCTTCGAGGCGTCGAAGCAGAGATTGGAGGAGGATTTGGGGGAGATGGATTTAGGGTTAGGGTTAGGGTTAGGGTTTTGGGGAGGTTTTGGAGAGGAAGAAGAGAGGAGAAGAGGAAGGGCCATGGAATAACAAGGAGGCCATGACGGGTAACAAGAAGAAGATAAGGCGGGACAGGAATCAAAGTTTTATACGGATAAAATGGAGCGGATGAAGGGCATTTTGGACAGTTTAATTTAAGACGGGTAATTTGGTCAAGTGTGGGAAATTGTGTTCGAGAGCAGCTATATACACACTGCGTTTTGCTCTTCACCCTCTACATCTCTTTACACAGTGGTCTTCAGTGCGGGATTTGCTCTCCACACTCTGTATTTTCCCTAAAACACCCATTGCTGGACTTGATGAAACTACTCCCTACACTCTGCATTCTTCCCTCCCATTTCACGTTCTGAAAACCGTCTTTCGCTGCACCTCCACATCGACGATATAGCTAATTACGCCGAGCAATACAAAAGCGTCTTTCGCTGCACCGTCTTCAGTGTGAGACCTCGTGTTCAGCCATCTCTCTCTTCTGACCTTCTTCATCAAACTGCATTACTGTGAATCGTCGACTTTCCAACCTCCGTGAGTGATTTCGATTTGTTTTAATTGATTAGAAATGTCTGCAGTTTTGTTTTAATATCAAAGATTTGGTTTTTTCAAAGTTTTTTACCTCCCTCATTCACCTTTGCATCCCCCATTACTCCATCCATCGTCATCGTTTTAGTGTCGGTAAGAAGAACCGGTTCGGCACTATGGGTCCGAAAACAGAGATTACTTTCGGCCTCGATGATCCGCATATATGGAATTATCTCGATAGTATGGGGCCGAGAGGAAAAACTTTTCTCGGCCTCAATGAACCGAATAGAGTGTCATCTCTCGGCACTGTGTGTCCGATCAAAGCCTAATTTCACAGCTCTGTAACGCCGAAACTATATTTTCCACACGGATAGTCAGGGCCGAATGGTCTGACTCAGTGCTGCACTATGTACTGATATTGTTTTTTTCCAGATATATGGATGTGCCGGGTACATCTAGGACTCGACCCACAGCGTCGAACAGGAGACTCCGTCAGAGGTTTGTTGCTGATGAGGTCGATGATGACGAAGAAGTAGTTGAAGAACAACCCGAAGCCCAAGTGGAGACCGAAGTTTCCGAACCGGCAGAAGAAGTACGTCAACAAACTTCTTCTGCTGCTCATTATAGGACTGGAGATATTCCCGGGGGGCCTACAAGTTTGAGCCTGCTACCTAGTTTCAGGACGCATATTGCTGTAAGTATTTGGCAGCAGCAGGTTTGTGTTTAATCTTAGTTAACATGTTTTAATCTGTGATGAAAATTTTATTATCTTCACTAATTTGTTATTTATTTCGTTTTGCAGGAGAGACTGCCACTTAAATGCATAAGCCATGGCCAAAAAATCACTGAATGGGCATGGAATTCAGAGGGAAGGCAGAATACGGTTTTTAGTCGTCTCATTGGCCGTTCGGGGTTGGCTCCATTGGTGGCGACATCTTATCGTTCCATCAACAAGAACATGATGTCAGCATTTGTGGAAAGATGGCAGCCTGAGACAAACACATTCCACATGCCTTTTGGTGAAATGACGATTACCCTTGATGACGTGGGCACCATTCTTGGGATCCCGGTCACTGGAAAATATGTATCATTTGAGCAACTGTCATTTGAGCAATCAAAGACACTTGTAGAGCATGGTCTTGGGGTCACATCCCAGCAGGCACACGAAGAGTTAGTAGGTGTGCGGGGCTCGTCGGTTAGACTGGAGTGGCTGAAGGACCTATACGGAGATGTGACTGATGCGGATCCAGAAGAGCACATTAGGCATGCCGCAAGAGCATATCTATTGTATCTCTTGGGTTGTACACTCTTTGCAGACAAGACCGGCACGAGGGTTCCAGTGGTCTATCTAAGGCTACTAATGAACTTCGATGAGGCACGCACCTATGCTTGGGGAGCTGGTGCGCTTGCTCACCTATACCGACAGTTGGGGTTTGCTACTCGGAGTGGTGTCAAGCAGATTGCAGGATACCTTACTCTACTAGAGGCATGGATTTACGAGCATTTCCCCAGGTGTAGGCCTCACCAAAACCGCACATACACAGAAAATTTACCGCGGGTGCATCGCTGAGTGCCACGAAGAGAGTTTGGGGACCAAATGTCCAACTTGCAGTCATTACGAGAGGCACTTGACGATCTTGGTGCCCATGAGGTAAGTTCGTATAAGTTATAAATTCCAAAAATATTTAAATGAGTATCATATAATTTAACGTATGCATTTGTCGATTAATGTTGCAGGTGGTGTGGGACCCCTACCGAGAGCATAGGGCAGAACACCCCTTTCACGAGGTTGCTTATTATACTGGTTGTATTAAGTGCATGGACATCGTAGAACCATATCATCCTGATCGAGTGCTTAGGCAGTTTGGTAGGGTCCAACGCATTCCCCCCACTCCACTAGCTCCACAGCGCGCCAGTAGGGGTGCCACCGCAAATCAATATCGGATCGCTTACAATTACTTGGATCAAATATGGGAGAGGTGGCATAACCACGTCCTGTCTCCGATGGAGCGTGGTGTGCCTGCGTCACACCCATGGGACTGTGCACCCAATTATATGGAATGGTTCCTCCGAGTGTCGCATCCAATCATTCAGAACCCTGCACATCGCTCCACGTTTAATCCGCGTGTTCAAGATTCTATGGGCAGCTCTTCTATTGACCCACGTTTGGTAAGATCCTTGACGAGCATATCTATCATATTAAGTATAACCAACTGTACAAACATTCTAATTTGTTCATTATGTGATTAATTAACAGCGCATCGTGAATGCCCAAAGTATTATTCAGCATATTCTAAGGAGAGGTCATACTCTGAGTGTCCAAGATCCTGATGCCTTGTACACGGCCCTTGAGGACGTCAACAGGGTCCTAGATGGAGTCGATCCAGAAGATCTTGTTCATAGACCGCCACGGAGCGAGGCACGCACTTACAGCCGCAGGGCTAGACGTGGGGTCTAGGATGTGGACTTAGCATGTGATATATATTTTGTTATGGTTATAAACTGAATTTCAGCAATTGTTTTGGGTAACAAAGATGTACCACATGTAAAACTTTATGGATATAAATTTTTATGTAAAAATTTCTTATCACCTTTTGGCCACTTTATGGATATCGTTTTTTGTGCTTCATTTTGTATTGATGTTGCTTTCTACACAGCATTTATTTGAAATAGATAACGAAATTCGTAAACTAGTATTGTTTCAGGTAATGTACACAGCATTTTGTATTGCTCGGCGTCTCAGGGCCGAGAATATCTATTGCTCGGCGTCAAAGGGCCGACCGAATTCAGTCTACTCGGCGTCTCAAAGCCGACCGAATTCGGTTTTATCGGCGTCTCAGGGCCGATAAAATGTTATCTGCTTGGCGTCTCAGTGCCGACCATATTTGGTATACTCGGCCTCTCAAGGCCGACATTATAGTTTTAACTCAGCTTCTCAGAGCCGAGCAAAATATTATAACTCATATCAGGACCACTCAGTTGAAATTGTCGTAAGCTATATGCAATTAAGAGATATAGAATGTTCTTTTATAAAACAAAGTGAAAATGTTCTCATCTTAATTTACAAAATGCTCAATTGCATTAAGCTCTTAAAAAACATTGGATCCGCATTGACATCCTTATAAAATATAACAATCATTCTAGATCGATGGTTTCGCATGTGGCAACTGATGGACTTATAATCTCTCTAAAATATTGGATCCGAGATTGATAAGTTGTATCCCAACCATCTGCAGAAGGGTGATGGTGACGAATCCAATTAGTAGCAATAGGAGGAATTGGATGACCCTGTACGAGGAAAACCTACATATAAGAAGGAGTTCAAGTGAGTCACGACATTTCAAGTAAAATAAAATTTGGGAATCTATGCATCTACTATTATCACCTGAACAAAGTGATTTTGATTGACAAAACCGATTGCGATCTCCCGTCTAGCAGCAGTAGGAATAGGGACCGATCGAAGAGGAAGAAAAGTCAAGCATTGCTGATTTGACAAATGGTATAGGACAACGTTATAGTGCGAGGCAATTAGATGTCCCATGTCCGGCATCGTCATCCATCGATCATATGGAGGGCAATCCCCTTGGTACGATATAATATTGAGAAGTTCATCAACCCTTTGGTGTGATCCATATAGTTGTCTGTAGTGTTCTGCATGAGTCACCAACTCTCTAGAGAGATCTTTCCGTACATGTTGCCACGAATCCTCACCAAGTCCCATCAACCCTGCAATGGCTCTAAAGCCACAATTACCATCCGCATTGACATCTTTTACATGATGAATATAAGACCTTAAGCAATCTGGGAGTGTGTTAATATAAGTGGTTGGCTTCAAATTTCGGGTGCGGATGACCTTTTGCTTAGGAATCAGCTTCTTCACGGGCACCAAAGAGGCCCCACTGCTGACAATAGTCTCTTCCATCTTTAAGACAGGAGAATAACTATCCTGAGCTGATTCGGCATATTCAAAGGAAGAGGGTTCACGTTTAGTAGAGTTGTGCAATTTCAATTTGGGGCGCCCCCGACATTTAGTTTTCGAATCTGGCTCGATCAGTGAGGTCGTCTCAGGCTTTGCAAGCTCCCTAAGCTTATCCAAGATCTGTAACTTCTTTCTCGAATCATAGCCACTGAACTGTTCGACAATTAAATCTATCTCTGGCATGCAATCCAAATTGACACTGGAGTCCTGATCATAAGCGGTATGTAGTAAGTCATGCTTGCTCCAATGCATATGCGTGCAATCTAAAGGAATAGGGCGACCAGCACTTATGTATTCTGCAATCTCATGAGCACAAGGTAGGCCATGTGTCTGTCGAAGTACACAGCCACAAGCATCTCTATCAATACCGATGGATGATGCTCGTTTCATCTCGGCCAAGATTTTCTCTAATGCACATATAGAAACGTTCCCACGAAGTTCTTTGAATTCAGAAGGCTTGAAATTGTGTTGGACAACCGTCTTACTTTTTTCAAATGATGCTTTTATATCTGTATGTTGTAGCAGCAATAGGTTGTGTATCTTCATCCATGAGTCTTCAAAAGTCCCCTGACTTGATCCAAGCTGCCGCTTCAGCTGTGCATGTGAACTCTCCACCCTGTTTGTAGCAGTGTTCCCAAGATGCATGACCTTGTCCGTCCAGGCAGCCACAAATCTATCCTTGTACGCATCTATCCAAGACACTCTAACATACTGAAGTGCTGCAGGATAGGTAATGAACTCCTTTAGAAATAAGTTGAATTGCAGATTGTAATGTTCCTCTGTGGATGAAGAGACCAACATGTTCCAGCTCATTATAAACCGGTCCCACTTTTCCTTCGTCTCAAACAACTTCTTGCATTTAGCCAAGATATTTCTGTTGATATGCCATCTACATAAAAGATGTTTGGCGCCGGAGAAAACAATAGATATGGCGTTCATTAAAGCCATCTCTCTGTCAGTGACGATAATGCTAGGAAGAACACCCTCGTCAATAACTTTGCGCAAAATACCCAATGCCCATGAGTAGCAATCTTCACGTTCATTCTGGAGATATACAATGCATACCGAAAATGTCTTCTCTGTGGATGTAACCCCAACAATCTCCAATAAGGGCATTCGATACCGATTGGTCTTGTAGGTGCAGTCCATTATCAACACATGAGGAAATGCACGCAAGAGGTCTACGCTGGTAGGGTGTGTGAAGAACAAGTCAATGACAGTATCTGTTGTAGGACGTTTCCTATGCCACTCAATGTAACCATGCTCCGCCAATAATTTCAACAATTGCTGCATCTGATTCCGTCCAGCCCTCTCCGCAACTTTATGCCTTTGACGTGCATTGTAAATGGTCTTCATTGTGCTTACATTTAACTCATTTCTATGTTTCAGTGTCACCAAGATATCCTTTGGCCGAACCATATTCTTGTACATGTCCACCAGCACTGAAGTTTCATCCTTTGTTAATCTCCCTGCAAATGAGTGCCCTTCCAGAAAGTCTGCAGCAGGATGATTATGCACACCACACACTACATGCAACATCCATTCCTCATTTGAGCCAACCACTTTACCTTGTAACGTGAATGGGCATCCGCATTTTTTCGAACCAGTCTGCTTCAATTTCTTCCCACCAGTCCCGTCTTTAGTAATCCTCATGTTTCTATAAGACCCACTCCTCTCACACCCAAGGATCAGCCTTGGTTTTTTATTTCTCCTGTTGGGCGCTGCTGATGTCTTAATCACAACAATGAAACCATTTCTCCTCCCAACATCACGAGCCCAATTAATTAGGGAATCTCAACTTGTGAATATCTACGCATAACAAAAAAAAATCATATTGAACAAAGTGACTACATCAATTTAACAATCGAATGATTCATCTCGATTAATTACCTCTTCGGTGATAAACTCATTACTATAGTCGACCACACATTCCAAGCCAACCTTGCTGCATTCAGTAGGCGCATGAAACTGCTATAGAACCAATTTTGTTAGAATACGTAAATGACACAACTTCACGGCTCTGAATATCCGTTCAAAATTCAATTGTTCGGCCCTGCATGTCCGCATATTTTTCTTATTCTCGGCACTGTAGTGCTGTGAAAAGTACATATGTTCGGTCTTTCAGGGGCGTGAAAAATACCTCTGGTCGGCCTTGAAAGGCCGCGTAGAGGACATTCGGTCGGACATACAGGGCCGAGCAATTCGTCTCTACCGATTTACAAAGCTTGCGATGAATATGCTTACCTCGACGCTCCTAGAATGATCAGGAGACATCTTCTGCTTGTCCTTTTGCTCTTCCATTGATTAAGAATGCTAGCAAATTGAGTTTCAACTTTGAATGAAATCAAGATTAATGAGGTGCAGTCAATTGAGAATGAAGTGAGGATTCAAACCAAGAGAGAAGATGAAAGAAGGAGGAAGTAAAGATCAGTAAAATGCAGGAAGAAGTAGAACTTCATTTCATCATGCAGAGGAGTGAATGGAAGGAAGTGGAGAGGAGGAATGAAACCCTTAACGCTCCACGTTCAGACGTCTCAAGTGGAGGGAAAATATGCAGTGTGCATATAGCATTTCAAGTAGTGTGGGAGGGCTGAAGTTCATACATTTTGGTAAATTTACAAGTGGGCATTTTAGTCACAATCTATTGCAGTGTGTGGAGAGCAAAATGCAGTGTGTTGGTAGCAGCACTCTCATTGTGTTCCGCTATGCAAATTGGTGGTTTGACAGTTTTCATATTACTAACACCCTTTTAACCTCTAATCCCCACTTGTTAGGTTTTTAGGGCTTGTTTGCATGTACAAAATACATATGAATTTATGGTCAAATGAGCTCCACCAATAAATTATTAAAAATGATATGAGATAATAAATCATGATGCAAAGGGGCACTAACCATTCTAAAAATTGAATAATTGGATTAATGGTTGGGTATTCATTTTTTATCTTTTAATATTTAGTTTCCATTAATAGAAATGGTTATGTGATGGTTATTTTAATTAGTTTTCATTTTTAATGGCTTAATACAAGGCCTTTTGGGGGCATGTTGGTTTGCCCTGTATATAATACATGGGAATTGAATATACATAAATTTATCATCAAATTAGTTATAACCAATCATTTGATTCTTCATTTTTAACTACTTAAAATGCATTCCTTTGAATTGAATTACATGAAACAAATAGACCCTTATAATTTCCATAAATATAATTACTATAGTAAGTATTTTATTGTTAACTTCTTTTATATTAATGACATTATGACTTGATTGGGAAATAAATAGCCAATCATCACCCTTCTAATTTGAATCTTAGGAAACTCAACGTTCCATGTATATCTCTTTTTTATATCTTTTACCTCTCTTGTATCTTTAATTCATATGTCATCGATTCAAATGTATTATCTGCAATTGAACTAGCCTTAGGGTAAGGGTTGTTTGTCTTTTACATATGAGATTAGAAAATCTATTTTACATATGTAAAGGTTACATATGCAAAGGTTAGACATGTGAAACACATTACCACGTACCATCAAAATCACCATTTGT